>BLBF01000059.1:9351031-9364582 GCA_015471245.1 Laticauda colubrina | reverse complement strand
AGAAGGAGAAGGAGAAGGAGAAGGAGAAGGAGAAGGAGAAGGAGAAGAAGTACTCGACAGGCTTAGTCTCAGGGAATCTAGATGATTCCAAGACAAAGAAACTACAATAAAATCAATAAGAGATAAAAGTTTATTAAGGTGTTAGGATATCATCATTTGACATTCTTGCTATGGAGGCAAGATAGATGTTGGCTCTTGGAACAGGGTAAATTAGGAGGACAAACTTTTGTGTCACCTCATGGACAGAAGGAAACATGTACAGGCAAGAGTAGGACGCTGCTATTATAACAACCGGTTCAGTGAGCTTGCGCTTTGCGCACGCAAGAACAGCAATGCAAAACTCCTTACCTATGTTACTTCAAGGGAGTAACACAGCTTAGGAGTGGCAATCCCCTCTTCTCTGCTGATCAGCTGGGACAATAAAGGTCAGTACAGCGAAGGGGTGAACCGGTTCGCTCCCAGCTGATCTTCAGAGATAGGGGTACACCCAAACCGATCCAAACCAATAGAATCCCCCAGTCCCCATGTACAGGAGGGAAAGGCACAAAATAATTGTTCAATAGTTTTATTTAACCTACAAGTTGAAAAGCGGATATTTATGGCCTTACATACCCTTTCAGTTTGTCTTAGCTACAATCCTATGCAAAAAATTAAATGTATAGAGACAACTGTAACATTTTTAACTAGTACACACCACTGCCCTCAATATAGGAAGTCCAACATTTCCATCAGAAGTCATGACGGTCATAAATTGAGGCACCCCACACAACCAACCTGATTTTACTACCTTTTTAGGCAACTGTCATAAAATGAACCCCATAGTCATAAAGCAAACACTGAGTAATTGTGTTGCTCTGGGTGTGGGTGGTTGTTTTTGTTTTTTTGCTTGAAAGGCCAGAAAGGTCAACAACCATCAAAAAAGTTGTAAATTGAGGAATGCTGCAACTGGCCATTGTTGTAACCATCAGAACACTGGAACCTGTTGTCAAGTAGCTTTTGAGGGCCCTGCTGTAACTTTGAACGGTCGTTATGGAAGCTACCAGTCGTTGTGTAAGGACTTACCTGCAAAAGGAGAGATAATCTACCGGTGATCTTTACAAAAGCAAACAGATGCTTTCAAGGTTATTTTTTAAACAGAAAAGGGTTTTTTCCCCCCCAGAAAATATAGAAGTGCCTCAGAGCCAGACAACTTTGTCTTTCTAATCTCAAGGCCACTCTCATTAATCCATGGAGAAAGATTAAAAGGACAAGCCTGCTGAACAATACTCAATATTAATTACTATACCTCAAATCTTTTATGATGCAAGCTTTATATTCCATTTAATCTTTATGGGAAAATGAGGTTATACTGCAGCAATTAATAAATAGCTTAGTTTTAGCTGACTACAAATCTTAGCTTGTATTTTTCTTTTACTTAACCTAAGCGAAACCATCTAATTTCCAGAGAAAATTTGTTATTAGCAACATACTTTGCTGCAATCCACTGCACCAAGTGCCCACAAGTGCAGAATTGACACCAATTTAGAAGCTTACATTTCCCCTAAGTTACTTTCCCACATACCACAATAAATAGATCTGTTCACTAAGAAGCTCTTATTTTTATCTGTGCATTTGATCCACAGCTGAAAATAAAAAAGAACACAGTAATATAATACAAGGCAATAGAATAAAATGAGAAATTTAACATAGCAGAAGGACAAAAGTTAGTGAAAAGCATTAAATGCTGTTTATCTTCTATGTAAGGCCTAAGTAGCTAGTCCATCCAAGCCTGGGCATATTTCAGTACTTTCAGCAATCATAACTAAATAGAATTTACCAATGTTCTTATAAATCTAAGTGAACAATCCACTAGCAAAAAGCACATAACCTCAATTTCAAGCCCATATTTAGTAAGGAGGGGAAGCAGTGAAAAGACAACCACATCTGATATAAGGGTCAGCACAAAATGGATATAATGATCACATTTTGACTTCAACTGAAAAATTCACAATATGAAAGGTTATTAAACTTTCCTGCCAATATAAACTTGCCCCATAAAGGATAAAACATTAAGTTCTGCTAATGAAAATACCATTCTCTGCATAACGGGAATTAATGGTGAAAAGATAATTAGGTACAGCAAAGGTCAGCAGCAAATTGTATATTTTTCTTATTTTTTTTCTTCTAGCACAAGAAAGATTTAACAAATTAATGCAAAATTATTTTGGCATAATTATTTTTAAAGCCTCCACTTTAAAACAGAAATCTTATACTGATCAAAAATCATAGAAAGTTTGCAATTTTTTAGAAAAAGCTCTCCCTATGTTGCACAAAAAGGAAAGTGACTCTCCAAAACAACTCTTCAATGGCATGTGTGAAAACTTAGTTCTGTTAACAAAGAAGGATCGATATCGCAAACATTTAAAATCAACAATGTTCAGCAAATGCCAGAAGGATTTCAGTACAATCTTTCAATATTCCTCAGTTACACTACTGAAAATTGTCCTAAGGACAAAATTAAAAAGAATTTCCAAAAATCACTCCACCTCCACAAACTCAATTCAGATTGGGTTTTTTTTAAAAAAAAAAAAAATGCTAGGGTACAAAATAGACCTTGGATACAAAAAATAATTTCATCAGAAAGGATGGCTGTATGATGTGTAAACTAGTAACTAACATGGCTGACTAACTAACATAAGCCTTAGAGAAAAAAGAACCCTATTCCAAACTGAGTAGTGGTTATAACCACAGTGACTTAATGCTTGTTATACTGATGCTCATGGAAAATAAAATAAAATAACAAACATTATGGGAGTCTTCCACAGAAAGTGAGATAGTTCAGAAAGCCAGTTGGGCCAATCTTAATTAATCAGCAGCCCCAATTTCTTTCAAGCTCCTTGTTTGTTTTTTAAAGTGTGGAGAAATCTTCAAAACTATACAGGGAACAGTCCATTCCACGAAATGAATGGCTAATTGAGAAATAACCTATATCAGTATGGAACTAGGCCTGGCTAGTCTAGTGAAGAGAAGGACCAGGGGAGACATGATAGCAGTCTTCCTATGTTTGAAGGGCTGCCTTAGAGAGGAAGAGGCAACTGAAGGCCAGACAAGGAATATTGGATGGAAACTGAACAAGGAGAGATTCAACCTGGAAATAAGGAGAAATTTTCTGACAGTGAGAGCCAATGGAACAAAACCAGTGGAACAGAACCAATGGAACAGAAGTTGCCTTTGGAAGTTGTGGGAGCTTCATCCTTGGAGGTTTTCAAGAAGAGACTGAACTGCCATCTCTCAGAAATAGTGTAGGGTCTCCTGCTTGGGGGGGGATGTTGGACTAGATAATTTACAAGGTCCCTTCCAACTCTCTTAACTGCTTCATAAACATAAAATCATGATAATTCTTAAACCTCCTAAACTGTCATACAATTTGAGCCATGGGTACTGCTTTTCATGACTATTCGTTGTCTGTAATAAGCTTTTTCTAAATAACGTACAAAAACTGAAACAGGGGGAAAAAGTATGCTCTCCAGATGTTTTAAAATACAGCTGGCTGGGTCTTAAGAAGCAACTGGGGCTTTGCACCACGCTGCTGGACCAGGCTGGGGTTTCCCACGGCGTCTTTAGTTTTGCACTGTGCTGTCAGAACCAGTGTGCCAAGGAGCCCTTAGGGAGTTGAAGTCCACAGGTCTTAAAAGTTGCCAAGTTTGGAGATCTCTGGAACAGATCCCTTACCTTGGAAGAAGGGAGGCTGGGAACTGAGACAAACCAAACTATGGCTTGGTTCAGGGAGGCTCCTTGGCTAATGAGTTTGGTTAACATAGCAACAGGGAGTGCTGGGAATGCTTTTAAAAGTAAGAGGGTTGTGCAACATCACACTATAAGACCACCTCACTTAACAGAAATTCCAGTGCCAATTGCTATCGTAAGTTGAGGATTACCTGTAATAATACTGTATATACTCGCATATAAGCCAACTCTAAAACTCAATTTTTTTAAAATCAAATTAAGGGGTCGGCTTATACGCGCATAAATCTGATCTCACACAAACGAACTGACATGACGCCACTTCTCAGATCACGCAATATCATCGATATTACCATACAGTCATACATACATACAGCACATTTTTTTTACTCTGGGCGCTTCCATTTTGCTTTTTCTATCACCGGATCATAACACGCTGTGATTGGTTAGTCATTCACATGACCGCTTTCGTGCTTGCGATCGTCATGTGCAACATCAGATTCTTTACATACTGGGTAATTCACTTAATATTGTTTCCTGCACAAATGCTTTGATAATGCACCTTCATCAGTGCATTGCATATTGATACTCTTTTGTTATTAGCCCAAACAACACACCATGGTATTTGGGGGTCAGCTTATATGCGAGTTTTTGCAAAATTCCTCATTTGGGGGCAGTTTTTTAAGGATCGGCTTATATGCGAGTATGATGACTTTCACTATGTCTCACTTCTCCCCTTTGTCAAGGCTGTTGCTGTATTTATCATACCTTAAAGAGTTAGAACATTAATGACATGCGCTAAATAACTTGAGTTACTTTGGCAACTTTCAACAGATGGTACTACAGACACTTCTTTTAAAAGTGTTGGAATCAGTCGCTCAAGTTTATTCTAGTATTATGCTGTCTGTTCAGTTGAATCACATGACTCCCATGTAAAATGTCTACAGTTCTGTTGAATTATGTCACTCCTACAAAGCAGCAATTGTAGCAAAAAAGGAAAACACAGCAGAGATTTCAAAGTTAAAAAAAAAAAATCCTGTTCCTATTAGCTATTTGCATCTGAAGGATTAAAGTATGTTTATCAAAACTATTTAGTGCTCCTAAAATTTCTCTCTGAGTTGGGTTTCCTTAATATTTCCACTCATTTTATTACAAAATTCCTTCGTTTTGTCATTTCAACACACATTTCAAGGTTTAAATCTACTTTCCATGAAATACAGGTCACAAAAAAACCACGCTGTACTTCAGATGTGATAATCATGCAAGTAAATAAAGTAAATAAATATTAGAGGGATCACTTCCTGAAAGCTTAGGGGCAAAAGAGTTTGACTAAATACACAGGCTGAACTATTTCTTGCCTGTTTCCTTTTATGAATACTGATGCAGGTATTGTTCCAAATGATGGCCCTGCATAAATCCTTATGAAACACATATTATGCATTAGAGGCATAATTTCTAGCAACTCGAGAAAAGTAATTATAAAAGAACAAGTTTTTTTGTTTTTGTTTTTTGCTGTCTTAATAAATCCCGGATTCTAGAAGATTAAAAAATTACAGAATCTCCCATTGTCAACCTAAAACGCTCATGTGCACTATTTTATTGCATATCCTTACTAATGAGACTCTTGGAAGGAAGGAATAATTTATTTGGTAATATTAGTCTTTGGGGAATGCATGTATAAGCTTTCAATGTTTATTTTCTTTAATTTATTTAAAGATAAATTTACAACAAATAACAAATCTTAATTTATAACAAGAGAGAGAGAGCTTGCGGAGAGCTCCCGAGAATCCAACAATTTATCATTTCAAGTTTTTAAAATTTGGGTCAGTCTTCCCCTGGTAACATCTTGGCAGCACAACTATTGATACTTACTTAGGAATTACATGTCACTTTTTCATTTTAAAAAGAGGACATGTTAAAACCAAATGCCCAATACCCAAAACTGCAGCTACAATAATAGAGCATGAGTGAAATACAGCAATCTACAATGTTAGGCACCTCAAAAACTGGTAATTTATTTCTTGTAGAAGAAGACAAAATGGAAATAAGAAACTTTCAGGAACTCTGGAACTGGAAGGACAGTCCTTTCAGCTGTTGAAAGGTGAAAGGACTCTGGAGCAGGTGTACAGAGTGGGCAAGGCTGTCACACATGCGATGTTGTGCTTCACAATTATAGCTAAGCCACTGAAACTGTCATCTATAAACCAAACCTGAATGGAACAAAATGAATGTAAAAGGCAGTGTCTTACTGGACAGCCATGACTTAAATCTCTCCTCAAAGTTATGGTACAGCAACTTCAGGCTGGACTCTTCATGCTGCATAGGATCTAACTCTTCAGAACAATCATCATCTTCTTTTAATGACCCCATAATCCCTTGTGAGGTGGAGTCTGGGCAACTGAATGGAGTTTTGAGTGTTTACTGGCTGGATGCCCTTCCTGTCACCAATGAGGAGTTTTGTTCAGCAGATATATTCACATTGTGTCCAGAGAAATATCTGCCTCTACCTAGGATCGAACCCACAGCCTCCTGATTGTGAGGTGAGAGCTCCAACTCTAGGCCACTGCACCACTCTAGCTCTTCAGAACAATACCAGAATAAAACCTAAATCTGTTGTCCTCTTCTGGGAGTTGCTTGTTTAAAAACATTAACCTGCTTAACAATCATTTAAATACAAAGTGCTTAAGAAAAAACTGTTTCCAGCTGGCAGTCCATCCATCTAGTTTACCAAGCACCCAGCAAGCAGCTAAGAATATTCAAATGAATATACATTTATCATGAATATATTTTCTTAATATGGCATGCATACATGCGCACACGTACACAAAATATCTATACAAAACATACATTTGTCAGATCTTGTCTCTCCAAAAATGTTTTTGGTAACCAAAAATAATTTTCTCTGCTAAACGTAGCAAAAAGCATGAAATTGGTGCTATTATTTCATAGAAAAGTTCCATTTTGTAGCTTTCCTCTTGTTCAGTTACCTGTCACACAGAAGAGTCTATACAAAACTAAAGATGAATTTTAAATCGCCCTTTTGGCACACCTCAGAATGGAAATCAAATTTTACACCGTTCAGACTTCAAACAGTTTGAAGTCTGTTGAAACTTATCTTCTATAAAACAAGGAGCATGGCTATTTAATCAAACCTGTTTCATTCCACTGGAGTTTAGAAAATTGCCGACTTCCTATTTATTAATCTAAACACAATTAACAGTAAAAAAAAGCCATGTTTTATTAATATTCATATCCCGATTGGGGAGGGGGGGAATAGCTTTAGAAGAATTTTTCAGCCTTAAATACGAACCTTAAGAGTTCCAAAAGCTTGAATGAAAAAGATTTGTGGAATCATAATGCCCATCTTTTACCAAAAATCTGTGTGTCCTCCAAAATCACCATTTAGCACAAAGTATACTAGGCCTCATTTCATTCCAAGCTCAGCCAATTGTGCGCCTTCCAGGACCAAAACATAACCGAAACTGTCACATAGAATCTCAGTGGTGGGATTCAATTTTTTTTTACTACCAGTTCTTGGCGGGCATGGCAGGGGAAGGATACTGCAAAATTTCATTCCACCACTAACCTACTTTCCAGCTCCGTTCTCCTGTGAAGGGCAACAAAAGACCCAGCCAATCAGCTGGGCCTCGGGAAGCAGAGAATGGGGGGGGGGGGGGGGAACAGTCAGAGGTGGGATTTGCTGGTTCTCCAAACTACTCAAAATTTCCACTACTGGTTCTCCTGAACTGGTCAGAACCAGTTAAAAGTAACACATGGATACATAAATAAATGCATAAATAAAATGTTCTAGGTTCAATCATTATTTTCATTAAACGCCACCCAAGCAGCAACCCAAAAAGTAAGTCATAAAAATAAGTGAAAGTCGCAAAGTTTCAGCCCCTTTTTGCCTGCATGCAAATAATTGTTGTGGTATGAAAGGCCCAAGAACTGCATAACCCCAGGCATTGAATTTAAATATTACAGACACTTTCATATGCAAAATGGTATATTTAAGTAATTATAGAAATTTAATAATCCTAGGTAAATTTTAAAAAAAGAGAAATTATTTCATTAATTCTGAATTATTTTCACCTGATACATTAGGCGTCAATCATTTGAAAACCAAACTTTTGTCCTTACCTGTAATAGGCAGCTATCTTCTCTCCTTCCCACTTCCCTGAACTTCCGATCACAGCCTCTCCTTTACCTGGAATCCCTTTCTACTCTTTTCCCATGTCTCAATCTGCACACGCCTTCCCCTGAACTGCTTGACATGTCTGATCTTATCTGTCCATCCCACAAGCTTGGCTAAGCACAGAGTTCTTTCTTTTCTAGCTTGCAAAGAGCTGCTTATGATAATAATAATAATAATAATAATAATAATATTAATAATAATAATAATAATAATAATAATAATAATAATAATAAATCATTAAACAATCATTAGGGAAGTGAAACCAAATAATAAGGAATGAAGTACCAAGCAACTTCTATTTAAAATTTCAATTCTGAAGAATAAAGGGCATCGGATTTACAGTATACCGTTGTAAGATCTTAATTACGCATTGCTCGTGTAAGCTATTACTTCATATATTAGCAAATCTAACATAAATATTTTCACAACCCTATGTATATATGGACCACACCCAATCAGAAGGATCAAAATAAATTGTGTGCAAGTTTAAATAAGACTACTTTATGGCTTTAAGGATGAGCATATTCTATACTTTCACCACAGAAAGTGTCTTTAACCATGAGCAGGTTTTCATCCCTGTTAAAATTCCACAACCACATAAGAGAATAACAGAAGGGGAGGGGACCATAGAGATCTTCTAGTCCAACTCCCCAAAAGCATCACCGTCGTCTTTACGCTACAGGTAAGCTTCACATTCTTTACTGTAATCTCTCTCCCAGCTTCCATTTTGTAAAAGTAACCTGGCTTGCTAGCCTAATGAAAGAAAATGAATGTCAACAGGAATTCGTATTATATAACTGCAGGCACAATAGTATCACAGATTTAATGGTCTGGATCCAAATTTGGCCTTTCAAGAACAGAAGGGTTTCTATATAGATAAAACGTCAGCTCCAAGGTAGAAATCCCACTAGTAGTGGGAAAAGAAAAAAACCGGCAATTTTTGCTAATTCACACCTCCCCTGGAATCCCTTCTACCGCCCCTCACATCAGCTTTGGGCTACAGGTGGCATTTACCCACAGCATGAATAGCAAGGATGTTCAAGAACAAATCGGAGAGATGTGGGAAGTATCATCAGATACCTGGATCATATTATCATATGTGGTGGACATGTGTGAAAGCTAAGAGATACTGGACTAATATTCATACATGGCTTGAAAAAATGATAAAACATTTATCAAGCACATAGACTTATCAAGCACATAAACATTTATTCAAGCACATAGACTTGAAACCAGAGATATTTTTATTGGGTGTCTTGCCTGAAGGATACAGTAGTGAATTGACATATTTGATTTTAAATGTGTTAACGGCGGCTAGAATTGTATTTGCTAGAAATTGGAAGAGTGAAAAAAATTCCAATAGAGGAAGAAGTGATGAAGAAAATGATGGAATGTGCAGAAATGAGTAAATTGACATTAGCAATCAGAGAGCAAGAAGATAAAGAATATTATAAAATTTGGGATTTATTTTATCAATGGCTAGATAAGAAAATAGAGAAGTAAACTATGTTATGGAAAGAAATAGTATAATATGTAAGATAATATGATGTAATTATGTTATATAATTGAATATAAGGAAATGAATTGTATGATCCCAGGTTTGTTAAAATAGAGATTTGCTCGATAAGAAATATATACATTTTTAGTTGGGTCTAACAATGATACAATAATAAAACAATATAACATAATATAATATGTATAGTTGACTTGTATAATATGAATGTTTAGAAGGGAAGATCATTGATATTGTGATATTGCATGAAAGAAATGTACCAGCCGACACACTGTAATTTGGAAGATGGCTTTATGTTGATGTTTTATGTTTGTGTTTGTTAGTGTTTGTCTTCTAAAAAAAATAAAAAACTTCATAAAAAAAACAATTAGCTTTGGGCTTTTGATGTATGCTCTGGAATATGAGAGGAAACGTCCCTTAGAACTGTAAAGGAAAAAGAAAATCAATGAAAATATATTTCCTTTTTGCTAGGAGAATGTTGGCAGAATGTTTAAAAATCCAGTTCCTTTTCTCCTTGTACTTTTATGGAAAGCCTCTACCGAGATGTACAGCTATAACGACAGATATAATATGCAAAAGGCAACTCTGGGACATACTGCAAGACAAACTATACTGATCTTACTCTTGCAGTATCAGATGAGCATGTAGCACAATAGAGGAATCCCAAAACTGCAAAGGCTTTTAACACCTTTATTTAAACTGACGCTGAGAATCACTTGAAGTTTGCGGAAGCCCTGTAAAAGATCAAAAATTTTCCACTTCCACCTTTTCCAGTACAACCCAGGGATAAAAAAATACTAAACCAACCACTGTAAGAATAGATTCTGCCATTGCTTATGTCTATAGGACATAAACAATGGTAGGTAAGTAATGCAGTTTGGGAATGAAGGACGCCATTTAGATAAAAGGCTGTGTATCCTGGGAAGAAAAATCATAATCAAATAGCTACACATTTTCACCAATAAAAACTTATCTATATTTTTTTTTACAATATAATTCTTTATTGGCCAATAAAGAATATTGGATACACACGGAATTTGCATATACTTTCAGTGTACATAAAAAATACATTCATCAACTATCATAAGATACAACACTTAATGATAGTCATAGGATACTAAATAAGCAATCAAATCATACTAGGAAACTAAATAAAACAATATAAATCATAAAGATACAAGCAACAAGGTTATAGTCATAAGTGGAAGGAGATACATGATAGGAAGGATGAGAATAATATTCTAGTGTATTTAATATTCATTTTTATAAGTGTATGTGTATACTAAAATAACTATTCCATCCATAATTGACACAGTGGGATAGAAAATATTCAAACTCCACTGGCAAAAGACAAAGAGGGTATTTTCTAATATCAATCACAATTGGAAATCACCACTACTTCATACTGGTACAATTTTTTGATTCACACTTTTCTAAAGGAAGGTATAAACTGAGCCTTTGGAGGGAGAAAAAGGCCAATGAAAACTAGATTCATGGAATGTAAAGGTTTGGAAAGAATCTTCGAAATCTTTTAATACAAGTTCCTGGCCTGTAGAGGAATCTGCTACTACAGGTGACCATCTGGTCTCTTTTTAAACACCTCCAGAGGCAGTTTATTCTGCTGGTGATCATCTCTTATGGCTCTTTTTTCTCATGCCCAGCAGAAAATAGCTTCTTTTATCATTTAGATGCATCGTTTCTCCCCTGTCTTCTGGGACAATTCTGAGCAATTCTACTCTACAAAACAGGATTTCTCAAAACTCAGCATAGGTGGTTCGTCCAAGCAGAAAAAATAGCAGCATCCATGGTTCCATTTCCATTCTCTGTAGACCATCAAGAGGATCATGAGCCACGGTGGTGCAGTGGTTAGAGTGCAGTATTGCAGGCTACTTCTGCTGACTGACAGCTGCCTGCAATTTGGCAATTCAAACCTCACCAGGCTCAAGCTTGACTTAGCCTTCCATCCTTCCGAGGTCAGTAAAATGAGGATCCAGATTGTTGGGGGCCAGAGCCTGAATCTATAAATCGCTTAGAGAAAGCTGTAAAGCATTGTAAAGCTGTATATAAGTCAAAGTGCTATTGCTATCAAGTGGGTTCACATAACTTTTTATATATTTGTATGAAAGAGGAGAACCTCGAACCATCCAGCTCATGCTCATAAATAACCTTTGGTCTTACAAAACAAACTGCTTCATTAAAAAAAAAAAAAGATTTAGGTAGGAGGTTCCGCTTTAATTTTGTCCTGTTTGTTCTCTATAAATAAATGTTTTGGCTATCTTTGTCTGGAAGAATATTACAAAAGAGCTGAACGAATGAAAAGCAACAATATCTAGGTCCAAGTTGAAAAGAAGGACTTGTCTTGAAGGTATCACACCCCAGATGCATTTTATTTTAGTTTATTTGTTAAATTTATGTCCCATCCATCTTACTCTCCTAACTTTAATCGAATAGGGCTCAGGTTAGATTTTAGGAACTAAATTCATCTGATTTGATAACGCATATAGAATATAGATAGAAACATTAAAAAATACAATAATTACATCCCTAAGAATTCAATATCGTTCCATTGTAAACATTAAATTATATTTAAGAATGAGATTGCAGAATTCTCTTATAACTTTTATGAAGTATAAAACATGAATTTATTTAAAATAATTAAGTAAAAGATATGAAGAATTGGCTTTTCACTATAATATTTGAGAGATTTATTTTGAATTATCTCCTTCACTCATCTATACATTAAAAAGCAATAGGTGCTTATGAAAAAGCTTTATTCTAAATCCTGCAGATTGCATTTTTGTGACAAAAACACTAGCTAAACCAGAATGTGGAATGTTTTCTACTCATTGAGACATGTGGGCAACTCCTGGTGATCAGTCAATGTTCAATCAGAATAGAAGTGGAAGGGACCTCGGAGGTCTTCTAGTCCAGTCTCAAGCAGGAGATCCTATACCATTTCAGACAAATGGCTGTCCAGTCTCCTCTTAAAAACCTCCAATGATGGAGCACCCATGATTTCTGGTGGGAAGCTGTTCCACTGGTTAACTGTTCTCACTGCTTGGAAGTTTCTCCTCAATTTCAGGTTGCTTCTCTCCTTGATTGGTTTCCATCGTTTGGAAAGTAAGTTGATCCCCCCTTTATTGTGGTACCCCTCAAATACTGGGATGCTTTTTAAAAATACTGTTTAAAATCACAGTATTTACAC
Organism: Laticauda colubrina; assembly: GCA_015471245.1. Taxonomy (NCBI): domain Eukaryota; kingdom Metazoa; phylum Chordata; class Lepidosauria; order Squamata; family Elapidae; genus Laticauda; species Laticauda colubrina. Next base: position 9,351,946 of record BLBF01000059.1, on the reverse strand, counting down.
ACATGCACACGTATGCAAGCACAAACACACACACACATACCAAGAAGTGGCTTCTTGGAAAACGTTTCTCAAATACCTTCCTGTGGGTGATCTATTGGTAATACTGACCTTTTGGATTCATCAGGATAGCTTCCAGTTCTTACCGCCCCTGCAGTGGAAGCTGATGAATTGACAGTAGGGAAAGCAGCAGCAATTGCTCCAGTCCCTCCTCCCTTCAGGTTTCACGCAGATACACACTGCAGAAGCAGCTGCCTAGAAGAAGCCAAGGCAAAAAAGTTGCTTCCCCCCACTCCACATTCCCATCATACACACACACACACACACACACACACAGCTGCATTTTTACAGTCCACAGGCTGTTTTATGCTCATGCATCTTGGCAGTTGACAGAAAGTCTTGTAACCGTTTGGGGTGGAGGTGGGGGGAAATCCTGACAATAAGAACCAAGTAGCTTGCATTCCTCCTTCCCTGAATGATTCACCCTTTCTCCAGACTGCTACAGGCAATTCAGCTGTAACCCTTTCCGAACTGGGTTGTGTAAGAAGACAAATCAATTCTCCCAGCGCTGTAAAATGACGCATTTATATTCAAACGTAGGCAAAACCATCTGCTATGGACCTTTTTTGGGGAGGTTAAGCGATTCCATGGAATCTATCTGATTACAATAAGACTTTTAGAACTGAATTGGCACACAGTATGCCATCTAACCTTGAACAGGAGGTCACTTAAATCTCTTTGAAATTTAACTCTTCCTCTTAAAAAAAATAATAAAAGTCTGATGCTGCATTGGAAAGATAATTAATATTTATGATGTGTTCCGGTAGATAGATAGATAGATAGATAGATAGATAGATAGATAGATAGATAGATAGATAGATAGATAGATAGATAGATAGATAGATAGATAGATAGATA
>BLBF01000059.1:9325950-9347075 GCA_015471245.1 Laticauda colubrina | reverse complement strand
TATTCTATTCTATTCCATTCCATTCCATTCCATTCCATTCCATTCCAAAGGAGAAATTTCCTTACAGTTAGAACAATTAATCAGTGGAACAACTTGGCTCCAGAAATTGTGGATGCTCCAATACTGGAACCCTTTTAATTTTTTTATTCATTTAAATAAAAAATTCTATCCCACTCTTTTAATGCAGATCTCCCCTTCAGGGCAGCAGTTTCCTCTTTGCTTTAATATCTCCCAATAAAATGTTGAACTGCAGGTCATTTAGTTTTTAGTGCTCCCTGATCCATTTCTTTCTGGATTCTGCAACAATAAGCATATTATTTGCTATTCTATTTATAAAAATAGAAATGCCACTCATTTTTCTTTCATTATAGTTCTTAGGAAAAAAATAAGAACTTTCTTGCATAAAAAACCCCAACAACAATCACTGAATAAATTTTTGACATAAGAATTTACAGGATAGTGTGCATGTCTGAGCGTGCATGTGTGTGTGTGCGCGTGTGTGTGTGTGTGTGTGTGCGCGCGCGCGCACATGGTTGGTAGTGATTAACATGTAGAATGCAGAGTTGCTTCACAATTCAACATAAATCTTAACTTTTTAAAGGAAAAAAACAACTTTCCAGGACATACAAAGGCCACTGCAATTCAAAGTAGTACATTTTGATTATGGGACTGCTCTTTGAAATGTGTTAGTTAAGCCTCAACATAAATAATATGTCAAACCTAAGCAAGCAAGAAAAAATATCATGTTTCAGTGTGTTTCATCTGGAAAGGGTGTTGGTACTTACCTGACACGCCCGTTCTCTTTGAGCTGTGAAGAGCATCCAGTAGTGGGAGGTGCTTCAGTCTCTGCATTCATAGGTTCAGCTTGATTTGTGGAACGCTCCTCCTCCTCCTTCACGTGACTCTTCCTCAGCGTTCCCCAGTTTTGGCGAAGATGAGAGAAATAAGCGCTCTCATCCTCACGTTCTAAAAAGTTCATTGGCCGAAACAGGACCCCACCAGATGGAAAAAAGAGTGGGGCTGAATGCTCTTCACAGCTCAAAGAGAACGGGCGTGTCAGGTAAGTACCAACGCCCTTTCTCCTATGAGCTGTTCAGAGCATCCAGTAGTGGGACATACCAAAGCCTGGCCTGTCCTACGGGAGGGACTCCGTCTGGTCTGGAATCTCCTCCTGGTCTCTGTGGACCCGTTGCCAAAGGAAGCCTCAGCAGAAGCAAACACATCAATTTTGTAGTGTCTAATGAAAGGCAATGGAGAAGGCCAAGTCGCGGCCCGACAGATTTCAGTTATTGATGCCTGTGTGGCCCATGCTGCCAAAGTTGCTGCACTCCTTGTTGAATGAGCTGTTATGCCCCTAGGCACCTGCAGAGATTGGGTCTGATATGTTTTTGCTATTGCCGCCTGTATCCAACGGCCTACTGTGGATGGTGAAACCTTGTAACCCTGAGAATTGGGATGAAAGGACATGAATAAAGCCTCTGATTTCCTGAAAGCTGCTGTACACTTGATATAGATTAGCAGAGCATGCCTCACATCAAGCTTATGCCATTGTCTTTCCATCCCGTGATGGTCTGGGGCAAAAATTTGGAAGAATAAGCTCTTGTGCTCTTTGAAAAACTGAATTGACCTTGGGCATAAATGTGGGATCGGGACGAAGAACCACACGATCAGCATGAAAAACGCAGAGATCTTGTCTGACAGACAAGGCTGCAATTTCCAAGATACGACAAGTGGAAGTGATTGCTACCAGGAAAACTACTTTGTACATGAGAAATTGGAGACTTGACGATTTCAAAGGTTCGAAAGGACCTTTAGTGAGTGCGACAAGGACCTTATTAAGGTCCCAGGTAGGATAACGGTGCACTGCTGGAGGGCGCAAATTGGTGGCTCCTCGAAGGAAAGATCTTATGCGTGGATGATGTGAAAGAGAACTGAGGCCCTCGTGAGTGAGAACTGATGCCAAGGCCGCCACCTGCCTTTTTAGCGTATTAGGTGACAACCCCTTATCAAGTCCCTCCTGTAAAAACTCTAGAATCTGGGCAACAGAGGGAGAGGCAGGATCAATTTGAAGCTTACTAAACCATTTGTAGAAGGTGGACCATGTGGCGTTGTAAATGAGAATTGTTGAGGGGCATCTGGTGGCTAGGATAGTGTTGATAACTCTGTTGGAAAGCTTTTCACTCTTCAAACCACTCCACTCAACCTCCGAACAGTCAATTGTAACCATTGAGGGTTTGGATGTTGAAGGGGCCCCTGAGTTAATGAGATTATGTCTGACAGGATTCTCCAGGGGGGGGGGGGGGCTATCGAGAGACTGCAGAGGTCTGTGAACCATGGTTATCTGGGCCAATAAGGCGCTACGAGAAGTAATTCCGCTCTCTCGTCTAGTAACTTCTGGATGACTTCAGCGGAAGTGGAGGGAATTCATACAGGAGTCCCGGGGGCCAATGACAGCGGAGCGAATTGAAATTCTCCGCCCCTTGGGATGGGTACCTGGAAAAAAATCTTGGGAGCTGAGTGTTGAGAGGTGAAGCAGAATAGGTCCACCACCGACTGACCAAATGTCCGTGCCGCTTCTTGGAACAGGGATGGGTGGAGGTGCCACTCCAATTGATCTATGGTGGCCCTGCTTAGCCAGTCTGCCTGTGTATTCAACAGACCTGAAATGTGTTCTGCTTTGATGGAAAGTATGTTGTTCTCCTCCCAGTGACACAGGCGCTCTGCTTCCCACATTATCTGCTTCGATTGTGTGCCCTCCTGCTTGTTTATGTGAGCTTTGGCTGTTACATTGTTTGTCAGTATCAGTATGTGCTGACCGCGTACCTGGGGGAAGAAGTTGTGAAGGGCCAGGTGTACCGCGCAAAGTTCCAGCCAGTTTATACTGCATGACTGTTCTATGTTGGACCATCGGCCTTGGGTTGTGAGTGACTGGACGTGAGCTCCCCATCTGAACAGACTGGCATCTGTGGTGATGGCGACCCTTTGTGGTTTCTTGAAGAGACAGCCTCTGTTGATAACCAGTTTGGACCACCAGAGGAGAGATTTGAGAACCTTGGGCAGAACCCTGACTTTGTGTTTGGAGTTGCTTCGGCCGGATCGCTGGTACGGTAGCAGGAACCACTGGAGGGATCTAGTGTGAAGGTGGGCCCAAGGAATAATAGAAATGCATGAAATCATTTTGCCCAACAATTTTGATAGGTCCATTAAGGACACCCTCTTAAGCGCCCTGATCTCCTTAACCGATTTTTCAATGCTATTTAGTCTATCTATTGACAGATAAACCTTGCCTTCCATCGTATCTATGACTGCCCCAAAATGAATTAACCGAGTCGAAGGTGTTAACTGATTCTTCTTCCAATTTATTAAGAAGCCATGTTCCTGTAGGGATAATAATGTGTTCTGAGTGTCTATGACCGCCTGATGGGCAAAAGGAGATAAAATCAAAATATCGTCAAGATAACACTGGAGGCATATCGGGATGTTCCTGAGGTGGGCAGCTAGCACTGCGAGGACCTTGATGAAGATCCTGGGGGCAGAGGCTAATCCGAATGGAAGAGCCACATATTCAAAATGGTGGTTATTGTAGCAGAATCTCAGAAACCTATAATGGGAGGGCCGAATAGCAATGTGCAGGTATGCCTCTGTCAAATCTATGGACGTGAGTACGTCCCCTTTCCTGATGCCCAGTAATATTGATTGGAGGGTATGCATTTTAAATTTGCGATATACTAAGAAACGGTTGGGACGTTTCAAATCTAATATCGCTCTCCACCCCCCTGAATTTTTTGGCACAATGAAAAGATGTGAATAAAAACCTTGCCCTTGTTGGTTAGTCGCAACTGATTGGATGGCTCGTATATCCAGTAGATGTTGGATAGCGGAAACCATGAGATTACGCTTGACCGGGTCTCTGGGAGGAGGGTATGACATGAAGGAATCTGGGGGAGTGGATATAAACTCCAGCGCGAGGCCGAATCTAACCATATCTCTGACCCAGGCATCAAAGGTAGAGGAGTCCCACTGGTCAGCGAATAACTTAAGGCGTCCGCCAATGGGGAATGGGTCCCGGGAGTTATCTTGGTCGCCGGAAGGGTCTGTTCCCTGTTACCTGAAAGGATCTTTTGGATTGACCACCCCTTCTACTTCTATCCACTGAGTTGGACCTGTCTGGTTGTTGTCCTGGTCTAACTGCTTGGGGTCTCTGGTATTTGGAAGAGAAGGATCCCTGATAGAAGGATCAAAAGAATCCCCTCCGAAAGGACTGGGGGCTTCTGGGATCTGACTTCCAAAAAAGAGAAGGGAGAATTTTCTTCTTGTTGCGTGTTTCAATTAGTAGTGGATCCAGGGAAGGGCCAAACAATCTATCTCCCGCAATGGGGGATGAGGCCAGCTTGTATTTGTTTGAAGTCGGCTTGCCAGTGTCTTAACCATAGCAAGCGACGCACTGTGACATGTGAGGTAATGGCCCTTGCTGAAAACTTGACTGCATGATCGGTAGCATCAGCAGAAAATTCAGCAGCTGCCGTAAGTTTGGCAATATCTTGGTGCGCCCTGATGTTAGAAGAAAGAACGTGTTGTTTCAAAAGACGAAGCCATCTAAGAGACGACCGCATGAAGAAAGAGGCAGCCATGGCTGATCTGATAGCCCACGTGTCAGACTGATGAGCTCTGGTAGGACTAGCTCGACCCGTTTTTCCTCTGGCTTTAAGGCCTCCAGTTCCTCACTGGGAATAGAGGGGGATGCTAAAGCCACTATAGGCTCATCTACCTTGGGGGTACCCAGTAACTTTGCAAAATCAGGGTCCAAGTTGAAATATTTCCTATCATGTCCAGTTGGGGAGGTGTATACCGCTGCAGAATCCCACTGCTTCTGCACCAGGTCCAAAAATATGGGTGGAACTGGAATTACCTCTGCTTCAACTATCGGTTGGTTGAAGATCATGTCCTCTGGTCCCTCCCCTGAAGGGTCAGGTGTGTCAGATGGTTTTGGCTTGTTTAGGCCTGCAATGTTCTTTGCCTTAAACAAGAGAGATTTGAAAAGCTGTGGCTGGAATAAGCCTGTAAAAGCAGGCTGGTCAGGAATAAGACTTTCATCCTCAGACATTTCCCCTTCTAAGGGGTCTGCCTCTGACAGGGGCTTGCTATTGTGAATTGATCCCACTTCAGACTCGGCCATTTGAAAGATTTGATCTACTTCCTCCTCCTCCTCCTCCGGCCCTTGGAGGGGGGGTCTCCCCCTGTAAATGTACCTGGGTCTGGTATTGCTCTGACTGGTCAGTGACCTCAGTGGTTGTGGCTCTTGGTCGGTAGCCATAGGGTAAGGTCTGGATGTTACAGCGTGTTGGAGCCCTACTGCAATCCCTTGGCAAATAGCCATCTCCATCCAGGCTTTCATCCTTTCTGGGACCTCCTCAATGAAACTGTCACCCTGGTGAGGACCAGCAGCTGTCGGAGTGAATGTGGCTACAGGGGCCCATCTGATTGGTGTTCCAGACACTTGGACCTGTTCTCCTTGTGGAGTCAAGCTGCGCCTGGATGAAAGGGAGAGATCTAGGGTAGGAGGAGGTTGTGAAGAAACTGATGGACTGGAAGAGGAGGCACCATGAGATACAGCGTGCACCTCTCGAGTATGCCTGTCTATTTGCTTTTGTAAGGCCTTATGGCGCCTTAAGGCATCCCTTTCTGAGGCTTTCGAATTTCCACTGTGTTTTGATTTGGCTTTTACCTTCAAGCAAGGAGCCTGAGAGGTGCTACCATCTGCCATTTTGATTAAAATTAGAATAACAGTAATTGAATATAATTTGTGTACAAGGCAGTTGGCACGCCCAGGGTCCAATCTGAGTCAAAAACGGTTGCCCTGATAAAGTTCTTATTGCCCCCTTTTATTTTTTATTTTTTTATTTTACTGGTGTCTATATATATATATGAATCATATCTCAGTAATAATATTTTATTGAAATTAAAATATCATACTGCCATCATCAGGCTTCTGTATGGATGTGGGTCTCACAGCTTTTGGTTTCAAATTCGAGGCTGGCCGATTCTGATTGGCTGGGAGTTTTGGTCTGTGTTCACTGGACTTGGATTTTGATTGATTGGTGTTTCTGGTTTCTTCTGTCTGTTTTGTGGCTTTGATTGGCTGGCAATACTCTGTTCTTGTGTTGGAGGCTTTCAGTGCAGCTTGGCTTCGTGTGAAAGGACGGCTGCTATCCATTAGGAAACCAGGTTTCATCTAGGTGCCTGGTGGGGGGGTGTTCGAGCTGGAGGTATCAGGGGGAGTCTGTTTGTGTTCAGGTGTTTGCCTGGTTTGTGGTGTGGAGATCTTTCTATTTGAGAGTGCAGGCTTCCAAATGATTGACAGTCTGTTGGAATCTTCTCTTCTATTCATGCTGTCAGGTCTTTTTTCAATCTCTATGGCTTCTCTGATGATTCTGTGGCTGGGGTTTTCTATAGTGGCTAGGGTTTTAGTGCCATTGAAGTTGATGTTGTGACCTGTGGTTTTCATGTGTTGGACTAGTGAGGAGATGTGTTCCAGATTTTTTATTGCATTTTTGTGTTCATCTAGGCGGGTACTTATTCTTCTATTGGTCTGTCCAGTGTATGTGGCCGAGCATGATGTACAGGGAACTTCGTATATGCCTTGGTTTTCCAGGTCAATTTTGTCTTTGGGGTTTTTAAGGATGGCTGCTATTTTTTTGTCTGTTTTGAAGGCAGTCTTGATGTGATGCCTGTGTAGTATCTTACTGATTTTATCTGTAGTACCTCTTATGTAGGGCAAGACAGCTGTTCCATAGGTCTGTTGGTCTTCTAGGTCTCTGTTATGTCTTGGTGTGTTTTTGTGGATCAGGTTGGTGATTTTGTTTTTGTGGAAGCCATTGGCTGTCAATACTTCAGTCAGGGTGCATAGTTCAGTCTTTATATGTGTCTTATCTGCCAGGCGTTTGGTTCTGGTAATTTTCGCCACGGAATTTATCTGTGCTGGGTGGTGGTGGGATTGGGCATTGAGGTAGCGGTTGGTGTGTGTTTTCTTTTGGTATATGGTGTGTCCCAGTGTGCCATCTGTTCTTTTGTAGATTAGTACATCTAGGAATGGTAGTTGTTTGTTTATTTCCGTTTCCATGGTGAACTTGATTTTGGGGTGTGTGTTGTTTAGGTGTGTTAGGAAATTGTTTAGGTTTTCTTTTCCATGGGGCCAAATCACAAATGTGTCATCGATGTATCTTAGCCATAGTTTGGGTTTGTGGGTGGCATTAGCCAGGGCTCTGGATTCGAATTCTTCCATGAACAGGTTTGCAATGACGGGTGACAGTGGTGATCCCATAGGGGCTCCTTCAATTTGCTTGTATCTTTGTCCTTTGTATATGAAATATGTGTTGGTTAGGCAGTGTTCTGTTAGTTCCATGAGGTCTTTAGCTGGTTGGTATTTATTTTTGATGATTTCAAGAGTTCCTTTTATTGGGAACGTCGAAACTTACAAGCAGATCTTCTTGTTCCACGTGTAGATCATTTCTAAGAAGTGGTATGTTTTGAAGACTGCCTTCAAAACAGACAAAAAAATAGCAGCCATCCTGAGAAACCCGAAAGACAAAATTGACCTGGAAAACCAAGGCATATATATGAAATTCCCTGTACATCATGCCCGGCCACATACATTGGACAGACCAATAGAAGAATAAGTACCCGCCTAGATGAACACAAAAATGCAGTAAAAAAGCTGGAACACACCTCCTCACTAGTCCAACACATGAAAACCACAGGTCACAACATCAACTTCAATGGCACTAAAACCCTACCCACTATAGAAAATCCCAGCCACAGAATCATCAGAGAAGCCATAGAGATTGAAAAAAGACCTGAAAGCATGAATAGAAGAGATGATTCCAGCAGACTGTCAATCATTTGGAAACCTAGATACATCAATGACACATTTGTGATTTGGCCCCATGGAAAAGAAAACCTAAACAATTTCCTAACACACCTAAACAACAAATAGAAAGATCTCCACACCACAAAACAGACAAACACTTGAGTACAGACAGACTCCCTCTGATGCCTCCAACTCAAACACCCCCCCACCAGGCACCCAGGTGAAACCCAGCTTGCTAATGAATAGCAGCCGTCCTTTCACACGAAACCAAGCTGCACTGAAAGCCTCCAACACAAGAACAGAGTGTTGCCAGCCAATCAAAGCTACAAAACAGACAGAAGAAACCAGAAACACCAATCAATCAAACTCCAAGTCCAATGAACACAGGTCCAGGCTCCCAACCAATCAGAATGGACCAGCCTCAAATTTGAAACCAGGAGCTGTGAGACCCATATCCATACAGAAGCCTGATGACGGCAGATGGGATTCTGCTGAAACGTTGCTACAACTTTAACAGCACTACAATAACGTGGGATAATACCCGAAGGAAGCTAAACAGCACACATGTAAGTACCCGCGAAAGCTTAAAAAAACATATATATATGTATATGTATATGTATATGTATATGTATATGTATATGTATATACATTCCAATATTAATAAGAGTACAACCGAGATTAATGTGTAATCCAATTAGCCAAATAGCGAACGCCTAAGGCCCGGATTGATGAATGAAAGGGCCTTCAGCAGCTTCCATGCACAGGCGGACACTGGCCTAGGTGCTTGCTGCTATGCCACTGAGAATAAGACTATGAGGGTTAAGCCAACGATTTTTAAAGCGAATTAATTATCCTCGAGTGCAGGTAGCCAAAACGAGGGTAAAATTACTCTCAGAATCCTGGAGGGATTCTGCTACTTCGAGCAGAAAATACCTCACATAGCTCAGGAAAGAAAGGCACGCAGACATGATGTGGCACTCAAGATGGCCTCCAGCAGTTAAAGTTTTTTCATGTGCTTCTCAGCAGCAGCTTCCCGCCTTGCCAACGAAGCCGGAGCTCAAACGATGCCTGAGGTCTCAAATCAACAGAACAGCGGAGAAGAGAGGGGAATTAATCCTAATTAACTTCCCCACTGAAGAAACAGTGTTTGGAGAGGGGGTAAAGGTGATACGACTTTTAAAAACGAAACATCAAGCCACTAGCAAGGAAACAGAATTAAAGACACAGCAGCAATCAAACTGGCAGAGGTAAGGAAATTTTGGCTGTAGGGAGGTGGTGCAGAGCAGCTCCAAAAGCCTCCCGCCACCTCTTTTTTTTGGTGGGGGGCGCAAACGGCCGCTTCCCTTAAACAGGACTCTCAGACTGATAAAGGATTGGGAGAAGGCTAAAGACAAAAAACCCAAAGGGAACCGAATTGCAATCAAACAGCTATTCCTGTTTCGGTCAAAGAAGTATCCAAAGCACTGCCTGTCTCGCATGAGGCTGAGCAAAAATTGGGGAACGCTGAGGAGTCACGTGGAGGAGGAGGAGCGTTCCACAAATCAAGCTCAGCTGATGAATGCGGAAACTGAAGCGCCTCCCACACTGGATGCTCTGAACAGCTCATAGGAGAAAGATATATGACCTACTTTAGGCTTCACCTTGATCATAATTAACACTAATTTGTTCAACTTCCAATTTAACATACAAACCCTCTCACTGAAAAGGAAAAACTGGCTGGTTTGAAGCCATAAGCGAATGCTTAAATATACTCCCGGATGTTTAACTTAGAAAAATAGAAATCCTGCTTTCAGTGAGGATTATGGCAGACTGATAGATATCTCCATAGGTGTCGAGAGACATTACAGCAGAGAATGCCCACTGGAGGGCAATTGTTGGCCAGTGAAATATCTTTGGATCAAAGAGAGATTGTGAGACAATCAACTTGTACTCTGTAGGGTTGCTCCTCATGAGCTAACTGCAAAAATGAAAATTGGCTCAAGGGTCAAGCAGCTAAGAGTCATAACTTTCTCCCATTAGACCAGCAAGCACAAGAATCTATATAGATAAAATGTCCAGCCATCCTCATTTCTTCACCACTTTTGGAAGCAATTAAACTATAGATAAAGAGAGATTCCCTATGCAGCAATGATAAAATTTCTATTGGTGGGTTTGACTTTTTTCTAGATTACTAAAATAGAGACTTTAAGGAAAAAGCGTTGGTTCTTACCTGAAACGCATCTACTAGCTGTAGGGAGGAGAATCCAAAGCATGGGTAGTCTCTGCTTCCTTGCTTGAAGACTGAGTCAATCAAAGCTTTGTCCTGCCTCATTCCACTGCACATGCCCAGTTTTGATGAAGGCTAATGATTGACTTGGAGATTTCTTGGTGTTCTTTCTTGATGGCTCCATACTTGGGACTAACAATACTTGGGTGGGTTTGGATTCTCCTCCCGTACAACTAGAAGATGTGTTTCAGGTAAGAACCAACCTCTTTCTCAGTTGTATAGGTCGGAAAATCCAAAGCATGGGGAGTACCCAAGCCAGCTGTCCTAAGGGTAGGCCATAGCCTGGTCCCAAGTTCTCACCTCCGTGTGAACTCTTTGTAGTACTCTTCTTCCAAAAGCTGTCTCCGCTGATGCGAAGGTATCCAACTTATAGTTCCTGATGAATGGAGATGGTGATGCCCACATTGCTGCCCTACAGATCTCTTCAATCAGGGCCTTGTATTCCAAGCCACCATTGTGTCTGCACTCCTGGTCGAGTGTGCTGTTATTCTACCCGGTATCTGTAATGACTGGCTTCCATAAGCCTTTGAAATACATGTTCTGATCCACCTGCCCAATTGATGGTGAAACCTTTTGGCCTAAAGAACCAAGTCTGATTGATGTAAACAATGCTTCCATTTTCCTAATGGTTCTTGTTGTCTTAATATAAATGCGTACTGCTCTCCTTACATCCAAAGAATGCCACTTCTTTTCTAAACTATGGACCTGTTGTGGTTAGCCGGCAGCAGGTGCAGACGGCTGAGGAAAGTGAGGACTCAGATGAGGGGCTAGGACCATTAGAGAGTGGACTGCTGCGTTTTAGATTGTGGGGGCTGGCAGCAGTGATGAGGAGGTTCCCGAGGAGGGCTGTGCCAAGTGCGCGTACACGCAGGATTGCTTGTAGGAAAGAGCAGTTACAACAGCACGGGCGACTTGGGAGTAAGGCTGCAAGGTAACGGCCCCTCCTTCAAGATAAAAGCCAGCTGTGAAATGAACATGCTTTGCAGAAGGCAAAGACGTTTTGAAAGTCAGCCTCATGGTCATTCCAGTATCCTGAGTTTGTATTTGAACATTTTTGTCTTGCAAATTATTTCTTGTCTGTTTTTTTTTTTTTTTCAAGCCTCACAGAGTTTGGCATGGCTTGTGATTATCAAAGCTAATTATTTTGTAAAAGTACTAAAAAAGTTTTTCTTCCTTTTGGATTGTGTTAGATTTGTCGGAAAAGGGCGTGGGTCAGAACAGGACCAGTTCCGGGCAGAAGTTTGGTAGCAGTGTTTCCTGAAGCTCTATGGAATGTGGAATTCACCTTCAGAATAAAGGTTGGATCCAGCCTGAATACTACCCTGTTTTGATGGAATATATAAAGATCCTCCCTCACAGATAAGGCTGCTAATTCCAATATCCTTCTGGCTGATGTAATAGCCACTAGGAAGGTCACCTTAAGAGTGAGCAAGAGCAAACTAACTGACCTCAGTGGTTCAAATGACTCTGTCATGAGTGCCCTCAGCACCTTCATCAGGTCCCAGGTGAGGTACCTGCCTTAGATTGGTTGCTCCTCTGATGAACGTATGAATCAGGGATGCCATGTAAGAGATTCCGAGGTCCCACAACCCAATACTGATGTTATCACTGCTACCTGCCTACATAAGGTGTTGGGAAGCAGTCCCTTTTGCAGGCCCTCCTGGAGGAAATATAGCACCTGTGTCACTAAAATTGTGGTTGAGTCGATAGGTTTCTTGGAGCACCAGCTTCCAAATGCTCACCAGGTAGCATCATAAATCTTATTAGCTGATGGTCCCCTGGAGGCCTGGAGTATTTGTATTATATTAGCTGAGCATTCTAATCGACTTAGTGTGGCCCCTATCAAGTGCCAGATGGTCAATTGAAGCCATTGTGGCTCTGGGTGTTGTACTGCCCTCTGGTTCAGCTCTATCCTGTCTGGGGAGATTCTCCATAGTCTGGCTACTGACAGATCCACCAGATCCACGTACCACAACCGCCTGGGCCAGTGAGTTGCTATAAGACCTCCGCTTCTTCCTCTATCATTCTCTTGATTACCCTTGGTATTAATGGGAGTGGGGGAAATGCATAATGCAGATCCCTGGGCCACGCTCCTCGGAGAGCATTGGCCATTTCCACTCCTGATGTTGGGAATCTTGAGAAAAATCTCGGTTGTGCATTTGTTGGGGACTGGTATCCCGAACCAGTGTGACAGTTCCCTGAACAGATCTGGGTACAGACACTATTCTGAGTGGTCGACCATTGTTCTACTGCATGTTTTTCAGATATGTTCTGCTCTGATTGATAGATGTCTCTCTACCCAATTGACTGATTCCTCTGCTTCTTGATTGAGTGCCAGGGAGTGAGCCCTTCCCTGCCCGTTGATATGTGCCTTGGCAGTCACATTGTCCTTGAGGATCAGCATGTGCTGACCTAATACTCATGCCTGGAAAGTCAATAGAGACAGGTGTGTAGCCCTGAGCTCCAGCCAGTTGATGTTGTTTTTGAAGTCTTTCTCGGACCACTGGTCCTGTGTAATCTGAGTCAGGCAGTGGGCCCCCCAACCTACTAGGCTGGCATCTGTTGTAATGGTTAGTCGGTTGGGTTCCTTGAACCCACATCCCTTTGTCATGACCTCCACCGCTGGAGGGACTGCTTCACTCTGATGGGACCCGTACTTTGGTCCTGGCATTGCCCTTGCCTACTCTCTGGTAAGGTAATAGAAACCACGGTAAGGTTCTTGCATGCAGTCTTGCCCAAAGCAATATAATTTTCCCTAGTAGCTGTGAGGGCAAGTCCCAGGCCCCCATCAGAGCTTTTACCACCTGACTTATCATCACCCTTGTGCTGTCTTGCCATTCCTGCAGCAGATAAACCTCACAAGAGTTGGTGTCTATGACTGCCCCCCAGGTATTGCAGTTGCCTTGTTGGTTCCAGATGACGCTTTTCAAAGTTCACGGAGAATCCATGTTCCAGTAGTGTCTGTACTGTGGACCTTTGCCCTTAGGAAGGAGGCTGACTGTATTGATATGTCATCCTGGTCGCATTGGACATGTATGGGTCTTGTTATGAGATGCGCTGCTGTCACCGCTAGTAGCTTGGTGAATGTCCTTGGTGCTGATGATAGGCCGAATGGTAGAGCTTTGTATTGGTAGTGTCTTCCTGTGCAACAAAATCGCAGGAACCTTCTACGTGTGTTGGTAATTGGGATGTGTCTTGGCCTTCCCAAGAAGCATCTTAAACAGCTGCTGATGAAGTAGACCAATGAATGCCAGGGTTTCTGTTTCATTTACCTCTTCATCTGAAAAGGCTGGTTCTTTCTGATCTTCCTACTCTGAAACTGAAGTTTCACTTTGGGTGTATGACCTACTTGAATCTCTGGAAGCCCAACTCCCCTCCTGTTTCTCCTGCCAGTGAGGGATGTTGTGTCTCCTGCCTTTTCTCATTGTGTACCAGGCTGGGTCTATTTCATTGCCCATCTCTAACCTCTGACAGCATTTCCAACATAACGGCTCTCATTTCCTCCCTAAGGGACTGTTCTCTGAGCTCTGCTGCTGTAGGAATAAAGCTGGCCTCTGATGCCAGCCTCCTTCTCTTGGGGGAAGGCTCCTGGTCTTTGTTGAATTCCTGGGGGCTTCCTTGCCTCTCTGTTACACATACATTTTCTTTTACACAAAGAACTGGTTGAAAAAACTGCTCATCAATACCCTCTGGTGTCACCTCTCTGGCACTCTTTTCCTGATGCTTTGTTCCCATTGGTCTGCCTGTTGGAGCGCGGGAATTTTCATTCCTGTTTCCTTCTCAGCCCTTGAAAAACTCTTTTCAATGGCTCTTTGTCTCCTTAAAGCCACTCTCTCATCTGATTTGGACATTCTGATGAGTAGTTTCTCTCTTCCATCTTTGATGATTTATTAGTCTCTCTGGGTCCCTTTGAGCCCTGCTCTCTATTCGGGTTTGGGCCAGGTGATTCCTGTTCCTCCAAGCATGACTCCGTTTCTGATAAATCAGCCATGTTGTCCCCTTTGTTCTCTAGGACACAACTTCACTCTCGCTGGAGCTCAGCTGGCACGGTCTGCTATTTCCTGACCACTCAAGAGTATGCTCAGCCAAGACCGAGTATGGACTCTAGCCCCCCTTTGAGTGGGTGGGCTTGAAGGATTGATTCCAGAGCTCGCTCAGCCACAAGTGTGTCCACTCTTATTTTCCTAGGATCCTTTCTGCACTGTTGGAGGCTATGGTCCTACTGCTATTTCCTGCCCTTCTTGGCTGAAGCTAGCTCTGCTTCCTCGGAGCTGCCACAGCTTCTCAAAAACCACCCATCAGCTGATTGGCAGTCCCTGTTTCCTCTTCACCCAGTGGCTTTGGGATGGCTGATCACTTGCTTTTCTGGTCCACCCTATCTTCTGGCAGATTGAGAGGCTGCTGCTAAGTCTGGGGCCACTGTGGCTCTTTCTCTGAGTGCTAAACAGCTGTTTAGCGCTCTCCTGGCATGTCCCAAATTCCCACATTCTGTGCAAGGCTTCCACCCCTTTGCGCTTTACTCACAGTTCACTGATTTTACTTTCCTTCTTTCTGAACTTGAAGAATACAAAGTGTAATTAATATTTTTCCTGAGCACTCTCTCGTGTCCTCTTTGCATGAAGGCTGAGTCAAAAACTGGGCATGCACAGTGGAAGGAGGCAGGACTAAGCTTTGATTGACTCAGTCTTCAAGCAAGGAAGCAGAGACTACCCACACTTTGGATTCTCCGACCCATTCAAGTGAGAATGAAAGATTCAAGAATTATTTGGAAAAAGCTTAACAAAGAAATGATTTAAGAAAATTTAAAACAGGTAAAGTAATGATTAGAACTATGTGGGGTTGTAGTTCTAAGCATCCATAGAGCTCTTGTCAGCAACTATTTAAAGCAGTCAAGATTTTTTCCAGGATCACAAGGCAGAATATTGATATTGGGGAAGACTCCTTAATAAATTGTTCTTCTTTCTTCTGCTGCTTCCAACTTCTTGATTCTCCTCTTCTGCATCATTAGGAGAAAAAAATCAGAAATGTAGGCTTTCTACTGGAACATGTTGACTTTCTTAATATCCCTTCCTGTCAGGTCCCCAAAACTGAGAAAAGCACAGTTACTTCTAAGCAGTTTCCTTTATTGTTCCTCACCTATAGACAGAAATATTGTCAAACTAAAGCAATTACTTGCATCATTAGAAATAGACTCTAAGAAGTTCAAGGGAGGAGCAACTTTGACTTTCTTTCTCCCAACCAAACTATCTACATTTTGTTCTTGGTTCTCTGGAATACAGCCCTTCCTTCCTAGGAATCCAGACTACATTCCACCATGCTTCCTTGTCCCTTTTTTTTTTTACTTTAAACACTGATCTTTAGACATATTTAACAGAATTTGTTCTGTCTGGATATGTCTGCTCTGCCAAACATTGAGCCCAGCAAAATGGGAACTGGGTCCCGATATTTCAACCAGAATTTATCCCAGCTATTTTCCTTACACAAAAATGTGTAGAATTCACTCATAAAGGTACTAAAAAAAGTAATCAGCACAAGATCAGGGAAGAAACAGGAACCAAAATTTGCCTAGGAGTTATTACAAACCCAACAACACTCTTTAGTAGTTTCCACAATGTAGCTGATGAAAGCACTTCCATGATGTGGTCAAGTAAATTGGATAGATGTGTTCAGTCATTCACCAAGAGTCAAATCTGACTCAAAGACATATTTATTTCTTTTATATAATGTAGCATACTTTATAATGTATTGATTCATAACACATCAGATTTCTGTAGCACTGTTATCATATACTATGGCTGATGTAGTGTTCTTCTATTTTTATAATTACAGGGAAGTAATTATCAACCCACAGCTCACTAGTGATTTGGGGGGTAACACTTTACATAAATTTGCAATGTTTGATATTTGCTTTTCCAGTCATGGATATAATCAAAATTAAGTTATTGTTCATTCCATCACATACATTTTGCTAGGCTGAACACTAACTTGCAACTTGCTTTTCTATTTTGTGAAAGCACCCTCATGTAAAACGGTGAAATTAAAAGAAAACTAAGATAGATTCTTTAATGCTCTTATGAACACAGATGGCAATTCAAAAGCCTCTCATGTATAACACACAAATGCTCTGAAAATTTCCACTTCAGCATGATAGTTCATTTGAATCTTCCACTGAATATATCTGATTGTCCTGCTTAAAAACCTCCTCTCCCAGGCATTTCTCTTTTTATCTCTTTTTAAGCCATCTTTTCTAAATTCAGTCACTGCCGAAATACTATCATCTAATGAATGTTTACTTTCATCTAAACCTCTTCAAACTAAAGACGACAACTATAAAATGAGAAATTAAAAAACTAGACAACTTCTCAGCCACTGAGCCTGACCACATCTTCCATGGCATATGCAAATTAGCCTAAACATATTAACATTTAAATTGGTCTACCTGAGTAGGTATAAATAGTTCCATATAGGTGAAAATCTGAGAAAGGATGCTAGGAAATAAAGCCCAAATTGGTCAGATCTTTTTTAAAAAAACATTTATTATAAAAGCTTACATACTTACTACACAATCATCTCAACATAACTGGTTTATGTGCAATAAAAATGCAAGTATATAATAAAAACATGAAATGCTGCACACAGTGAAAAAGCTTGTTATACTATCAACCAATTTCTTCAGCATATTTGCAAAAATATTATACCATCATTAATTTTGCCTCTTCGCTGCTAACTTGCATAAATCTCCATAAGGCAGTCTTCAAGGAAAGCAAGAGCTTTGTATATTTATAAGCATCTTTGTTCCTTAATGTTCAAAATTTGTTTCCTTACAGCTTTCAAGATTCTGAGGTTAAAGACAATGATTGGTAGCTCAAGAAAATTATCTTCCTCCTCTTGTATCATCAGTAGAAGGGTTACTGGAGCTTACAATGTTAATGCACATTTTAATTTACTTTTATCTATTTAAAGAATGCATATGGGCACCCAAGTTGAACAATGACTCTAGGCAGCTTATAAACAAAAAACAAAAAATAAAAAATAATTGACCACAGGCAACCTGGCTCAGCATTTGTTTAATTTGTGTTCCACCAGGCTTTTCTAGTCAACATTCTTGAGAAATATTAAGACACTCAAATTTGTCATTTGTTGTATCTTTAATAAACACCAAATGTAAGATCAGCATATAAACACAGAACAGCGTCATAACGGTTTCAAAAATTGCAGATCGCACAGAGAATAATATTGTAAAACTCTAGAATACACACTGATTCAAAAAGAAATTAATGGAAACAAAAGGCTGATGAGTTTAAAATTGGTTAAGATTCATCATGCCATTATTGAAAAGTATATTAGGAGAAAACATGCATTTCATACTTTGTTAGCACTGCAGAACAATCTTAATGCCTTGAACAGCTGTTCAAGGTTGTTCGGGATAGGAGAAAATACCCATCTGTTCCATTTGCAGCTCATGCTCTAAAAACCTCTTCTTCACCTCAAAAAAAGCCTGCAGAATTTGCCTGAAAGACTACATCAGGTTTAGGTTAATAAACCAATATCTCCTGGAAATGCAAACAATAGCAACTACAAGAGTAAACTGCACTAATACCTATTGTTATATTAACAATGAAAATAGAGTTTTATATAAGTCAAAAAGGTATTTATAAGTAATTCTAGAATGGAATATTTGTCTTTCCTCTCATTCTCTCCTCACACAGAACTAAATCTTGATAAAAAAGGAACCTTAAGAGACAGACCAGATAAGAAACACATTACATATTATTTTTAGTGTCAATCTAAAATATATTCCAATATATACACACGGCACCAGAAACTGGAATTCATAAGGAATCTTGCTGACACAGATTTAGATAACCACTGATACACTGTATTTTATGACACAACATTCTTAAAATGCTGGCTTCTCAGAGTCATTGTGCTTTTGCTTCACTGAAGAAAGAGTAAAAGATAGTTTCTGCATTGCCCTAAATTAAGAGCAGCTGCCATATTTCCACCCTTTGGATAGCTTAGAAATATTTTTCATCCTCTCCTGTGCATTTTAATACCATTCTACATAATACTACGACAATGTGTTATATATCTGGCAGGTAGGTTGAATTTAATGACTAGGAACTCACCACTGGTTTTAACACTATCATAAAGAGAAGATTCTATTCCAAAAAATAAAGAGTTACTTGGACTAAAAATGACAAACCATCTTATCCTGAACAGAGAATTCTGCAGAACAATCTCAAAGAACACAAGCAGAATATTGAATAGCATAATTCTAAAGTTCTTTCTAACATTTCTGGAACATCAGAAACAACATGAGTCAAGAACAGGGGTGTCAAATTCATGATGACACACTGGGGGTGGGGGTGGCCAGCACATGACGCATCCAGGCCATGGGCTGTGAGTTTGACACCCCTGGTCAAGAATAACCCAAAAAAGAACAAAAAAGGACCTCTCCACCAGCAATCAGCACCTAGATCAGCATTGATTAACATCAGACCATGATCAAGTTAGCAATACCCCAATCAAGAAACTGCCAAAGACGCCAACAACAAACAAAGAATCTCAAAGACTACCCCACACAGGGCAATACATCAGAATATAAATGGATAGCAAACTATACTCCTTACTATGGTAGCACTGATGATGTTACCTAGTTTGGGTAATGAAACATCTGCAAGAAAACAAGCAAGCTCAGAGGGCACCATCAGACCTTTCATGAGTCAAGAATACACAAGAATAAAGATCTTGCAAATTATGACAATGGTTAATGACACAGCAATCAGAAACTTAGAAGGCTTTTTGAGTTGTTGCTACCCAAATAGTGCAAATAAAAAAAACAAAACCTTTTGAATTTCAAACAAATTCCAAGCCAACTGAAGAGCTGTCTCATGACTATTGTCCACTATAACTTGTGCTCCAGTCTGCACTAAGTGGGCATTGTAATATGAAAGACATCTGTGCATAATCTGAATTTGAATAGGATGTCGGCTTCAACACAGAGAAACCAAGTAGACACGACAGCAGAATGAATCAAAACAACAAAAGCCAATGAAGGAGTTATAATACACTTAAAACATCATAATATGGGTATTTAGTATACACAAACCTTGATTTAAATTAATCAAGAAAAGCCTAAAAGCACATGTAAGAGGAAAAAAAAAACAATAGCATATTAGAAAACAAAGAAGAGGTTGTTTCACAAATAATTGGAACCAGAATTTTCTACATTTCAGTTTGTCAATTTTATGTCTCATCAACTATCAGATCAAGCCAGGGGAGATGAAAGATAATCAATTTGCTGCACTTATTCATGCCAGACAGAAGTAACACAGAAGACATTTTATACCAGGGGTCTCCAACTTTTGGACTTAAGGGACCACCAAACTCATAATTTTAAAACCTGGGGACCACTAATATGAATTTTGACTGATGGTGGCTTGCTGACATTGATGGGAGAGGGGGGAGGGAGAGAGAGATCTGATCTAACCCCTCTCCCTCTCTCCCTCACACACACAAATGCACAAAGGCAGGGGAGCGATTCAAATTTCTTAACCGGTTCTGTAGGTGTGGCCTAATTTGTGGGTGTGGCTTGGTGGTCATGTGACTGGCTGGGCATGGCTTGTATGTAAATATTATAAATATTTATATAAATATTGATTTTTTTATAAAAAAGAACAACTTTTACCCCAAATCAGGCAAAGCAGGCAGGCAGATTGAGTTGCTCACAGAATCAGAGATCCATTCAGAGATCTATCTTTCTGCCATTGGCTACCTGAGTCTACACTGAATAATAGAAGTTCAGTCCTAAGGAAGGCTTGGCTCTGCTTAAAAGCAGAACCGAAAATCTAAAGATTACCTAGAAAGCAAGAAATCCAATGGTTTCCTGCTTTCTAGCTAATCTAAATCTCCCGGCACAGCAGAACAGCTGATGGTTGGGGGGGAGGGAAAAATAGCAATTTAACAGGCAAGTTTGCCAGGTAAGGAGTGAGTGGGCAGGAAGAGTTCTTGCGGGCCATGTGGGCAGCACAGCCTTGTGTTCCCACGCAGCCTGAATTAACTGCTTTGGGGGGGGGGGTGCTCTCGAGGTGACATTTCTCTGTGGACCACCAAAATTTTCTTGCAGCCCACTGGTTGTCAACCACTGTTTTCTACAACAAATTAATTTTAATACACATGAAGAAGTTTCAGCTTTGTCCAGACTGATGGCTGTAAATATGATTGACACTTCAACACCCAGAACTCCTATTGCAACTCACCCTGGCTTCAAAGTCTGGACACCAACACCCAAAATGCTTGAAGGAGTCTTAAAAATTAAGGAAAGATGCCTTAAAATATGAACAGATGAAAAACCAATACAACAATGTTCACATAAATGTTATAATACTAACATCTACAGCAAAACAAGGTAACGCACAGAGGATTAGGAAGTTGATATCTCATTTGTAAGGCAAAATAATACAATGGATGCTCCAGGAAATAAGGAAGAATCTGAGGACATGCATTAGCAAACTGTGTTCTGCCATTCCCACCATTTATACCCCCTTGTGAAGCTCTGGGACTTAAACCCTCATTCTCCACTGGAAGGATGTTCAAACAGCTTATAGGAATATCCATCTCATCATGTGCATGGGAATAAATGTCTCTTGGGCTTGGAAAACTTTACAGATTCAGGCAAATTAACCAGAGGAATATTTTTCTTTAAAGTTTACAACCCAGGAAAGAAATCAAATAATTAAACTTTTTTTTAACCATTTACACAGTGTGAAATACTTTATATAAGCAGAAAGGAGGATCTGTACCTCACACAGTTTGAGGAGATGGGCTTAACAGGATTACTGTACCCAGCAATAACCCTAACCCAGTAACAGGATACTTTAGTCACAACTAATTTTTAATTGGAAATTTCTTCACCCAGGACTTTGGTGAGGTAGAATGAGCCTGTTAAGCCTGGGTTCCCCAACCAGGGTTAGGTAGACAAGCTAAACA
>BLBF01000059.1:9307587-9325940 GCA_015471245.1 Laticauda colubrina | reverse complement strand
AAGCAGTAATCAGGGATCATCAAAGCCAGAGAGAGAGAGAGCAAGCCTTAGTCTTGCTACTTTTATAGTGTTTTCTTAACCACTCCTTTAATTGCTATTTCCCAGTTAAAGCTGTATACACTCTAACATACACGAACTATGATTCATAGTTATTATTTCACCTAAACCAGTTAGGGTGAACAATGTTATCCCTAACAGAGCCCTTGCCATCTTTTATCCTTAATTTCTTTTTAATTTGGTAGCAATTTCTTTGGTTGTTGGAAGTCACCTAGAGCTGTTGAGATTTTCATAGTACACAAGTGTAACACATTGTTAGTTTTGATTTACAGGAATAAATCTCTTTGGATGAAGCTCCCAGCCTGATTGAAAATATCTCTGGTCATTCAATGCTATTCATAAACTTGAAAGTAAGAGAGAGAATTCAGCCTCTGTTCTTTTCAAGGATTTATTTGCTAGATTCTGCTCTAGGATGTCTTATTTATTATGTATAAAATTAAAATACCATTAAATGTCAAATATCCTTGCAAATAAGTATAGGCTCAATGTTTGAAAATCTTACACTCAAGCCAGGACCATTTCACTACACTGAAGTCCTTAATATTTTGTTCTAAAACAACAGAGACAATGTCTTGTTAGCAAGATAAATAGTAGGGTTCTTCTTCAATGAGCAACAGCACTTTTCTTATTCATGAACCTGAGAATACTAAATAGCTGCTTGATTCTAGATATCGATTTATCAAAGATTAGCTGGATACCAGTGCTTCACTACGAAATTATGTGATCGGGCTTAGTTTTGGGGGAAGAAAATAAGGGGGAAAAATTCTGCCTCTGCCTACCAGCATCCATCGGTATTCATCTGGCTAGCGTCCTGTCAGTGTGTGAGAGAGTTGAGGGCTGTTTGGAAAGGAAAATAGTATTGTGAGCGAGGAGACAGCAAGGAGCCTGGGTGTGGCTTAGCTCAACTGTTCTGTGCTAAAGCTGCTTGCTGCTGTGAAACTGAAACTAAAGCCCCTGTCACACTGCACCAACGGATGGAAAGAGGATGTACAATGGAGGAAAACACTTGTCATCCGTTGGTTAACGCAATGTATCCGTTCTGTACTCACTGCCTCTGTTTTGCTTCCTATCCATCCAGCATCCGTTTATTGATGTTCCATCCGCTCAGAAAGTTTTGAACTGCTCAAAACTTTTGAGCGGAAAATGTATCCAATGCGTCCGTTCTGCATCTGTTAGGCATCCGCTAGGCATCTGTTCTGCATCCGTTACGCATCCGCTATATCCGCTAGGCATCCGCTTCGCATCCGCACAACTCCATTCGCTCCAGCGGTAAACGGACGCAGGGAGGAAGCGGAACGGACGCAGAACGGATGCAGAACGGATGCCTAGCGGATGCAGCACGGAAACAAAGCATTTAAAATGGAAAAAATGTTCGCAGAGGGGACCTATCTCAGATATTAAGGATATCTAGAGGATGCCTAGAGGATGCAAAGGGATACCTAGGGGAAAACCTATACTGCCTATAAAAAGGGGAAACAACTCATCTGGATCTCACTTTCAGACCAGCAGACCAGCTGTGCAGACCTCTGCAGCCTTCATCTGACTCTTGCTCTTCCACAGCATCCAGTCATGTCCACCATGGATCGTAACAAAGTCCTTTTGGCAGCCACCATCGTTGTGCAACAGTGCGAAGCCATCTACAGGCTCTGTGAACTCCACTACAGGAAGAAAAAGAGGTGGCCAAGAAGCGTCTGGGTACGAAGATGGATCACCAGAAGAGCAGAGTACGGACTGTACAACAAGCTGCTGGTGGAGCTCAGGAACGAAGACACTCGGGCATTCCAGAACTTCATGAGGATGCCTCCAGCCATGTTTGACGAAGTTATGCAGTGGCTGACACCCAGGTTGACCAAGGCAAACACCAACTTCTGGCCCAGCCTGGAACCTGGGCTCAAGGTGGCACTCACTCTGCGCCACCTGGCCTCAGGGACCACCTACAGCAGCATGCAGTGCGGCTGGAGGGTGCCACACAAAACCATCAGCATTGTGGTCAGAGAAGTGGTGCAGGCCATCATCAAAGAATACCTGCAGGAGCTCCTCCAGTGTCCCTCCACTGAAGAAGGATGGAAGAAAGTTGCAGAGCAGTGGTATCAGAGGTGGAACTTCCCCCACATCGTTGGAGCCATAGATGGCAAGCACGTGGCCTGCAAAGCTCCAGCCAACTCAGGGTCCACTTATTTCAACTACAAGGGCTTCTTCAGCATCATCCTCTTCGCCATGGTCGATGCTGACTACAAGTTCATGTACATCGATGCTTCAGGCAACGGCTCATCTTCAGATGCCCAGGTATACAACGCCAGTCACCTCAAGGAGGAGCTGGAACACAACCTCATCGTGGGCTTCCCAGATCCAGACCCCCTGCCCAACGACACGCAAGATGTACCCTACTTCATCGTGGGGGATGACACCTTCTCCTCAGAACCTACCTCATGAAGCCCTACACTTCCAGACTCCTCACCCGTGAAGAGAGGATCTTCAACTACAGGCTGTCCAGGGCAAGGCGGGTGGTGGAGAACGCCTTTGGCATCCTGGCCAACAGGTTCCAGGTACTTCTCACCACCATGCAGCATCGCCCAGAGACCGTGAGGAGGATCGTGGAAGCTTGCTGCATCCTGCACAATCTCATGCGCACCCGCTACCCACTCTTGCAGAACAGGCTCGTGGGCCTCCAACAAGGCAATGGGGACATGGAGCCTGGGGAATGGAGGCAAGGGTGAAACCTGATAGACACTCAGCCTGTCTCATCACACTGATGAGATTGGGCCAGGTATGTTGGGTGGGCCTACAATGAACAGGGCATTTAATAAAGAGTTGTGTTTGTGTTGACATTTGTGGATAATTATTACATTATTGATAATAAAGGGCCATGGGTGTGGCACTTGGGAGGGTGGACCATACAGCCCCACTATGCTTGCACTGGAGGTTTATTTATCCCACAGCTATTACCCATTCCAAAGGTATCCCTGCCCACCCCACTGCTATCTTAACCCATCCCACAAGCATGCAAAGGCTTAAACCATTTCTAAAAGTTTCCACCAAGACCTTATTAAAAAAATAAATGAAGCAAGTGTGTGAATCAAAGATAAACTTTATTGAACAACAAGCTGTAAAAGAAAAATGACCCAAGTCAAGTGTCCAAATAAAGTCCACAGCCTCTTGGTCACTCGGAGGTGTGCCTAGTCTCAGGGGTGAAGGGTCCAGGTGCTGTGAAGGTGGCTGGTGCTGGAGTGCTTGTCTGAAGCTCCATTGGGGTGCCTGGCCCCGAGAGGACAACAGGTGATGCTGTGTTGAGAAAGCTCTCGGACAGCTGGCTCAGACCCGTGATGTTGAGAGCTCCTTCCTCCATGCCATGTGGTGCCAGCCCCAGTACCAAGGACAGATGTACTGAGGCCGGGCTTGGCTGTGGGGTGGAGGAAGGAGCAGTGTAGTGGGGCTGTCTGCTCTGCAGCTGGGTGAGGACTGGCGTGGGTGGCATCAGTGTCATGGGTGGCATCGTTGGCGTCGGTGTCATGGGTGGCATGGGTAGCATCAGTGGAACCGGTGGCAACGGTGTCGTCCGATGAATCTGTGCCTGGACTGGGAAGGGCTGCTGCCTGTGCTGCTGGACCTCCTGGTAGCCGTAGCCCTGGTAGGTGAGGAGCTGTGGAAAGCCTTGGAATGGGAGGGACATCACCTGGGGTGGAGGAGCAGACCTGGACTGGGTGGGAGCAGGTTCCTCTGGATCTGGAGGGTTGTGAAGCAGCTCGGTGATCCGGTCCTTCACCACCTGGTACTGGGGTTCCGCCATGTCCGTGAGCATCTGGTTGACATAGGTGAGGAAGGGCTTGCGATTGGAGGTTGAGGAGTCGGTGTGGACCAGCTGAGAGAGGAGATCTATGCTGGTCTGGATGGTGTCCCTGATCTGGAGCAGGACAGTGTGGCTCTGCCCCTCCTGCTGTCTGGCTTTCTGCCTTTCTGTGGAGGTGGAGCTGGGGGTGGATGCGGGTAGGGCTGTGGTGGACGCACCGTCTCCTTTCTCCCACAGCACCAGGGAGTCCTCCACGCACTCCACCACGGTTACAACACCTGTCCGCGGGTTCTCCGCCGTGGCACGCTCCACAGAAACCTGCCTGGAGACAGGAGCTGACTCTCGGTCGGAAGAGGACTGGCTCTCAGCAGGCTGCCGGAGAGGGCAGTGAGAGGGGCTGCTGGTGCTCCTCGGTGGTGGATCTCACCCTCCAGAAAGCTGCACCTGGCCATGACATAGGTCTCTCTGTCCGTCAGCTTAACCGTGGCCTGGCCAGATTTCTTCAGGTGCAGCTTCCCGTACCAGGTGTGCATGTGCTTCCACCAGCCGAGGAACACCTCCAAAGTGTAGCCCATACTCTCCGCCTTCTCTCTCCAAGCAGCCTGCTTCCTTTTGGTGTCCCTGTACAGCCGGTGTCCCTTCCGCCACAGATAGTCATTCTCTCTCAGTCACTCCAGCACCTCATCCTCGTGTTCCTCCTCAATGGAGTATTGCCTCCTCTCCCGTCCCCGCATACGCCTCTTCCTCCCTTTGGCAGGACCAGATGGGCCCTCATCAGAGGGGCTCCCAGGTAGTAGGGGCTGCTCCTCCACACCACCAGCAGCAGCAGCAGCAGCAGGATCATCAGCAGCAGCAGCAGCAGTAGCAGCAGGATCATAATCATCATCATCAACAGCAACAGCAGCAGGATCATCATCATCAGCAGCAGCAGCAGCAGCAGCAGAGTAAGCACCAGCAGCGCCAGCAAGACCAGGAGCACGAGCAGGACCAGGAGCACGAGCAGGACCAGGAGCACGAGCAGGACAAGCAGGACGAGCAAGACCAGGAGCACGAGCAGGACCAGCAGGACCAGCAGGACGAGGAGCAGCTTCAGCAGAGTAAGCACGAGCAGAAGCACCACTGCCAGGAGCAGCTTCAGCAGAGTAAGCACGAGCAGAAGCACCACTGCCAGGAGCAGCTTCAGCAGAGTAAGCACGAGCAGAAGCACCACCGCCAGGAGCAGCACCAGCAGAGTAAGCACCAGCAGAAGCACCAGCACCAGGAGCAGCGCCAGCAGAAGCTCCAGCACCAGAAGAGCGAGCCCAAGCAGCAGAAGCCCCAGCAGAAGCAGAGTGAGGGAAAGGGGGCGGGAGGGTCGCCCTGTCCCTCTTGCCAGGGATGGCGTCAGGTTGCTGAGGCTTTCGCTTCTTCCCCATGGTTGTGGGGTTGCTGGCTGGCAGGGAGGCTGGCAGGCACCAAGCCTGGCAGGAAGCCTGGCAGGCAGGCAGGCACCAAGGCTGGCAGGAAGCCTGGCAGGAAGGCTGGGAGGCAGGCTTGGAGGCAGGCTAGCAGCAAGGTTTGCAGGCAGGCATGCAGGCAGGGCAGGAAAGGACTCGATGTATCCGGCAGCAGGTCTTTCCTCCGAACGGTGACCTGCTTGGGAGCTGCTTCCCTTTATATCCGCGGGGCTTATGCAATGCATCCCCCCCGCATGTGCAATTAACGCTCGGCATCCGTTCGGCTTCTGCTGTGCATCCGCTAGGCTTCCGCTGTGCATCCGCTCTACATCCGCTGTATCCGTTCCACGTCCGCTTTGCTGAGGTCCCCCGGAAGCCTAGCGGATGTGCCATCCGCTCTCATCCACTTCCATCCACTGGGCTTCCATTCCGCATCCGCTTTCCATCCGCTCTGCGTCCTCCCCGCGTCCGTTCCTTTCCGTGTTTTCTGCTCCGGTTATGCAAATTTTTGCCCCTTTTGAGAGCGGATAACAACGGATGGAACATTTTTCTCGTCCGTTGTGTCCTTTTTAAAAACGTTTTGCATCCATTGGGCAGTGTGACAGGGTCTTAAAACTCATCTCCTCTGCTTGTGCTTTGCATTTGGGACAGATTTCTTTTCAGGTGGGGAGGGGGAGTAGATCTCCTTAGCATCAGAGCATGTTAATAATAATAAACGAAATACTAATGCTCTGATGGTCATTTCGAAAAATCCTTTCTTAGTGATCATCTAGAAGCCAAGAGGAACATACATGCCAAATTTCAAGTTTATAGGCTTTATGGTTCTGGAGATTTTGTGATGATGTGTGAGTTTTGTAATGATGCTTTTAGATTATCCCAGATTTCTTGTCTCTTTTTCTAATATCGTCTAAATGATCATTTTAGAACAAAGTTCCCCAATCTTTTTGGGTTGGTGGCCTGGTGGACGCAGGGTCAGGTGCCTTTACATGCACATGCAATGGGCCATGAGCATGATACAAACAGAGCCGCGATCATGAACACAAAGCTCGCTGCGACACCAGCGCCCGCAAGACCATTGCAGTCACTAGACCAAGTGGGGGCGTGCGCGCACACATGAGCAGGTGCACTGGCCAGCCACTCATGTGGCCCAGTGGCCAACATGCCACAGTCCAATAGTGGACTTTGGCTCACAGGTTGGGGACCTGTGATTCACTCTCAATTCCTAGTGATGCCATTGATATTTCATTTGGTTTTTCTTGCTGTTATTTTCTTTCAAAAACTTTTCTGGTTCACTCCAGAATATTTAGCCTTATAGAACACTTCTCAGCAGTCTCTCATCCAAGTATAAAACAGGTCTGATGTGGTTTTGTTTCTGTGCTCAGATCCAGCCCATGGGGCCATCCTGAAAATAGCAAGGGACCAGCCTGCGGTAGCCCTGCCAGCGAAAACAGAGCTTGGGAGGGCCACGTGTATTTTCACTAGCAGAGGGCCATCGCAGTCAGAAATGGAGCTCGGGAGCCCATTTTCGCCAGCAGAGCACTTAGGCTGCCACAGGTGCCCCCGACATGAGTGACATCAAGCCAGCCACACCCACTCTGGCAATGCCCACACCATCCCCCCGAGGTGAAACTCAACCCTGAATGAAATCCAATTTGACATCCCTGGTCTATGCGGTTGTACGGTACTTTCATTTCAATAAATGCCTTGGATACATTACTCTTATATAAAGCTTTTAACGCTCACTTTTAATGCTTATATGATTATGTCAGTTGTCACAAAGGTTCTTCATGCTTTTTACAGTATGATGTTATTTCAGATTCACATCATAAAATCTATAACGGAAGGCTATTTCAGCATTTCCTCCCCACCCCCTTAAATTCTGGTCATTTTAAGAGCGTACATTTTATACACAAATGTATGTATTGATTCAGTATGAAATGCTGTAGGCTTCTTGTTCCAAAGCATGCAGGTTAATTTATGGGGAATGTCAGGGATCAGTGCTAAAAAGCTTTCTGTGCAGGCCTAGAAACAGGGAGGGAAAGCTTGTCAGAAGCATCCCTTTACCAATATATATGGCTAAATTAGTGACTGATTGAGCTGAATGTAATTAGGTATGATGTGTTTTTTTACTCATTCTCAATTTCAATTGGCAATAATCCCTAACTACAAGAGGATAAAAGTTATTTGGAACTCCATAGTCATAGACTAATGCTCTGATAGTTTGATTTTCCTTTGATATTACCCAAATTTCCAGTTTTTATCCATAATATAGGCTCCTATAACGCATTATAATCACTAACAACATACAAGCAATAAATCATGTGAATGACTTTATAAACTTGGCTGGGATGAATTTTCTTCTTAAAACAAGACAGCCTTCTTAAAAAAACTGGGGACACCTATTTTTCTGATATTTGAATAGTAACTCTTAAGAAATAAAAGAGGATTTATGAGACATGGATATGATCTGACCAAAGGTCATAGAGTTTATTGAACAAACTGGGGCCACTTATAAGCACTTAAGCCTAACCTTTACAGGCTAAGTTCCCACTTTAGAGATTCTTAAAACAACAAGTATATACAAATTTCTGAATGAGAAATTAATTCATCAGTTTGATGGAGAGTTTAATAATAGATAATAGTCTTGTGCCTAAGAAACCAGTTTGGAAAAAAGATTTTAAATCTACCTCCTTCCATATATGAATATGGAGCACTATTTATCCTTGTATAGTACTGTCATTAAAAGAAATTGTGAAAGCATTCTTTTTAAAATACCACCTTAACTTCCTAAACTTCCAGTGATTATTCAGTTTTAAATCTATCCTCAACATTTTAATGATGTTAAATTATTTTTGGATACTCAAAATCATCACTGTTTTAATTAACAGCAGGAAACATTCCTATTTCCAAGGTTGAACTTCCCAAACATAAGGGAGTAGTTGACCAGAACATAGCGTATCATGTTCAGCTGTTCACAAAACATTTCAAAAAGACAAGGACATTCTTTTGCAATTCAAAATTCTTCTTTTTCTCACGCTCAAGGAGTGACCTCTTCTTAAACGTGCATATAAAATACAGTTCGGACAAGAAAACCCCCAGGTCTCAATCTACATTTCAAAGCCTATGTTAAGAGCCACATACACAGCTCACAATTTTAAACATGATTAATACTCACTTACATCTATTCAAATGGTTTAAGCTTTGATGCAAAAAAAAAACAAAAACAACCTCAGATTAAAAATAGAAGATTTAACACCAAAGACAGTATGTCCAAGTAACTCTGGATCATTAGCCACTACTATTCCACATGCTGCAAGATGAAGGAATAGTTGTGAAAAATATGAAGCTTTCCGAAAGTTATATGGGAAGCACTTTTTCAAACTGCCACGATGGATGGATGGATGGATGGATGCAATGGATGGGTAAGTGGCAGAGCTATTGAAAATAAAGATTAATCCACTATTTTGGAGCCAGATCTCGTGGTAGCAGATTTGATTCTAAAAAGATGATTCCAAGTATAAAATGATGAAGTTATAAAGTGATACACTGAATCAGAATATTTCTCTCTCTTGTGTGCTGATAATGTGTACCCAGTAAAGAAATCTTGAGAATATGTGAGAGTTTAAAGGAAGCTTCCTCCTAATGTGCTGTAGCCACTAAAACACACTTTTACAGAGACAGACGCACGCATGCATTAAAGAAGGGGTCACAATTATACTGCCAAGGCCATTTTCACTACATTTCAAGCAGGAATTTTAAGAGTACCAGAAAGAGCAACAATATTATCAGAAGACCAGCAATCGGATGTTTAAAAAGCAATGAATGGAAGACAAGCTTAAGAATATAAAATTTTAGATGATGAAGAAAATTGATGGGAAATCCCACATGCCTCTTATTCTCTCTTTCTTTCTCCTAATCATACAACCAGATGTATAGCCATTAGTTCTTGCACCTCTCCCATCTTTTTACTTCAGAAACTGCATCGTCACAATTAATAGCTAATATCCAATGCTAGGAAGCGTAACAGCTGTAGTAATTAAAACACACACATAGGTATGCTAAATCATGAAATACAGTTTACTAATCACAGTGATTCACATTCAGGAAAAATGGGATGAACTGTAATATGGCTCAGCACACTGAACACAATCTGAAAGGACTGCTGCCAGTTGCCACAGGCAACACAATTGTTTAGATTCTATTTCAAAAAAGTACTTTGGAAGGCGCGAGGGCACAGATAGAAAGACCTGTGTGCTATTCTTTCATGCAGTTGGGTCTTTTCCCACAACCAGGCAGCAGCTGCAGAAGGCAACCAGACAGGAAAATGCAGTTCCTTTAAAGAAGTAGAGATCACAGCTTTATTCTTACTTCTGTGAATAGTGAAAGACACTGCAGTTTTAATTTAGACATTCTAAGGTGGTTTGCATAAATGCCATGTACTTTTTTTGAATATTCAGTCATGGAGGTATCTTTCCTGCTCTTTTCCAAACGTAGCAATTAGAGTGTGGAAATACATCAAAGGAAATTCTCATTTGCTCCAAAATGTTGCCATTTGTTGATTTAAAAGGCATCCAGATTCATAAACCTAACACCATGGATTTGTTGAGTATAATGGTTTTGTTGAGTATAATTTGATTTTTAACAAAATCCCCACAAATAGCACAAACTTATGCTAAGCAATATTTTAAGAGCCATTAAAGCATTCTAGGCAAGTATAGAGAGAATCAATTTAATTGACAGGTAGTCCCCAGCTCACAACAACAATCGGGACTGGAACTTCAGTTGCTAAGTGAGGCAGTTAAATGAATCAATTTTACAAATCTTATTTTGCTGCGATTATGGGGCAAATCCTGCTTTCCTACTACTGGCTTTCCTTGATGAAGTTGGCTGGAAGGTTGCAAATGGTGATCACGTGAACTCTGGGATGCTGAAATAGTCATAACTGTGAGGACCAGTTTTAAGTCAGTTTCCAGTGCCATCGTTTTCAACCAATAGACAAAGACCAAGAAAAGCACTCAAATGGATCTTTGAATAGTAGCAAAGAAGTAGCTTATTGTTGGCAGAAATGCATAAACACTCACAACCAAAAATGTAACCATTTTTTTTCCTTCTTCAAATTACCATGTATTTATTTGGAAACTTTAGAAACTTCTTATGAGCTGAGCAAGAAATGTTTGTTCGTCAAGAGGAAAAATCCCCATCTGAGAAAGACAGTACCTGGAGCAAAGGGTTTTAATTGTTACAGAAGTGCTATGGAAGAGCAATTACAAACAATAATAAGATAGAATTTAATTTAAGGCAAAGACATCACCCAGGAAATGTGAATAGGAATTATGCAATAATGCCTACAGCCATTACAAAACAGGTTTAGGGTTTAGCCTTACATGTACCAGAGTTCCATCAGATTAGGAATATATAGAGCAAACAAGAGCACGGTTCTCAGCAAAGAATGTGGCTTAAATCCTAGATAACGAACAGACTCTGAATCTATGCCACCATGATGAATATTACTTTAAAAGTTTCAAAACCTCATACTTGTATTAGCTCAAGACCACAAACCCAAAATCAGAAGAAGCAATGATCTGGCTCCACTATACCTGTCAAATATACCCGGGGAAGAAAATTTGATTTTGAAAAGCATGAAAGCCAGACAATCTCGAGCAAGTTGAATTGCAGGAAATTATTTCGGAAGGTTGGAAAACCTGTACCATTATTTGGGGAGTATTAAATATTCTAAACAAGAGTTACAAGGCTTTGATTTCCCTTCCATTTTGGGAGGAACTCCATCTCCCTGGTGGGCTGAGGCAAAATCTGAACATATAAAATTATCTGGCTTGGAATTTACTCTGCCACATTAGATAGCCAGGTGCTTTGGTTCACAGTTTGGTCTAGGTTTTTTCCCCAAACAGTGCCTTGCTTTGATTTGGCTTTTCAAAGCTTCAGAGTACTTCCCTTTTCACAAGGAAAACAAATAGATATATCTTTTGGCAGAGTAGAATATGTGCAGATACAATAGAGATTTGTTACAGTTAGGAAATGTGCCAACTCCCCCCCAAAATAGGTGTATGAATTAAATCCCAAATCTATAATTTTTGTCCTTCTAAGGAGGGATGGAGGGAACAAACATTTGTAAACTTGGATGCATACCTTACTTAAATTGGCATTGGAAGGGAGTGTCACCATTTAACAGTAAAATATTTTTAACAGTCTGTTTACAAAACAGTTAAGGTCAAGCAGAAAGAAAGAGTCCCTCTTCTGTTTTCATTTCTAGAAAACTACCAAATCACCCTTGGAATGATTAGGAAGATCAAACAGAAAAATTAAATCCTGGGTTTTCCAAAAGTTCTGCCCCAAGGGCATAGCATTTTTCCTACCCCTACTATATGACATTACACAGTAAACTTCTGTTTTCTCCCAATTTTGGAACTAGAAAAATGCCAGAAATCATACTCAGACGACTTCTCACGAGATCACAAATGTGAGCCAAAATGTGCAGTGGCAGCCAAAAAAACCAATGTAATCCTAAATTGCATTAACAGAGAGATACAGTCAAGATCATATGAAGTATTAATACCACTCTATAAACCCTTAGTAAGACTATATCTAGAGTACTGCATCTGCACTATAAAAAGATGTTGAGACTCTAGAAAGAGTGCAGAAAAGAGCAACCAGGAGATTAGGGGACTGGAGGCTAAAACATGTGAAGAATGGTTACAGGGACTGGGCATGACTAGTCTAGTGAAGAGAAGAACTAGGGGAGACATGATAGCAGTCTTCCAACATTTGAGGGGCTGCCAAATGTTGGAGAGAGGAAGGGGTCAAGCTATTTTCCAAAGCACCCAAAGTCCAGACAAGGAATAATGGATGGAAACTGAACAAGGAGAGATTCAACCTGGAAATAAGGAGAAATTTTCTGATAGTAAGAACAATCAACCAGTGGAACAGAAGTTGCCTTCAGAAATTGTGGGAGCTTCATCGGTGGAAGCTTTCAAGAAGAGAGTGGACTGCCATCTGTCAAAAATGTTGTAGGGTCTGCATGGGCAGGGGACAGGGGTTGGACTAACTGACCTATAAGGTCACCTCCAAGTCTGTTAACCTGTATACCTGTCACCACCTCCAGAAAAAAAGAAAACACCATGTTACTTTTCCATAGAGATTCCTACATCCTTTATGTGGAAGTGACATTTGCCACTGAAAATCATGACGACTTCATTAAAATCCACCAGAAGGAATCATGTTTCATTCCTCAAAAATGCTTCAGCAATAATTTTTTTGCTAAAAGATATTCTGTGCAAGAGTTTTTGGGGTGGAGTAGTAGCTAGAATATTGTTGACTAAAAGGGCACCCATTGCGTCCAAATGAAAAGTCTGTGGCATAAACATATTCCAGGAGGAAAATTACAGTAACAAAAAGGGATTGAAAAACAGATCTCATCTCTTGGCAGTTATTCCAAATCTTCCTGCAGATCCAGAGCCACTAAGATTTAAAGGTCACTGGAGCTATTATGGCCAGTTCTATGGTACTTAACAAACAACTCCTTTGTTACCTTTTTTTTCAATGGAACAAAGATGCATCCATTACAATAATTAAGTGCTGCATCCAAAACTTGTGCATGCATCATTTAATGATAATGCCCTAGAATCTCCTTTGTGTTTTTCAAGTCATCAGTTCTATATCTCTCATAGCTTATACAGAGATAAGCAGATGAACCTCGTGTTGGTCCATACTTCAAAAAAGAACCATATTTTCTTTCAGATAGTTTACTTCCTTTTCATATATTACATTCTACTCTTTGAATCTGTGAGTGATGCAAGCAGTACAATTATACTAGGAAAGCCATATCATATTTTACTTGTTTCAAAAATTCTTAAAAGCAAGAACCACATGAAATCAATTGTATAAACATTGACAAATATATTGGTAGATGCTACCTACCTGAAAGATAACAAAGTCATTTTTTTAAGTGCATATGCCATTACATGAGAGCCAGTATGGTATAATGAGATAAATTGCTGCTTTATGAGCAGAGGAGACCCAGATTCTAATCCTCCCTCAGGCAGAGAAGATGGCTGAGTAACTTTGAGCGAGTCACATTCTCTCAGCTCTAAACTGGAAAACTGAAAAATATCTACCAATCCATACTGGACCATCATGGTAGATTTAGTCTATTAGCTTCAATGACAAGGCCTTTTTCCTGAAGTGGATTGATTTGTGCTATTAAAAGTAATATCTCTGTATGGCATGAGCTGGACAGTAGGGAAAAATTATTTACAGTTCTAAAACTAATGAATTAATCTGCAAATTCCACCCATCAAAATAAAGATGTGACAATGACTTTCAAAGGACTGTGTAAAATTTCAGTTCAAAAGTATTCAATCAAATCTTACATTGATTAAACTTTTTAAATTAAATTTGATTTGCTACATCAAATCAACAAACTGGCTGAAACTTGTACGCTCTTCTTCAAATTCATTTTCAGGATTACCACCAAACAGAATATTTTCATCTTCCCACTTGTTGCAAGTCTGAGGTCATAGGAATTCTGCCAACATTGAACATTCTTGTAAAAAGTCAATTCAGGATGGCGTCTAGCCTACAGAAGAATATGAAAAAAGATGGTAGCCACACAGACAAGCCACATACGTATTATTTATTGCAAACATAGATGACAATATTTATGAAGCATGGAAAACATTTTCCAACAGCAGGGAGTTATTACTCATATACTTCAAAGATACTAATCAACAGAGCAGAAAAAAGTGTGATTACTAATTGGATATGTGTGCTGAATCATTTTTCTTGAAATAACCAATGTAGTTATATGTACAATGAGTCAAAACGCATGCATAAAACAAAGGTAATGAAAGGGAGGGAGGGAGGGAATGCTATTGCTTCAATATATGTGAGAAATTATCTCAACAATATATGAATAATCCTCTTAATTTTGATTTACGTACATTACCCACAAATAAGATGAGAATTTTAAGATGCCAAAATGCACCCAGAAAATCTGGTTTGGCCTATTTGTGGATGGGCAAACATATATGGTAATCCTTTTTAAAGTACTCATATTTACTGCATAGATTCATATCTGCATACAAGCCCATCTGCAGATAAGCAGACCATAATTTCTAATCAAAATAATATGAAAAATGCAGGTTGGCTTATCCACAGGAGGCACATTTTTCATGAAATCTTGGTTTAAACTTATCCATGGATGGGCTTTTATATAATAATGCAGTATCTAACATAGTTGCCACTGATACAATAGACATTTTGCCATTTCACAAATACTTACATTTACACTGCAGTAAAAGGACTAATGATTTGGAAGTTATGCATTCTGAATTGGTGACTCTCTGATTTAGTGTTTGGCTATATTCAATTTTACCAAAGTAAAAAAGTGTACTTTGCAAGGTAAATTCTAAGTCAGATATAAGTGATTCACAGTTGCAGTCCATGAAACATTTTGTTCTTCAGCTTTAATGTAAATGTTTACTACATCATATTTAGCATGAGTGAAATTGTCTTCATACTTTGAACAAATTTTAAAAATAGCATAAAATATTACTGGAAGTTAGGAAATAAAGTTATTTAATAACTAAACCCCAAGTAGAGTTGTTAAGAATCGGGCCACATACAGACCTAATTATTATTCCAGAAACAAAACCATCAGACCATAATTCTATCTACTTTGGATTATCGTTACTGATTAGCTCTTCGAAGTTTCAGGGAACAAACAGCATTTTAAGAGCGAGGAACATACAATTTCCATTTGGCTTCCCTTAAAACAGCATTCTGTACCAATTTCTCACTTTATTTTTAAGACCAGCCTAATATTATTTTAGTTATTCTCCCTCCGCAGTTTTCTGCTATGCCTTTCCTCCATGAATAACAACACTATATAACAATTTACAAAAACTGCACTGTTTGGCTTCTTGGTTTGTGGAATTTACTGGTCCAACATCCAATACAGGTAGCCTTGCTTAACTTCAGCTACTGTGATGGCACTGAATGTGTGGTATTTACAACCAGACTTCAGAGTTCTGGCTGCCACAGCATACCCACATACTCACATATTTGTTGGCTTCCATCAAATAAAAATCCACGGGGAAGTTGGCAGGAGACTGCAAATGGCAGCCACTTGTTTTTCTTGCTTAACAGCTTGCAGCGCTTCACTTAACGGAGGCCACTGAATCTATCAGAATTGATGCACAATCACTTGACGTCCCACTATAACAACTATGTGGCTTAGGGACAGCAATTCCTGTCCCAATTACCCATCATGAACCAAGGATTACCTATAATCTTCCATGGTCAAAAATGTGACCTTGATACTGGGGCTTTGCAGCTAGTTTATTGCTCACAGAAAGTTATTTCAGCTATAAATGATTTAGATGGTTAGCATTCCTTGCCAAAGCTAACCCGTGCTCTTGGTAACAGCCTCAACTGAGAACCTTGATTACAATAATATATCTTCTCAATTCCTAGATACAGGGAGACCACTTTTTTTATTAAAGTGGTCTCCCTGTATCTAGGAATTGTGTGTGTGTACAGCTTCAGATCGATGTTAATTCCTAGAAACTGCCTGGAAAAACCTCTGCAGTTTTCCTGGCTACATTTTTCAGTAATAGTTTGCCTTTTTCTTCCTGGGGATGGGGAACAATGACTGGTCCACCAAGGTCACCAAATAGACTTCATGCTATGGCAGGACTAGAACTCACAGCCCCCAGTTCCTAGTCTGGTACCTTCACCAATAGACTGAACTGGCTGCCTATTAGGATTTATCCCTTGTTTACTTACAATCATCCACCCCATCATCATTTCAAGAAACCAAGAGTTATCAGCATGTTAAATATTAGTTCCCTGTATTTGCCCTCATAAGCAAGATTTCATATTTAAATGAATATCTTTCGGATCAAAATAGATGTACCTTCCCTGATAATGAACCTCTAGCAGCGATGGAAATAAGTGAAAAACCCTGTTCCAACTCTCAGTGATTTCAACAAAATATGCCTAGGTCTCAATGGTATCTTTCTTTGTCTTCTGGAAAAGGGCATCAGAGCAGTCAAGACTTTTTCCAATCTGCACTGTGGCCCAAGGCCAGGATAAGATGGGTCTACAAAATCTGCTTCCTCTAAACTCGTCTGCAGCCAATTAACAAGCCAACACCCTCTTTATTTTCTTGCCCAGGAAAAGGGCATTTGAGACTGGTTGCAAGTTGGCACAAAAGCTGTTAATTCTGCCTCGAGGGGAAAAAAAAAATCTATGAAAGGTATGAGACTGCGGGCAATAATTATTCCCCATTTATTTCCAAGACTACAGACACCTAACCAAAACAGGTGCTAGGGCATCTTCTCACTGTCTCAGCATATTGTGCGCAAGAGAGGATGTGGAACAAACAGGACTATGATATAAAATATTTGTGACAACAGCATTCTTGTGCGTGACTAATGTGCCACCGACATACAACTTCAGATCTGGTTTCTAGCAGCGGAAAGAGACAAGAGATGCTACAAGCCCTTATGAGAATCGTCCCTCTCTCTTCCCCTTTCCCAAATGATTCACTTGGGAGGAGTAAAACAAGCGAAATACCTTCGTATCTTCCTCTTGCAGGGATCATTCTGATCAGGATCAGGTTTTGTGCAAAGCCATAGTTTACCTGGCTTGCTATAATGTAAAAACACCACAACTGGGCTAGGTTAGCACATTATGCTATGACTCAAATCATAATTTACAAACCACCGTATTGTGGTTCCTGACATGCTGAGACAAAGCCAAACGGATCATGACTGCTTACAATTAGGCTTGCATATGTCAAGCAGAGAAAGTTTGTGAATCTGTGATCCTGAAGGACTGCGACCTACAAAGTGACTTGAACTTCATCCAAATCTACCTACAGCAACCTCTGCAAGCAGAAGGTGTGTTTCTCCTTCCCAAATGAGTCAGCCTTGTTTCAAAAGGTTGTAGATGTATAAATATGTCATGAAATTTATCCCATGCTGCAAGTAGCTTCAATTTTTTTTTTAACTTCTTAGCAAAGTATTATATTTTTTTTTTAAAAAAATAAAGACTTACAGTCTTTTTATTACATCCTTCCATGAAGTTGGTAAAATGAGGACACAGACTGTTGAGGGCAATATGCTGATACCATAAACTACTTAGAGCAGAGCTGTCAAATTTGCAGCCCATGGTCCAGATGCAAGTTGCGTGCTAGCCACCCTCACACCCAGTTTAGCCAAGGGGGGAAAAAAATCACAACACATCACTGTGACCCTGCGAGTTTGCCACTCTGGCATAGAGGGTGCTGTAAAGCACTGTGAAGTGGTATATAAGTCTAAGTGCTGTTGCTATTAATATTTAATTCATATCGACTGACAGGAAATCTTCCAAACAGAAATTCAGATCATCCCCTTTTTTTTCTTTTTCACAATCAATGAAAATGATACAGTTCATTCACATAAACTATTTGCAGAACTGAAGTATTAGTAAATAAAATATATTGTCTATCAGCACCATTGCTTTGGTGAAAGTATCCCTAAAATACGACAAGAATTACATGAAGAAAGTGTTTAGCCATAAAGCTGCAGCAAACTATTATACGTCTGCAAATATATACCCAGTTAAAGAGTCTTCCTATTAAAATGTGGTTGCCTGAACCATCAATGGTATGTATTACTGACAGTTCTAGTGAGGCTGTATTTGTATATGCATTTGCATAGTTATTCATATACTGTATGTATGTATGTATGTATGTATGTATGTATGTGTGTGTGTGTGTATGCTGTTCAGCTTCCTTCGGGTATTATCCCACGTCATTGTAGTGCTTTTAAAGTTGTAGCAACGTTTCAGCAGAATCTCATCTGCCATCATCAGGCTTCTGTATTGAGTTTGTATGTGGGTCAACCAATGGCTGTGAGAGCCTGACCCACATACAAACTCCATACAGAAGCCTGATGATGGCAGATGAGATTCTGCTGAAATGTTGCTACAACTTTAAAAGCATAGCTACAATGACGTGGGATAATACCCGAAGGAAGCTGAATAGCACACACACACACACACACACACAC
>BLBF01000059.1:9265078-9287587 GCA_015471245.1 Laticauda colubrina | reverse complement strand
TTTTTTTTTTTTTTTTGCTTTTCAGGCATTTTTTTTTTTTTAAAGACAGCCAGTTCCAGCTCTAGAAAAGATGGTGAACAAGGAAATATTCAGATTTATGGAAAGATGCAATTTCCTTTGGAAAATGTTGATTATAAATTGCATTTGAGAGCTAGCTTAGTATAGTGAACTCACTGTAGTGTAGTGAGGTATTACTGCCACTTTATAAAACCTTAGTAAGACCACACCTGGAGTACTGGTTCCAATTGTGGTCACTGTATTACAAAAAAGATGTTGAAACTTTGGAAAAAATGCAGAGAATAGCAACTAAGATGATTAAAAGCTTGGAGACTAAACTTGAAAAATGGTTGCAGGATCTGGGTATAGCTAATCAAGAGAAAAGAAGGACTGTGGATGACATGATAACAATCTTCCAGTATTTGAGGAGCTGCCACAAAGAAGAAGGGGTCAATTTATTCTCCAAAGCACCAGAAGGAAAAATAAGAAACAATGGATGGAAACTTATCAAACAGGGATGCAATCTGGAATTGAGAAGAAATTTCCAAACAGTGAGGACAATCAACCAGTGGAACAGAAGTTGCCTTCAGAAGTTGTAGGTGCTCCATCACTTTTTAAGAAGGGACTGGACAACCACTTGTCTGAAATTATATAGGGCCAAGTAGGGTCTCCTGTTTGAGCAGAGGGTTGGATTAGAAGACCTCCAAGATCCATTCCATCTCTATTCTGACTCTGATTTAATAGTGGATAAGGCACCAGGATAGAAATCTGAAGACTCTGAGTTCTAGTCATTCTCTCTCCATCTCAAAGGAAGCCACTTCTAAAAAGTCTTGCCAAAGAAACTGCAGAGGCCTGGCCCAAAAGGAGTTTTTAAAAAGATGCTGGACCATTTGTCAGAAGTGGTGTAGGGTTTCCTGTTTAAGCAGGGGGGTTGGACTAGAAGACTTCCAAGGTCCCTTCCAACTCTTCTATTCTGTTCTGTTCTGTTCTGTTTTATTTTGTTCTGTTCTGTTCTGTTCTATTCTAATTCTGTTCTATTCTAATTTAATTCTATTCCATTCTATTCCAATTGTATTCCATTCCATTCCAATCCAATCCAATCCAATCTAATTCCATTCCATTCCATTCTATTTTCCAAGGGGAAAATTGAAACTACCCCAGAAAATCATTTAGGGGTGGTGGAAATCATGCCTTCTTTTCTCCAAAATTACACCCGCTTATTTGGTTCTTCAGATTTCCTCGGTAATGTCAGGATAAGTTTCCAGACTCACTTATGTTATCTTTTCCGATCTTAGCAGCCAATGTCAGGCTCCCTCCCTAGGAGGAAGCTGCCAATAGCACAAAATAATCAATCAGGGCATAGCTGACTTTCATGACCTTTGCCCCCTGATCTTTTCCTGCTCTGGAATCCGGTGGCTGAGATTTTTTTTAAAAAAGCCAATGAAATACAGAATAAAAGGCCAAAGGGGATCTTCACTTGCTTGCAATTTTTTTTTTTTTTGCATTGTCCAGTGCGCTAGAATTTACGGTTGGGATGGTTTTCAATTGCTGCGTGAAGGAAACTAGGATTTGCAGAACTTGATCTTAGCTACAGGCTGGAAGCTAGTTGTGAAAGCATTTGGATAAAGACAAGTTCATGGGTTTTTTCCTTTTCTTTTTCTCCTTTGACATGACCTCCTACAGCGTGATTCTCCGGAAGCGAGGCCATAAAGTCACCCTATTCATTCGCCCGACTCCCCCCATCACCCTTTTAAAACTAATATTTCCCAGAGCTTAGGTCAGGTTCCCACGTGCAGTTTTTCTGTTTCTCCGGATTGAAATTCGGGGGAGTTCAGAATGCAGTTGCCCCGCCAAAAGCCTTCGGCTGCGTATTTCCAAGAAGCCTGCTGAATCTGAAAAGGAGTGACTGCAAAAACTGACAGCAGAACAGAGAGTCAATTTTGTAGGCAGCAGATGGGTTGGCATCTTTGCTCTCGGCTGCTTTTTACAAAGGATGGCTCTTTTGCACCCCTTCTCCAAGCATGCGTCACTGGTGTTAAACATTTGGGAAACACTACAGCAGGATTCCAGATATGTCTTGCATGAGGAAGTCCAAGAAAAACCTATGAATGCTTTCTTGAACAAACTGGGTTTGATTTCTCCAGAAACAAAGGTGGTATTCAGCAGGTTCTGATGAGTTCTGGAGAACTGGTAACAGAAATTTTGAGTAGTTCTGAGAACGGGAAAAAACCCACCTCTGACTCATCTATTATCTGCCTCCCAAGTCCCAACTAATCGGCTGAGTCTTCTTTTGTTGCTCTGCACAGGAGAACGGAGCTGGAAAGCAGGTTAGTGAGGTGGAGAGGGAATGGGATTTTGCAGTAACCTTCCCCTGCCATGCCCACCAAACCATGCCATGCCCACCAAGCCATGCCCACAGAATTAGTAGTAAAAAAAATTGAATCCCACCACTATGCAGAAATATATACAGATAGTTTTCAACATACAGAAAATTACAGTGCTGAAAAAAAGGACTCGCAGCTGGGTCTCATGCTTAACAGTGTCCCTGAAGTCACGTGATCAAATCTGAAGTCATCGGCAACTGGCATGTACTTACGACAGTTACCCGATCCTGGAGTCATGTGATCACTATTTGCAATCTTCTTGACTGACTTCCAACAAGCAAAATCTCTTCTTTCAACAAAAAAAGTCCCTCTAAAGTAAGCCTTCCAGGCTTTAAACAAAAAAAAAAAATAGTTTTCTCTGACTGGTTTTCTGGCAACAGTGTGATTGTCTGTTGCCTTCACTAGGATCAACCATATGAAAAACGGGTGTAGGTTTTGGGTTAGTCTAAAAAAAAGAAGAATCAGGGGTGATATGACAGCAGTATTTCAGTATTTGAGGGGTTGCCACAAAGAAGAGGGGGTCAAATTATTCTCCAAAGCACCAGAGGGCAGGACAAGAAATAATGGATGGAAATTAGTCAAGGAGAGAAGCAACCTGGAATTACGGAGAAACTTCCTAACGGTGAGGACAATTAATCAGTGGAACAGCTTCCCACCAGAAGTTGTGGTTGCTTCACCACTGTAAGTTTTTAAAGAAGAGACTGGACAGTCACTTGTTAGTATAGGTTCTCCTGCTTAAGCAGGGGGCTGGACTAGAAGACCTTCCAGCTCTATTCTTTCTAAAACATTCTCTTCTAAAATAAATTCCTATTTTGCATGTAATATTTGCTGTTTTATTTCATGGGAAAGACACACATCGTAAAATCTGCCTAATATTTTCCTATTCAGAACTTTGTACAGTTGATTTACAGATATCTTGGGAGAACCTGGAAATGTGCTTTGCCCTGTTCTCTTAGGATGTCCTCATTAGGTTGCAGCCCTGAGCTTTTACGCAGGGTAGGTTTGAAATAAACGATTGGATCAGGGCATGTGTGAGCCCCTCAAAATTATCTTACAGACAGTGCACAGGTGAACTGGGCAATGTGGAAAAAGAAACTGTAAGTTGCAACCTTGAAACTTCCATACCAGCCATCTACAATGGGAGAAGATCTTCTTGCTTCTCTTTTTAGGAAGGTATTCTCTCTGCGAGCAATAGAAACATTAGAAGTTGCACCTGCCTACTTTATCATTTGTGTAGATTCTCTCTTTTTTACTGGTTTCAAAGGTTGTTCTAATTCGAACCATTGCAAGCCACGCTGAGCAGTCCACGTGCATAACAGGGGAAGGCAGAACTCTTGAGATAAATCAGTATGAATTTGTTTTTTGCCTCTCTCTCTCTTTCTCTCTTTCTCTCTCTCATGGAAAAATGCTTGGGGTCACTGAACGTGCTTCAGTAGTCTTCTACATCTCTGACTGAGCTGTTTCCCTCTTCAACTTCTCATTAGTGGCTGGTACCAAAGAGTTGCATATAATGAGTAGAAACAAGCCGTTTTGTCACTCACATTAGTGTAAGACATTCCCAGTGCTCCATTCCAGCAAAGAAAAGAAATAAATTGTAGCTTTCTGCATCATCAGTGCAGGGGTTCATCCCACAAACCTTTGTCAGGTCCCTCAAGTGGTTGGTGGGATGAGAGGCGTTCTTGGATGCTACAAACTCTTGCCTTGTTTGCAGTAGCTTGTCTGAATCATGACTATGCGTCCCCATGACTATGCGAATCAAGTATCCCACAGGATCAGACAATAGGACCTTTGTTGAATGAAATTGCTAGAGATACTTCTATATGCGT
The DNA here is from genome assembly GCA_015471245.1 of Laticauda colubrina. NCBI lineage: Eukaryota > Metazoa > Chordata > Lepidosauria > Squamata > Elapidae > Laticauda > Laticauda colubrina. The sequence goes on along the minus strand of BLBF01000059.1, from coordinate 9,283,380 downwards.
CTCCTCTTTTTTTTTTCCCAGGCTCTGTCATCTTTGTTATTCTTTTAAGTGATCATCTGGGAGAAAGAAAGGGTCACCCTCGAGTACATCTGAAGATGTTTTTCGGTGGAGGCTTGAATAACAACAAAAGGAATTTTCATGAGAGAGCAATTAACTTCCTGCCTGAACACTGGGAGAAGTCTCAGTTTGTTTAATTAATTAGTTGACTAGGCCACAGAATGGCTGAGTTCAAAAGACACATTGAGCTGTAGAAGGAGAGGTTGGGCTTGATGTTGAGAGCTGCAGTTCATAAATATTGGGGGGATTTGGATCCAGAGAAAGCCTACAGTGAGGAGGGTGAAGGCACTCTTTGGGATGTTTTGCAAGAGGTTCACAAAAATCAAGATAGTAGCCATGACTGCAATTAAAATGCTATCCCTTTTCAAAATGTGTCACTCCTACGATACCCATAAAATAATAGGCCTTTGGTCTTCTTGAATGTTTTATCTGCCACGTGCTAGCTTGAATGTTTTTGTCATGCCCCTGGTGGAGTCTGGATTTCTGTTTGCCTCATTATTTACTTTTGTGACTTTAAAATGTGCCTAATAAAACAGTGAAGTTAAGTTGAAGGCTTTACTGGACTTTAATATATGTTTAATATATGTTTTGGGTTTGGGGTTATTTTGAGAGTCACATTTTGACTTCAGCCACCCCTTCAACTTATTTTTGCTTTTTGTGGGGTGACCATGGATCAGCTCAGAGCAGAGATTGCCCAGTTAACCCAGCAAGTGGCTCTTTTGACTGCACAGGTGGCACAAATGCAAGCTGCACGGCCATGCCGAAAATGCCCAGTGGCAGTGCCAGATAAATTTGATGATTCGCTGGCCCAATTTCCAGCATTTGGGGGGCAGTGCCAGATTTACATGAGCCTTCGGCCTGAGGACTTTCCCTCTGACCGGGATAAGGTGGGGTTTTGATTAGTTTGCTGTCAGGCTCTGCAGCATGTTGGGCAATGCCTCTGCTGACCCAGCCCAACCAGGTGTTGGACAATTATGCTGTGTTTTGCCGTCAGTTTCAGGCCATGTTTGAGGACCCTGTTCAAAGCCAAACAACAAACAGACATTTGAGAGAGCTGAAGTAGGGGCGTGGCTCACTCATGGATTATATTGCTAGTTTTCAGCACTATTAGACCAGTTCCAGGAGGGTTTGTTGTCGGAGCTTCTGGATGAGTTGGCGCGCACTGAATGCCCTTGCACTCTTCAGGAGCTCATGCATTTGTGTCTTCGTATCGATGCTAGACTTCAGCAGTGACGGGTGCGACGATGGACAGAGACCGTATCTGTTTCCAGCAAGATGGCGCCCTTGGTGGAAGTGCCTTTGAAGGAACCCATGCAGTTGGGGGCTGGCCGTCCTCGCCTGACTCAAGTAGAAAAGAATAGACATTGTTGTGATGGTTTATGCCTCTATTGTGGCAATCGAGGCCATTTTGTGGCCAAGTGTCCTGTAAAGATATCCACAGCAGCGACACCTGCGGTGGCGGGAAATGAGCATCGCTCAGCCTATGGGGGTCTGTAGATTGGGGTGTAAAGTCCATAGGCCCGCCATCTTCACTAACTTTGCCACCCTTGCCATCTTTGACATCTTCGACATCTCCATCACAGTCGCTATTGGTGAAGTATCTTGTGCTGCCAGCAAGTGTATTCGTGCCTGGTGTGGGAGTGGTGGAGATCCCAGCTTTGGTCGACTCAGGGGCCACAGCCAATTTCATGGATGCTCATTTTGTCAAGCAGTGGTTCATTCCTCAGCAACAGGTATCCCCACCAGTAATGGTGGAGATGATTGATGGTCAGCCCCTTTGTTCAGGACCTGTGGTTGCTGCAACCAAACCCCTTTGCATGCATATTGGGAAGCATGTGGAGGAAACCATGTTTTATGTTGCCACAGTGCCTCATTTTCTGGTGGTGCTGGGTTTGGAGTGGCTACAGGCCCGTGATCCACAGATTGTCTGGTCATCTGGAGCTGTGCAGTTCCTTGATAGGAAGTGTGCCAACCATTGCTTGTGCCCCTGTGCAGGGAGTCTGGCTACGCCCGTGGACCTGGATCTACCTGTGGAGATGATGGACTTTGCTGATGTGTTTGGGGAGAAGAAGGCGGATCAGTTGCTTCTGCATTGGGCATATGACTGTCCAATCGACTTGTTGCCAGTGGGTCGGATATATTCCTCGTCGGAACTGGTGTTGGCCGTGTTGCGGGATTTTATTGACAAGAACCTCCAGAAAGGGTTTATCTGGCCTGCTACCTCCCCACTGGCTGCACCGGTGCTTTTTGTGAAATAGAAATTGGGGGAGTTACGTTTGTGTTGTCATTACCACAAGTTGAATGCAATCACAGTGAGGAATCGGTACCTGCTTGCCCTCATCCCTGAACTGATTGAGCAGCTTCATCAAGCTAAGATCTTTACAAAGTTGGATTTGCATGGGGCCTACAATCTGGTTCGCATTCATGAAGGGACAAGTGGAAAACAGCTTTCTGGATGAGGTATGGGCATTTTGAGTATACTGTGATGCCTTTTGGATTAACCAATGCTCCAGCTGTGTTCATGCATTTCATGCACAATGTTTTCCGTGATTTGTTGGATCAATTCATGGTCATCTATTTAGATGACATTTTGATTTACTCAGAGTTCCTGCAAGAACATTGGCAGCATGTGCAGCTAGTGTTACAATGTTTGCGTGATAACCACCTGTTTGCTAAATGTGAGAAGTGTCAGTTTGCACAAACCACACTTCTTGGGACATCATATTTCACCAGCTGGGGTGGAAATGGACCCGGAAAAAATTCAATCGTTGCAGGAGTGGGAACCTCCACAGTGGGTTAAGGATGTGTAACAACTGTTGGGGTTTGTGAACTATTACCACACATTTATTCCCTGCTTTGCTGCCTTGACTGCTCCCCTTTCTAATCTGCTCAAGAAGGGGGAGAAGTTCCATTGGGGTGCTGAGGAGCAGGCAGCTTTCAAGGCATTGAAAGTTGCCTTTGCCTCTGAGCCTATCCTCAAACACCCTGATCCAAGCCAGCCATTTGTGGTGGAAACAGATGCTTCTGATGTGGCTATTGGTGCAGTGCTCCTCCAGGCCTATGCTCCCGCAGGCACCTTGTTCCAGTGCGCTTATTATTCCCAGAAGTTGTCAGCTCCAGAGCACAATTATACAATTTGGGACAAGGAGCTATTGGCAGTTAAGGTCGCTTTTGAGACATGGCGGCACCACCTGGAGGGGTCTCGTCACCAAATTGAGGTTTGGATGGATCATCGCAATTTGGAACACCTACGTACAGCTCGGACATTGAACCAGCATGAGGTGAGATGGTCCTTATTCTTTGCTCAATTTGATCTCTGACCTATTTTCCAAGTGGAGGGAATCAATGCACCAATGCCCTATTTCGGAAGCTCGAGTATACTCGAAGGGAAGATAAAATCTTGCCCAGGATGGTGATTCCGTTGGAGCAGTTTGCAGCCACTGAGGAACCTGTGGACCTTCGAGTGAAGATTCAGGAAGCTCAGTGGCAGGACCCATTTGTGACAGCTTGATGTTGAGAATTGTATGAGAATGGGAGACAAGAGATTCCTTGGGCATATATTGGGGACCTGTTGCAGTTCCGTGATCACATTAATGTGCCTGGAGGTCCTCTTCATGGCCTTCTTATGTCAATGTCATGATAGTCTGATGGCAGGACACTTTGGGGTGTTCAAAACACTGCACCTCATCTCTAGGACATTTTGGTGGCAGAGACTTAAACATGATGTGTGGGGATATGTGGCGTCCTGTGGGATCTGTTGCCAAGGCAAGTATGCTTCTGGTGCACCTGGTCTATTGCAGCCCTTGCCCATGACAGAATGACCGTGGGGGGCAGTTTCATTGGATTTCATGATTGAGTTACCACCCTCGAATGGTGCCACAACCATTTTGGTGGTGGTGGATATGTTAACTAAAATAGCCCACTTTATTCCATGTGCGGGTCTTCCATCGGCCAAGATAACAGCTCAATTTTTTATCTCCCATGTTTTCTGGTTGCATGGGTTACCAGACCGCGTGATATCAGATCAGGGGGTACAATTTATGGCATGCTTCTGGCAGACCCTATTAGTGAAACTGCAGGTTCAGGCATGTCTGTCATCTGCTCATCACCCTGAAACTGATGGGGGGATAGAGAGAATGATTCCATTTTGGAGCAGTATTTTCTGCTGTTTCAGCAATACTCAACAAGACAATTGGGTGGAAGTGCTGCCAGTGCTCAATGCTCAACATGCATCCACCCATGTGTCCCCGTTTTTTGCTAACTATGGGTTTTCATCCACGACTTTTCCCTTTAGCCCCATCTGATTCCCCAGTTCCAGCAGTGGATATGTTTTTGCAGGAGTTAAAAGCCATGCACCACATGGTCTGCAATCAACTAGAGAGAGCCAAGGAAGACTATAAACAGTTTGCAGACCTTTAGCAGTCGGCGATTGGGTTTGGCTCTCTACTCGATATTTACCAACGATGCGACCATTGAAAAAGTTTGATCACCATTACTTGGGACCTTTCCCGGTTGAGGCGCTGATCAATTCTGTGGCTTATCATCCCCCCTGCCATGGACCATGCGTATCCATCCTGTTTTTCATCGTTCCCTATTAGTCCCTGCCTTGCCCGACAGTCTGCATAGACCAGCTCCATCACAGCTGCCCCAGTAGCCCCTCTGGGAGAGGAGGAGTATGAAGTGGATAGCATCTGAGATTCATGCCAGTTGTGGGGCCGATTTCAGTATTTGATTGTATGAAAGGTTATGGGCCAGAGGACTTCACCTGGGTCAATGCCATTGATGTTCATGCTCCTCATTTGGTCCAGGACTTTCATGCTGGGTTTCCTCAACATCCTCATCCACCTGGTTCTGGGGGAGGAGGCCCTGCAGGGGGGGGGATAGTGTCATGCTCCTGGTGGAGTCTGACTCTGAGGAAGAGGAGGAACAGCCAACAGGGAGTGAGAGTGTGGCTCCAGAGGTGGTGGAGGAGGCTGGGGAAGGGCAGAGACCAGCTGAGCAGTCAGAGGAAGATCCAGACCCATCCCCTATCCATCCTAGGTTACGCAGGGAGGAGAGGATCAGGGGAAAGTGGGGTCTACTCAAGAGGAGATTACCATGATCCTCCTCGTGGCTTGCAGGTGGGAGCTATGTATATAAGTTTTCAACTACTTAGTTAGAATTGCTGGAGTCAATTAGTGTTTACCTTGAAAGAGGCTTATCTTTGCTGGTGTTCTTCCCATGGACTTTTCTCAGTTATTTTCCTGGAGTTTATAATTAGTTATCTTGGCTTGCTTCGGAACTCTCATCAATGCAGTTTGTTTTGGATTTCTGTTTGCCTCATTATTTACTGTTGTGACTTTAAACTGTGCCTGATAAAACAGTGAAGTTAAGTTGAAGGCTTAACGGATATGTTTTGGGTTATTTTGAGAGACTACAGGTCATCACAGTTTTATCCCTCAGACACTAATCCTTTTAACAACCCTCAAAGTCCAGGAATTTTAATTTTAATCCTGTCCCTTTGGGAATCATAAACAAGGAGCCCATGAACCACATTTTTTGTGTGCATCCCTACTCTAAACCATGATTTGCAATGATTGGAGTTGCACAAGGAAACAAGAGAACAGCATCCTGACCTGATTGATTAACTCACCAATGATCATGAATAATTGTGAGTTTCGAAACTTGTTATTCTGCTCATTCGAAAACATCATTGACTTCTAGCAGTTTGTTAAGTTTATTAGAGGCTGCAGAATTTGGTTAAAGAGGATTATTCGACTCCTAGCAATAGAAATGATTGCTAAACACTCAAACTCACTATTTTGAGAAGCCAGAGAGGCTGATATGCCTGACCAATGGGCTCTATAACAGTAGTTTGAACAATGTTGCAAGGGATGAATTTAAGGGACAAGCCAGTTGTTACAAGAAGACAGCTGGATTGAAGTGATGCTGCCATCAGCTAAAGAATGCAGGATTTTGTAAGAAGGGATGGAGAAAAAAACAAAATCAAGTTCTAGGACTCTTTGAGGGCGCAAAAGAACAATGTTGCTAAAAGTAAAATGAAGGAATATAAAATTGGTCTATTTGATCAAGGTTAAAACACATATGAAATTATTTCTGGTAACCTGTAATGGATTTTTGCTTATCAGGATTGAAATGATGAGGTTTTAAGGAATTTTTTTATAGATAAGATGAGATATGAGAAGAGAAGTTCATTTATAGTATTTTAAGAGAAGGAAATATTAGTAAAATTGCTTGTATTTGTTGTAATGAAGGGGGAAGTCATTCCTTATATAATTTTCTTTTACTTTACGATATTTTTATTTTTGCTTTTATTTTTTTCGGTACCTTCTATTTTTTATTCTTTCAGTTTTTTGGCATAGCATGTATAATTTTTTTTAAAAAATACCATTTAAAATTATTTTAAAAATTGAGCTGTGTTCTACTACATGCTGAGCCAGAATCAATCTTATTGTGGTTTAACATGGCCTGATTTACACAACAGGTTAAGATATGGTTTGGTTTAAGCTATTGTGAGCCATAGCATAACTTGTTCTCATTTCTTTTTTTCTCCAAACTCTGTAATACAAACAGACAATTTTTAAAGTTTGGGGGAAATTCTCTATTCATAATTTCACATCAGCATATCTCCAGTTTAGAAAATCGTCCTTAGTAAAATTTCTCCTTCAGTGCCACTAATAAATATAAAAACATGTTGAACAACTTTTCTTCACTAATCAGCAAGCCAATTCAGGAGAAACAACATTTCAGAGCATTGCCTCTGTTGCTTGCTTTGGCTAGGAACCAGACTTAGCTTTGCTGACAAAAACGATTGTACTGCCCAGCAAGTAAAGCAAATTTCCAGGCCTTGCATTCCCAGGGATATATAATGCCATTCTAAACCTGACCGACTCAAGTCTCCCTATTCTATTATTCATGAAAATTGATCTCTGCTCGGGAGAACAGAACTGGACTCATTTTCAGTGCCATTGTTAAATGTGTGTATTGTTCACAAAAGAAAAGCAGAGGAGTGGTGATCCTTCAGCAAATGCATGCACAAACTGAAATTGGGAAAGGCCTCCAAACAGGTGCAGATAAGCTGAAAGTCATTTAAGGCAAGCATTTTGCTTTTTGCTTAGAATTACTGTTGATATATATAAAACATCCAAAGGACCACTAGATGGCAGCAGAGTTAGAGTTTCCTGCACCCTTTGCTGCCATCTGATGACCTTCTGGATTGTCACAGCCTAGAACTACAGGAAGGTAAAAGTAAAGGTTCCCCCTCACATGTGTGCTAGTCGTTTCTGGCTCTAGGGGATGGTGCTCATCTCCGTTTCTAAGCTGAAGAGCCAGTGCTGTCCGAAGACATCTCTGTGGTCATGTGGCTGGCATGACTAAATGCCAAAGGCACATGGAACACTGTTACCTCCACCAAAGCTGTCCCTATTTTTCTACTTGCATTTTTTTACATGCTTTTGAACTACTAGGTTGGCAGAAGCTGGGACAAGTAACAGGAGCTCACTCCAGAGGTGGTATTCAGCCAGTTTTGGCAGGTTCTGGAGAACCAGTAGCAGAAATTTTGATTAGTTTGGAGAACTGGTAAATACCACCTCTAGTTGGTCCTGCCTCCATCTATTCTCTGCCTTCCGAGTCCCAGCTGATTGGCTGGGTCTTCTTTTGTTGCCCTGCAAAGGAGAATGGAGCTGGAAAACAGGTTAGTGGGATGGGGAGGGAATGGGATTTTGCAATAACTTTCCCCCAGGAGTGAGGAGGGAATGGGGACATTGCAGTATCCTTCCCCTGTCAGAAGCGAATACCACCACTGGCTAACTCCATTACCGGTGCTAGTAATTCAAACTTCTGATCGACAAGCTCAATGTCTTAGCCACTGAGCCACTGAATTCCTAGAACTACAGTAGTAACTCTAATCAAATCTCTTCACAAATTATTGTCATGGAAGCAATCATGCTACAATGCAACTTATTACATACCAATACAATCCAGGCAAAGAATGGGAAGGGTGTGCCTTTTCAGTGAATCAACAATCAACATGATACTCTTAAGCAGAAAATCCTTTTCCAACTTATTCTTCGGAATACAGAGACATGCATTTCATATACATAAGCTGCACTGATGCCACACTGGTAAACTAGTCATTAAATAACCCATTTTCTGGCCTTACACAATGTATTGAGCCATAAATTAATTAAACAAGTTAGATTTGCACAATATGCAAAGCCACGAAAAGATTAACACAACCTAAGCACAGTGTGAAAATGTTTCTTTAGTTCTTGAGCAGACTGGGTAAACCCAGCCTGTATAAATATAAGATTTATCATTATCTGCACTGAGTTCCAGGTGTTTTTCATCACTGTTCCTCTTTGAATCAAAGACCCCCTATTTGCCAGAAGAGGAAACAAACATTTCCCTTCCTGTGAAATTATTTTGTGGTTGTCCAATACAGCTCTTTTTTAAAAGAGAGGGGAGAGAGGGGGAGAGAGAGAGAAGAAAAAACACTTTTGAAATAAAAAGCTTGTTGTTTGCGGACTCTGGCTGAGGGATATTATTTAGAACACAATGTTGATTCATAATTCCTTGGTGCTGTGAACTGTTCCATAGGAAGAATTGTGGTATTCAATAGCAAAGTTAAAAGAGCAGAGAACATGTGGTGGTGGTAGATTTATAAAATCCCCTGACCACCCATACTTCTCTTTCTATAGAAACTCTGACTTTGGGATTCACCAATTAGACTGGTAGATTTTTATAGAAATGGCTTGTTATACCATTAGGAAAAAGGAAAAGGTTGTGATTCAATGTTAATGCCTGATTTTACTATAACAGAGAGAGTTGGAAGTCAAAGTTTCTTTTTCTTTTTTCTCTCATCTTCCCTCACTTCTCCTTCCCCTTCCCCTCTCCATTGCTTCCCTATTAACTTTGCATTTTGTATTTTATATTTCTTTATAACTCAATAAAAGTGTTAACCAAAAGAAAAAGAATTTGAGTAGACCGTCAAAAATGGGCAATTACCAACCATGTTCCCTTGCAGGGAACTTCTCTCTACTTTTGAATGGTCAACTTGGTTTATAAATTCCAATCAATGACCTCTAAGGCAAGAGTAGAAAACCTGGTGTCTACTAAATATGTTTTGGACTTCAAAGCCCATCACCCAGGACAACCCCTAGCAAATGATTGGTTCTGAAGTTACCCTATACAAGAGAAGCAATTTCATCCATCCTCTACATCCTAACAACCACATTGCCTAGATTTCCACACCACATGCAGGAAGGATTTCACAAACATTTTAAAATATGATTGCATTGGGTTCAGGATTGAACAGAAAGTAAACCTACCACTTTTTAAGAGGTTAGTAGCTTTTATAATAGAAACTTTGATACTCTGTCCACTGCCAGAAGTTCGATCCTGACTGGTTCAAGGTTGATTCAGCCTTCCATCCTTCTAAGGTCGGTAAAACGAGGACCCAGATTGTTGGAGGCAATATGCTGGCATTTGTAAAGTGCTCAGAGAGTACTGAAAAGTACTATGAAGTGGTATGTAAGTCTAAGTGCTATTGCTATAATAATTCTAAGTTCACATTTGCTTTCCCCGACCCCCCTACATTAATTGGTCGTCTTTAGTTGTGTTTTTTCTCCCATCAAACCTGTTTTGGATTCTGAGTATAAAAGCTAACAGTATGAACCTCATTCTGGCCTGCTAATTTTCTATTCCAACCAAAATAAATATACTTCTACACACCCTCTTGAAAGTCACTGTCAAAAGGAAAATTATCCACCCATCAGAGTGCTCTGTGACTGACAAGTGTTTTTAAGAGATGGCTGTTTAGTATGCTTGCATTATTTTTTTCATAAACCAAATACTCCATCTGCATAAGGAAAAGTTGTGCATAAGGTTAACTACCTATTGTCTGGCAAAAAAATTAGAACGAAGTAAGACCATTAACTTCTAAATATCAAAATAATGATTAAACAAGCATTCAAGTATTTGAAAAGGTTTTGGTGGTCGGAAATGGGGTAAACAGAAAACATACTGCTTATTTAAGCAAAAATAAATTAATATGCTATTTCTGTCACTTTGGTAAACCATAAAAACCTGATAAAAACTATTTACACATGAAGGATGTGTTTGTTTTTGTCTTTGCTCTTACTAGTCAAAACCAAACTCCATGCTGTTTCAGGGGGGCAAGTTTTTAACAATCAGACATTTATCTTTCTCAATTAACACAAATAAAAAATCCAGTCTAGAAAAAGGATAAATATGCAGAGAGGGAATACAATCTGATGCATTAGGCAGCAACCTTAATACAACTTGCAGAGTGAAAGGAAACTGAAAGATGACATGGTGGATGTTTGCAGCTGTGGTGTAAGCAATACTTGAAAAGATTTGTCTACTTTCCTAGAATAGGCGAATAATCTTCAGACTAGCAGAAAAAGAAACTGACAAGAGATTAATGTTGCAGTGAGAACATCTTAAAAGAAGAGAAGGGTGAGGATCACAGACTGTAAAATGTATCTGCCCTGATTTGTGTCCATTATAAATCAAAATATGTCAGAAGTAGAAGGGGTCCAGTTTTTTGCACATTTCAAAAAACAAATGCACACATTGACCTAAGTCCAGTTTAATGATAAGCTGTCATTCCTTATATGGAGGATATAGCTACAAGGATATTAAAGTTTTTAGAAAGGGAAATTAAGAAAAAGCATAGCAATAGCACTGAGACTTAAGCCCCTGTCACACTGCACCAACGGATGCAAAGAGGATGTAAAATGGACAAAAAAGCTTGCCATCTGTTGGTTAACGCGATGTATCCGTTCTGTACTCAATGCCTCCGTTTTGCTTCCTCTCTATCCGTCCAGCATCCGTTTATGGACATTTCATCCGCTCAGAAAGTTTTGAGCTGCTCAAAACTTTTGCGCGGAAAATGTATCCAATTCGTCCGTTCTGCATCCGCTACGCCTCCGCTAGGCATCCGTTCTGCATCCGTTACGCATCCGCTATATCTGCTAGGCATCCGCTGTGCATCCGTGCAACTCGCATCCGCTCGGACGCAGGGAGGAAGCGGAACGGACGCAGAACGGATGCAGAACGGATGCCTAGCGGATGCAGCACGGAAACAAAGCATTTAAAACGGAAAAAACGTTCACAGAGGGGACCTATCTCGGATATTAAGGATGTCTAGAGGATGCCTAGAGGATGCCTAGAGGATGCAAAGGGACACCTATACTGCCTATAAAAAGGGGGAGCAACTCACCTGCATCTCACTTTCAGCCCAGCAGCCCAGCTATGCAGACCTCTGCAGACTTCATCTGACTCTTGCTCTTCCACAGCATCCAGTCATGTCAACCGTAGATCGTAACAAAGTCCTTTTGGCAGCCACCATCATTCTGCAACAGTGCGAAACCATCTACAGGCTCTGTGAACTCTACTACGGGAAGAAAAGGAGGCGGCCAAGAAGCGTCTGGGTCCGAAGATGGATCAGGAGAAGAGCAGAGTACTGACTGTACAACAAGCTGATGGTGGATCTCAGGAACGAAGACACTCGTGCATTCCAGAACTTCATGAGGATGCCTCCAGCCATGTTTGACGAAGTTGTGCAGTGGCTGACACCCAGGTTGACCAAGGCAAACACCAACTTCCCGCCCAGCCTGGAACCTGGGCTCAAGGTAGCACTGACTCTGCGCCACCTGGCCTCAGGGACCACCTACAGGAGCATGCAGTACAGCTGGAAGGTGCCACACAACACCATCAGCATTGTGGTCAGAGAAGTGGTGCAGGCCATCATCGAAGAATACAAGGAGGAGCTCCTCCAGTGCCCCTCCACTGAAGAAGGATGGAAGAAAGTTGCAGAGCAGTGGTATCAGAGGTGGAACTTCCCACACACCGTTGGAGCCATAGATGGCAAGCACATGGCCTGCAAAGCTCCAGCTAACTCAGGGTCCACTTATCTCAACTACAAGGGCTTCTTCAGCATCATCCTCTTCACCATGGTCGATGCTGACTACAAGTTCATGTACATCGATGCTTCAGGCAATGGCTCATCTTCAGATGCCCAGGTATACAACGCCAAGGAGGGGCTGGAACGCAACCTCATGGTGGGCTTCCCAGATCCATACCCCCTGCCCAACGACACGCAAGATGTGCCCTACTTCATTGTGGGGGATGACGCCTTCTCCCTCACAACCTACCTCATGAAGCCCTACACTTCCAGACTCCTCACCCGTGAAGAGAGGATCTTCAACTACAGGCTGTCCAGGGCAAGGCAGGTGGTGGAGAACACCTTTGGCATCCTGGCCAAGAGGTTCCAGGTACTTCTCACCACCATGCAGCATCGCCCAGAGACTGTGAGGAGGATCGTGGAAGATTGCTGCATCCTGCACAATCTCATGCGCACCCGCTACCCAGTGTTGCAGAACAAGCTCGTGGATCTCCAACAAGGCAATGGGGACATGGAGCCTGGGGAATGGAGGCAAGGGCAAACCTGATAGACACTGAGGATGTGCAAGGCCCCAACAGAGCCTCACGTGAAGGGAAGAAGCAGCGCCACCTCCTGAAACACTGGTGCAACTCCCCAGCTGGAGCTAGATGATAGATGATTAATGGATGCTTCCTTCAGCCTGTCTCATCACACGGATGAGATTGGGCCATGTATGTTGGGTCGGCCTACAATGATCAGGGCATTTAATAAAGAGTTGTGTTTGTGTTGACATGTGTGAATGATTATTACATTGTTATTGATAATAAAGGGCCATAGGTGTGGCACCTGGGAGGGTGGACCATACAGTCCCACTATGCTTGCACTGGAGGTTTATCTATCCCCACAGCTATTACCCATCCCAAAGGTATCCCTGCTCATTCCACAGGTATCCCTGACAACCCCACTGCTATCTTAACCCATCCCACAAGCATGCAAAGGCTTAAACCATTTCTAAAAGTTTCCACCAAGACTTTATTAAAAAGAAGAAATGAAGCAAGTGTGTGAATCAAAGATAGACTTTATTGAACAACAAGCTGTAAAAGAAAAATGACCCAAGTCAAGTGTCCAAATAAAGTCCACAGGTAGCTAGCCAGCCAGTCTCTGGCACTCCTCTTGGTCACTCGGAGGTGTGCCCAGTCTCAGGGGTGAAGGGTCCAGGTGCTGTGGAGGTGGGTGCTGCTGCAGTGCTGGTCTGAAGCACCACTGGGGTGCCTGATCCCAAGAGGACAACAGGTGACGGTGTGTTGAGAAAGCTCTCGGACAGCTGGCTCAGACCCGTGATGCTGAGAGGTCCTTCCTCCATGCCATGGGGTGTCAGCCCCAGTACTGATGACAGATGTACTGAGGCCGGGCTTGGCTGTGGGGTGGAGGAAGGAGTAGTGTAGTGGGGCTGTCTGGTCTGCAGCTGGGTGAGGACTGGCGTGGGTGGCATCGGTGGCGTGGATGGCATCGCTGTCATCGGTGGCATTATTGGCGTGGGTGGCATCGGTGGCATCAGTGGAACCGGTGGCAATGGTGTCGCCCGATGACTCTGTGCCTGGACTGGAAAGGGCTGCTGCCTATGCTGTTGGACCTCCTGGTAGCCGTAACCCTGGTAGGTGAGGGGCTGTGGGAAACCTTGGAATGGGAGGGACATCACCTGGGGTGGAGGAGCAGGCCTGGACTGGGTGGGAGCAGGTTCCTCTGGATCTGGAGAGTTGTGAAGCAGCTCGGTGATCCGGTCCTTCACCACCTGGTACTGGGGTTCCTCCATGTTCCTGAGGGTCTGGTTGACATAGGTGAGGAAGGGCTTGCGGTTGGAGGATGAAGAGTCGGTGTGGACCAGCTGAGAGAGGAGATCTATGCTGGTCCGGATGGTGTCCCTGATCTCCAGAAGGACAGTGTGGCTCTGCCCCTCCTGCTGTCTGGCTCTCTGCCTTTCTGTGGAGGTGGAGCTGGGGGGGTTGGATGCGGCTACGGCTGTGGTGGACGCACCATCTCCTTTCTCCCACCACACCAGGGAGTCCTCCACGCATTCCACCACGGTTACAACACCTGTCCGCGGGTTCTCCACCATGGCACACTCCACAGAAACCTCCCTGGAGACAGGAGCTGACTCTCGGCCGGAAGAGGACTGGCTCTCAGCAGGCCGCCGGAGAGAGAGGGTAGTGAGAGGGGCTCCTAGTGCTCCTCGGTGGCGGATCTCACCCTCCAGGAAGCTGCACCTGGCCATGAGGTAGGTCTCTCTGTCCGTCAGCTTAACCGTGGCCTGGCCAGATTTCTTCAGGTGCAGCTTCCTGTACCAGGTGTGCATGTGCTTCCACCAGCCGAGGAGCACCTCCAAAGTGTAGCCCATACTCTCCATCTTCTCTCTCCAAGCAGCCTGCTTCCTTTTGGTGTCCCTGTACAGCCGGTGTCCCTTCCGCCACAGATAGTCATTCTCTCTCAGCCACTCCAGCACCTCATCCTCGTGTTCCTCCTCAATATAGCATTGCCTCCTCTCCCGTTGTCGCATACACCTCTTCCTCCCTTTGGCAGGACCAGATGGGCCCTCATCAGAGGGGCTCCCAGGTAGTAGGGGCTGCTCCTCCACACCACCAGCAGCAGCAGCACCAGCAGGATCATCATCATCATCATCACCAGCAGGATCATAATCATCATCATCATCAGCAGCAGCAGCAGGATCATCATCATCAGCAGCAGCAGCAGCAGCACCAGGAGGATCAGCAGCACCAGCAGCACCAGCAGCACCAGCAGCACCAGGATCAGCAGCAGCAGAGTAAGCACCAGCAGCGCCAGCAAGACCAGGAGCATGAGCAGGACCAGCAGGACAAGCAAGACCAGGAGCATGAGCAGTACGAGCAGTACGAGCAAGTCCAGGAGCACAAGCAGGACGAGCAGGATGAGCAGGACGAGCAGGACGAGCAGGACCAGGAGCAGCTTCAGCAGAGTAAGCAGCAGCAGAAGCACCACCGCCAGGAGCAGCTTCAGCAAAGTAAGCACCAGCAGAAGCACCACCGCCAGGAGCAGCTTCAGCAGAAGCTCCAGCACCAGAAGAGCAAGCCCGAGCAGCAGAAGCCCCAGCAGAAGCTGAGTCAGGGGCAGGGGGCGGGAGGGTGGCCCTGTCCCTCTTGCCAGGGATGGCGGCAGGTTGCTGAGGCTTTTGCTTCTTCCCCATGGTTGTGGGGTTGCTGGCTGGCAGGGAGGCTGGCAGGCACCAAGGCTGGCAGGAAGGCTGGTACCAAGGCTGGCAGGAAGCCTGGCAGGTAGCCATGCACGAAGGCTGGCAGGCAGGCAGGCACCAAGGCTGGCAGGAAGCCTTGCAGGAAGGCAGGCAGGCAGGCACCAAGGCTGGCAGGCAGACTGGCTGGCAGGGAGGCTGGAAGGCAGACTGGCAGCAAGGCTGGCAGGCAGGCAGAGAGCAAGGCTGGGAGGCAGGCTGGCAGGAAGGCTTGCAGTAAGGCTTGCAGGCAGGCATACAGGCAGGGCAGGCAAGGACTCGATTTATCCGGCAGCAGGTCTTTCTTCCAAATGCTGGCCATGTGCGAACTGCTTCCCTTTATATCCGTGTGGCTTACGCAATGCATCCCCCCTGCATGCGCAATTAACGCCAGGCATCCATTCGGCTTCCGCTGTGCATCCGCTAGGCTTCCGCTCTGCATCCGCTTCATCCGCTGTGCATCCGCTGTGCATCCGCTGTATCCGTTCCGTGTCCACTTTGCTGAGGTCCCCCGGAAGCCTTGCGGATGTGCCATCCGTTCCCATCCGCTTCCATCCG
Organism: Laticauda colubrina; assembly: GCA_015471245.1. NCBI lineage: Eukaryota > Metazoa > Chordata > Lepidosauria > Squamata > Elapidae > Laticauda > Laticauda colubrina. The sequence continues at coordinate 9,267,598 of BLBF01000059.1, read as the reverse complement.
CTCTGCGTCCTCCCCGCGTCTGTTCCTTTCCATGTTATCCGCTCTGGTTATGCAAATTTTTGCCCCTTTTGAGAGCGGATAACAACGGATGGAACATTTTGCTCGTCCGTTGTGTCTGTTTTGCATCCATTGGGCAGTGTGACAGGGCCTTTATATACTACTTTACAATGCTTTAAATCCCTCTAAATGGTTTTCAGAGGAAGCATATTGCCCCCAACCATCTGGGTCCTTACTTTACCAACCTCAGAAGGATGGAAGGCTGAGTCAAGGATGAATCAGTCATGATCGAACTCCTGGCTGTGGGCAGAGTTAACCTGCAATACTGCATTTTATCACTGAACCACCACAGCTCCTATCTTTGGCTTCGATGAGATGGAACAAAGTTCATATGGACAAAGAGTTAGGCTGTCCTCATGATCTTTCTTTTGGCTCAACAATGGTTAAATGACTCCAAAAGAATTTCTAATGCAGTGTTGCCCGACCTTGGTCATTTCCAAGTATGTGGATTTCAATTCCCAGAATTCCACTACCAGCATGGTCATTGATAAGTATTCCATCAGTTGAAGTCCACACCCCGGAAATGGTCAAGGTTGAAAACATTGCTCTAAGGTAATGTTGGAAGAAATATCCACCTGGTTCAGTTCCAAGCTGGGATAAAGACACTGGGAGAGTGGAGACTGACACTGGGAGAGTGGAGAGTGGAGAAAGATGATTTAATGGTGAAACAGAACCACCAAGCACATGGTTCTGGGCAGCTGATCACATGGAATTGAGAGTGAGGAGTATATACATCTTCTCTTGGGCTTTGCACTTGAGCTTCCTGTTCCCATGCAAGAACATGTATTCTGTTGGCTGTTGTCAAATTCCCATGGGGCCATGGGGTGTCATGTTTCTCTGAGACAAGATTGGTTGAAGTTTGCTGGGTTATGTAATGTCCTTAAGAGATTGTGCAATGGAGATCTAGCTCTGCTGCTAGATAATCCTATTGTGTCCTGGTAGGTCATGTTTTAATCCCATCACCTTGGAATTAAGTTCTTTTTCTTGTAGATAGGCTGGCCCAGTCTTCCTGGGACTGTTAAGAAAGACTTTTTAAATTTTTATTTATTTATCAAGATATTTATTTTATTTGTCAAGATATGAGTAAGAATACAGGAAATAGGTACAAATAAATGGGGACAATCGGACAATAGGACTTGGGGGTTGCTTTCTGTCTTTAAAAACATGTTTCTTCTTTAGGGAAATATAATAGTCTGGCTGTTTTAATATTTCTTAAAATATTTCATTCTTCTAGGAGGTGTGTAGCTTCCCATAGTAAAAATGGAGAAATGACCTAAGAATACAGTAGATCAAAAACGGGATTTGAACACTTCTTCTCTTCAAGAAGAAGCAATGAATGGAAACTTCTGACAGGAATGCAATGGATGGAAATTAATCAAGGAGAGAATTGACCTAGAATTAAGGAGAAATTTCCTGACAGAACAATTAATCAGCAGAACAACTTGCCTCCAGAAATCGTGGGTGCTTCAACACTGGGGTTTTTTAAGAAGAGAGTTGTCTGAAATGATATAGGATTTCCTGCCTGAACAGGGGGTTGGACTAGAAGACCTCCAAGGTCTCTTTGAACTCTGTTATTCTGCCTCATTTCCTGGACCATTGGAGGACCATACCCCATACTGAAACTTTGGCAATACCATTCTCTAGAATTCTACTTCCTTTGTTTGTTGTGTTTCCACATCATGCTGCTTTGCCATATTGATGAAGCCAGTCCAGCCCTGTGGGAAACAGATATATGGTATCTTAGTGTAAGAAGATGCTGTTTTCTAACCAAGTCACTCTTCATTATCACAGCAGGTGACAGAATTTCTGAGTGAAGCTTCCAGGGAATGTTTATGCGATGGTGTGTTGGCTGGAGGTGGGTAATTTTGATCATCAGCCGATGATGAAGATGAATCACAGAATCTATTAATCGTGGAACGGCAGGGAAAAGAAAGAAGCAGTTTTCCTTTGCTTCGCTTATTTTAGAAAACAGGCTTCTTCATTTGGGTTCCTTTCCTTCCTCTCTATTCACGACTCATGTATTCATTGCTCATTAAAAAAAAAAAAAATCTCTCTCGTGTTGGAACAGATGCAGCTGTAATATGAAAATAAGTTTCCTCTACAGCAGAGGTGGTATTCAGCAGGTTCTGTCCGGTTCTGGAGAACAGATAGCAGAAATTTTGAGTAGTTCAGAGAACTGGCAAATAGCACCTTTGACTGGCCCCACCCCCATCTATTCTCTGCCTCCCAAGTCCCAGCTGATCAGCTGGGTCATCTTTGGTTGCCCTGCACAGGAGAATGGAGCTGGAAAGGAGGTTAGTGGGGTGGGGAGGGAATGGGGATTTCTACCAGGAGTGGGATGGGGATTGAGATTTTGCATTATCCTTCCCCTGCCATGTCCACCAAGCCACACCCACCAAGCCTCGCCATGCCCACCAAGCAATGCCCACAGAACCGGTAGTAAAAAAAAAATTGAATCCCACC
>BLBF01000059.1:9248323-9260078 GCA_015471245.1 Laticauda colubrina | reverse complement strand
CTCTATAGGGGAAGCTGAGATCTTAGAATTGAGCTATAGCCATTCAACTGGGATGATAAGGATATTGGGTTCTTTTTCAAGTCCAATATTCTATGAAAGATGCCATGTTTTCCTCTTCCAGCTCCCATAATCTCCAACCCACATGTCCATTGTGTTCTGTATAAATAATAGTAGACTCCAAATACTTCATTCCGATTGGTTAACAAAACCTAAAAGGGGATTGGTTCAATAGGGACCAATCCACGAAGCTGCCCAAGGGCGGCTAAACCAAATGCTTGTCATTGGCTACAAGCCGGCAGACAGAAACATATAAAAGGGCTGTCGCGGCTTGAGCCAATGTTCCATTTTGCAACTATACTTGAAATAAAGACTTGTTGTTGGAACCCGGTCTACCTCGCGTTTTTCCAGACGGAACACTGGCGACGAAGGTGGGATCGTCCTAAACGCGAGACGGAGCACGCGGTGACAGACAAGCCAAACAAAGAGAAATGGCCGGAAACAATGCGCCGCCCGCACCCTTCAACCCCAATGAAGAAGATTGGGAATCTTATGTAGACCGTTTCCAGATGTACCTAGAGAGCAATGAGATGGAGGAAATCTCAGACCAGCGAAAAAGAGCCATCTTCTTGACACACTGTGGGCCCGCGATTTTTAAAATGGCCAAGGCTTTGGCAAAGCCCTGAGATGTCAAACAACTGACGTGGACCGAGCTCCAAAGAACATTAAAGGCCCGTTATGCACCAGTGGTGTCAAACTTGATAAAGCGGCACGAGTTTTATCGGAGAGACCAGAAAGAAGGTGAAACCATCGCTGATTTTGTAGCCGCACTACGCCAAATAGGGGGAGTGTGCGAGTTTCTTAACTTAGATGAAGCGATGCGGGATCGAGTGATATTGGGGTTAAGAGACTCAACCATACAGAGCAAGCTACTGAACAAACCCAACATATCAGTAGCCGAAGCTATTGCAGAAGCCTCGGCTGCTGAAGCCACCCAAAAATTGGCAGATAAGATGAAACAAATGAATGCAAGTAACGATGAAAAAAGCCCGGCCAGAGGAAAAAAACAACCTCCCACAACCACTCATTACGAAGAACTCAAAGAGACGTCAGAATCCGGGGAGGAAGACGACAAAATCCACCGCCTATACGCTAACAAGAAAGGGCGTGAAAATAGAAATCGGCGGGAATGTGCTGGCTGCGGGGGAAACCATCCCCGAGCCGATTGCAGATTCCTCGATGCCATTTGCAGAGCATGCAAGAAAAGGGGGCATATCGAGAAAGTCTGCAGAAACAAAAAGAATTACAGCCCAAAGAGACGAAACGACTCCCCAGCAAAACCTGAGCCAAGACTCTCCGAGAGAAAGTGGCAGCGAAACAGGCAAGCCACTAACCGGGAGAAAGCATACCAAACTTTCACTATCGGAAGCGCTCAGACGGAAAGCGGGAAGAAAGTAAAAATAGTTGTAAAAATCGAAGACAGCCCCTGCGAGATGGAAGTTGATTCTGGATCGTTCCTATCCATGGTGTCGTGGGACACCCTCAAAAAACTAATTCCTGACATCAAAATTAAGGAACTCCAGAGACAAAAACTAACCCTCAAAGATTATCAGGGAAACCGAATTCCTGTAATCGGCCTGGAACATTTTCGAATCACTTACAGGCAACATGTCGCAGTACTACCATTAACGATAGTCGACCGAGATCGACCAAGCCTCCTGGGTATCGAATGGTTCGCACCATTGGGCATCGGAATGACCGGAGTAGACCGGGTGGCCGCAACTGACTGGGAAGAAGACCTGATCCGAGAATTCCAGGATGTCTTCGATGGCTCCCTAGGCAGGTATCGGGGAACCCCCATTTCATTTAGTCTAGATCCACAGATAACCCCTAAAAGACTAAAGGCCAGACGGGTTCCTTTTGCTTTAAAAGAAAAAATAGAGAAACAACTAAATAAATTGATAGATCAAGGGGTTTTAGAACCAGTCAACCATGCTAAATGGGAAACACCAATTGTGACACCAATTAAGCCAGACAGGTCGGTTCGAATCTGTGGCGACTACAAGGCTACCCTGAACCACGCGTTGCAAGAGAGAGCGTACCCGGTGCCAGTTGTGCAACACCTACTGCACTCTCTTGGGGGAGGAAAGGTTTTCGCCAAACTAGACCTGGCCATTGCCCATGTTTGCTGTGGAGGATGAGAAGCAGGACTCTAGTGAGCACTGATTTGAAATCACACTGACTCAGTCAATCTCTCCACATGCCTCAAATTGCTCCTGACAATCTGAATTTACAACTATCTGTTTAATGCCCATTCAATATTTCAACAGCCCGGGAAAAAGTGACTTACAAAATGGTTCTTATAATTGTCACAGCAACCCATCCCTTCCCTCACCCACCCTCAAGTCATCTAATCAAAATTAGGTTACTTGGCAACCGGCATGTATTTAAAACAGGGATCCTGGGATCACCATTTGTGACTTTCCCAATTGGATTCTGACAAATCAATGGGGAACACCAGATTTGCTTAACAATTGCCATGATTCATTAAACAGACATGGCCAAAAGAAAAAACAAAAAGGGTTATAATATCAAGCATGGCTCCGTTAATAATCCCCTGTCTTGGCAATGGAAATTCTGCTCCCCATTGTGGTCATAAATCAAGAATTATAGGCGAAGCCTCCACTTTGGTTCTTCAATGTGCACGAAGGAACGCTGACAATTTTTTTGTCATCTGTTTGGAAGCTCTGTATTCTCTCCCTGCAACCTGGATCTCAAAAGCCCTTGGCTCTGCTTTTATCAAGTGTCCTTTCATACTTATAGAGCTGTCAGATAAATTTAAATGAGATGTGGACATCTTTAAACAGAGGCTTTAAGTGCCTGGCTGAGTGTCCCTCTAAATAACAATCAGAAACTTTCAGTTCCTTTTCTTAATAGCTCTTCCAAGCCAAAGCAGATAGAACTGCTGACTGGGATTGTTGGCAATGCTCAAAGCCAGTTTAGTGTATTGAAAAGCTTTGATTGGAAACATATTTTATCTGTTGATGCATTGCTACCAGGTCACTTAATATTCAGAACAAACTGTGGGGGTATATGCGCATCTCTAAAGAAGTTTTTAAAAAATGCTCCCACCCTTGCAAGGAGAGGCTTGTTCCACAGCCAGGAAGATTTCTGCTGCTGTCATCAAGATTTGATAATGGCCACCAATTTAGACTCAAAAACTGGATTCTGTCGATAAGTTGATGACCGAGCAATCAGTGGCTTTTAATCTTAACAACTGTTTATTACCTGTTGATGCACAGGGAGTGTATCTTAAGTCCCAATTACTGGGGAGTGATAGTGAAAAGGGGTGGGGGTGATTGCTTGTCAATTCCCTGATTGCATCTCACCAGCCATTGAAAGGACCCAGAATTCTGGACCTAGATAAGTCCTTGGCCTGCTTTCATTCATCAGTCTGGATGATGCCCTGCATTTTTTTAAAGTATGTTTTGAAAGCACAATTTGATCCTCTTCTGCAAGTTTATTTTGTTTGTGACTAGAAAAACCCACCAGGTTTTGACACACTCCAGATATTCCTTCCAAATAATAGCTGCCAAGGCTTGTATGGACTTGAAAGAGCAAGTGATTTATGGCTGTCCTCCTCTTTCACTGAGACCATAGCTGCTAGTCTTATCAGATGGCAAGGCACGCAATCCAGGTGGACTGCAATAATTTTAGGTGTGAGACAGAAGTGGTATTCAGCAGGTTCTGACCAGTTCTGGAGAACCGGTAGTGGAAATTTTGAATAGTTTGGATAACCAGCAAATCCCACCACTGACTGGCCCCACCTCCATCTATTCTCCGCCTCCCATTGAATCCCAGCTGATCGGCTGGGTCTTCTTTTGTTGCTCTGCATGGGAGAACAGAGCTGGAAAGTAGGCTAATGGGGTAGGGAGGGAATGGGATTTTTCAGCATTCTTCCCTTGCCACACCCACCAAGTGACACCCACCAAACTATGCCCACAGAACCCGTAGTAAAAAAAATAAAAATTGAATCCCACCATGGTGTGAGGCTGGCATGCTCATGTAAAATAAATGTACAGACATGTAAAATAAAACGAAGCTTTTGTAAAACATGAGATATGTCACTTACATGCCTCCCATCACAATATGAGGACACAGTAGCCTGTCATGTTTAAGGTTGCAGAATACTAGATTGACAGATCTTTGGTCTCACCATAACGATCCCAACCCTTATGCCTACATCTTCCCAAAAAAAAGAAGAAGGATTAGGGGTGACATGATAGCAGTATTCCAGTATTTGAGGAGCTGCTGCAAAGAAGAGGGGTTCAATCTATTCTCCAAAGCACAGGAGGGCAGGGCAAGAAGCAATGGATGGAAACTAATCAAGGAAAGAAGCAACCTGGAATTAAAGGGAAACTTCCTAACAATGAGGACAATTAACCAGTGGAATAGCTTGTCTTCAGAGGTTCTTGTAGGTTCTTCATCCCTGGAGGTTTTTAAGAAGAATATAGACAGTCACTTGTCTGAAATTTTATAGAGTCTCATGCTTGACCAGGGGGTTGGACTAGAAGATCTCCAAGGTCCCTTCCAGCTGTATTCTGATTGAACCATCTCAAGGTCAAGGAAAGGTGGAATTTTGCATTCTGACTTATTCTGGTCTCCAGAGTGTCATTTTCTACTTGCCCCACTCCAGAAAAAGCTTGTTGTCAAAAGACTTTTTTTTTTCTTAATTCCAAAAAGGAAAAAAAGGACTTTTCTCTGTGTTCCCAAACACACATACCCTACCCTCTGGCAAATAGAGATAATTCTCCTCATCTACAAGAAGGAGCAGTGATAGTCAAAAGATAAAAGGCAGTGGTACAAATTCTCCAGACCCGCGCCTTTCACGATGTCAGAAACTATTTTAATTTACGGGATTGCCCTCGGCAGCCAGACTCGCTGAAAGATCATGAAAGACGCATATTCTCCCCTTCTCTTCCATGATCTTGGAGGGAAGCACCGCAATGACGGAGGGAAGCTCCATCACTGTGTGTTTCTGTGATGCCAGAGAAGCTCTGAAAAAATAGCTAATGCAGCCCTAATACTTAAAAGAAAAAAGCAGCTTTTTGCATCACTGATATCGGAGGGAGTGCATAACCCGGGCCATTAAGAAAGATTGAGTTAATAAATAATTCCACATCCAATTGGCATAATGGGGTCTATTGTCTGGAGGAGCTGAAGAGAAAATGGAAATTCCATGGCTGGGTTGTTGTTGTTGTTTTCATCTTCCTAAATATTCCCTTTTCCTTCCGACCATTTCAAATTCATTTCCAGATTCCTTTTGGACAGGAGATTTTTTTTTTTTTTACAAATCTGTTTGATATAGAATAGAATAAGGAAAGAATAGAATAGAATTAGGAAAGAATAGAGTAGAATAGGATAGAATACAATTGAATTAGGAAAGAATATGATAGAATACAATAGAACAGAATAGAGAAAGAACAGAATAGAACAGAACAGAATAGAGAAAGAATAGAATAGAATAGAACAGAACAGAATAGAGAAGGAATAGAACAGAACAGAACAGAACAGAATAGAATAAGAACAGGGTAGGATAGGTTAGAGTAGAGTAGAGTAGAAGAATAAAGTGAATGGAGAACAGAGCAGAGTGGAATAGAAGAATCTAGTAAATAGAGAGTAGAGTAGAGTAGAGTAGAGTAGAGTAGAGTAGAGTAGAGTAGAGTAGAGTAGAGTAGAACAGAACAGAACAGAACAGAACAGAACAGAACAAGAACTAGGAAGGGACCTTGGAGATCTTTGAGTCCAACCCCCTGCTGAAGCAGGAGAAGCTATACTATTTGGGGCAAATGTTGTGTACAGATTTTTGTATGAATGACAGGTAGCCCTTGATGTACAACAGTTCATTTACTGACCATTAAAAATTACAATGGCACTGAAAAGAGTGATTGATGACCAGTTTTTCACACTTATGACCATTGCAGCATCCCAGTGGTTCACATGGTCAACATTCAGATACTTGGCAACTGACTCCTGTTGATGACAGTTGCAAAGCCCTGAGGTCATGGTGGGACCCCCTTTTGTGACCCTCTGACAAGCAAAGTCCAGCTTGATTCACTTAACAATTGTGTTCGTAACTGAACTGTAGTGATTCACTTAACAACTGTGACAAGAAAGGTCATAAAAAGAAGCAAAACTTACTGAACACATGTCTCACTTAGCAACAAAAAGTTTGGGCTAAATTGGGATCATAAATCAAGGACTGTGGGAGAATCTTATTTCAATGACCATCTATTCAGCTTTAAAGGGATCCATTAGTAATCTGTTTATCTACAGATTTTTACATGAATTAGCTGTTTTCCACATCCGTGATGGCAAACCTTTGGCACGAGTGCTGGAAGAGAGCCATCTCTCTGGGCACACCAGCCATTGCCCATTACTCTTCTGGGTCCCAGTGTGCGCCAGCCAGCTTGACTTTGTGTGTGCGGGAGCACTGGAAACTGGAACAGCAGCTCCCTGGTACACATTCGCATGCCGGGAAGCAGAGCTTCCAGTTTCCGGCACATGCACACTTCCCAGTTGGTTTTCATGCCGACACATGTGCCAAAAAATGGAAGACCAGGTGACATGTGCACTCTTCTGGTTTCCAGCACTCCCCCACACACATGCTCCCCAGAGGAGGCATTCAGCAGGTTCTGACCAGTTCTGGAGAACCAGTAGTGGAAATTTTGAGTAGTTCGGAGAACCGGCAAATCTCACCTCTGACTGGCCCCGCCCCCATCTATTCTCTACCTCATGAATCCCAGCTGATCTGCTGGGTCTTCTTTGAGGAGAATGGAACTGGAAAGCAGGTTAGTTGGGTGGGAAGGGAATGGAGATCTTGCAGTATCCTTCCCCTGCCACGGCCACCAAGCTACACCTACCAAGCCATGCCCACAGAACTAGTAGTAAAACATGTTGAATCCCACCACTGATACTCCCTTTTCAGCACATGCTGCTGAAAAGGTTCACCAACATGTCTTATATTGTCTAGATTCTAGGATGTTCTAGGAGGCCTTGTGAAGTCTGTTTCCTGACCTGGCTTAGCTCGTAAAAAGATTTAGCAATTAAGACCATATCACATGCAGTGTTTAGTTAGTCTTTAGCTTGGTTTTGTTTTGATGTCGTTTTGTTTTCTTCATCTGTCTGCGAATCCAACCTTTCTGGTTAGTCCATTATTCAGTGTATTGTGTCAATTGAGGGAAACTGTTCATTCTCACAAAGTAGACAGGCTGTATTAATAAAGCCAATGAAATGGACAAATCTTGCACAATCTGAGAAAGTATTCAGGGAAATGGAGAGAGGTTTCCCCTTCCCTCTTTTTTCTCTTCAATTTTAAGGTTTCTTTTTTCCACTAAAATTAATGTTCGGAAAACATTATGGAATATGATCTAGGAATGCATATATTATGTTTTTATTAGATGGGCTTAAGCAGAGATTGGGTGTTCTTCTGTCAAGATTATTTTAATCTGCATTCACAATGGCTAAGACGCTTAGCTTGTCGATCAGAAAGGTCGGCAGTTCGGTGGTTCAAATCCCGAGTGCCGCGTAATGGAGTGAGCTCCTGTTACTTGTCCCAGTTTCTGCCAACCTAGCAGTTCGAAAGCATGTAAAAATGCAAGTAGAAAAATAGGAACCACTTTGGTGGGAAGGTAACAGCATTCTGTCCGCCCTCAGCATTTAGTCATGCTGTCCACATGACCACAGAGACGTCTTCAGACAGCACTGGGTCTTTGGCTTTGTAAGGGAGATGAGTACCATACCCTAGAGCCAGAAATGATTAACATGTATGTGCAAGGGGAACCTTTACCTTTTACCTAAGTAGGAGGTTGGGCTATGCTTTTCAACATTTCTCCTGAAGTATGGTATAACCAGAGGCAAAAAAATATTCCCCAAATTAGCGATGTTCCAGCCTTCTCCTCATCCCAGATTCTGTCTTCCTGTTTTCCTTCCTTCTCTCATTCCTAACTCCATCCTTTACAGATCTCTGATGGCTTACTGTAAGTTATGGGTGTGTTGGGTGTGCCTAGTCTAATGAAAAGAAGGACTAGGGGAGACATGATAGCAGTGTGTCAAATTTCAGGAGTTCCTACAAAGATAAGAGATTTACATTATTTTCCAAAGCACCAAAAGACAAGACAAGAAATGATGTATAGAAACCAACTATGGAGGGAAACAGCCTAGAACTAGGGAGACATTTCCTAAAGGTGGGAGCAATCAACCAATGGAACAGCTTGCCTTTAGAAATTGTGGGTACTCCATCACTGGAGGCTTTCAAAAAGAGTCTGGATAGCCATTTGTGAAATTGTATTGGGTTTCCTGCTAGAGCAGGGGGTTGGAATAGAGGACCTTCAAGGTGCCATGCCCATGGTAGAGTTGGACTCTGAGGGAGAGGAGGAACAGCTGACAGGGAGTGGAAGTGTGGCTCTGGAGGTTGTAGAGGAGGCTGGGGAAGGGCAGAGGCCAGCTGGGCAGTCAGAGGAAGACCCAGGCCCATCCCCTCTGCATCCTAGGACATGCAGGGAGGAATGGAGAGGAAAACAACTTGGCTTATGAGAGAAGAAGCGGCCATGATCCTCCTCATTGGTTGCAGCTGAGGAGACTAGTATATAAGAGAGACGATTACAACACAGTGTTGCCAGAAGCAAGCGTGTTTATTTTGGGCTGAAGTTATCTGTTGGCGTCCTTCCAACAGACTGTATCTTATTATCTCCTTGAATTTGATAATTACTTATCCTGCTCCATTGTGAAAATTTCATCATTGTAGTTTGTTTGGTTTTTTATTTCACCTTTATCTGCTCATTAAATTCGGACTGTATTGCTTTCTTTTGAAGACTATTTTTGACTATGTTTTATCTCCAAATGAGAATTATTGAACAGTGGGGCCAAGTTGGAGGCAATAAAGGACATTTATTTACGTTTTGGATTTTGTTACGTTTGTGTTCCACTCTTCCAACTCTATTATTAACACCAGAAGTTTCCATGCCACCACATTCCTGTGCCTGGGAAATTGGGAGGGGGGGTGGTTTCCTGTAGCATATGTAGTTAGACATAATAGCATTCTTCTTTTTGGTCAAAGCCATGGTTTTCCTGCACTTGGATGAGGAGTGGTTTAAAGGATGTCTCAAGTTGGGATGGTTGGTGATTGGACCATGTGATGAACTGATGGGTGAAGGCAGTGGATTTTGGCTTTTTGAATTACTGAGGGAAAACCCGGAACTCTCACATTTGGGTTTTTCCAGATGTATCAGTATGACAACTTTAAAAAAATGGAACTTTGAGAAAATGCCTGTCTCTGGGTGTTTGATTGGAGTTTGGTTTTGCTGGAACGCTGACACTATAGCTTTATTTCAAATGTTGGAAGCCCCATAATATCAAGATCCTGCCAGTCTTTGTCTCTCCTAAAAAAAAAAAAAAAAAAATAGGTGCATCCATCATAGGGAACTAACTTCACTTCAGAACATCTCAGACATATTCAAAAACAAAAGAATTTCAAAAGTTTTGTTTATGATGAAGGCGCGGTTCCATCAGTGAGTTACTACCTCTAGAAATGTATGCCTTGGAGTGATCATCCCTTGGCAAACCTTCTGCATTGGTGATCTTCCCAAAATAAACGTTTCTATTGGTTCACATATACATTCACAACCCAGTCCAACTGCAGCGTAGTCCAAATTCAGCATCTTCTTCACATAAGGATGGGCCCTTTTTCTCATCGCTCAGAGCCAAGTGCCTGATTCCAAACAGCTGTTTCCAACTCTTTTTTTGGAAGACCGAGCTCCCGATGTTTCGCCAACCAAGGATTTTCCATTCCCTGGAAAATATTTCAGCAGAATACTTTGGACCCATTTTTAAGAGTAAATTGTATTGTATTGTCCTCTTTTTCTAATGCCCATGATAGATACATCCCCCAGTTTTATTGTTTTATTTTTAAAAAAACCTGTTTTCTAGATTCTGGTTTGTCTGTTTGGCAAAGAGTAATTCAGTCAAAATGATCCTGGTGCATATTTTTCCCCTTATGCAATCTTACTGGGATCTACCAGCAAGATTTGTAATTCAAAGAAACCACAGAGCACTGATTTTTTTTTACTTGCTCATTCTGTGCCGGTTTCTGGAAATAGTTTTTTTTTTTTTAATCTAGAACTGTGGCTGAAGAGCTGAGTTGTGGGCAGGGGAGTGGAAATAATTTCAATTCTTTCATTTTTTATTCAGCTGTAATCATGATTTGAGGGGAGAGGTATTATTATTATTACATTTTATTATGATATTATATTATTATGATCATCATCACCATTATTATTATCATTATCATCATGCTACCAGGCTCAAAACTTTGGACCTGGACAACCTAGAACCATGCCGCCTAAGGTCTGATCTAAGCTTAGTTCACAAAATTGTCTGCTACAATGTCCTACCTGTCAATGACTACTTCAGCTTCAACCCAGTGGTGGGATTAATTGTTTTTTTACAACCGGTCTATGGGCGTGGCGTGGCTTGGTGGGCATGGTAGGGGAAGAATACTGTAAAATCCCCATTCCCTCCCCATCCCACTAACCTGCTTCCCAGCTCTGTTCTCCTGTGCAGGGCAACCAAAGAAGACCCAGCCAATCAGCTGGGACTCGGAAGGCAGAGAAGAGATGGGGGCGGGGCCAGTCAGAGGCGGGATTTGCCAGTTCTCCAACCTACTTAAAATTTATGCTACCGGTTGTCCAGAACTGGTCACAACCTGCTGAATACCACTTCTGTTTCAACCACAATAACACACAGGCAAACAATAGATACAAACTCAAAGTAAACCACTGCAAAATTGATTGCAGAAAATATGACTTCAACAACAGAGTGGTCAATGCCTGAAACTTACTACCTGGCTCTGTTATTACATCCTCAAACCCCCAAAACTTTCACCTTAAACTGTCTACTGTAGGCTTCACTCCATTCCTAAGAGGTCTGTAAGGGGGTGTGCATAAGCCCACCAGCGTGTCTACCATCCCTGTCCTACTATTCCCATTTATTTGTACTCATTTATTATGCATATACTTATACCTGTTTATAGTTATATGTTTATATGTTATGTTCATACTTGCACTTGTTTTCTCATACATGCTTGACAAATAAACAAATAAAAATAAATAAATAAATAAATAAATAAATAAATAAATAAATAAATAAATAAATAAATAAAATGAACAAGGGTTGACCCAGCCACTCTGCTATTGCTGCCTTTTATCTTTCTGTTCAACATGGATTGAAATTCGCAGGCATTCTCTTTCCTCTCCCAGCTTCAGATCTGCCAAATTTCAGGCCAATTGGACAATGAGCTTGTCCTGTAGATAAGGATTAAAATTCCTCCAAATATTGAGAGTCTCCCATGCGGGCCTCATTTCTCTTTCTTCCTCTGAGAACTAAGCCAGCTTTAACGAAAGAAAAAAGGGCAGGTGGAAAATGAAACTCCTCTCTGAATAGAAACAATGAGATAAATGGGTTGAATAAATCTAGGGGGTCCACAGGGTATGATCCAAAAACACAATGTGATGGCCAAAAGAGTGCAGTGAAAATGCCACTTGCTTGTTATGGGTGTTGCATATCACAATGCACATAAAAATTAAGGAAAACTTTAATCCCGCTGTTGGGGCCTCTGTCTTGACTTTGTCATTCCCTGCAGGCACGAATAGAATAGAATAAGAATAAGAATAAGAATAAGAATAAGAATAAGAATAAGAAT
>BLBF01000059.1:9184479-9207192 GCA_015471245.1 Laticauda colubrina | reverse complement strand
TATATCTATATCTATATCTATATCTATATCTATATCTATATCTATATCTATATCTATCTATCTATCCGCAGTTCTGAGTAAGATGTTCCTTTGCAAAGTCAGAATATTCAGGTCTGATAAGTTCAAAATTTCCATGTATCTAGGCAGCCCTTTGGGTATTGCTTGGAATTCTTTCTCTGCAATCGCTCAACTTCAATGTGGAAATCAGGATGTTTTGTTGCTTTTTTCCCCTGGCTGGTTCTCTTTAATTCCAATATCACCTGGTATTGCAATATCAATGAACCAGTCTTTTTTTCCCCCTTTCCTTTCCTTTCCCACAATAGTCATGTCATGCGTGTTGTGGGGCAGATGTTTGTCTGTTTGGATCGGACAGTTATTAGTTCATGTTGTATCTTCTCTCCTGATTTAATTGTATGAAAGTTTATAAATTTGATTCCTTTGTGCCGGGATTCCAAGCTAAGTAAACGAAGGCTGGACTGGACTGGGAGGAGCAGAATTACGTAAGTGTTAAAATAAGGAACGAACCGGCAGATATTCCTCCGGTTCAGCAAAAGTTAAGAAAAGGAAGCGGCAGGGGCACTGCGTCCTTGTCCTTCGCCCAAGTGCAGAATCGGGTTTATTGTTAGTGACTCCGTCGCGAACGACACGGAATTGTTCCCTAAATGTGGGTTACTGCAGGTTTTACCACGGGAAAGAAATCAAATGAATTATAGATATATACTATCTAGATATGGAAATATGCAGGCATGCTGGAGATGTTATAACATCGAAATTAGAAGAGCTTAATTTTTGTTTTATTTTGTTTGTTTTTGAATAAAATACTACTCATCCTGGAAGGAGACATTTAAAACGACATTTCCTCCCCCCCCCCCCCCCCCGTTTGCTCCTGGAGAGCGGAGGGCCATTTTTCTGACCGGCAGGTGTTTTTAGAAAGCTTTCGATAGAAAAATGCGAGAGGAAGGAAGGGCGGCCAAGCCTGCAGGCTGCTAAGCGGGAGAAGAGAGTAAGGATCAAAGAAGGGAGAGAATGGGTGCGAGCACGAGAGAATTTGAATGGGTGCGGAAGAAGAGGGTGGGGAGGGGGGAAAACATTCAAGACGTGGGGAACGGCTGAAAAAACTCCGTCGTCTATAGTGCAAAATGCTTTGGGGAAAATACTGCAAGGAGCTCGTGCAGCGCGTGGAGCGGGAACGGCGAGCGGGGCGCGAGAAATATGAGGTGCAGGGATTTCTCTGCGGCGGTGGGAAGGCGGTGAGGTACGAGTTGCTGGGGAGTCCGCTGGCTTCTACCCGGAGGAAGTGGAGGGGAGATAGAGTAAGAATCGCTCCGTCCACAAAACTCCAGGGTGTTCTTCAAGAGGGATTAAAAATTGTTCCTGAACGCATGTCTTGGGGGTCCCGTCCAAAGCGGACCCCAAAAGTGCACTCGCCAGTTTAATCTGACCGCTAAACAAGCCCGGGAATAACTTGAACAGTGACTAGTTTTTCGTCCCAGGTTCGTGATGACCGGACTATTTCTCTTGCATGTCATATATAGGGGAAGGGGGGGGGAATAGTTCCTGATCTCGGGGTGCGACGAGAGGGAGCTGCACCCTTAAAGAATCTTCCAAAAGTCCAAATACTTTGCAAAAAGTCCCGGATCCGAAACCCTTGCAGGAGGGAAGAGGCGCGGTCCCCGAGGCGCGCTTGTCAAAAGCCCAATTCCGTGCGGCCAGCCGAGAGCCGGGGAAAGAAACGAAGCCTGAGCGTGTTGCGATTTGGCTTCACACCTGCCTGCAGCTCCTGAAATTGGAGATGGACTGAATTGGCTACTGGGGCTCTTTCCCTCCCCAGGGAAGGGCTTTTTTTGCGGGAGCTATCTGCGGGAGCGCGCGACAACTCACTTCGGTTCACTATTCACACCGCTTTTGCACCCGGCAGCTCCTTCGTGGAAATCGAAAATCCAGGAGAAGAACTCTGACAATGTATATAAGCCTAAAAAGGCAGCAGACGACCGACCGACCGACAGACAGACAGACAGATAAAGAGAGAGAGAGGAAGGGAGAAAGGGAAAGAAGGAAAGGCAAAAGAAAGGAATTCCAGTTGCGATCCTCGCACTAGTAGTGGGAAGGAAATCCTAGGAAGCCGAATAAAATTCAAGTTGGTTTTGCAAATGTTCTGAACTTGAGTCTCTCTTGATTTCTGCTGATTGGAGGACACAGTCAGTATCCTGACTCGGCTAAAAGTTGGGTCGTTGGATCAGTCGGTGGGTGGGAAAAGGTGTCTCGTGTCTTCTTTGTCCAAGTCTACGAAGTCGGGCCCCTCCAAGTTCAGGAAGCCTTAGCAGACAGGTGTAGGATTGCGCCTGGGCGCATCCTCATCCTTGTTATTGGCCTCTCTTGAGGTGTTTCACAATGAAGCCTATTACCCTTAGAGCCCATTGTGGCTAATATGAGTCTTTTAGAATCGCAGTCTTTCTCTTCTCTCTCTCTCCTGTCTCTCTCTCTCTCTCTCTCTGTGTGTGTGTACACAATGCTATAAAGTATTATAGTTATTTGCTGGGATATCCTTAAGAACAAAGAATGGGATATTTCCATTGCAAACACAGCCTTCACATACTAAAACACCATCTGATGCTCTGGCGAAGGTTCTTCCTCATCTTATCAAGTATCTTCCTTGAGCGGACTCGGCCCGAAGATCTCAGCCAAAACGCCGTTCCCAACCGTTCCTGCAAGTCTCCCACCCCTTTGCGACCTGCGCACGTTTGCTGAGAAGCAAATATTAACCGGCTCACCCAAAAAGCACTGAGACGGGACCGGATCACAGTCAGGGCACCTGTTAACCCCCCGGGCGTTATATTTATCTCGGTTAGGCCAGGACCCCGTGTTGAACTTCGCTTGAGGTTAGGGTTCCTTGGGAGAGTAGGGGTGTTCCGCGAGAAGGCAGAACGGCGTGCTCTCAGAGCTACCGACTGCCGCCTATTTGTGGCTTGGCATCATTCGGATTCTGCTTCCTTTTGGGACCGACTCCCGAAGTCCACCAGGACTTCCTGAGGGAGAAGAGGAGACCGTCAAGGTTCGTTTCTCTTTCTTCCAACTTCTGCTGCAAAAGCGGCAGGGAGGATGCAAGAAGAGGCGGAGAAGCGGATCCTCTCTCTTACACATATGCGCGCGCGCGCGCGCCCGCGCACCCACACACGCTTAACGCTGCCAAGCCTAACCCCAGCCCCTGGGCCTTCTTCCAGCTGGAAGAAGGGAAGCGAAGCCAATCCACACCCCGGCTTCTTAAAATAGAGAGGTGACTCGCTCTCCCGCACAGCCCGCGGTCGAACAATGGGGTCGCTGCGGATGATAGGCGCTTTTGATTGACAGCTGGGGTGTTCCGAGCGGGGCTGGGTTGCGCGGCTCTCTCCGAGGCTTATATAGAGGCTGGAGGTGGGGAAGGCAGGAGGAGAGCGCGGCGGGCGGGCGGGCGGGCGGGCGGGCAGGCAAGCAAGCAAGGCAGAGAGTGAACTCGAGGAGAGAAGCAGGCAGGCAGGATCACTGGATCCCGGCGACCGCCTGTTGCTGATCCCAGCGGCCAAGTGGCCGCGCCGCGCCTCGCCTGGCCGCCTCTTGCCGGGGTTTTCTTCTCCTTCTCTCACTTCCCGAGGTCCGGCGGTCCCTCCGAGCTTATCCCCCGGCCATGCACTGCCAAGGCGGGCTCCGGCTGCCTTCGCCCGGGCAGCAGCTGAAAGCAGCCAGGCGGCGCTACAAGACCTTCATGATCGACGAGATCCTCTCCAAGGAGACGTGCGACTACTTCGAGAAGCTCTCGCTCTACTCCGTCTGCCCTTCTCTGGTCGTCCGACCCAAAGCTTTGCACTCCTGCACCGGTAAGAGCCCTTTGCTTTCCCATCTCTCGAGAAGGACGAAGCTTGGGGGTGGGGACAGCCTGGCTGCGGGGCTTTGAATCCTGCCTCTCGGGGTGCAGGCCAAGGAAGCTTAAGGGTGGATGGAGACCCATCCTCTCCTCTCTTAATTTCCTTTCTCTTTTTCCCTTCCCTTCCTTGCCTTTCTCTCAATTTCTTTTCCTTCCTTCCTTCCTTCCTTCCTTCCTTCTATTTGTTCCTTCCTCTCCCTCTCCCCCTCCTCCTCTCCCCTCCCTCTCTCCCCCTCTCTCTCTGCCCCCAAATTGTTTGCCAAAGAAGCCGCAAAACTCTTCCCTTAGAAATGCGTCTTTAGGGATACTGTCCTTATTGAATGCTAACGTTTGTGGTCTTTAAAGCGACAGGAGGCTTTTAATGGAAAATGGCATACCCAGGATTTGTCCTAGTACTTGTCCAGCTGTAAAACCCCTTCTTCTTCTCTCGTGTCGCTACACTTTTCCCAGCCACTGTAGAACACTGTTGGTGTAGGTTGGTGTAGCGTGGTAGAAGGATTCGCAGGTAAACAGATACCTGACAGGGGCCGCGACGTGAACGCTCCTTCTATGGCCCCCTGTAAAACCCCTGAAAACCAAACCAGGTGTGTGTGGGGGGGGGACACACACAGATTTACCTGAAACTTTGAATTTTACCAGGGCAAAGAAAGTTTCACACATATATGCACACACACAAATATTAAGGGTAATCTCTTCCAAAGCGGGATTTAAGATTGTGCCAGGGATTTGGGATCAGCAACGGGAGAGATTATCTGTGTTTCAGAGAAAGCTTCAGCTGCTCTCCTCCCCCATTCCAGTCCCAAAACTAAGATCCCAGTGTGAGAAGGAACTTTAGAAACCAGTCCTCTGACTAGGGCAGATCAATCGAGCAAATAATTCCCAATAAGGCCTGGTTCTCAAATACTTGGCAAGCAAATGTTTCCCAATTGTCACTTGCCCGGTTATACCTCCTATGACTTCAAAAGCAGAAAGTGGCAACCGTTGGTGCCCATACCGGCAATGGAAGGGTATCCTGTCTTGCATTTGTCTTTCTCTTTTGACAGGCAGGCAACTGTCTTCCGGATCCAAAAAGAACCCAGAAATAATTCCCAGACGAAGGGTTTAGGGAAGGAAGGTGAATTGGATAAACACTTCCAAGTGCTGTTAGGAGCTCAGATTTTCAGATGGGGCTGGTTACAATACACAGTGGTTACTTACTACAAACACTTGTCTTACAAAGTTGAGTTCCTATGCTGAGAGGAGCAACCCAAGAGACCTGCTCTGTGATTATACGCAGAATAGCAGATAGGGGTTGATTGTTAAGTTGTGCAGGTTGTGATCTTGGGGCTAAAATCGGGAGAATAGTTTTGTCTGTGGAGATTCTCAGTCATCCAGGTCATTGTTATCCCAGAGGTGCATTTTCAAAAGGCAACTGGACTTTGTCTTTCCTTGAAGATGTTTTGTTTCTTATCCAAGAAGTTTCTTCGGTTCTGAACTGAAGATATGAAGGAGTTTCTCAGATGAGGAGCAAAACGTCTCCAAGCAAAAACAACGAAAGTCCAGTTGCCTTTTTAAAAAAAGCACCTGAGAATTCTTTTCATTTCCTTCCCGTAAAATAGTCAGCTTTCCCAGTATTTTTTAACAATTACAGATCTTTACAAGAATGATGAGACAGCTTTGGATTGGACCCGAAGAGGCATTCCTCTTATAGGTTTGGGTTCCTGAAGTCCTTGCAGACTGATCTTCTTTCATGAAATCTTCTCTTTTCCAATCCTAAGCAAAAACTAGATCTCTTTATGTGTGGTCAGAAGTAGGCCCTCTAGCATGCTTCTCCCATAGCTGTTTGCAAAGAGACGTTTATCTTGCTTCAAAAATCCACGCTCCAATTCCATTTGTATTTTATTTATTTTGTTAAGCATGTGTTAGATAACAGATATAAGTATAAACAGGATTATTAATACATGAAATGGATACAAATAAAAGGGAACATTTGGAAGGGACGGTAGGCACACTGGTGAGCTTATGCACACCATTTCTTGCTCTCATATTAACATTGCACAATGCCTGGTTTTGTTTTTTTTCAGGCTGAGCCACGCTGAAATGCACTTTTCCCCCTAACTCTGAAGATTATTAGAATGACAAATCAATAAAATTCGAATTCAGGTATCCTATTAAGTCATTCTGCTAAATCAACCCCAAATTGTTGGGTTAAAGGCATAAACTGAGATTTATAAATCACAAAGGGTGAGTTCACACATCCCTTTCAAGGCAAGATCAAGGAAAATGTGTGAATTCAACCTTTTGCCTGGCTTAATTTAATCTGCAGTTAACATCAGGTTAAAATATAAAGAGACACTTTGTTGCTTTGAAAGATGTGTGGGATTTCTATATAATAAATAAAGTATCCCATTGTCTTCTAGGATGTAATCCAATTCCAAGACGATTGCAACTTATTTCCTTGTTAGGAAATAAGATTAACTGAAATAGAAACTGACTTGTTACAATGATCTTGCAAACATTGGGTGTAAAGGTTCATCAGTTGACATGCCTATGATTTAAATGTGAAATAAACTCACTGATACTTTACATAAGGATTAAACTGCAAGATTCAGTTCGCTTAAATCTTTGGGTGGCAAATATATTTCATTTAACATGAAGCCACCCAGGCCAATTTCTCCACATTTTTCTAAAATAATTCATTAGGGAATATTCTCTCCCTGAAAATCAGTGAGTTTTTGTGACTCAATCACTGACTCGAAGAATCGGGAAAATATTTTCATCCCTTTTCCCCCCTTTGGGACAAGAAATGAGAATGTATTCAAAAAGTGTATTGATTTTAATGGAACCAAAAATCATACTAATCCCAATTTGATCAAGGGGGAATTTTTTCAATTGTTTGCCGACTAAGGTTGTATTTAGAAATAATTTAACATTGACTGTGGTGCATGCCACAGGTTTTCATACTAAATCCCCCTAATGTTTGTATAAATTTTACCAAGTAGCAAACAGAGATGTTGTGTAATAAATATTTTAGGATGGAAAAAAGTTATATAATATATTTAGCCAATCAAGTGCAACTTATTGGCACAGTGACTGTAACATTTTGAAATAAGCCCTGTTTGCTTTGAATATCTATAGTCTTACTCTTACCTGTTCTACTCCCGTAAAACCAATGGCAAAACTCCTGACAGTGTAACTCCAATCAGTAAAATTAGTAGTTTTAAATCCCATTTTAATAGAACAGATGTTCTCCTTTCTCTAAAATAAGAGATTGCGCTGACATTTAATGGTGTGTAGGTTGCTTTTAAACATAACATTTAAAAGAAAATTGTGACATTTTCAGGTTTTTCCTTCTTTGATGCTGTTACTTATGCTAAAAACCAAAATCATTAAGTTTGTATCAGAAAAAAAAGCCAAGAATTGGAAACTGCATGTGGTTATTTCACCAAGCACCCTTGGTGTGTAGATTAAGTATGTTATCATTAATGCAGATCTCAATAAACTGCATCGATCATAACATGAGTAGCAAAACATTTTCATGACAAATGGTGTTTAAAATAAAAGCAGAAAGTTATTGGGTAGGCATTCTTTTGAAAGGTGTATCTCTTTGGGTTTTAATTTAAATCTATCTACTCCCATATTATAAGGAAGTTTAGTTTATAAAATACGCCTAGATTTCAGTCATGTATATTAAAAAGAGGTAAGTACCACCAAATTCAGGGTGACTTACATCAAAGACAATTAGTGTAAAAATTGGCTAAAATATTTCCAACTGCCCTCTCTCAAAAAATTCTTATCTTTTGGGAATCCCCAATTCCATTCTCTGAAAATAATTGGATTCTCTATAGCTCATTCAGGCAAAACATGCCATGTAGGAACACAATGTACAATTAATTGAAATGTTAGGGAAATGCTTAAAGACATTGACAAATTCCATTTTACAATTGCCTTATTACAATATTATATTGTCATTCATATTTTATATCAATTTCCCCCTCATTTTTCCTTTCAAGCCAAGAATTTCTAACCAAGAGTTGCTTATTAGGAATTCACAGGCAAGACTTCCCATTAATTTTCATTTGTTCACATCCTGATCTTTGAGAGATCCCATAATATGAAAGACAAATATAAAATAAAAGTCCCATTAAAATAGATAAGTAATCTGTTAGAAATTACAAGTTAAATGGCACACGTAAGTCTCAAACTACCATGCATGTAATTAATTAAAACAAACAAGAATTCAAAACTCTTTGAAAGTTGTAGCTTTTCAAATGTTTTGTTCGGAATGACTCCTGATTGCAGAAATATTTATTTTTGAGTAAATTGCATTATAGAAATACCTCTCATTCTGTATTGTATGAAAGATCAATAAGTACAAATATTTTTTGAAAAGGAAATAATTGTCTGCTCAGAGTCAGTTGGAGGAGCTTATATATCCAGTAAATTAAAAAAAAAAAAAAGGCAACTATTTTAATTTGCTGCTACTTTCCTCCTAAACTTCTAGTGAATCCACATATTTAACAGGAGAACGATATGAGAATGTGAAATTAATTTTAAAAGGTATTTCCCTATTTCAAAGGCTTATCTTGATTGTTATTAACTCATGCGTTGGGAAAATATTAACAAATACCTGCAGGCTGTTCTCTTTAAGTTTTTGAATGGCTCATAACCAAAGGCGGTGATTCAATAGCTATTCATAGATTATTCATTTGCAAAAACTTGTGTACAATACTCACAGCGCTAAATCAGAATTCCTCAAAGGTTGCTCCTGTGACCTCAATTATTTCATCCAGAAAGTTACTCTGGATGATGATAATAGATTGACTGATGGTGGAAATATGATTATTTTTGTGTTTTTGGACTCCTTTTTTTTAAAAAAAAAATCAAAGTAGGAACACAGATACAAAGTAGTTTTTCTTTCCTAACCCTGAATTTAATAGTTGAAACTTCAGGCGTACAACTACTCATGGAAGGAAAGCCAGCTACTGCTTAAGAACATGAAACTGATATATAAATATGAGTGAAATATATACGACCTTTTGTAACTTCAGCCAAATTGCCGATTTAAACGTTGTCTTGTTTCACTCTTTCTGATCTCAGTGCCTCAATGAGAAGCAGGATGCATTGAGAAATTCAGCATGAAGGTAACTATTAATAATAATACATGACATTAATAACAACATGCTTTTCAAGACAAACAACTTATAATGACAAATAACTTATCACAACTGCTTGCAATTGAACCTACTTATTTTAAAAACCTTTCATCCATGAAAGGAGCCAGGCAAAGGAAGACAGTGCCGTATTACTCCCTTTAAGCATGACCGCTCTTAATTGAAACCATGTAAAATTTACCCAGATAATGTACCCAAGGCAGTTTCTAAAATGCTTGGAATAATAATCTTCATGATGAATTGCTTCATCTTCACAGCTGTCCTAAAGGACAGCCTTTTCTCATGTTGGCAGTCATATCTCTTAGTATTTGTGTTGGCTGGAACTCGCCAACAATCTTTGTTTCATCTTAGAGCACATGGTTGCTCATTTTTGCTAAAGCAAAAAATGGCTTTCCAACATAACTATCTTTACAGACTTACCTCTAAGATATAGAACAATCTAGCAATGTCCTTTTCTGGTATTTGATGAATACCAGATGACCAAGTCAGACAATTTTACCCCCACACAATTGATTCTTCCTGTTCTCATGCTTTCTCTTCAATGTTCATTGTTGGTAGAGGAATGCCATCAAGCTCACAGTTAAACTGACTGTAATAAATACTGGCCTACTGATGCTTCTAGTTTAAAGAGGACTAAATCAGGCAAAACAAATGCAGAACTGTTGTATTAGTTGAAGGAGGAGGGGTGGGGAAATTCGTGAAAAGTTCAGAAATAGGGTAAATTGTGTTTTATTATTGAATTCCATAACCCATAACAAAAAAGCTAACAGAAATGCA
The DNA here is from genome assembly GCA_015471245.1 of Laticauda colubrina. Lineage (NCBI taxonomy): Eukaryota > Metazoa > Chordata > Lepidosauria > Squamata > Elapidae > Laticauda > Laticauda colubrina. The sequence continues at coordinate 9,197,364 of BLBF01000059.1, read as the reverse complement.
TAATTGTACTGAGTTTAAGTGTCCATAAAGCACACTGGGAATAAATTCTGGAAATAAATTGGTTGGTCTCTTCCAATTTTGAATTTATCCGTGAACAGTTCTAACTTGGCAATTGAAAAGTTCCAATGTTCAGATCAAAGAAAGTTGGTTAATCAAGAAAATGACAATTTTAGTTGGTTTCTTTTTTTTCTTTTGGTTGAAGGAGAAATGCACAAGTTATAAGCTAAGAAGTGACCATTTTGGGTGATTCTCAAAATACATACAAGAGATAGGTTACTGCAAACTTCTTTTTTCCTTGAAATCAATCTATAGAAGACCTGAGTTAAGTTATTGTAACCAGTTTATTTTTCAAGTTTTTTTTATTATAAACCACTTTGAGATTGTCTTAATTGATGAGAAACCAGAGGGAAATATATAAATATCAAATGAATTACTCATATTGATATGTATGCTTACTTAAAACAGTGTTTTATTGGTTTTGAAGACTTGTATGTACAAGAAAGAAAGGTGATGGATTGAATTTACAGTAGGGGACTTCAGATAAGAAATAAATTTCTCCCTTTGTCCCCTTTGTGCAATATTTTAGCTTTTTGAACATACTGATAACAGATTGGAATGCATGAAGTATGCATTTGTGCCTATCAACCATTCATTGTTCTAGAAAACAGATATTTAGAATGCCAGGTGTTGTGACAACCAACTAAAAAAATGTTGATTATGTAAGAATTGCATGAGTTTTCTTGAGCCACACAATAGCTAATCCTTAATCCAACCCAGAAAATCTTTTATATTTTTAGTTTTGAGTGGGGAGGATTGTTGTTGCGCTGTTGTTGTTTTTACCTAGAACAATATAGCAAAGTTAGAGCTGTTGAGACAAGTTCATTCAAAACAATGGAATCTTTCTACAGGGATGAATTTATGAGATCCAAATATCAATAGCATGATTTCCTGATTTGCACCGATAGCTTAATTAGAACATCCTTCTAAAGATCTTAGAGATTGTACCAATCAAATTCATCAGCAGATTAGGCTTCAATCTCTGAATATTAACTTTGAAAAAATATTGACCCCAATTGTTGTCATTTTGTTAAAAGCCAACTGGTTTAACATCATCCTTTTTTAATTTCGGCTTCCTGTTGATATTAATTTGATGCTGATTTTGTGAAACAGCCCTTTCATTATGGATTTTGGCACAACAATGGAGGGGCACTTCACTGAAAACACAAGACATTTTGGAACTGAACTGATGGAGTTAGCAATTTAAATGTCCAAATATATACTTTTTAATATTTAAAAACAGATGTCATGGAGCTTAGATTAATTAATTTGACCAGGAACTGGCTCAATACATTTCCCTAATTGCGACAATGTTCTCTCTGTACACACTGACCTAGGTAGGTAGAGTAATGATAATAGGTCAGCAATTCCCACTATCTAGGAGACACACTTTTTGAACACCTTATAGTGAATTCACCATTCGGTCTGCTGGTCTTCCTGTTGTACACAAATTGCATTGTGGCATGACTAGAATGTGCAACTGTTACAATTAAAAAAAACCAACCTCTTTTAAAAAAAACAACCTCTAGGATGCATATGTTAGCAAAGCTTAGAGTACCCCTTTGTTCTGCATAACCAAAAATCAACCCTACTGTTCTTCAACTCATTGCCGATAGCAAGGGATGTTGGGAGATGTAGTTTACACATGAAATACCCATGATAATTATAAATAAAGAACTAATTCCCCCAGAACTGTAGCACAATTTATCTCAGAAGAGCAGAAACAGAAGTTTCTCAGAGCTACCTCTTGTCCCTGAAAGCATTGAAGGTACCCACTAAAGCCGCACCCCAAATTACCACATGATGGAGAATTTTAATAACTTTTAACAATTTAATAAATGCATGGGAAGTAGTTTTACTTCCTGCATTGTATTTATTGCCACTTTAATTACATGTCACTTAAACCATTTAAAATTACATTTCTTCCTGGACACACCTACTTTTTGGCAGGTCGGTTCTAAGATTATCTTAGGCCCTAAGAAAAGTTGCACACTTCAGATTTAATAATAGGATCCAAACTTTAACGCTATCTCTCCTATTGGCTACAAATTGCCATGTAATCTTGGATCTGGAGAGGTGGCTGAGTTAAAACACTGCATTGGGAAACCCATGTGCAATGCCTGTTCATCTACAGAGAGAAGATAACCCTTAGGTGACTTGAATCTCATATAAATGAATTAGGCATTATTTTCTATTACGTTTGCAACAATCAGGGTCACTTTGTCAAATGGAGTTTCTCTTTTTACTACGAAAGGTCAGTATATTTTTCATTAGGGCTAGGCAAACAGTTAATGTTGTAGAAGGGTGGAGAAGGTGGAAGGAAAGAGAAGAAGGAAATGATCAATGGCGTATTATCAATCACTGTGGTGCAGGTGGTCCTTGACTTATGACCATTTGTTTAGCAGAAGCTTCTGTGCATGCACCAGAGCTGTTTTCTCTATGGCACATCATGTGTTGTTCATTGGTGCACTCCCATAATTCTTGTCAGCCATTCCTGAAATTGAAGTTATAGTCTTCTGAGGTTTTGGATTCGTGCTGGAGCCCATCCTTGGAGATCTTCTCTCTGTGGCTTTTGGAGAATCAAGAATGCCCGTCTCCAAATTTTAAGCTGGAGGTGCACCCAGGAGAGGGATTCTACTGGTTCAGACTGGTTTGGGTGAACCGGATGTTAAATTTACATCTGGTTCACCGAAACAGTAGTTGAACCAACTGGCTGGCCCCGCCCAACCTTCCCCTCTCCTCCCAGGAGTCTCCACACGGCCTGTTTTGGATGCAAGTAAGTGCAGGGTCCTCACGGAGGCTCTGGGAGGGTGAAAAACAGCCCTTCCAGAAGTTCCAGAAGTCTGGAAATGGGCCTGTTTCTGGCTTCTGGAGGGCCTCCAGAGGATGTTTTCGCCCTCCCGGAGGCCTGAGGGAAGCCTCTGGACCCTGGGGAGGGTGAAAAACACTCGTCCCGGAAGTTCCAGTAGGCCACGTCTACCATGTCCATGGGATTTTTGAATCCCACCTCTGGGTGCACCCATGTCATTCATTGCCATCCATCCAATTTCCTACACAATGAAATGTCTGCCCTTCACACGAATCGCTTCTGAACCAGGCAGGGAGTAAATAGCCCATTGAAAAGATTTCCAATGACCAGGCCATCATCCAAAGATGCAGTGTTTTAACATTCCTTGGCCAAACCACACAGCCTTTGGAAGAAGCAGAAAGAAAGCCTTTTAGAAATTATGAAGTTGTACCATGGAAATACGAAGAGTTAGTTAGAGCTTCGTAGCCAGTCTTATCAACTCTGGAAGCCCAGAGAAGCAGAAGATTTATGACATATTATAAAACAATCCAGTTGTTACATAGGCAACCCCCAGAAGCTCATGATGGCATTTTTGTGTGTGGAGAAGGTCAGCAAAAGTCCCAGTGTGGAATTGTTTTAAATTTGATCTGGGACACACTTCAAAATCCGCACGGAAACTGTTTCTGCTGAGACCCACTTTCCCCATTTAATTGAACGGATAGTATTACGGCATTCCTGAGGGATGGCAGAGAGCTGTGGGAAAGGGAACAAAACAGGACGAATACAGTGTGCGCGGATTCTTTTTCACCCTAAACCTTATTATCGGCCCTGTAACAGCTGTATTAATTCACTTAAATAAAACAAACATGACATTCTAGGTAATACTGTTTATCAATCTCATTTACACCTAGCTGGAGGGAGTTCGCATTCTGGCAATGATATAGGCAAGAGGAATGGGATATGACTCTTTATTTGCAGAAATCTTTCCATTCTAGAAGGATTATTGGTTGGCTGAGGCCATGCCCTGAATACTTCTAAATATTCTAACCTTTATTTGGGCCAACTGCAATGTCCTTTCTGGTTTGCCACAGACCATCACAATTTGCCCAGTGGAAATGCCAGGCAACCAAAAAATAATTATCGGATTCTCAGGAACGATTACCATGAGAGGCCAGACCAAAGTAACTGCTGTTATGCAATTGTGATAATTTTTTTGTCACAGAGAATTGATGCAGCTGTAGAAAAGGTATGAGGGCAGGATACCAGGCTCTCCAGATGCTTTTGGAAGAATTCTCAGCATCCCAGCTGTCAGGATTTGATACTGAAGGATGCTGGCTGTCATATTTCTTCCACATCTGGCAAGCTGTGTTTTGTTCTCCTTGGGAATACCAACACATCCTTGTGAAATGTGAAATGGATTTTTAACTTAAAGGAAGGTCAGGCAAGACCACCTGTTTTGCCTGGGTAGTTCTATAACCAGTCTGGAAGCCGGGTAATTGTGAATTCTAGTTTCCACTTTAAGCATGCAAACTGGCTGGGCCGGTTGACTTTGGACGGGTCCCTCTCTCTCAGCCCAACTCACTTCACAGGGTTATTGTTGTGGGAGGAGGACAGAGTGTTGAATTTGTTCACCTCCTTGAGTTATTTGTAAAAAAATAATAATAATAAGAGGAAACAAATCCATAAATCAGAAGAATGGAGCGAAGAGTTTGTGAATTGAGTTTTGCGGTGATGTTTATTTCTTCTAAACAGGCTGCTCTAAAAATCTGACCTGGTGGAAAGCTAGCCTAGAAGAAAGAAATAGGAATAACATATATAAATGGCCACCAATTCAGCAAAGTACAGGCAAAAAGAATTCTGGAAAAGAGTTCTAACTGTGCTTGCATAGAGGCAGTTGGTAAAACACCTTGTTGTAGACAGAACTTCTTAACAGGGCCAAACATCTTGCTGTTAGAATTATGTTAGCTGGTGTTTTACACACACTCTTGCAGTCAATGCCACAAACAGCTTCACTAGCCTGTTCTTTCCATGCTGTTTTTTTCAGTGCTGCTCTGAGTTCTCTGAGCAAAATTTATTCCTTAATGATAGCCCACAACACAGATTTTTGCAAAGTCCCTAAACAGATGCTAATCCAGAGCAGCATAAATGGCTGTATTATTCTCTTACTCCTATTCCTCTTAGTAATTGTCTTGACCTTCCTCCTCTGCCTTTATCTGATTTCTCTCTCTCTCTCTCTCTCTCTCTCTCTCTCTCTCTCTCTCTCTCTCTCTCTCTCTCTTATTTTTTATTTTGACATTAATCCACTGGTGCACAATGCCTGCTTTATTTCTCAATCTTCACAAAGTCAAGGAATCCATCCACTCTGAGGATTAACAGGATTTCTTACAAAAGAATTGAGAAGAACCAGCGCATTATGGTTGTGGTTTAGGATGATTAAACTTTCTCTGACATTACTAGAGGTGAATAACGGTTGCTTTACTTGCATTGTGAAAAAGCCAGCATAAATGTTGAGTGATTAGGGCTCTTCCCGCCCCCCCCCCCCACTTCCACCCTTCCAATCACTAAAACAGTTGCAATGAAAATAAATGACCTAGATGAGTTGATTCACAATGCTTTCAAAAGGTGCTGATAGGTTTGGGCTGCTGTACCTTCATGTAGCATGGCATGTATTAAGCAGTCTTTAGATCCTAAATGCACTTACAGCCAGCCCCTGAAAAGAGAATGAATACAAGGAAATGTCAATGCATTTGACATACATATACATACACACGCCAGAGGGGCACATGTCTCTGGTTAGTTGTCGCAGGGGGGTGGAATACTAAGTTTCTTAAAATAGCGTTCATGTATTTCTGATGCAGGATCATGTGATTGCTCAGATTCCTGACAGAAGTTGGGCTCACATGCTCCGGTAAACACTAATTTTCTTGGACTCTGCTGAGCAGGAATTCAGGAAGAGCTTTTTAAATCATGGCAGACCCATTCAATGCTGGTTTGATGGGATTGAATTAATTTATATTTATCTATTTTTTTTAAATTAATTTTATCCAAATCCCAAGGTAGCAAAACATACCCAATCCTCTTTCCTCCTCCTCTTTTCCCCACAACCACAACCCTGTGAAGTGGGTGGGGCTGAGAGAGAGTGACTGGACACAGCTGGCTTTCGTCTAAGGCAGGACAAGAGTTCACAGTTTCCTGATGATTGGCTGGATTTCATGGCTGAGGCAGGACTAGAACTTACCATCTCCTACCGATTAGCCCAAAGTCACCCAGCTGGTTTTTGTGCCTAAGGCAGGACTAGAACTCCCAGTCTCCTGGTTTCTAGCCTCATGCCTTAACCACTAGACCAACCTTTGATAAACAATAGATGAGCAAAATACACAACACAGCATAACATATGAGCCTAAATAATGCAGATAGCGTGACACACTGCACGCCGGAGATCTTAGCATTCTATAGCTCAATATTTTGTTTTGCCAAATCTACCTAAATATTATGTTCCAAACCATAGGGTCTAAATATTGTACCAACTAGTATTAAAATAGAAACATGCTGGTGATCAGCTTGATTTATGTGTCTGGAGAGCTGCAGTGGAATTGGCCAAGCAGTTACATAGGTCCAGCATGCCTTCCACCTCCAATCGAGGATTGCAACCCTATGAAAAATGGCAGACAAATTCCGGGTGAATTATATTATAGGCCAGAAGGTGGCCTTTGTCTTGCTTTGGTTCAGTGTTTGTCATTTAAGCCTCCCACATTTTTTCAAGTCAGGCATATCTTACATCCACTGGGGGAATGGCATGTTTTTAATAGGAAACCTTATACAAGTGAAACTAATGGTTTGTCTCATACAGAGATGTGTAACTTAGGTCTCTGAGGCCAAATTCATCTCTAACCATTCTTTTGCAACCCTAGAGTCACCTTTTGGCCACGTTACAAACCTCAGGACTACCTCAGCAGAACCCTGGCAGGAGGATTTCCTTCTGCCTCCTTTCTGCATTGAAGTAATGCTGTTGGGTTTGTTTTGTTCCATGATTTATACATTTAAAGAAACACAGAAGATTGGAATATCTATTGTGGTTCACCAGCAACCGGTGCAGCTGGCAGCGGAATTGGACAGTGGGGAAGAATGGGGACTAGTCTGGGAGTCTGGCAAGGACTTGGATGAGGGTCCTGCATCCGATGCAGGGATGGGGCCAGGACCATCTGGGAGTGGAGAGCTGCCTCTGGAGCCTTCGGAGTCTGGCAGCAGCGAAGCAGAGGACCCAGGGGAGCCTGTTCCCAGTATGTGTATGAGCAGAGCTGCTAGAAGGCAAGAACAGCTGAAACAAAAGGGGCGACTCGGGAATAAGGCTGGGAGGTGATTGCCCCTCCCATAAGGGATAAAAGTCAGGCCAAGATGATGAAACTTTTGCAGGAAGCAAAGTAGTTCAATAGATTCTGAGTCCTTCTTGAAGCTCTGTATATTCTGGTTGTTGTTTTTTTCTGGCACTGTTATAATTAATTTGGATGCTTTTGTTTTTGGCAGCATTCCACAGCACTGACAGGCATGTGCTTATCTTGGGGAACTGTTTAAGATTAGTCCTGGCTGTGAATGAAAATAATTCCCAGCATTGCATTAAAATAGGTTTTTCTTTTAAAACAAGTTCACATTTAATAATGTTTGATGAAGACTGGGTCCGAACAATATCCATCACCTCTCTATAAACTAAAAACAAGGGAAAATAAAAGAAAAATATTCTATGTGCAGGGTCTGGTTTGAATGGCAAATCTTACAGTTTGTATCCCTGTGCATGCATGACTGTTGGTAATTATGCTCAATTCACCACAGATTAGATTTCTGTCCCCGGTGAACCTTTATGTGTCAAACGGACTTTCACCTATTAAATTTCTTTCAGTTTTTATAATTCATTACAAAGAGGATTATATTTCCAATGAGTGCATCCAAAACCATGCATGAAATTTAAACTGTTTGCATCATTCTCTCTGATGGAGAAGTAGAGCTGATTTTCGGTTAGGAGTGAAGAAAGAGTTGGGAAGATCGTTTGTAGATAGATATTTTATATTGAATGTCATCTTCCACAGAAATTCATTTGAAAGAAGAATGCGAAATCCTTGCATGTAAGAGGATTTCATCAGATAAAATAGATGTGATTTCAGTAGTCTGTCTGAAATCCAAGAGAGCAGAGAGTCTCTTTTTAAAAGAGAGATAAATTCATTGTAGGAGGAAAGCGGTGTTAGTCTATGGTAGCAAAAATCAGGAGGTTAGTGGCACCTTTTCCAACTAACTCATGTTATTAAAAAAGTGTAAACTTTCTTGAGCTGCAACTGTGACCCACATAAAAAAAGGGGCACGCTTCAAAAATTTTAGCAACCGGTTTTCTGCCTAGTTGGCCTCCTGCACTATGGTGGGGGGGGACATTTTTGCCCTCACCGGCAGTGGTGGGATTCAATTTTTTTTTTACTACCAGTTCTGTGGGTGTGGCTTGGTGGGTGTGGCAGTGAAGGATCCCCAGTCAGATCTCCCAGTAGAAGTAGTAAAATCTCCCAGTCAGAAGTAGTATTTGCCGGTTCTCCGAACTACTCAAAATTTCCGCTACCGGTTTTCCAGAACTGGTCAGAACCTGCTGAATGCCACCTCTGCTCTCTGGGCTCCGGAGGCTTTTCTCAAGCCTCTGGGAGGGTGAAAATGGCCTCCCCAGGCTCCGGAGGCTCTCTAGAAGCCGGTTTCTGGCCTTCCCAAACTTCCAGAAGGTTTGTGTTTCACCCTCCCTGAGTCTCCGTGAGGGCCCTGTACTTACCTGGGATCCAAAACGGGCCGTGTGGGGACTCCTGAGAGGAGAGAGGTGGGTGGGTCCAGCCAGGGGTAGGATTTGCCGGTTTGACAAACCGGCCATAAAATCAGCTGCCAGTTCAGTATGGGTTCTCTCAAACTGGGGTAAAGACCTGGCTATGTGTCCAGGCCTGGAACCCCAAGTGTGTTCAGAGCTTAAGAATTTAGGGGGTCCCTCTTTGAGGAAAATGGGCAGTTCATAAATGTGAGAAATAAATAAATGAAACAAAAATAGCAGACTTCGAGACTCATGGCTATGAATAGCCTGGTCTTTAGGAGCTGGTCCAGTTTTGTTTTAAAAGTGCCTATATTGATAAAATCTTCTCTACAACTGATAGCAGTAACTCCCACAGTTTGACTATAGATTAAGTAAGTCCTTCCTTTTGTTCATCTCTTTCTCAGCGGTGAAGGAAGATATTTCATTATAGCTGTTGTCTTAGTTTCAAATTTCCTGTGCAATATTGAAGTATTGCCCTTGTTTGGTTTCTAAGCAGCTGGGCGGCAGTTAGCTATTCCCTGTTGCTTCATTAATATAATTCACAACTCAAATCCAAAAAACAATCGAGAACTTTCTTATAAATAGGAGATATTTATGCCATGTCATTCACTATTGCTTTTCCCTTGCCAGAGAAGTTATACCATGTCCTACTGTCTTTATCTCCTATGCAAGGAGAAACAAACTTGGAGGCAGCTCACTAAGCAAAGAATGCAAGTCATCCTGATCCACAAATCAGTTAAGCTCAGTTGTTTTCACTGGAACAAATTTAGTTACAATTAAGTCCCCAGGCTTGCCTTTAAAATATGCTTTGCCTTAACTGGTTAGACAGATGGAGTGGTGCACCTGTAAACTGAGCTCTGCCAGCATCATGATTCGTTATCATACAATCATTTCACTCACTTGTTTTATTTTTATTCTTTTTTCCTCTTGACAGATATTTGAATGATTATTTTCCAAAAAGGGCTCAGAACAAAATATTGCACTGGGGAGGGTTTTTATTCATCATTCAACTCATTCAGCCATGCTCTTCTGCTGGATCTCCATTCCATCTCTGCTCTACTTTGTGTCTCTCTTTCTCACCCTTCCTATAAGGCATACTCTGAACTCATATTTTTTAATCCACTGAGAATGTTCAGTCCACGTGAATCTGGAGGCATTGATTAGCAGTAATCATATATTATCATATATCAAATAAATGCCCGGTACTTGTAGAGGATTGTGGAGATAGTCTTGAAGAAAGATTTAGTGCCTGTTAGGTAAATATCAGCTTAGCCTCAAAAAGGAAGAGAGGGTGAGAAAGAAACTCAAGATAGGCTCACTTTGATTCTCTTGGATATAAGAAAGAGGAAAGAGAATCTCTTTCAGGCTGTCAAGATTCTGTGATTATAGCCTACAACAAGAAACTAGAGTTGAAGACTACAAGACAGGCTTTCAAAATGACTGTGTTATCCTTCTGCATCTTATGCTTCCCTCTTGTGCATGTAGACTGACCTTTTGACTATGGAGAATAGAATTACAGAGTTGGAAGGGACCTTGGAGGTCTTCTAGTCCAACCCCCTGCTTAGGCAGGAAACCCTATACCACTTCAGACAAATGGTTATCCAACATCTTTTTAAAAATTTCCAGTGTTGGAACATTCACAACTTCTGGAGGCAAGTTGTTCCACTGGTGAATTGTTCTAACTGTCAGGAAATTTCTCCTTAATTCTAGGTTGCTTCTCTCCTAGATTAATTTTCATCCGTTGCTTCTTGTCCTGCCCTCAGGTGCTTTGGAGAATAGTTGGATTCCTTCTTCTTTGTGGCAGTCCCTGAGGTATTGGAACACTGCTGTCATGTCTCCTCTAGTCTTTCTTTTCATTAAACTAGACATACCAATGTGAAGAGTTGAAACTTGCCTATATGATCAGTTTCTCCATTTATTCCAATTAAATATTCCCTTTTAGCTCTTAAAGCAGGTCAGAAGCCATGGGGAGGATGGTTATATCTTAATGTGTATGGGTGATATGCCTTTGATGTACTGCACTCTGTCTATGAGTATTTCTGTATCTTCTTCCAACCACAAAAGGATTTAAGCAGCTGCTCCTGTGGCTGGATTATACAATCCTGCCCATCTGTTGAGGACCTTGGACTATTTTAGAAGAACTATATATTAAAAATGGTCAAGCCCACATACGCTCATTCCCAAGTCATTTGGCCCGAGGTATAACATTTAAATATCCACCACACACTGTAATATAATTTGGAGCCAGACTGTTCTCCCTTAAATCATCAGAGCAAGGAAATCATGATGGTAATTTGGACATCATGACAAATGTATCTTCCTCTTGTTCTGTCACTGAGAAAGGTGCCCATTATTTTATGGTAGGGCCAGTTCAGAGAATACCTGAAGCAATCTTACATTTCAAGGGAAAAAAGAGGTGTGTCAATTAAAATATGTGAGCTACTGAATCCAAATTTAGCCATTGCAGAAGGTGTGTTGACACCTAGAAAGGAGATTCTGAGCTTTTGCTGGTTTAAAAAACAGATTAAGCAATTCGGACTTTAGTCAGTTCATGGTTAGATAATATCTTTGAATGGCTACTTGTTCATTCTACTGGGCTGTTTGATATATGGTGTACTTATTTATTTGTGGAGAAGAGTTCCTTCCAACATACTTCCATAATGGGAAGGATAAAGGATGCATTGACAAAAGATCCTTCCTTCCTTAGAGAGTTAGGCACCAAGACCTGGACAATGGAGCTTTTGGTGAGTACATACCAGTTTACCCCAACTTCAATACCTCCTTTGCTCTTTAAGGCTTCAGGTGTTGGTATTAAGACATTGCTCAATCTGAAGTATAATTTTTGTTTCTTAAATGAAGGTTGCATAGGCTTGTACCAAAGATGCTTTTCTCAAGAGGCAACTGGACTTTCTGTTTTTTTCTTTGAAGACGTTTTGCATCTCAGCCAAGAAGCTTCTTCAGCTCAGAAACTGAAGCTGAAGAAGCCAAAGAAGCTTCTTGGGTGAGAAGCAAAACATCTTCAAAGAAAAACCAGAAAAACTAGTTGCCTCTTGAAAAAAACATCTTTGGTACAACCATGACCGGGATGACTGAGAATCTCCATAGACACTGCATAGGCTTATATTTGCTTCAGTTGTTTGATACCTTTATTGTCCAGTTTGCATCTTGTGATTCTGACATTTTAATTTTATTACAATCCTGGAAAGTAAGGTTGAGAGGTAATGACTAGCTCTTAAAACAATATGATTGTGTGGAAGTTAGACTCTGGATCTTAGTCTGACACGATCTGCTAATGCTATATAAAGTGTTAGGGTTTCAAAGATGCCAATATATTTTACAATAATAAGTTATCTCCCTAGTCTAAAAAAAGCTGATCATTCATCAAACAACACTACTTGGTCCTATCATAATCCCTGTTGGAAATGAGACAGTGAGATAAATTAAAAAAAACAAACACCAGCCAAAGGGGGCATTTTCCTCCATTTTGGGCTGTCCCATTATATATCTGGGTCTTTTCAATGTTTCTTTTTCAGGAGTTTCTTGGAAAAGAGAGCATCTAACATTCTTAATTTGTCTGTGCCACTTTTCTGCCTGTTACCCACCCAGGAGAGATAATTGATGAAAAACAAAGGTTTTGTCGTCAGACAGCAAACTCAATCATGTGTCGTGATGCATTCTTCTAAATGGCATTGTTTGTGCAGCTGTTCTCTAGAGCTGGCTCCACAGTTTATTTTTGGCCTATTTAGGAGGGGGGTAGGCAAGGGTGTTCTTTCGATTGTGACATGAACAATACCAAAGAATGAAAATAACAGAGCTCAGGAGATCTAAGGAAACTTCCTGCAGAAGTCTTCTTGTGACGAATACCAAAGGTAAAGGAAAGATTTGGGACAATTCGAGTGACAGGAGAACTCAACTGAAATGGCAGTCCATGCTGGAAGAATATTTCACTTGCATTATTTAAAGAAAAAGAAAGAAAAAGACAATTATAATGTATCATATATCTATCTATATCTATATCTATATCTATATCTATATCTATATCTATATCTATATCTATATCTATATCTATATCTATATCTCCATATCTCCATATCTCCATATCTCCATATCTCTCTATCTCTATCTCTATCTCTATCTCTATCTCTATCTCTATCTCTATCTCTATCTCTATCTATCTATCTATCTATCTATCTATCTATCTATCTATCTATCT
>BLBF01000059.1:9141419-9184469 GCA_015471245.1 Laticauda colubrina | reverse complement strand
TCTATCTATCTATCTATCTATCTATCTATCTATCTATCTATCTATCTATGTGCTGTTCAGCTTCCCTCGGGTATTATCCCACGTCATTGTAGTGCTTTTAAAGTTGTAGCAACATTTCAGCAGAATCTCATCTGCCATCATCAGGCTTCTGTATGAAGTTCGTCTGTGAGTGAAGCCTGTGAAGCCTGATAATGGTAGATGAGATTCTGCTGAAACGTTGCTACAACTTTAAAAGCACTACAATGACGTGGGATAATACCCGAAGGAAGCTGAACAGCACACATGTAAGTACCCACGAAAACTTTAAAAAACAAATATATATATATATGCATAACTGAAGACAATCTCTATAATGAAGGATATGGAGAGATTCAGGTTAAGATTAAATACCAAACAGACCAAACTAATGACAGCAGGTTGCAGCAAATAGCCTTAGAAATGACAATGAAAATATTGGTGGGTAGCTTCTGACTTTTAGGACTGACTATCAACAATATAGGACTGACTATCAACAATCAAGAAATATCCTACAGACTAGCACTTAGTTGGGTAGCACTGAAAGCCTTGGGGAAGATATTCAGATATCATAAGATATCAATGCTTACAAAGATCTGAATCACACAAGCAACACTCTTCCCTGTGACACTTTAAGAAAGTAAAAGTTGGACTTTTGAACTTGGATTTGGAAGAAAATGCCTGAGACTTCCATGGATCACCAAATGGAGATCAAGTAAATCTAGAGACCCCATCTAAGGCACAAAGGTCTAGACCCCAATTAGCCTACTTGAGACACCTTATACCAAGGTCCAGTTCTCTGGAAAAGGCTGTAATACTTGGAAAGGTGGAAGGAAAGAGAAAAAAGATGACCAACAGTAACTTCCATTACTGGATGACTTCCATTACAGCCATGATGACTGTACTGTTGGGAAAGCTAAAGGGTCAGATTGAAGACATATCATCTTGGAGAAGATCTATCTTTTTGCCTGCTAAGAGTCAACACAGATGGGATGGCATATAATCAACTCTATCAGAGCAACACAGAGAGTTAGCACAGCTTTGCCAGCTTTCCTTAGATCTTTTAAAAAGAACAGGTGATTGGACAAGAGCATGGCTGGGCTGCTGGGGGTTTGAAGGGGTTCAGTAGAGCCCCCAGCTAAGATTCTGTGCAGCTGGGAGAACCCCCAAATCCCACTCCTGGCTGGCCCTGCCCACCCTGCCCCTCCTTTCCCAGGGGTCCCCACACAGCCCGTTTTGGATGCAGGTAAGTGCAGGGCGTGCATGGAGACTCAGGGAGGGTGAAAAATGAGTCTCCCAGAAGTTTGAGAAGGCTAGAAATGGGCCCATTTCCAGATTCCAGAGAGCCTCAGGAGTCCGGGAGGCCATTTTTGCCCTCCCAGAGGCTTGAGGAAAGCCTCTGGAATCTGGGGAGGGCAGAAATGTCCCCCCACCATGGTGCAGGAGGCTGACTAGGCCACGCCCACCATTGCCACATCCACCCAGAAACCAAGCAGAGAACCCTTTGCTAAAATTTTTGAAGCCCACCCCTGGACAAGAGATTATGTGATTTGTAGCTTAGCCTTCTCCATCCCACAATGTTGCTGTAGCTCATACTGGATTGACCAGTGTCCAGCTACCCAAAGAGCTCCCAAATTCAGAACCACCTTATCTAAAGCAAGCAACCAGATGGGGAAATTACAAGAAACCTGAATGGTGATTTCAAACATTCATGGCTGTAGGCAGAACCCCACTGAGTTTTAGATTTGTGGATTTTGTCAATTCAAGTAAGGACTAGAGCTTGCACCATAATCTCTCCAGAATAAAATGCATTCGTCTTTTCACACCATCCATATCTTCTCTGTGCCTGACATGTCATTCACCTAAGAAATATTACCTCAGCAAGAAATGTATTTCCCAAAAGTTGGCACAACCCTGAATTAAAGCAGGTCTTATTTTGCAAATAATTAAGTTCCCTCTTTCCCCTCCTGTGTCATTCATCAAATTGTTTTGCATGTTGGAAGCAGGGAAAGACGGTGGCATTCACAGCCACTGCTTTCTTGGCAGCCAGCAGAAGGATGGGCTTGTGAAACCTGAAGCATCCTCTGTGAATCATGTGAGTCAGCAGCCATAATTCATGCTTGCTTATGGATATTGCATTAATTAACAAAGGAGGAAGCCAACAACCGATTGATTTATATTTAGGCATGCCTTCATTCAAATGCCGATATGCTAAGTTAATAATGTGCCTTTTGAATACAGAGGTGGATTTGCAACCGGATCTCGTACATGTTTTAGTTCAATGGGGCTAAGCATGTTTATGTTTGCAGCCACCGCCTGGGCCCTTTGTAATGCTTCTGTTTAACCTGTCAAAATGGGATCCACTCTTCTTGATGAATCAATTGTTAATGTCACCCAGGGAGAATCTGTGTGAGTGGGAAGCAGTCAAGACTAATGAAGGAGCCATTTCCTGGCTTGTGTGGTAGAAAACATACCAACAGAACCCAACAGTCATTTTACTTTCTAAAGCTAGCAGGTTATAGCAATAGCAATAGCACTTAGGCTTATATTCCACTTTCTATACCGCTTTACAGCCCTCTCTAAGCAATTTATAGATTCAGCCTCTGTCCCCCAACAATTTGGGTCCTCATTTTACTGATCTCAGCAGGATGGAAGGCTGAGTCAACCTTGAGCCTGGGAAGATTCGAACTGTCAAATTGCAGGCAACTGGCTGCAGCAGAAGTAGCCTGCAGGACTGCACTCTAACCACTGCATCACCGAGTTATGTTGAATAACTGATCCTTTGTGCCTTGGGAAGCAACAGCCCCAAAACTGCATCAGTCTTGTATATAATGCTGATCAAAAATAGATTAAAAACACTTATTATTATTATAATTTTAATATTGTAGAATTGATACTAACATAGTGCATAATGCTGTAAATTTTGATTATAATTTTACAAAGATATTTGTACTTGGATGACACACTGTTCAATTGAAGATGGAATTATTATATTTAAAAAAAAGAAAAATACCTTAAAAACACTAGCAGAAGATCCTAAATAAAGAAAGAACTGGAATATTCATAGCTCAGGTTGAACTGTGTAGTCCTTGGTGCTTTCTGAGCTTGGCTGTTTTCTTGCAGACTTTTTATTACCCAACTGAATAACATCATCAGTGCTAGAAGGGAGTGGGGTTTGCGCTTTGTTTACATTCAAGAAGAGAAAACTAAAAAGCCAAAAAGGGTGTGTGCATGTGCCAGCCAAGTTGTGAATTGCTACTCTAACAGGCTAGCCCTGTATTTACAGCAGAAGGAAGGAGACAGATAAAGAATCAGCATTACACATCCTTCAATCTGAAGCCTCTGTGAAAAGCATAAATTCTGTGGGTATTTAAATATCTTGGCACAGTTATAAAATTGCTTCTCTAAAGAAATCTAAGAGAAATAAATCTAAAGGCAGATGTAAGCTATATTTTGGCTGCATACATTATAGAGAAGTATAGCTGATTCAGCCAACCAGGACTAAACAAACCATGATTTAGCTCCAGGTCTCTGCCCTACAAATACCCTTCAGTCTAGCTGTCAGACAGCTGATAATTATGGCTGATAAATGAATCTGACAGACTATGGGTGGAGTCCTTATAATACATGTTAAATTAGGTTTAAACATTACTTTTCAGGACTGCCTTCATTAACTTCTGGCTTTTCCAAAAGTTGCAGATTGTCAAATATTTTAGAGCTAATTAGTTACTGTCAGAGCATTTGCCTTGAAGACGTATATAGTAGTATTTTTAAGCTGTCATCTTAATGTGTTAATTATCTTCCCTGATTAGGAACTGGATTTTTTTGTTTGTTTTTTTGTTGTGTTTTTTTCATCCTTTCCCTCTAACCTCCAAACACCTTAAGGCAAGAAAGCTTTAAGTGCAGACTGCAGTGAGAATCCTTCGTTACCATTATTATGCCCAATTAAACAGCAAAGTTGAGTTTGAAAGGTTGCTTTGAAAAAGTAAGAATGGGCTGTGCAAATACTATTTGTGGTAGAAGTAAATCAAATGGGAAGGTTTGAAATTAATGGGAATCTGAGATTTAAAGAAGTAGAAACTGAACAGAGCTTGTGTACCAATCTTAGAGATTTTTAAAGCATAATGAAGAAATCCTTGATGTTCTCTTTTTAGCAGAGGTTTGGCTAATTGGTTAATTAATTTGTCAAATTTGAATTTAATTGCATTCTTCATTGCAACTGAAGTTTTTCTTGGAAGACTGAAGGCTCAAAGCAGTGGCATGAAGTACCTTCCCTACAGACAGCATGACTTTAACCAAATAACAGAATTGGAAGGGACCTTGGAGGTCTTCTAGTCTAACTTCCTGCTCAACCAGGAAACCCTATACCATTTCAGACAAATGGCTGTCCAGTCTCTTCTTAAAAACCTCCCAGGTTGGAGTACCCACAACTTCTGGAGGCAAACTGTTCCACTAATTTATTGTTTTAACTACCAGAACAATTAGACTATTCTGGACAATTAGACTAACTAATAAGTGTTAGGTTCGATTAGGTTCATTGTGTTTTTGGAACCAGTCAACCCATGTTTTCACATGCATGAACTAGGCCATAATATGATCTATTGGCCAGAAAAAGAATGGAAACTGATGAGTATTTACTCTTACTCTGGAGTAGCACCAGTGGTAGATAGGTAAAATATGTACAGAGTTTACATTATTTTCTCCATGGATTGGAGACTGTCACTTACTCATTTCTCTCCTACATTTAAATACACGGACTTTGGGTTATGGTAGAGTTGTGACTCAGAAATCCAAGCCAGATTTAATCTCTCATTTGACTTGTAACATAACATAAAAGTAACATAAAAGTTATCTGTTAGTAACAGTAAGCTATTATCTCGCTGCACAAGTTTCCAAATTGCATTGGGATAATGCAATGAACAGGGATTTGTGGTACCACTGTGGAACCTCTCTGTCCAGCTTGCAATGTGGAGGTGAAAACCATAGATTAAATGCAAGACATGTTGTCCTTTCATTTCAGCTCCTTTTTTAACAGGAAATAGGGAGTTTAATTGAAACTATCCCTGTGCAGTTGCCATAAATTACCTAAAATCTAATTTGCAGCGTTGAGCAGAATTTATGCATTTTGAACAGCAGGTTAATTTTTTTTTTTTTTTTTAAATGACCATTTCACATTAAAAAAAGCAAATGCACATAAAATGTGTCCATTCGTTCTGGACTGGGTGAAGGATCCATTTCCTAGTATGAAAGGTGGGTGGAGGCCGTGGCAATCAGGAATTAGGAATCTCTGCATACCTGTAGCCAGAAATGGGGGAGAAAAGTTTGTTTTTATCTTTTTTTTTTTTTTGTTCTGACTGTCTCCAGCCAGCAGAGAAGATCTCTCCCATTGCCAGTTCATTTATTTTTTCTTATTATTTATTTTTCTTCCTCCATCATCTTAGACAGTGTTCACTCAACCAAGATCTTATTTCTGCCTCCCAGCGAAGCTGACATGCCAGCAACCCGCCAACCCATAAATCTTTCCTTCCTTTTACTTTTGTTCCAAAAAAAGATTTAGCCAAGTTTTGCCTGGAACAAAAACTTGGCCTGACATGGCTAATTGTATGTCTATCTTGATATTTTATCTATCTATCGATCTATCTATCATCTATCTATCATCTATCTATCATCTAAAAATAAAGCTACAACTCAAAAATAAACACCTCTCCTCCAAAAAACATCAATTATCAAACAGATTGCTAAATTTAATTTAGGGGGGAAATTAATAGTTCTATAACATTATAAAAATTTCTGCTACAGAAAAACATATTGGGTCATTTTGTGTTCATAGATAACATTGTTTTTCCAACCGCAGATGAGTCACATGAATCCAATTGTTAATATTATTATTTTTCCAGTTTCTGAAAATTATTTCTACTCTTCTCAACAAAACAATTCTCACTGGAACTCATACTGGCTTCTGTATGGTCCTACTCATATTATTATTCTTTAGCACATTGTGTTGGTTAATGGTGGACTCTTCAACCAGGAAGTTGACCTTTCAAAACTCATCCTAACCATGAACTCACTTAAGTGGGCTTTGGCCAATCAATTCATTTATTCCCTTGGAGATTTTCAAGAAAGCTACCAAGGGAAGGAATTGGGGATCCTTGTAAATCTTATTCTTTCCACCTCCAGTCTTGTCTTGCTGATGGAACAGATCTGATTACCTTCAGCTCAGTGCAAAACAGTATGACTCACATGAGTTCCCTTTGGTTATGCAGAGCTTCTGCTCCTATAAATCATTCTTCACAGAGTTCAAGAAAGGCGATTACAGGCGAATTCAGGAAGTTGAAGAATTCTGGGAGTTGAAGTCCACCAGGCTTAAAGTTGCCAAGGTTGGAGACCTCTACTTTAAGGGGAACCTTTAGCTGTTTCTTCCAACATACAAAAAGAAAAACTCCTCATGTGGAAAGAGAGAATTAAAAAAAAAAACCCTGATAGGATGACAGTATTAACCTGCTTTGCAGGTTGTTTGTCAAAATGAGAATAGTATATAGGTAGTCCTTGACTTAACAACCATTCATGTAGCGATTGTTCAAAATCACAACGGCATTGAAAAAAGTGAGTTATCACCAATTCTTACACTTATGACCATCACAGTATCTCTGCAATGATTAAAATCTGGATGCTTGACAAATGACATGTGTTAATGACAATTGCAGGATCCCTGAGTCATATGATGGCCATTTTGATCTTCTCAACCAGCTTCCAAAAGGAAAAGTCAATGGGGAGATGGGACCAGATCCATTTAACAACTGTGTGATTCAATCACAACCATGGCCAAAAAAAACATGGCCAAATGAAAATTGGGCCTGGCTCACTTAAAAACGGCCTTGCTTAGCCCAGAAATTCTGGTCTCAAATGTGGTAATAAATT
The DNA here is from genome assembly GCA_015471245.1 of Laticauda colubrina. Classification (NCBI taxonomy): domain Eukaryota; kingdom Metazoa; phylum Chordata; class Lepidosauria; order Squamata; family Elapidae; genus Laticauda; species Laticauda colubrina. Next base: position 9,177,536 of record BLBF01000059.1, on the reverse strand, counting down.
GAGGACTACCTGTAGAGGGATGAACACTGATGACAACAATGATTTTTCCAATTAATGGGATTTATTTGCAAGTCAGCATTTTGAAAAGTGGGATGCCAGAAAATGAAATGGAGATGGGGAAGGAAAGTGACTTGTTAAAGGTCAGGCCATGAGTCAGAACTCAGAATAGAGCTTGGGTCATCTGAGTTTATGGCCAACATCTTATCTGCCGAGCTTGGTTAATTGTTTACCTCTTTTTAAAACTGTTTTCCTTTTAACTTGTAAGGCAGCCCTAAGGTTTTTTTTTCCTACTTTTTTGTTTATGAGTTTAAAAACACCAAAAAGTTAAATGACTTTACATCACTTAGAAATATGAATCCTTCTAACTCAGGTATGGTAAACAGCTAGCTGGATTTTCAGTCTGGGGATTCTCTGGCAATTCTGGGAAAGGCTGAACGATAAACATTCATTCTACAGGTGGTTATCTACTAAATGTGTTGGCTTTCCAGCTTAGAACTGAATCAGGGAAGAGAAAACTTATGAACGAATACAACCTGATCAGAAGTGGTTGCACTGACCAGAAGGTGACCTTGTCCTAAAGAAGGAAAGAATAAAGAAATAATAAAAATGAAAAATAAAGTGTGCAGAGAAGAACAACAAAGGTAGGGGGCATGGAAGTGGACACTGAACAGTTAAGGGAACTAGATAATCATGGATTGGGGGGAGGGAGCATCATAGCTGTATTCCAGTATCCAAGAAGGAGGATTTTAATTTATTCTCCAAAGCACCTTAGGGCAGGATAAGAAGTATTGGGTAGAAACTTGTTAAAGAGGTATCCAACTTAGAAATAAGGAGACATTTTCTGACAGTCAGAACAATTAATCAGTGGTACAGTTAATCACTGGAGGTTTTCAGAAATAAGCCAAACAGCCATTTGACCAAGATGGTGATAAGATTTTCTGCCTTGACAGGGGATTGAACTAGAAGACCTCAAAGGTCCCTTCCAGCTTTATGATTATGTTCTAAAGAGAAATATAGGTGAAGGAGAGTCCTCTCATTCATGGCTACCAGTGCCTTGTTCCAAGGCAATGATAGGACAAGGATAAACCCCATGTACCATTCTGGCAATGACCTCTTCACTCCTCATGCCACTGACAGCACACACCATCTTTTCCTCGTTGCCATAGTACTGCAAACTTCTTCAGAAGTTTCTTCTCCACCCTCCCTGGCCCTCCTACAGTTTCAGTTACACTCCCCACCCTAAAGGATCATGAGATGCAACAAATTCCTCCTTACTACCAGCTGAGCTATCTAGATGTACAACCAAAGCAGAAGAATGCAGTGGTGGAAACCATAATCTTCAAAGCCATGGAGAAAATAACTCCAAGGTGATCCCTAAAATGGATTGATAAAACCATGGATGTTGGGAGAAATCGGGGCAGGGAGAGACAGAGAGTTCAGATTTCAGTTCCAGCATGGCAATTGGCAGCTGGTTGATTTGAGCAACTTTGTACTCCAGGTGTGGCAACTTCAGCAAAATGGCTCTTCTCCTTGGGAGCCCCTCCCCTCCAAAAAAAGGCAGACACACTTCCTTTTCCATGAAATTGAAAGATGAAGGTTAGGAAAAACCAGATTTTTTTGGGGGGACATAACTTTTTACCTGTGTTGGCTAAATGTTATTTCACATTTTTCATTTCCCTGTGAGCTAATTATGAAGTTTCCATCACCTTCCCTTAAAGTTGTGTTAACTCTTCCAAACTGCAGCCACCCATGGCCTCAAACCCCACCCAAATACGGAAAGTAGCATTTTTGCCCAACGACTTTAATGTGCTAAGAAGAAAGACTTTGCTAAACAAAATGCTTCCCTGTAATGATTTCAGTCTTCCAGTTTTTGTGGTTGTTTGTGTGAGAGTATAGATTTTGAATGTCATTGATTTATTACTTTTTAATGGCATTTGTGGTTTCCTTGGTGTGAAAACTATGGAAGAATCTTGATAGCAAAACAGTTTTTAAGTAAACTATGTTGTTTTTCCTGCTACACTGTTTGCAGAAAAATGATTTTGCTACCATGCTTTCTTCTTCAACCTAAGTATTTTACTTATTTACAAGCATCCATGCTCAAGTAACATGGAAAGTGTACCAGCATACATATGCACAAACAAATGCTTCTGAATTTATTTGGCTTGTGTTTTTAAGTACATTGACTTGGTTCACACTCATGTCTCTAAGTACCTGAGCCAAAACCCTTCTGTTGTAGATTTTTACTCTCCTCTTATTCAGAAAAATGTACCAACAGTCATTAAAGGTAGATATTTCAGAATAAAGAACACTCCAAATTACAAAAGTGTTTCGAGTATCAAATGCATAAAATGTGAGAAGTGCAAACAACAATAATGCTCATATAATATAATGCTTTAGATATTGTTGAATTTTTCAATTTCCAATGGAGGCAAGCACTCTTAACATTTCTACAAACAACTGCAGCTTTTCCCTAGCTCTGTAAGGTGTATTATATTTATTTCACAATAGCCTCTAGAACATTGATTTGTGAAGTTGGCTCTGCTTGCCAATAGACCATTAATTTTCTTTTAAAAATGAAGAAAATGAAATGGGGTTTTACAATATCTCCACTGAAACTCTTATGCCTTATTATTCTTATACCTGTATCTTGTAAGCGATTGACAAATAAATAAATAAATAAATAAATAAACAAACTAACTAACTCATTTACTTTCAGTACTGTAGACGAATTTCCTAAAGTCCATAAATGCTTCTTCCCAGGTTGTAAGAAAGTAGCAGCCAGCCATGCCTTGATGTTCTGCTTCTTGGACAGTCCAATGCTAATTCCTAAGGATGAAAATCAGAGCAAATGGCATGTCAGAGGCTGGAACAGCTGCATAGGCCTTAACTAGATCACATGCAATCTACATGTTTTCCACCCCAGTTTTATGATTTTGTATATTTGATTGGAAACGCATGGTGGTCCATTCAGGACTGAGAGCCTTGGACAGGGAAGAGAAACTACCTTGTACTAATAAAATCTTCTCTTTTCCAATACTACCCCCAATCGATTGGTGCCTGTAGGCAGTGGTGGGATTCAGCCAATTCTCACCACTTTGGGAGAACTGGTTGTTCTTTCTGAGTAGTTTGGTGAACTGGTTGTTGGAAGAAATCATTAGAGCAGGGAACCGATTGTTAAATTACTTGAATCCCACCACCGCCTGTAGATAATCACTTAAAGCTTATGCTGCATGTGGAACATGTTTTTTTTTTTTAAGCAAAAGAAAAAAAAATGAAGGCACTAAAAAGAAGGATCACCTCTGTCCTGTCTTTGGTGGTTCCAGTTGTCGTACTTATCTTATCCACTATGTACTATGCATTCATCAAATCTTGATCAAAGTAGAGCTGGGACCTTAAAGATGAAACAATCTGTCTAGCCAACCTCTCTCAGTAATGCCTTTCTTTCTGATGTTTATTTCCCAGGCTCCTCTTCTCTCCGGGCTTATCCACTCATCTCTGTCATTACCAGACAGCCTTCAGCAGTCTCTCACTTCATTCCTGCAGTGAGCACCTCTCGGGTTCTCTCACCACTTCCACCTTCGGGAAACGTCTGTTCAGAGACCCAAGCCAACGAAACTCATGGAAGCAGTGAATCCGAGACAGAACAGCCCACCCTCCCCTTGAAAAAGCCTCGCCGCAGCCGGACCATCTTCACAGAGTTGCAGCTGATGGGACTAGAGAAGAAATTCCAAAAGCAGAAGTATCTGTCCACCCCAGACAGGTTGGTGGAGGAGAGATTGGGTTGGTTGGGAGGGTGGGTGAAAGAACAAACCAACTGGTTGAGAAGACACTGATGCTTTGATGGGCAACCTGGTGCTTTTAAAATGTCTTGGACTTCTACTCCCATCAATCTCAGTCAATATGGACAGTGGCAAGGGAGCATGGGACTTAGTTTCTAAAGCATCTGGAGGTCATTTAGAGGTTTCTGCATTTCTGCACTAGCCTGGTTCTAAGAGGAAGTTGCCATTGAAAATGATATGTCTGTGTCAAATTCCATGTTAAGAATTTACCACCAATCACTTATGCAATCTTAGCGTGGTAAAATTTTCTTCTGAATATTCCAGCTTTGGAGAATATTTGAAAGTGGGTTGAACTCAAGACTGAGTCATACATACCCTGAGGACAAGCAGGAATGGTTACATTGGACACCAATATTAGAAGAGGCTATATCAGTTTTCTCTTTATGAAGTGAGACTTAGTGGCCTTTAAGAAGGCAGAAGAAATCCTGCATGAGCCAAGTTATTACAATATAGAGTTTTGACTACTGCTCTATGATAGATCATTCAAAATAATGGCTGGGTGAGGACTAAATAGCGATGGTAGAAATGAAAGTTCCCTTAATCCCTCTACAAAATCTAAGAAAATTGGAGGAAAAGGAAGTGGAGAATCACTTAGAAACAAATATTCCTAGGGATTTTACCCCATTTCTCTCTAGGAGTAGGAGTAGAAGTAGAAATATTATCAGTACTTGACTGAAAAGTTGAGTAAGCTACACCTCAAAGTCACTTATAGCCAAGAAGAGCCAGAGTTTGCAAAATGAGAATTATCTTTAACTTTCTTGTATACTCATGTAATCCACAAATCATGGTGCTCTTCAAACAGTGGCCATTGATGTCTTAAACATTCCTATGAATAGATTAGGATCCTATCCTTCTTATTCCAGTTGCATATTATAGCTCTGTGTTCTCAAAAGCAGGAGATTGGATAGGCAGTTGACCCTACAGCCTTTAATTTCTGTTCTCATTGATGATTGCCCAAATGCCTAATGGGTAGAGCCAGCTAGGTGACATGTGGGCGAACAATTAGTGAACTACTAACATAGAAGGAGAATGTCTTTTTGTCTCTGCTCCATGTTTAACAGGTTAAAGGTGGGTGTGGGGAAAATATCTTCTCTATTTACCATTTGAAAAGAAAACATTCAGAAGTTCTAGATTTAGATTAATTCAAGCGGAGCAATGTATACTGGAGGAATGCTGATTTGCACTTGGAAGGGCAGAGAGACAGAACTTTCATTCCACTCCTCAGCCAATAAAAATGCAATCAATAAAATGACCAATCAATAAAAACCAATAAAAGTGACCAAATAAAAACAAACCACACACAATTATCTCCTAACAACAACTTTTAGCAGCCTTGAAGGGCAAAGTTTGGCTACTTTATGGGCTACAGAGGGAAGAAAAGACTAATCAGGCAGATGCTTTAAATCAATACAAAATACCTAGTTTTAATCTTCTAAGAGCAGGCAACATTGGAGCCTCGTCCATACCACCCCTTCAGAAAGGAAATCCTCTGCAGGTTTTAGGTCTTTTTCCTGAGTGAGCATTGAAGACAAGGCTGTCTTTCCAGCCACAACAGAGTGGAGTCCCTTAGCTCTCAGCTGTTCAGGTGCTGAGTGGACTATGATGCCTTCTAAGCATGTGAAGATGACTCTGCTCTTGTCTGAAGGCTCGGACTCATAACCGGATCAGATTTCAAAGCACACTTTCCCTTAGAATCAAAGGCTACATGAATAGATCATATCAGTGGAAAATACATACCAGGCTGTGCGTGTGCTTGATACATGCATACTTGCCAGGGTGGATTTATGGGCAGTGATACTTAGAAGCTTGTTTCCTATGAAAGGGGCAATCAAATTATTTGCACTAGTTGAGAGCAGATAGGCAGGCAGGGTAGAGCAAAGAGGAGTTGCTAGGGAAGGAAACCAATTCTGCCTGGCAATTGTTCTAATATTCATTGCATAATAAGAACCATGGAATGAATGACAGAACGAACGGACTCAAAAATTGAGTTAAAAGTGTTGGAGTTTCATTCTAGATTGGGTTCTGGGTGCTGAAATTCAGAACAGGAAGGGCTTAATTCATTACCCATGGTGAAGCTGAGCCCTCTGAATGGAGCATAATTTTAATTATTTTTAAAGAAGAACCAACAGTATCAAAGTAGGAAGGCACATCCACCCAATTTGCACAGGTAATTGTAACGCTATAGTTTGATCTTATATCTGTTGGGGAACTCCCAGCCAGCAAAGAGGAAGAGATTAAGAAACCTGGTGGCTCAGTGGTTAAACTGAAATATTGCAGGCTAACTCTGTACACAGCCAGGAGTTCAGTCTTGAAGGGGTTCAAGGTTGTCTTAGCCTACCATCCTTCTAAAGTTGGTAACATGAGGACACAGATTGTTTGGGGCAATATGCTGACATTGTTGTTATTAACTGGAAACTAACCTTGAATCCTTGCAAAGCCACAAGAGGCATAAGCCTTATCTTCTGCTGAAGTTCCAAGAACCTGATCTGTTTGTTCCCAAAGAAAGGCAAGCAGTCTTGGGAGATTCTTGTACTATAGGTAGAATACAATGAAATAGTCAATTTGAGTTTTTCCTCTGTGTGTGTGTGTGTGTGTGTGTGTGGTTGCTTGCACCTGACAATATCTTAACTATCTCTGAATCTTTGCGTGGCTTTAAACATTATAGGTCGGGGATGTCAAACCTGCGGCCGCGGGCTGCAGAGATGGTATTCAGCAGGTTCTGACCAGTTATGGAAAACCGGTAGTGGAAATTTTGAGTAGTTTGGAGAACTGGCGAATACCACCTCTGACTGTCTCTGTCCCCATCTATTCTCTGCCTCCCAAGTCCCAGGTGATCGGCTGGGTCTTCTTTGGTTGCCCTGCACAGGAGAACGGAGCTGAAAAGCAGGTTAGTGGGATGGGGAGGGAATGGGGATTTTACAATATTCTTCCCCTGCCATGCCCACCAAGCCATGTCACACCACGCCAACTAAGCCATGCCCACAGAACCAGTAGTAAAAAAAATTGAATCCCACCACTGGCAGGCCAGATGATTCATGCGCTGGCCACACCCAGCCCCAGTTTAGTGAAAGGGGGGAAGTCGTGACACGTCACGTGATGATGGCATGACAATATGAGTTTGACACCTCTATTATAGGTGGCAAAGCACGCTGCTTTCAGATCTTGCTGAATTGTAATCCCCAAAGTCCCTATAATTTTCAAGAGCCTGTCAGCCATGGCCCCCTTGATCACATTCTCAGGCTGTTGCTGCTCTCTGAATTGGCTGGTGTTAATATTGCTCAGCATCGTACATGACTAAACCTGATGAGCAAGGGTAATTTTGTGGCTTTTTGCCTCACACTTTGTGTTTGTTGCCTCCGTTTCCTAGGCAGCCATCAGTAGTTTTCCACAAGTCAGCAACCAATCCGAAAGGGTTACAGGTAATCTAGCCATGATAGGCATGTATTATCTGGCCCAAGAAGATTAATCTGACACATTGCCTTTTCCTCAATGGAATGGGAAGGCTCACCTCTAAGATGTGATACTTTGGGAATCAATTGATTGATTGATTTGATAAGGAAGGAGCACACATACTTTCTCAGAAGACCTCTCCACAGTAAAAGGCCGAATACATTGTGTTATCCAATTTCTCAGAATATTTTCTGGGCAATGTTTATGGTTTGGAGGTTCTGAAGATGCCAACTTGATCAATCTCACTGCCCTAAGATACAAACCTAGGTTTGCTAGAACAGGGGACTTTAAACAAGGATTGCATGAACTTTCATAGATAAGGTGAGTCCTCCACCCTATCATAGCACTGGGATTTGTCTGCTTCGTGGAGAAGTTAAAAATAAGAATAATAATCCTCTGATCCTCTGTTTCTTCTCTATGTCCCCTGCAGCCCTGGACAGCTTGAAAAACAAAATAAATATGGTTTGAAAGTGCACTTTCAGTTGTGGAGGATAGATCACAATCTCTAGCTATTACTTGTAATGACAGGTTGATAAAGCCCCAAAGAGCTGAAAGGTTTTTAGATTCCTTGCCCAAACTGGTTGAGACCTTCTAGTTCAATGTAAATGACTTCCTATCCCATTGCACTCATGTCAGAAGCACCAAGGTGATTTTGGGTTGAAAAAGATTAGCTGGTGACATCACCATTATCCAGGCAGTTGGAAGCTCTTTTCATGTGCTTGGCAGGAGATGGAGAGAAGGACAAGAGCTCACCCTGTCCCATGGCGGCACCCAGGTCTTGAATGTGGATTTGCTGATCTCATGAACCATGCTAGCTCCACTGTGCTCCTAGCAACTTCCCATGATCCCCTCTCTTGCAAGATTTTTCAGTTCGGTTCATCCAATATGTTATATCCAACCAGGAGTGTCCAACTCCATTTCATTGAGGGCTGCATCAGGGTTGTGTTTGACGTTGGGTGGCTGGGTGGGTGTGACCAGGGTGGGCATGGCCAGGGTGGGCATGGCCAGTTCAACATCACTTGTGTCGAGGGCAGCTGTGGTGGGGCTGGGGGGATCTGTTTTCATTGGCAGAGGGCTGCAGGAAGCCACTGAGGCCAAACACGGAGCATGGGGTGCTACACATGCCTCTCTCGAGCTCTATTTTCTCTGGCAGAGGCACCACAGGCCAGTCCTTCACTGTTTCCAGGACAGTCCCACAGGCCAGATCTAATTTGTATTAGACCAAATATGTTTGGGGATCTCTGTATATCAACATATGGAAGCCCACCATTGTCTTAACATGATGTATGCACCAGATCATCACTTTAAACTACAATATGATGCTTTTGTTTGGACATAATCTGTAAAGTGGGGCACACTACACTGTGTTTTGTTAACCCCGCTATGCTAAATTGTATGATCTCAGTCTATATAGCCATTGCGTGTTTCCAAACAAAGTACAAATGCTTTCGCCACTCTTCCACAACTGCAAACAAGGAACAGAATGTATTGTATATGCTGGGCAGGGCATCTGAAGTAAAAAAAATGGTTGAGAAACTTTAGACTAATTCACCACTATTGGTTACGCAACTACTGGTGCATGAAACAAGGCAAGGTGCATCATGTTTGTTTATGTTGCCTCTGCACCATTTATGTTCTGGTTCACTAATATTAATCATGGAAAAGGCATAACTCATGAGCAGCACTAGCAAGTTTCATTCAAATGTCTTTGTTCAGTGAGTTTCATGAGCTTCACTCTGACATCCTGGCTCTGATGATCAGGTAAACACAGTTCTGATATTGGGGAATACCCTCTGCTATCTGCTGTGCTAGAGAAGACTGAGTTGGGCTTAAAAATCAGTCAGAAAGCAGAAAGTAGAACAAGAACTTCTTGTTCTTAACAACTATCAATAGATCAGCCAGGATGTCCAACTCCAATAGTTTTACTTTGCTAAAGTAAAATAAAAAGTCTTCTGCCATAATTATTCTTGCTTTTACATTTCTCAGCCACACTAGTTTCTTATCTCTAAAAAGAAAGGCTTATTTAGTTGCCCTTAGCCAGGTCTCTGAGAGACAGGAGATCAAATGTTTTAATCCCCAGTTTCTCACAACCATGATGAATTTTTTTTCCTGTTTAGGCAGCTCATCTAACTTGTGAACATGCAACCGAGAACTTTATTTTGCCCACCAATTTTACACTTAATTTGGTCAGTATTGTCCAACTTTTTTTCTACTTTAGTGGATCATGTAATACTACAGTTTGTCCAGCAGGAAAACATTTTTGTTGCTATTTTTAGTTTAAAGGTTTTATAATGGAGATAACCATGTTTAAAATGGCAAGCTCACCTACCAGATTTATGGCTTCTTGGGGCAAATACCACCAACAACAAAAACCAGACATCAGTACCCTTCTCCCAGAAGCCAGTAGAACAGTTGGGCCCAAAAAGTAGGACCGTCTTTGACAAGTTTGAAGATTGAGAGGAATTAAGAGGAAAAATAAATAGTGAATATCTTTCAGTTGCTTCAAATACCATTTCAATCTTCTGAAATGCTCTTCAGGACGGACTCTGGCTTCATCCAGTTCTGCAGTGCAATTCTCAGCATGCCACATAAAATCTAGTATAGCTTCTGAACCAGAGGAAGTTACCTATTCCTTTTTTACAGGGTCATTCTTAATGTAACCAATTTCTTTTTTTATTCTGAACTGGCACGACACAATTCATGTTGTGTGATCTGAAAACAAAACTGGTAGAAAGGGTGCAAGGCATCCCTGCTGAGAAGTAAACCCAATGCTGAGAACCATTTAGTTAATACAATCCCTAAGCAAATTAAAATGTTTGCTTTTAAAAAGCAAATTGAGAGCACAGGCCTTCGTTTACTTTCTTAGACTAACTTCCTCTTGAGTTTGGCATGACTGGCTTAGAAACCCTATAATGACCTATATTGTGGCCATTGCTCTTGTTTGATCAGTAGTCATTGGTCTTCCCTCATCATTAGTCATGTCCAATTAAGTTGCTGGTCTCTTGATCCACACAATAATGCATGAACCATTTGCTCTCTTTCAATAAATTGCAGTGCAATCAGGTCTTGGCAATGAATAATGATGTCTTCTTGTTCATTAATCTGGATAGTTTCTCTTTTAGGCTGGATCTTGCTCAGTCACTGGGCCTCACTCAACTCCAAGTGAAAACCTGGTATCAAAATCGCAGGATGAAATGGAAAAAAATGGTAAGCATTTAAGGAATTCGGAGGGAGTACTAATGGTTAGACTGAGTGTCAGTTAAATGACTTCAACAGGATTGAATCTGGCCCTGAGGAACATATCAGTTGATTTCAAGGTGTCTCTAAAACCATAATTAAGCCTATCCACCCCACAAAAAATCAGGGACACCAGGATTCTTTGTAAGGTATGGGGTCAAACAATTGCCACAACCTCAAAATGGTGCAATCGAAGTTCTGTTGGTAAAACACATAAAAATGGATTGAGTGTGTCGCCTTAATTTTATAATCATAATCTGAATATTGCAAATATTTGTGTGTATTGGTTCACCAGTTTTTGGTTTTGGCAAGATTATTTTTACAGTTTTTATCTTTGTGACCTAAGGATGTTTAGCCTTTGGCAAAGAAATCTTTATTTCATCCACAATAAAAAACAATACCAAGTTACTCATATGAAGTTTTGGGCACTGGTGTGATTTTTTTTTCTCTAGTTCTTTTTTTTTTTTTAAACGTCTAGCGATTTTGACTCTAGTTGTTTGTTGTCTCCATAATTTGCACAATGGTAAAATTTTGATGGGATGGCATGATGGGATAGATGGAAGGTATAGAAATGTGATGGATGAATAAATCAATAAATGGAAAATAGCGTGCTGCCTGGAGCACCAATGACTAGTGTTCATGATATGGGAAGAATGTTTTCTGTTTGCTTTTAATTGCATATCTGACTCATCTCTCAAACAGTGCATATGTTAAAACCCTTCTCCACGCATTGGTCTTGTCCAAAAACAATAAAATATATATTTTTATGCATAAAATGTACAAATCAGTGAAAATAATAGGCGAGCATGTGATAAATTAGGGGAAATGGCTTGGCAAATGTGTAAATTAGGCAAAAATGCACAAAATGTTAATAACGGGGGAGGAGATCATTAATATCAACCAATGTAGGGAGAGGGGGTATTCAGCTGGTTCGGACCGGTTCTGGCATATGGGTAGTGGAAATTTTGAGTGGTTCAGAGAACCTGCAAATACCACCTCTGGCTGGCCTTGCCCCACCCTGCCCCACCTCGTGCAGAAGTCCCCACACACCCCATTTTGGCTCCCAGATAAATGCAGGGAGGCTTACTAGGTCCAAAACAGGGTGCAGGGGGAAGGGTGATGCCCCCCCCCCCCCCAGCTGGTTTTTGCTCCAAGGAGGCTTCAGGGAGGCTTACTGGGCCCAAAATGGGACATGAGGGAGTGCAGCGCAAGCCCCCCCAAACACCCCGTTTTGGCTCCCAGTTAAGTGCAGGGAGGCTTACTAGGCCCAAAACAGGATAAAGGGGGAGGGATGTGGCACAGCCCCTCCCCCCCACAGCCCATTTTTGCTCCCAGGGAGGTGCAGGAGACCGAGTGCTGCCTGTCACACCCCCTGGCCGTGCCCACCCAGCCAGTCATTAGGGCAGAAAACTGGTTGTTAAATGATTTGAATCCCACCACTGAATGTAGGGCATTGAGCAAAATAAACTTAAGATGGAGACGACACAAAGAAGCAGAAATCGGTCCATTCACCTCTCTGTAACTTGGACAGCAGGATCACAGTACAGACATAACAGCTTCGTTTATTTATTTTTTTTCCAGGTCCTGAAAGGAGGGCAGGAGGCCCCCACAAAGCCCAAAGGCCGCCCAAAGAAAAATTCCATTCCCTCCTCAGAGGAAATTGAAGCAGAAGAAAAGTTGAACAGCCAAACTCAGCCAGAGGTCTTGAAGGAAAGCCAAGCAGAAGAAGACTGTGGGTTGACCAAGGAGCAGTTGGGCTCCTCTTCGGAAACGGATGGATCTCCTAAACACATAGCAGAGGCATCTCCAGGGCTGACAACCTCAAGTTAAGAACCACCTCAAGGCTCCCCCAGGGGACAATGCATAAACTGGATTTCCCTGCACCTTGTGACTTAAGATATCGGTTGGTGTGATAAGTGACAGTTGGATGAGGAGATCCAATGTTAACCAGGATGATTTCTTGACTCCCAATGTCAAGTATACACTTTCCCTACACCTATCCTGGAATGAGAAATTCTCCCCCAAACTGCATGCTTAAGAGATTGCCGCTTCCAAAACAACACAAGCGATTCAACTCCTCATGTTTCCATGAGAAGAAGCATTTTAGGGACTTCAGCATGCTGAAGATACTGGTTCTTTTTCTTGCCATAATTGATGTTGTTGTTGTTGTTATAATTATTATTCAGAATGCTTTAAAATGGATTCTAAGTGGCAATTACCAAAGAACAGGATTCCCAGTGTTGCATTTTGTAAATGTGCCAATGCAAAGCATTTTCATGGGTCATTCGAAATAGGGGGATGTCTCCCATTATGCTGGCCAGAGAGTGATTTTGGTGGCAGTCAAGAGAAATATTAATGATGCTCTCGAATTGTGAGTCTTGGGTGAGATAATTTTCTAAAAGATCATTTAAGCCACCAGGAGAGGGAGAAAAAGCAAATCTCCTTGGAAGAGCTGCCTCGACAGCAAACACATTGATTTGATCAACCATGATCAGGGGCTGATTTTAGCAACTCAGTAGGCTGAAGTTGCAATCCAGAACTATGGCTGATACGCACAGCTCCATACTGGCTGCTCTTTGTCCTCATTGCACTGTAAGTAAATTATATTGTTCCATACAATACCAGAATCAACATCAGAGGCTGGAATTTTGAGGAGCACATCAAGTTCTCTGGAGATGATCAGGGGCAAATCTGAATGGATACTGCCAGCCCAAGTCTGCTATTTACTCAACTTGCTTCTCTGAGTAGAAAGGCAATAACAAGAGGGAGGTGACATAATAGCAGTCTCCTGTCCCCTCTATCTAGACTGTGGTCTGGGTTTAACTTAGTAGAAGAAGGCTTGTGTGGGAGTACTGGAAACAGAGAAGTGATCCACTTGGGCACAAGTGTATCCTGAAAAGATCTTGCACAAGAGTCTTCCACAACTGGATCACTGCCAGACTGACATATTTCTTCTGGAGAACCCTTGAGTCAATGTATACAGCAGAATGACAGTACGTGCAATTTAATGGCTTCTTTCAGTACAGAGAATATGACTGGAGCTCTAAAGCAAGTTTTTCCTTCAATCATCTGGAATACTGTATTACCCTGGAAATGAAGTGGAAGTTGATAGGAGAGCAAGCAAAACACTAGAATATAGTATTTCCCCGAGGGGTAACTGTGCAATGAATTGTTAAGAATTTAAGCTGCCATAATCAAAAGCCAGTTTAGCCTTTATATGTTCACCTCTGGCCAGTTTATGTTAAGGAGCAGCAGCTAGGAGTTTCCTTCAGCCTCTGTTGTTATCTCCTTTGTAATTTTCTTCCATTTTTAAAAATGAAATCATCATTTTAAACAAAGCATCCAATGTGCGCATCACAATTATATTTGAAAGCTGGTTTTTTAAAAATGTTATTTGCTTCTACACACCATTTGTATTTTTAAATGTTTGTTCCCTCAAGGTAAAGATTTGCAAGTATTTTTGATGCCTTTGTGCCAAGAATTGTATTAAAATGTTGGTGATGGCAGGAGCTCCAGAGTTACTGAATTTTTATCTATTTGCAAAATGGATGAAAAAAAGATCAGGTCACTTCACTGGATCTGAAATTTGTCAGGGTAGTTGTTACTGGAAACAGCCCAATCTCACAAGCCATGTGAGATTCAGGCTTGCTCACATGTTGGGAAATGTCATCACTTATTCAATTAACTATATTCTTCTGAGTAATGAGTTCCAGCAAATAGATATGCTATTGTGATGCAATCCAGCTTTTAAAGAAAAAAATACCTGCGAACCAGACTGTCAGAAGAATCAAGAGGGTTCCCACAACTGTCTGGTGCCCTTATTTTACCAGGTTGCACATCTGATACACATAAGGGAGGGGCAGGGCTTTGATGCAGTCATTGGGATTGAAGTTCTTCACCCTTTGGTGGATGGAGCCACATTCATACAATTATAATATAGATCAAGGGTGTCCAACTTTGGCAACTTTAAAACCTATGGACTTCAACTCCCAGAATTCTCTACTCCAGATCAGTTCAAGAAGAGTCTTTGTGTCCATCTCTTTCCATCAGTTTTGGAAAGTTCCATTTGTTGTTGTGGTGGTTGCCATTTCCCACCTTGGAACTGTTTCTCCTATTTAGCAATACAGGTAAGGAGCACTAAACCATTCATCCAGGAAAACAAGTCATGAATCTGAGAGGAAAAAAAATTGCAGGAGAGGGATTGCATTTTATTTTCCAGTCCTGTGTGCCAAAGTTTAGATAACCATCTTGTTTCCTACAGTCTTGTTAAAGGGTGCTTTTTTTTGCCCAGTTGCTGCAAAGAACTGTATCAAGATAACCTTTATTTTTTAATTAAAAAATAAAATGTGTAAATAAAGGAGTCAATGGAATTTTCTCTCTCTCCTCTCTTTCTTCCTTAACATCCAAGCTTCCATGGAGCAGAAGTCCCTTTATATACATTACTTTGATATGTGATGGGTGATGGCGATCAACTTAGCTAGGGATAAATAACTCTTGGCTTTGATGGCAGTGGACTGCCTCTGAAGGTAATCTGTTGTCAGCTTTCTTGTACAGTTGGTTGGCACTATGAGAATAAACTGGTAGACTAGATGGGTCAGAGGTCTTATTCAGCAGAGCACTCCTTATGTTCTTATGTATTCTTATGTCCCTTCTAGTCCTGTGATTCTATAACCTATAGCTATAGTGAGACGGAAGATAACTAATAGCCTGCATTCCCATATACCTGAAAAGCATACTACAACTTGCTTGATAACTCCAGACAATGATGATGGTATCAGACAAAGCCTTGGATAGCATACAGTTGCACAAAGTATAGGCCAACTTGGAGAAGAACCTTAAGAGTATGTCCTGTACTAGAAGACACATCTACATGGAAGGTCATAATCATGGATCATACATACATTAAGACTACAATCTTATATCAATGAACCTGGAAGTAATAGTCATGGAACTGCAGCTCTGCTGTCTGGAATCTGCACTGTATATCAGACATAAAATTGAGCGAGTCCAGAAGTATTTTACCAGAAGAGTACTACATTCCTCTGTTCACAACAGAATACCCTACACCACCAGACTTGAGATTCTAGGTTTAGACAACCTTGAACTACACTGGCTAAGATTGGACTTAAGCATAGTACATACAATCATATGTTACAACGTCTTACCAGTTAATGAATATTTCAGCTTTAACCACAACAATACAAGAGCACACAACAGATATAAACTTAATGTAAACCACTCCAAACTTGATTGCAGGAAGTATGATTTCAGCAACAGAGTGGTCAATGCCTGGAACTCACTACCTGATTCTGTTGTTACCTGCTCAAACCCCCACTCCTTTACCCTCCAACTAACCTCTGTTGACCTCACCCCATTCCTAAGAGGTCTGCAAGGGGCGTGCATAAGCGCACAATCATGCCTACTGTCCCTGTCCTATTGTCCCCAATTATTGGTTCCTATTTCTTATATTTAAACTTATGTTTATTCTTATTTCTATTATATTGTAAATATTTGACAAAATAAATAAATAAAATGGAGACTACCTTTAAATAGTCATATACAGGACTACAAGGAAGACTTCTCCTTGTAGCCATTTGATGTCACCTCATCATTTCTAATCTGATCATCTTGGTGCTAGAATTTCTGCCTTTGATTTGGGTTCTTTATGAAACAAGTTTTTTGTTGAATGGTTAATGAAGATTCTTTCCTCAAATATTGTATATTTCCAAAAGAAGCTTAGATCTTCTCCTTTAACTCTGATATTAACCACTGGTTCAGGTCATCCCAAAGGTGCTTTTTCAAGAGGCAACTGGACTTTTTGGTTTTTCTCTGAAGAGGTTTTGCTTCTCATCCAAGAAACTTCTTCAGCTCTGAGTGAAGTCCATTTGTTTCTTGAAAAAGCACTTTTGGGATGACCATGACCTGGATGACTGAAAATCTCTATAGACATTCAGGTCCCACTTCTCTCCAAATCATCTCAAAATGGAAAATGTTTGGCAGGAAAATGTCTGGCCCTGTAATTATTATTTACCGGCACCTCTTGGAAAAAATGAACATCTCTATCATCACCACCATCTAGTAATTGATAATACACATTCTCGTTGACTGTTCAGACAAACATGATGGAAAAAATGTGCACATTATGTGCCGATGCGTGGGTGTGGGTGAATGGGTGTATATATGTGTGCATTTGGCTCCAAACCTTTTTTTTTTTTTAAAAATAATCATCCCATCTGTGGCAGAAGTTGAGCCTGTGAGTTTGATGGATTTGAATTAACTCTCAGTCACAACGCAGTACGCAAACTATTCACCACTTAACTGAATGACAGAAGTAATTACATTTTTGTTCCATAGCACTCGGGGTGAATTCAGGCTTGCCTTGGCTGATGAAACCTGTCAATGATGCCAAAAGAGAAAAGGTGTGCTCTTCGGAGGCTGGCAGACAAACAAGGTGAGCTAACCCCTCCATCTGTTCTAACATGTCCATTATCTGGTGGAAACACTGAAGCTTATTGTTTCCAAGAACGGTCTCGGAGAGGAGGCGGCCCCAACGTTACTTAGTAGGCATTTGTAAGTTCCTCCCATGCTCAAGGGGGCATTACGGTCGTCTCACCTTCTTTGCCTGTTTTTGTAAAACAACCCATTAGGAAAAAACATTCCCTCACAGGGAAGGTGTTCTTTTCAAGGGCAAGCCAGTAGCATGTATGCATGTATTTGCATAATTCCAGAGAAAACAACCCCTAGTAAACAAAACAGAAGAACGGATCTGAATGCATTTTCGGTCTATTTATTGCCTTAACACACAGGTGAACAACTTTATGGTGCCTTTATAATGTGTGTGTGTGCGTGGGATAGACTAATGGCTTCAACAGCTACAAGGCAAAAGTAGGTAGAACTAATTGTTAAACTGGGTTAGGCTTTTGTGCCATTGTTCCTTTGTTCCTTCCACCAATCCATGTGGAAAGACACTTCATCTCATTTACCATAGTTGTAGCCATCAGAGTTGAAGCTAAAGACCCCAAGAAAAAAAATGTGGATGCTACCCATGGCTTTGGAGACACAATTATCCGCTTTGCTTTAGGACAATCTTGTGCGAACTCAACCTTTAGGATTTATAAATCGTAATTTATTAATTGCTCTTATTATGCATCACTCCAAGTAGTTTACCTCAGCAACAATTCAATAAAAAATAATCTAAATCAGACAGGAACTTCAATGATAATTCTAACAATTATTCATCATGTTAAACCTTCAAAATGAGAATAACTGTTATAGTTAAAAATCATGACATACTAACATATCATTTTGAAATTGCATTATTATAAGAAATGCAATAAATCCTAACAATAATAAGACAAGAGGTTCTCAAACTTTGCAAGGCTAGATCCTGTATGTAAGGTTAAGATTAACATTACAATATCATTGTATGTGTAGTATCATTCTTTGTGTTCTTGTGGCATTCTGTGTTCAGTATTTCACTACTTTAACTGGTTACTATGGGGAATTAATTCCATATATTTGAATATATTTGAAAAATACCAGGATTGAGAAGGCTGAAGAGGGATAAAATCGAGAATGATATGTGTGATGGTGGATCCATCCATCCATCCATACGTACATACTTACATATATAAATAATAGCCATGATAGGACAAGACTAAATCATATAAAGAACCCTAAAACTTCTTTAAATGCCAACACACATACACACAACACACACACACATAAATTTGACATCCAACCTTTTTTAAACATCCATTTTTTAGACATGAAGTAATATTTTCTGATGAGTTATCTTTATCTTTTAAATCATTTTTAAACCCATATCATGTATCTGATATTAACACAATTGAAAAAGTCCAGAAATATTTCACAAGAAGAGTTCTCCACTCCTCTACTCATTGCAGAATAGTTTATGCCACCAGACTTGAAACTCTAGACCAAGAAAACCTAGAACTACGCCACCTCCAGTCCGACCTAAATATTGTATATAAAATTATACATTGCAATGTCCTACCTGTCAATAAATACTTCAGCTTCAACCATAACAACACAAGAGCAAACAATAGATACAAACTCAAGGTCAACCGCACCAAACTTGACTGCAAAAAATATGACTTCAGCAACAGAGTAGTCAATGTTTGGAATACTCTACCTGACTGTGGTTTTTTCCTCAAACCCCAAAAACTTTAACCTTAGACTGTCTACTTTTGACCTCACCCCCTTCCTAAGAGGCCTGTAGGGGGTGTGCATAAGTGCACCAATTGTGCCTACCGTCCCTGTCCTTTTGTTTCTTTTTATTTTTCTTATAAGTATCTATCTCATGTATTCAAAACTATATTTATTCTTATACCTGTATTTTGTAGGTGAATGACAAATCAAATAAATACTAAAATACTAAATATATTTTACATTTCTTAAAACCAACACCCATTGATTGGATAGTCAAATTCTGTGTTCCACAGTTCGGGCATTTAACTAATGCTCATCTTTGTTCTATTTTTAAATAAATTACATACAGGAAATAATTCAATTGTTGGTTTGTCTTTTAAGCACCAGGGAGTCTTAGAATTCATTAATTAATTTCTCTTTAGCCTTCTGAGCACATTTCCCTCCTCTCCCTCTCTCTTTCTCTGTTTGTTTTGCTTGCAGATTGATCAGGCTCACAATTAGGTCCCACAATGTTTTGCAAAACTGTCATCACTGGCTCTTTATTAACTGGATAATTTGCTGACAAACTATTTGAACAGCAAAAGGAAGAAACTGTGGATAAAGGGAGGAAGAATTTACTGCCTCGGGTCAATGAGAAGGCCAAGATCAACCGAAAACTCAGTCAACTGTGCCTTAAATATAAGAATCATGCAATTAGGAACATCCCAGCTTTTTTTAAATAATGCACTCTTGTATCAGGGTTATTGTCAGGTTAACTGAGAGGGTTTGTACTCCAGATTGTTTTTCCTCTTTCTGGCCTCAAGCAACTCAGAGAAAAAATAACAATAACTCAAAGCTGGGGATAAAAAAGGTAATCATGCACCTGCTAATGAGGTATGTGATTTATCTAGGATCTGCCATGGAAAGACACTTGATGAATATTGTAATGTTCATCTCTGAGAGAAGAAAAGTTCCTTTCTGTGATGCTTGGCTGAAAACTACACAAGTTAGCAATGGAAGACATCTAAATTCAAGATAGAATGACATGATACTTTGAAAAAACAAATGAAAAGAAAAATGTGCTAAAAAAAAATAGCATTCCCCTGATGAGTAATATCACTCAAATGGATTTAATGTATCTCACAACCAAATGATATTTCAGTTGGTATTTTCTTGACCTTTGTCAGAGATTGTTGCCTCTCCTTGGGACAAAGAAATTTGCATCGTACAACCTCAGGAAAAGATGTACATGATTCCTTGGATAAACGCATCAAGTCTGGTAACTTTCACCACTCACCTTACAAAGGCTGCCAGGTGAAGAATTTGACTTCTCCCAAAGTTCTCTGCTTTAGGTTTCATTTTCAGATGCCATCTACTCTGGTCATCCAATTCTGGCAAGGCAAAAAAATAACCTTCAGGCCCACACAGTAAGTGCTGTAAACAACAGATAAGGTGGAGGAAAAGGAATTTTCATGAGGATAACTCTGGAAAAAAGAATAATCTATGACAAAAAACTCAGTCTCCCCATTTACAGACATAAAATTTCTTTGGAGATTCTGTCATCAACATCATGATGGTGCTTTTTCAAAAGACAACTGGACTTCCTTTGTTTTTTCCTTGAAGACCCTTCACTGCTCATCCAAGAAGCTTCTTTGGTTCTGAACTGAAGAAGCTTCTTGGATGAGAAAGAAAACATCTTCAAGGGAAAAAAAAATAAAGAAAATCCAGTTGCCTTTTGGAAAAGCACCTTTGGGACATTCTTGTATAAAACTGAGATAGAAGTGGGAATGCTTTGGGTGGTTGGGGCCATATCAACATTTCTGAAAGAAAAAAATATATAGTGGAGAAGTCGATAAGGAAGACTGGGCTTATCTGTGTTCATAGTTTAAAAGGGAAATGGAGAATTATTTTGAAAGTAATTTGACAAAACATTGTTTGAAATGAACATCTTAATTCGATCCTAATAGAATTGGTCACTTCTTCAGTTCTCACTCCATCTCCTAAGTCATTAAATCCTGGCCAATGAACAGCATCACCATTTTTTCTCTAGTGAAAATTTTCTTTTTCACCTGATCCTGAAGTTATTGCCCAGCTTATAAGCTCATTATATGTGGAGGATCAAATTGTACTATAAAGTTGAGCAAATTGACAATTTTGTATCAGTTTTCCATCCTTGAAATTCCAAATCACTGCACAAAGCTCCTTGGCTAATCCAGGCGGAGCTTGCTTGTGTGTTATGTTTGCACAAAGGTATTTGAGGTATTTATCAGGAAACTATTAACATTAATAAGGCTATATGCTTTCAAAACAAGAATAAATGTGGGAAGTGAAAAATTAGGGCTGTTTAAAGAAATCATTTCCATTTTGGTCCTAAATTGCATAAAATCTGCTTGAAAAACTGATCCAAGTGCATGCTCAGCTGTAAAAATGGGTTTGGGTCAGTGACTCACTCAACAAAAATACTTAGATGGATTTTGCTATATTGAAGGGAAAGAATGAAGAGAGAACCTGCTTTAGTTCCCGTAGAAGTAAGTAAATAAATGAATAAATCAATAGATAAATAAATAAATAAATAAATTTGTTCCTAGCATACACAAGTGTTTTATGAACACTGTATTGTCTGAGTCAATTTGCTTACATAATAGTATATAATGTAATAATATATTAAACATAAGATATACATAATAGTATTTTTCCAATTTCTCTTTTCTACTTCTATTGCCCAACCAGGGGTGGTATTCAGCTGGTTCTGACCAGTTCTGGAGAACCGGTAGTGGAAATTTTGAGTAGTTCAGAGAACTAGCAAATACCACCTCTGACTGCCCCACCCCCATCTATTCTCTGCCTGCTGAGTCCCAGTTGATTGGCTGGGTCTTTTTTTGTTGCCCTGCACAGGAGAACAGAGCTGGAAAGCAGGTTAGTGGGGTGCAGAAGGAATGGGGATTTTGCAGTAACCTTCCCATACCACAGCCATCAATCCACACCCACCAAGCCATGCCCACAGAACTGGTAGTAATAAAATTTAAATCCCACCACTGTGCCCAACCATTGATAAAATAAAGCCCATGTCACACTGCCCAACGGATGCAAAAAGGACACAGCGGATGAGCAAAATGTTCCATTTGTTGTTATCTGCTCTCAAAAGGGGCAAAAATTTGCATAACCAGAGCAGATAACACGGACGCGGAGAGGACGCAGGGCGGATGCAAAGGGGATGTGGAACGGAAGCCCAGCGGATGGAAGCGGATGGGAGCAGATGGCACATCCGCTAGGCTTCCGGGGGGCCGCAGCAAAGCGGACGCGGAACGGAAAGAGCGGATGCAGAGCGGAAGCCTAGCGGATGAAGCGGATGCACAGCAGATACACAGCAGAAGCCTAATGGATGCCTGGCGTTAATTGCGCATGCGGGGAGGATGCATTGCATCAGCCCTGCGGATATAACGGAAGCAGCTCGGAAGCAGGTCGCCATTCAGAGGAAAGACCTGCTGCCGGACGGATTGGCTGCCTTGCCTGCCCTGCCTGCATGTCTGCCTGCAAGCCTTGCTGCCAGCCTTGCTGCCAGCCTCCCTGCAAGCCTTGCTGCCAGCCAGTCTGCCTGTCTTGGTTCATGTCTGCCTGCCAGCCTTGGTGCCTGCCTCCCTGCCAGCCTTGGTGCCTGCCTTGGTGCCAGCCTTGGCGCCAGCCTTCCTGCCAGCGTTGGTGCCTGCCAGCCTCCTTGCCAGCCAGCAACCCCACAACCATGTGGAAGCACAGCAAGCCTCAGCCATCTGCTGCCAGCCCTGGCAAGAGGGACAGCACTACCATCCCGCCCCCTGGCCCTCACTCTGGTTCTGCTGGGGCTTCTGCAGCACGGGCTCGCTCTTCTGGGGCTGGGGCTTCTGCTGCTTCTGCTTCTGGAGGAGCTGATGACAAGCACTCCAACACCAGCCACCTCCACAGCACCTGCACCCTTCACCCCTGAGACTGAGCGACCAAGAGGAGTGCCAGAGACTCATTTTTGTTTTATAGCTTCTTGTTAATAAAGTCTATTTTTGATTCACACACTTGCTTCATTTCTTTTTTTTAATAAAGTCTTGGTGGAAACTTTTAGAAATGGTTTAAGCCTTTGCATGCTTGTGGGATGGGTTAAGATACCTGTGGGATGGGCAGGGATACCTGTGGGATGGGCAGGGATACCTTTGGGATGGGTAATAGCTGTGGGATAGATAAACCTCCAGTGCAAACATAGTGGGACTGTATGGTCCACCCTCCCAGGTACAACACCTATGGCCCTTTATTATCAATAATAATGTAATAATCATCCACACATGTCAACATAAACACAACTCTTTATTAAACGCCCTGTTCATTGTAGGCCCACCCAACATACATGGCCCAATCTCATCCGTGTGATGAGACAGGCTGAAGGAAGCATCCATTAAGCATCTACCATCCTGTCTTGCCACTCCACTACTCCAGCTGGGGAGTTGCACTATCGTCTCAGGAGGTTGCACTGCTTCTTCCCTTTACGTGAGGCTCTGTTGGGGCCTTGCACATCCTGAGTGTCTATCAGGTTTCGCCCTTGCCTCCATTCCCCAGGCTCCATGTCCCCATTGCCTTGCTGACGGTTCACAAGCCTGTCCTGTAACACTGGGTAGCGGGTGCACATGAGATTGTGCAGGATGCAGCAAGCTTCCACGATCCTCCTCACGGTCTCTGGGCTATGCTGCATGGTGGTGAGAAGTACCTGGAACCTGTTGGCCAGGATGCCAAAGGCGTTCTCCACCACCCGCCTTGCCCTGGACAGCCTGTAGTTGAAGATCCTCTCTTTACGGGTGAGGCGTCTGGAGGTGTAGGGCTTCATGAGGTAGGTTGTGAGGGAGAAGG
This sequence comes from Laticauda colubrina, assembly GCA_015471245.1. NCBI lineage: Eukaryota > Metazoa > Chordata > Lepidosauria > Squamata > Elapidae > Laticauda > Laticauda colubrina. The sequence continues at coordinate 9,153,993 of BLBF01000059.1, read as the reverse complement.
CATCATCTCCCACAATGAAGTAGGGCACATCTTGTGTGTCGTTGGGCAGGGGGTCTGGATCTGGGAAGCCCACGATGAGGTTGCGTTCCAGCCCCTCCTTGAGGACACTGGCTTTGTATATCTGGGCATCTGAAGATGAGCCGTTGCCTGAAGCATCGATGTACATGAACTTGTAGTCAGCATCGACCATGGCGAAGAGGATGATGCTGAAGAAGCCCTTGGAGTTGAAATAAGTGGACCCTGAGTTGGATGGAGATTTGCAGGCCACGTGCTTGCCATCTATGGCTCCAACGGTGTGGGGGAAGTTCCACCTCTGATACCACTGCTCTGCAACTTTCTTCCATCCTTCTTCAGTGGAGGGGTACTGGAGGAGCTCCTCCTTGTATTCTTCGATGATGGCCTGTACCACTTCTCTGACCACAATGCTGATGGTGTTGGATGGCACCCTCCAGCCGTACTGCATGCTCCTGTAGGTGGTCCCTGAGGCCAGGTGGCGCAGAGTGAGTGCCACCTTGAGCCCAGGTTCCAGGCTGGGCCGGAAGCTGGTGCTCTGCTTGGTCAACCTGGATGTCAGCCACTGCACAACTTCATCAAACATGGCTGGAGGCATCCTCATGAAGTTCTGGAATGCCCGAATGTCTTCGTTCCTGAGCTCCATCATCAGCTTGCTGTACAGTCCGTCCTCTGCTCTTCTGGCGATCCATCTTCGTACCCAGATGCTTCTTGGCTGCCTCTTTTTCTTCTCGCAGTAGAGTTCACAGAGCCTGCAGATGGCTTCGCACTGTTGCAGAATGATGGTGGCTGCCGAAAGGACTTTGTTGCAATCCACAGTGGACATGACTGGATGCTGTGGAAGAGGAAGAGTCAGATGAAGGCTGCAGAGGTCTGCACCACTGGGCTGCTGTTCTGAAAGTGAGATGCAGATGAGTTGCTCCCCCTTTTTATAGGAAATATAGGTTTTCCGCTAGGCATCCTCTAGGCATCCTCTAGGCATCCTTAATATCCGAGATAGGTCCCCTCTGCGAACCTTTTTTTTCATTTTAAACGCTTTGTTTCCGTGCTGCATCTATTCTGCATCTGTTCTGCGTCTGTTCCACTTCCTCCCTGCGTCCGAGCAGATGCGAATTGTGCGGATGCATAGCGGATGCCTAGCGGATATAGCAGATGCGTAATGGATGCAGAACGGATGCGTAGCAGATGCGTAGCGGATGCAGAACGGACGCATTGGATACATTTTCCGCGCAAAAGTTTTGTGAAGCCCAAAACTTTCTGAGCGGATGAAACGTCAATAGACGGATGCTGGACGGATAGAGAGGAAGCAAAACGGAGGCAGTGAGTACATTGCGTTTTCCAACGGATGGCAAGCTTTTTTGTCCATTTTACATCCTCTTTGCATTCGTTGGTTCAGTGTGACATGGGCTTAAGTCCTATGTTTGAAAATACTCTGTATCTTCTTTATTGTTTATCTTTAATGTCAACCTATCCATTTCTGCACAATCCAGTATTTTCTGAATTACATCTTGTTGTACAGATGGTTCCTTGTTTTTCCAGTGCTGTGCATATACAATTCTTGCTGCCTTCAAAACATATAATATTAAGTATATATTCCCTTTATCATATTTTCCTGGTACTATGCCTAAAAGAAATATTTCTGCCTTATAATCTATGTGTTGCTTTAACATTTTTTCTAACCATGTATATATTTTCATCCAGTATTTTTTTGCCCTTACACATGTCCACTATATATGATAATATGTACCTGGTGTTTGATTACATTTCCAACATTTGGCAAAAATCAGAATTTCTGTTTCCAAGCAAGACGGTTGTTAAGTAAGTAACACCTGATTTTTGGACCTTTTTTGCCATGGTTGTTTCTCAAACTATTCCAGGAATTAAGTGAATCTTGTAGTCATTAAGATAATCCAGCTCCCCCATTCACATGGATTGGTGGAAGCCATCTGGAAAGTCACAAATGGTGATCACGTAATGTGCAATTTCATAAATACACACCGATTGCCAAGCACTCGAATTTTAATAAATGTGACCTTGGACATCTGTGTATTTGTAAGTGCAAGGAATAGTTGTAAGCCACATTTTTCAGTTGCTAAGCAAATGGTTCTAAGTTGAGGGCTACCTGTAAACATTTTCTTTAAAAAAAAAAAAAAACAATACCTTTTTTAGTTTGAGGAATGAAGCCAATCCATTCTGTCTTTTTCAGAGAATGATCGTGTCCATGGACTCTAAATTATTCCTTGGTGCTTGGGAAGTTAATATTAGGTTGGTTTGTGCTGATAAATGATGCTGTGTTGCTTTTAATCTTTTTGTCTTAGGGACATTCAAACTGCTCACACACATTATGGCAGTTGTAGGTAAGCTACTAAAATATTTTTATTAAAAAAAATTGACAAGTTATAAATTAGGTCCTATTTCCATCCACCCACACGTGTGCAAATTAAGCATCAAGTGTCCATCTACCACTTGCTCAACCCAGTTCCCAATGGGCACATGGACCAATACCAGTCCCCTTCCCGGATATTGGGGCTCCCTGATTTATAGAACAGAGCAGGATTAAACAGAATACTTTATTAGCCAAGTGTGATTAGACACACAAGGAATTTGTCTCCGGTGCAGAAGCTCTCACTGTACGTGCAAAAAGTAATAGTTTTTCCAATGGATTTCTCTGATGGAGCAGAAGTGTGAGGTTAAGACTCCTTCTGTCATCTCAAACTCTGCCTCAGATTTCCACAAAGCGCTCCAGAAAGCACCACTTGGATCTCTCCTCATTTATTCCCTAATTCTGCTCATTCTATTTATAAAAACAAAATTGTTCTGCAAGGCATGCTGGGTAGAACAGTTGCCCTGCCCTTGCCAGGGCAGGATTACTCCTTAATTGCATTGCAGTAATGCCAATTGTGGCCAGCTGAGAACGTTTCTCCATGCACAATGCCAACGATTGAAAGAGGAGCAAAAGTTGGCAAACTCTGATCCAGCAACACTCACAGTACAGTTAACGATGTTCTGAGCAAGGTCTACATCCAGGGTAAACACAATAACAGACAGGCAAATTGTGTAATCCAGCAATAGCTGCACCAGGCTGGACTTTTGAAAACCACAAAGCTCAGTATCATAAAGTTACATTTTTGTGCAATAGGTCATAATTGGATTTTTTGCATCTGAGGCTGAACAAACTACTAAAAACTATTATTATTATTTTATTTTATTTTTATTTTATTTGTTTGTCACACATGTACAAGATAACAAGTATAAGTATGAACATAAACAAGAACAAAGGGAGTTAATACAGATAAAAGGGATGGTAGGCACACTGGTGAACTTTTGCACGCTCTCTTTTAAGGACCTCTTAGGAATGGAGTGAGGTCCATGGTAGACAGTTTGGGGTTGAAGCTGTGAGGGGTTGAGGCTGTAACCACGGAGCTGGGTAGGGCGTTCCAGGCATTGATCACTCTGTTGCTGAAGTCGTATCTTCAATCAAATTTGAAGTGGTTTACTTTGAATTTGTATCGGTTGTTTGCCCATGTGTATTATTGTGGTTGAGGCTGAAGAAGTCATTGATAGGCAAGATGTTATAGCAGACAATTTTGTGTACTATGCTTAGATTGGACCACAGGCGGCACAGTTCCAGATTGTCCAGGCCCAGAATTTCGAGACTGGAGGCATAGGGAATTCTACTGAAGTGGAGGAGTGGAGTACTTTTCTCAAGAAATACCTCTGAACGCGCTCAATTGTGTTAATGTTCAATACACAGTGCAGGTTATTATTATTATGTTGCCTTTCCAAAGACCTCAGAAATTATTGTGATGTGACTCTGGGGCAGGGTTTCCCAACCTTAGCAACTTTAAAACCCATGGACTTCAATTCCCAGAATTCCCTGACCTGCATGGTTGTGGAATTCTGGGAATTGAAGTTCCCATAGATTGGAAAACCCTGTTCTAAGGGTTGGGGATGGGTTTATTAGAGTGATGAAAACAGCATCACTTTAGAAGGCTTACTCCTTTTCTAGGACAGGCCATGCTTACCTAAAATGATATCAAAGTTTCTGAATGGGTTAACATCTTTCTTTCTCCCTCTGTCCCTCCCTCTGTCCTTCCCTCCCTCTCTCTCCTTCTGACATGATAATCCCAATCTAAAACAAACCAAATAAAGCACAGATTGTACCTATGTCAAGGTCTCCTTTGTTCTGACAAAAACTTAGCTTAAAATAGAGCTTGTGAAAATAAACATGACCAGATCTAGCAAATATACAGGCTGAAACTGACAGGAATTACACACAGTTCTGTATAAAGAGCAACTATAAATCTTTGTAATACATTCAAATTAAATAATTTAATACAATAGATGAATCCGGATTAGAAATGAGTACAGGATATGTATCTTAACCTGGTAGATAGCCATGTAAAATAATTATTCTTATTGTGTTGAGCAACCTTCTTCATCTTAGGTGTTTTCCAAATGTTGGCCTTCAAGAGCTCAAATTCCTAGCTAGCACAGCTATTGTGGATTTTTAGAATTGAAATCAGCACAGCTTTGAAAATATATGTGTGGGGAAGATTGGCCTTCAGTAAATCTCTATAACAGGGGTGTCCAACTTTGGCCACTTTTAACACTTGTGGACTTTAATTCCCAGAATTCCTCAGCCAAGATGGCTGGTTGGAGAATTCTGGGAGTTGAAGTCCACAAATCTTGAAGCTGCCAAAGTTGGACACTGCTGGTGTACAGGTTTAATCTCAGGTTAAAGGTTATTCTTTTCAGTATTCAGTAAGAATAATATTAATATAATACTGGGAGCAGAGTTAGCCTGCAATACCACATTCTAATCACGGTACCACTAGAGTTCCCCCTGGCACAAATGAACTGCCTCATTGGCTTCCCTTTCTTTGAAATCCCCATAAATTCAAGGAAATTAACTAAAATATTTCTTTTTTCTTCCAAAAATTGTTTTCAGGCAAAATCTTGTCCCAAAGTAGCCTCTTTAACTCTAACATTTTCTATTTCTCCTTCTATGTCTCAGCTATCAGGTATTCTCACTTTCCTTGGAATCATATCCCAGGCACATTACTGGATTAACAGTTCACTCCTCTGCTTTTTAATGAGTGAGTGAGTAGCTATTCCTGCCAATACCCGAACCAGAGTTCTATTTCACCAACAGTTTTCTATCACATGGGGTGAATTGTCCACTTGATGTTGGTTTGAACTCATGATTCCTCAGCAAGTGCCCATGTTGGAGTCACATTTTGTGAGATGAGCAACTGCTGATGAAATCAATACATAAGTAAATAGTTCTTATTAGAAAAATTAAAAAAAACTTTCCAATAAATCACAAGGGGGGGGAGGAGGAGGATAGTTAGAATTGGAGAAGGAGAAGAAGGAGAAAGAAAAGGAGAATGAGAAGGAGGAGGAAAAGGAAGAGAAAGAAGAGAAGGAGAAGGAGGAGGAGGAGGAGGAGGAGAAAATAGTCTTTATCTAGTTGGTGAAGGAGGTGGAAGAGCAGGAGAAAAAGGAGAATGAGAAGAATGAGGAGGAGGAGGAACAGGAGGAAGAGGAACAGGGGAAAGAGGAGGCGAAAAAAGAAAGTGGTGAGGAGGAGGAGGAGGAGGAGATGAAGAAGGAGAAGGAGGGGGAAGAAGATTTTTCATGTTTTAAAGATTTTTCATATCTCGCCCCAACACTTTCTTAAGTGATAAAGAAATTGCAGCTCAGTGGCACATGGATTATGTTTCTGTTGAGAAACAGAAATAGAGACTGAGGGAGCTCTGATCATAAATATCTGCAATTCACCATCTTGTAATGTTCCCCAAACACCTGGGGACACCCTCTGGGAAACCCTAGTTGGCCACAGCTCATTATTGCATGTCTAGACCGTTTACATATTTTTTGCAGGAAACAGCTGTATATCACTGCAGTAGTCACATACAGTCAGAGCAGGCGGCAGGGCAGGAGTGTAGAAAGGGGAGTGTTTCAAAGGCCAGCTGGACATTTCGCGTTTTTTGAAAGAATGGGATACATTGCAATGGCAGAAAAACTCTCCGGTCGGTGCAAAGTTTCAGCTTTCAAACAGCTTGGCAAATGTCTCACTTAAAACCAAATAAAAGACACACACACACACACACACACACACACACACACACCAGAATGCTGTTTCCATGCTGTGTAGAGTTCAGTGAAGAATTTGTGTGGATGAGCCCACTGTTATTCAATGTAGGTTTATTTCTTAGGCAACCAGGGTCAGTGCAAGAAACAATATTAGTACCGTATAGACAATGGGAATAATAGCAAAAATGTATAGCAATAACAGAACTTTGCAGGTTTGTGTGCAGCCCAAATTAAGGGACTGGATCTTAGCTCAGATGCCATTTATGTACAGGAGGCAAAATGCTTAAACAGACTTGCTAAGGTTGTTGTTAGTCACAAAGTTGTGACCGGCCCATCATGACCCCATGGACAACCTTCCTCCAGGCCTTCCTGTCCTCTACCATCCCCCATAGTCATTTAAGCTCAAGCCTATTGCTTCCATGACTCCAGGGGTGGGATTCAATTTTTTTTAACAACTGGTTCTGTGGGCGTGACTTAGTTGGTGGGTGTGGCTTGGTGGTCATGTGACTGGGTGGGCATGGCCAACTCGATGTCACTCACGTCAATGTGCTCTTCGCCTGGCCTCTCATGACAGTTGTTGCAATGGTCGGGATGTTGCAATGGTTGTAAGGGTGAAAATTGGTCATAAGTCACTTTTTTCAGTGCTATTGTAACTTTGAATAGTCACTAAATGAACTGTTGTAAGTCAAGGATTACCTGTACAAAAATACAAAAAGCTTCTTTGCTTGCAAAAAGCTGCCCTAAATATCAATCATTAGATTAAAAATACCCGCAAGCCAGAGTTACAAATCAAGCAGGGTGCCAGAGCACCTTGAGGAATTAAAATAGTTAAAATGCAATGATAATTATCATCAGCCAACTCTTGCTCATAAAGTGAAGTCCTTTAGCAGAGAGGTCATTTAATCTCTCCAGAAAGAGCACACCCAGGAAAAGCAATCTTTAAATCCATTTGCTCCACTTAAAGATACCAGCTGATCTCACTCACCTCACAAGATATCCTAGGGAAATCATCCAGATTTAAGGAAAGGTCACATGTCCCCCAGAAAGGCAGTAAAAAATCAATGCCAAGCTTGCATCCTGCCTCTTGGAAGTACATTCAAAAGGACAGTGTCAGATATCACTAAAGCAGTGAAGGAAGACCCACTCCCCAGATAGAAAAAGAAACCATGAGGCAGGAAAAGATTCAAACACAATATAAATAATAAAATCATAACAAAATCATTATTAGTAATCATAATAAAATCAGTAGCTGTTGCTTGTTAAACCAGTTACCAGAACAAATAGACACAGGAACTAGACAGATTTCTCAACCCAGTTTCTTTTCAGGAACAGAGATTAATCTTTTTCCTTTCAAACAAAGCTGAATAGGGAAAATTATCCCATCAATAAACACAGGATTAAAAGTCACCAAGCACAGAAGTAAACTCCACCAAAAACCAGTTTTAGACCAAAACTCAGAAAGGGTATGTAAACTCATGTTTGAATGTTAATCTTTCTAGCTAGCCAAGAAGCCTTGTTGAATGTCACTCATCTTGGTTCCTTGTCATTAAAAAGCTTCTTTCCAAAGCTCTGCTTCATTATTCAATTATTTCTTTAAAGTGCTAATCATTGAGTGCCGGCTGGAAGTATTTCCAGGGGAATATTTCCTCCCAACAGCATTGTAAAAAGCTTGAAACAACTCTCCCCCTTTAAGAAAGTATCAAAAAAAGAAAAAAACCTCCTTCTGAGACAGTATTTCTAGGCATACCGCCAAGAATGTAATAAGGGTCGAAAAAAACCCAAAGGAGATTTCTTGTAACTACCAGTTCGCCGAACTGTTTAGAAAGTTAATGGTCAGAACCAGTAGAATCCCACCCCTGAATGACTCCATCCAGCCACCTCATTCTCTGCCATCCCCTGCTTCTTCTTTTGCCCCCAATCGTTCCCAGCATTAGGCTCTTCTCCAGTGAGTGCTTCCTTCTCATGAGGTGGCCAAAGTGTTTGAGTTTCATCTTCTAAAGAGCAGTCAGGGTTGATCTCCTCTAGCACTGACTGGTTTGATCACCTTGCAGTCCAAGGGACACACAGGAGTTTTCTCCAGCACCATAGTTCAAAAAGACTTGCTAATAGACCTGCACATTTTCTGAACAAGTCATTAAAAATACAAATAAGCATTTCTCACTCTTCAGCTAGTCAATACGCGCACAAGTGATGTTATGGTACTTGCCTGTCAACACAAAAATCTATTTCTATGGAATAGTAATATAAACACTAGGAAAAAAAAAACTCAGAACCAGGAGGAGCATACAACCCAATATTGAAGTTTTGTTAACTATTTACTAGAAGTAGAATGGTTAAGACTGATTACTACAATAATTGGGATCTGCAATGCCAGTCGCCTGTCTATTGTTTCACCCCATCTGTTCAAAGACATTCAGTTCTCTCTAGCAAATCAACATGCTCAGATCTTAGTAGGTTGTGGTATCAGTTTGTGAGTTTCTTAGCTCATTTTTCTCACCATAGGTTAAATAAAGTGAGATTTATGAGTGCACGGTAGTGCAGTACTGCAAGCTACTTCTGCTGACTGCTGGCTGACTGCAATTTGGCAGTTTGAATCTCACCAGGCTCAAGGTTGACTCAGCCTTCTATCCTTCTGAGGTGGGTAAAATGGGGAACCGGATGGTTGGGGGCAATAGGCTGACTTTGTAAATCAGTTAGAAAGGGCTGTTAAGCACTGTAAAACTGTTTACAGTGAAATATTACTATTTTTCTCTGATGCAAACTTGTTCAAGTTTTGCTCATGGAGAGAAGATCCTACCATACATGCTTGTATCACAAAGCTAAGATCATCAAGATGGATCCATTTGAGGCTTAGCTTGAAACTAACCAATGTGGTTATTTTCTGTTATGTGAGCCTATATTACTAAGAAAATTCAGCAAAGCATGGTTCCTTTGATTAACATGTCCCACTACAGTCAAAACCATTGGTTAACTCATTGTCTCACTGGATCACTTCATTACTAGTAATATCTTAGATATGTCTATATAGGTTTTTTTTTTTTTTGGCAATCTTACAAAAGTGTTTCACTTATACTTCACCAAGGTAAAAGCAGGAACCTTTCAACATACATATTTAAAATACCCATTCCATTATTTATTTTGTAGTTAGCAGTTGTAGGCCCAAAACAGAGAAAAGAATGAGAAATAGTAACCAAAGGAAATTACAGATGTGAGACAAGCAAAGATGATGAAAATTATTTCCTGTTTATCTTCCTTATACTTCATGTCATCATTTTCCATAGGTCATGGTCATCACCAGATGGGCCGATGGTTAGTACTTATATGGATGACTACCAGGGAAATCTAAAGCCATCAATTGACTGCAAAATTAAAGAAATATCCCAGAGGAAAGCAAATTATTTCCTTATTGTTGCCAAAAATCCAACATGAATAGGTTACTATAATAACTAGGAATCAAGTTCAATTCAAAAGAATTTGTCCTGCAATATGCAATCAAGGATCCTAACTAAAGCTTTGGGACACTGGTGCCTTCACGCTGTTTATCATACACTTCGTATTTTTCAATGTCTGCTTCTTTTCACCACTCATTCAGTTCTCCTAACACTTTAGGGCTACCAGTTCAACCTTGACTTTTGGTATCCCCCGTATTAAGTTCTACATTCCAAATCTGCACTGATCAAATTTCAAGTCAGACTCAAGCCAGAACTTCTCTCCCTTAGGCATAGAAACCCTGATTAAAAAGGCTGGTCTTGAATGGTTCATGAAAACGCAACTCTTTTTTAATCAGTGTTCTGTCAGTCAAACATTTCAGGATCATTAAGGAAAGAAACTGTTTAAAAGAGACTAGAAAAGAGTAATCAATCTCTCTTGGAGCCAAGAAAGATAATGTAAAAATACAAAAAAAAGTGAGTGAAAGACCCCTTAATTTCTGATGAGCTTTTGAAACATCTGGAGGGAAAGTAAAGCCATAAAATTCTTTATGATTCTATGATTCAGATGGCTTATTCTATGACTCACTGGCCAATTGACTCCTTTAAAGCAACACAGCAGAAACCACAGAATACCAATTAAAATGGATGCCAAGATTTTGCTCCATATTACTCACCTTATTAAGTATTTACAGGTCAGAAGTGGGTTAATCACAGATGAAATCTTATTGTCAGTTTTATGTCCAAAGGTAGCAATGAGAGGTCTTTGGTGCTATTTGAGCTCTAAGCTCAAAGAGCACCAAGGATCCTTCATTTCAACCCTGAGCTTCAAATATTCTCCTTTATTCCAGTTAGTAATGGTGTTCTCTTAAAATATTAAGCATGTAGATTCTTTGTAATATTTTTAAAATAGATATTGTATACCTAACCAGAAAGACTCCAAACAATTGTGTATTTTCCTCCATTCATGCTGCAGTTCAGCTTCAGACATTTGGATATGCCAAATGCTGCCTCTCCTATATTGTGTATTTCAAATCTAATTTGACTGGGATTTACAACTCATTTGTAAATGAGTTGCCTTCTCCTCTATCCATAGACAGGCGTGTTTACCATACCCAAAAGCAGAGATCGACAATCTATGCCTTCCAACTATTTTGAAGCAAAACACTGCCAAGCTAGGTGGAATTAAGCTATACAAGTCCTAAAACTCATTTCTGCAACCTTTAACTGGGGAAAATGCTGTATCATAAGATGACCATTTTTAATCTGAGGTATCTTAAATGGGATAAGAATGCATCCAAAATCCAATCTTTCCATGACTTCTTTGGAATTGAAATTTAGCAAACCTTATAAAACATTTTATGACATAAAAATTGTCACAAAGCATTTTATGACATAATGCAAAATTATCAGAAAACATTTCCTGTGGACAACTATAGCAGCCTTCCACAAAGAAGAGGGAGTCAAGAGATCCTCCAAAGCACCTGAAGGCAGGACAAGAAGCAATGGGTGGAAACTAATCAAGGAGAGATGCAATCTGGAATTAAGGAGAAATTTCCTGACAGTTAGAACAATTAATCAGTGGAACAACTTGCCTCCAGAAGTTGTAAATGCTCCTACACTGGAAGTATTAAAGAAGAGATTGGACAACCATTCGTTTGAAATAGTATAGGGCTTCCTGTCTGAGCAGGGGTTTGGACTAGAAGACCTCAAAGTTCCCTTCCATCTCTGTTATTCTGATAGTGCTTGACTGTGACATAGAGTTCAACATGAGCTACTTTCAAGGAAGATACATCCCTGAATGTTTCCCTGGATTTTTATTTTTTTTTAAGATTTTTTTTCAAGAACATTGGGAGTTTTGCCACTGCTGAAGGCATTGAGCAACCTGATAAGGAAGTGTCAAGGAATGAATCATTGCAGTTGTCAAGGAATTGTGCAGCAGATGTCCAAACGAAGCTGACATGAATTTGTAGTTTTATATAAATAAATATATTTTGCATCTATATATAACAAGATTGTCAGGAACACAGGAACATCATGAGGTAAATCAGGTAAATCTCAGAGCACACAGAAGAAAAAGGCGGGAAGGGGGGGGAGAAGGAAAACTCCCCCTCCACACCGACAGCAACCAATCACAGTGTAGATTGCCTCGCGCAGGAGTACTCTCCGGCCAATCAAGGATAACTGTTCCAGCTCACTGTACAACCCCACTGTTTCAACTACTAAATGTAAATATCTTAACAGGAAATATGTCTGAAAAAAAATAGCCCAGTGTTTCACAGGTTGTCTAGTGAGAACTTTCATATCGAGAGGAATCGGCATTCAGAATCTCACACTCTGAAGTCTTACAGTTTATGAGACATTCTTGAAGAATCAGAAAATTTCAATTATTCAGTTCAATTATTTACAGCAAGGCAAATAAGAAGAATGGGTTTTGTGGGGTCTTGAGTACCCTACCCTATTTGGAAATATACATGGCCATGTACTTTAAACATTATATTAAAAAATCCAGGGAGATATTCAGAGAAGTATCTGCCTTGAAAGTAGCTCATGTTGAACTGTATGTCACAGTCAAACATCATCAGAATAATAAAATAACAGAAATGGAAGGAAACTTTGAGGTCTTCTAGTCCAACCCCCTTCTCAGGCAGGAAACCCTTTACCATTTCAGACAAATGGCCATGTAAATTTAACAAGGAAGGAAGGAAGGAAGGAAGGAAGGAAGGAAGGAAGGAAGGAAGGAAGGAAGGAAGGAAGGAGAGAGAGAGAGAGAAAGAAATGAAAGGGAGGGAGGGAGAGGGGGAGGGAGGAATCTTGCAACCCTGCAAGCCAGAATAACCAGAGCCACTAAATTATTTCTTTATACAATGTGGTTAGTATAAATACCCTGGAAAATGCAAACAGAGAATCAGAACTAAAACAATATTTATCATGTATATTGAGAAAGGAAGGAAGGAAGAAAAAGAAAGAAAGAAAGAAAGAAAGAAAGAAAGAAAGAAAGAAAGAAAGAAAGAAAGAAAGAAAGAAAGAAAGAA
>BLBF01000059.1:9119004-9141409 GCA_015471245.1 Laticauda colubrina | reverse complement strand
GAAAGAAAGAAAGAAAGAAAGAAAGAAAGAAAGAAAGAAAGAAAGAATCATTTATGGCCGTCCAGTTTCTTTTGGCCTTCCATTCCAGATAATTTAAACCAGCATGGCCAATGATGAATGGTGCTAGGAGCTGAATTCAACAAGATCTGGGCAGGTGATAGTGTGCTGCCTATTATTTTGCAGAGGATAGGTAGGTTAGCCTTTGGCAGCAGTTGTTCATTTAACGCATTTAAAGTGGTTTGGAAAATAGCTTTTTGAGATAAGAGATTTCTTGTGAATTATAATACAGAAGATAGAGTTAAAATTCTTTCAGCAACATCCCTAGCCTTAGGCCTCAGCTCTTCATTCAGGTTTCCAAACTGAAGTCAATTACTTGATTCATTAACTATTTTGAAGACGTGGTTAATGTTTTAAGCTCTATCAAGCAGACATTGACTTAACAAAATATTCAAATATACTGTTATTAATTCCTGTTGTTCTTTTTCTCCTCAAACATACCACAATGGAGTTATTGAAACACTCTGATTTAGTATAGTTCTTCTTTAAATATCTTTAAGGCAATTTGCAAAAATTAAGATGTATTCAACTGGTCCTTGACTTACTCATATTTAGCGTGAATCCATTGACATTGATGAAATATAAATTAATCATGATTGGCTCAGTGCCCATTAATTCAATTTTGATCATCTCTGGATCCAAACCAATAAAATATGTCATATTAAAAATCCAATCAAGGTTAAGCACATCAGATTCTTAAAAGGAGAGGTAGCTAACAAGAGCTAACATATCACCTTACATGAAAAGACAGTAAAATATGAAATGGAACAAAATGTTTTTTTAAGTCAAGATACAGATGAATAACAAATAAGATCCTCATGTTTTTTGAGGGGGACTCAGACTCCTGTCTTTTATTCCCACCAATCTGAGAACAGAATCTTGGTTTATATCTAAACTTGAATGGATTCACAAGAGTAGAAGTGTTCTTTTAAACACTTTGGTCCTAATTCTCAAAAATACTCTGCAGTTCAAAATCTACTTTCTAAGCTGATTCATGTGGAAACATGAATAGTCCTCAATTTACAACCATTTGTTTAGCAGTTGTTATCTTATGTCTACTGCATTCATCTTCTTCAAGGCTCCAGGTAGAATGCAGTATGTATGAGCAGAACATTTTGGAACTTTCCAGGAAGGTCACAACTGGTAGATTCCTCCACAATAGTAAGAAGCATCTTAAACCAACCATATCTCTATCTACAAACACAGCACTTTGTCTATATACCAATAAAACTTTACTAATTGATGTAAACAATGACTCCTAACTTCTTCTTATGAATTACGATAATCTTCAGTACAATAATTGAAGTTGTTGTTCTTATTATGTGTGAGCATGCAATTATGGATTACACAGCTCTTCAATAGGATAAATAAATAAATAAAATAAAAGATATCATGAATTTGAGGGGCTGCCCCAAAGAAGAGAGGGTCAAATTATTATCCAAAGCACCAGAGGGCAGGACAAGAAGCAATGGTTGGAAACTGATCAAAGAAAGAAGCAACTTGGAATTAAGGAGAAGCTTCCTAACTGTGAGGACAATTTACCAGTGGACCAACTTGCCTTCAGAAGTTATGGATGCTCCATCACTGGAGATTTTTAAGAAGAGACTGGACAGTCACTTATCCGAAAAGGTATAGGTTCTCCTGCTTGAGCAGGGGTCTGGACTAGAAGACCTCCAGGGTCCCTTCCAGCTCTATTCTATTCTAATTCTAGGAATATTAGAGATTAATAGAAAGAGGAGATACATGGAAACCAATGAAAACAAACCACAGGGCAAGATGAACTGTAGCTCTCTCAGAATAAAAATAGCAGGTTAAATGAACAACTTGTGCATTGGGCAAATGCATTGGTTGGCACATTCTTCTTTTCCAAAGCTGCTTCAGATTTTTCCCACCCAGGCCCAGCTTCATAGGATCCAGTTTTCTTCATTTTCTTTTAGCAGTCCAACTTGCAACACAAAGATGAAGCAGAAAGAGGGATACATATGTAGCTGTCCTATAAAACTAGCTATTCATCAATTCCTCAATATTCAGGAATTCTCCTGGGTGCTCAGTCCTCCTGGGGCAAAATTCATTGTCACTCAATTTTCATTTAAGCTCATTGCAAAAAATAATAATTAAAAAAAAACTGTCTGGGTGGGGCTTCCCTTTTCACCTCTTTGAATGTTCTTCTGGAATCTCCTTACAGGAATGAGGTATATTAACTTGAGCAATGTTCCCCAGTTAAGTAATTGTACACTGGGAAGGTCCCTCAGGGCAGTTTCCACCAGGTGGGGAAAGAGGCTGTCTCTCAGCATGGCTGGCCCTTGCTTAGACAAGCGCACAGGACATACTTCAGTCATTTATTTATTTTTAATCTCATGATTTAATGCAGCCGCATTGTGAAGGTGCTCCACCTCTTCTGCATAACCCAGCACAGATCGGTGCTCATCCTGATCTCAATTTGTCCCTAATTTTGCTCTGAGGCCACTTCCATATCATGTGGCTTAGGCGTGCCCCTGAAAGATTTTTGTTCACATGCCCTTAAAAGTGTGGATGTGACAGTAACATCTTCCTTCACCTCCAAACAGGAGCAGACAAACTTCCAAGCTTAGGTGTTTTTCAACTGTTAAACTATGGAACATGTTGGAGACGTCGCTGTATTGGGTGTGGGATTTTGAGTGTTGCAAACCAAAATATGGAGAGCAGTGGTGGGTTTCAAAAAAAAAATCCTATAAGTTTGGAGACCTCGCTTTGCATGTGCATGTGTAGTGCTCAAACATGGCCCTCTGTATCAATGCTCGTGAGCTGTGCAGGCACGCCTAACGTGCATGCACGCCAAATGTGCATATCATGCATGCGCGCAGGTCTCAAAGACCACCCTTTTTATCAACGATGGGGAACTGTGTTGTTTTTTAACTCAGCTGCGGCGTGGCAATCCACTCTGCTGCGCGAATCAGCTGAGCTAATAAACAACAGAATACAGGAGAGGTGTCATGCTCCTGTTGGAATCTG
Organism: Laticauda colubrina; assembly: GCA_015471245.1. Classification (NCBI taxonomy): domain Eukaryota; kingdom Metazoa; phylum Chordata; class Lepidosauria; order Squamata; family Elapidae; genus Laticauda; species Laticauda colubrina. The sequence goes on along the minus strand of BLBF01000059.1, from coordinate 9,138,361 downwards.
ATTCCGAGGGGGAGGCTGAGTAGCTGACAGGGAGTGGGAGTGTATCTCCATTGGCTGTGGAAGAAACTGGTGAAGGGCAAGTCCGGTTGGGCAGAGCAGGGGAGAGGTAGCACAAGGCAGAGGGAATTCAGAGGAAGATCCAGGTCCACCCCCTTTTCATCCTAGGGCATGCATGGAGGAACAGAGAAGGGAGTAACATGAGTTGCATGGCTTATGGGGGAGGAAAGGGCCCTGATTCCATTCATTAGCTGCAGCTGAGAACACAGTGTTGAAAAAGGGAGATTGCACACAGCAACTTGTTGGCAGCAAATCATGAGTTATCTGTTATTGTCAAGGCTTATCTGAGTTCCTGGCATCTTCCCAACTGTGTGTGTTTTCCTGGCCTTTCAAGTCTGGAATTCTTTATCCTGCCTTGTCAAGTTAATTACTACAGCATGTTTTGTGTGGATTTGGGGGCAAAGTTGGAGGTATTAAAGAGATTCTTCTTACTTATGTGATTGTGTTGCCTTTGTGCCATGCCCCGGGTCATCACAGAGGTAGGAGAGGTAAGAGCAGGGCTGGGTGGGCTAGGCCAGTCAAATTTTTCCCTACTGGTCCTCTGAACCAGTCAAAATTTTACCTATCAGTCTGCCAGGACCGGTCAGAACTGGCTGAATACCACTTCTGATGGAGAAGCCAATTGAACAAGTTATGCCAACTCATTGAGCAGAGGCAATTCCAAAGGAATTGATAAGTGAAGCAGAAGAAAGATGTGTTTTTTCTCACACTCAGTGACTGTCGCATCATTATTATCCACCCAGCTTATGTAGTACTCATAATGTGGGAAGACATGATAGCAGATCTAATATTTGAAGAGCTGCTACAAGGAAGGGGGGGAGTCAACCTATTTTCCAAAGCATTAGAAGAAGAGACAAGAAGCAATGGATGGAAACTAACCAAGGAGAGAAGCAACCTAGCATTAAGGAAAAATTTCTTGACAATGAGGACAATTAACCAGTGGAAGAGCTTGCCTTCAGAAGTTATGGGTGCTCCATCCCTGGAGCCTTTTAAAAGAGACTGGATATCCATTTGTCTGAAATGGGATAGGGTCTCCTGCTTGAGTTGGGTATTAGACTAGAAGACCTCCAATATCCATTCCAATTCTGTTTTTCTATTATCCAATCAGTATTACTCTGAGAAGCTTTTCAAGGCAACCCATCATGAGGTGGCCAAAAAGTAGGTAGATAACAGTACCTTAGCCACCTCCACATCTGTAATGCTGAGAGACACATATGAAGTGGCCAACAAGGGAGGCAATTCACTCTAAAGTACCCCATCAGTTAGGAACAGTGAAACAATTTGCCCCACAAAAAATTTGTCCCTGGTTAGAGGCTGCTTCATTCTATGGTGTTGTAAAGCCTGTAAGAATCTGCTCTTACTGTTAAGATGTTTCTGCAAAATCCAATCAAAATCTACCCTGTTAATCGTTAAGCCAACTATAAGCCAGCTATTCATCAACATCTTGAATATTTCAGGATTTTTCCTAAATGCTTACTTCACCTCGGGCACAGATCATGGTCATTCAATTTTTACTGAAGATCACTGCAAAACATAAAATTGAAGATCTTCATTATAGCAATAGATAGCATGTCACTCTTGCAGTGTGGGGTTACTTTTCCAGGACAATGTCTCTCTCTCACACAGACATACATACACGCACACACACATATATGCATATTGATGCAGTTTCTCAACCTGCTTGGTTAGCTATGCCTAATTGAAAGCTTTAGTTTGTTGTAGAGCTAGTTGCTATCAACATTTCAGACATTTGCATAAGTATGTGACATTGTAAAGTTCCTGAAAGATTTATATCAGGTTGGTTTTGGCTTAGTGCCTGTAATTCAGAGAGAACAGCCAGGCAGCAGACAATATGTGAATATTTTCAACTTCCTAGTGTCCAAAAGAGTAAAAAGTAATGGGATTACTTAAGAAAACAATCAAATTGAGTTTTAAAAAAACATAAAGAGAACTGTATTTCACCTTAAAATCTCTTCATTTTGATGTCTGTGAAAAGCACACTGGGAAATAATCAACAACTGTCCTTTGTCTTCGGCTGAATTTTTGACGAAACATTAAATTCACAAATGACCTGGAGGTAGGGATTTATTGATAAATGTCAACCACACTAAATCTTGCCTAGAGATCTACAAATGCACCATTTTGAACAAGCAAAGGACCTGGATTGCAATTTAGGCATACCTCTTGCTGATGAATAAATGATAAAGGAGAGCCAGAAAATGTTGGATTTTATTCATGATATCTTAGAATATTAAAGTGCCAAATTGGAGCTGGATCCTTCTGTTGAGATTGTGTAACTATATTTGTGATCACACCCAGAATAATGAGAGCAGACCATGTTGTTGGATCAGATTTTTATATCACTTTAACAAAACAAAATCATAAACAATCCTTGTGCTCCATGTGATACATAACTATGAATGGCTGAGATGTTCTATGACTTGTTTACCTTTGAACGATTGTGAGTTAAGAAAGACTTACTAAATCTTAACTTTGTATTTATGTCTCTGTGTTGTGTAATCATCTGCCCTGGCCTTTCTTTCGTACAGGGTCCATATACTCCATCTTTTGGCAAATCTGCTGTCATATTGTTTCTCCCCATGCAGGATAATTCTTCTTATTTTGTTATGTTAAAGTAATATAAAATTCTGATCCAGTGACATGGGTCTGGTCTCATTATTCTGGGTGCAATCATAAATACAATTACATGATCCCAACAGAATGATCCCGCTCCAGTTGGCACTTTGTAATTTTTAGCAGCATCTAGCTAACTTTGAGTTAGTCCAAAGTTAAGCAGATAATTGGGTGGAATTAGTAATAACACTTAGACTTATATACCACTTCACAGTGCTTTTACAGCCCTCTCTAAGTGGTTAACAGAGTCAACCTATTGCCCCCCAACAATTTGGGTCCTCATGTTACCCACCTGAGAAGGATGGAAGGCTGAGTCAACCTTGAACCTAGTGAGACTCGAATTGCAAAATTGCAGGCTGATGGCAGTCAGCAGAAGTAGCCTGTAGTGCTGCATTCTAACCACTGTGCCACCACAGCTCTGAGTACTAAGATGTAGACCAGACTAGGCAGTGGAGAAGGATCCAAGAAAATGACAAACCATTCTAGAGACATATTCACAAAGTCAAAGAAGTTATCCTTGACTCAACAGAGACTTTACTTTTTGATCCTACCTTTCAGCCCAACTCCAAAGCTGGATCTTAAATAGTCCATCCTAGCTCTACCTGCAGCTAAAATCAGCTGCTCCTCGGCTCTCTATGTTGTGGTCTACATTAGACTATGCCTATGTCCCAGCTGGACCAAAATATGATGCAATTGCACAGAAAGCCCATAAAAATTGTGCAATGATCAAAATAAATAAAGCCACTAATAAATTACTAGCCATTAACTGGGAGGAAAAAGGAAATAAACAATGGAATATAGAAACATTATCCCACTGAAACTTTTGGCTTAGTCTCTACCAGGAATTAAATGGGTCCTTCCAGGATGAAAACATGAATTGAAACTAACAAACCATTAAATGAAAATTCATAAAGCTAAATGACAACATGCACCAGGCATTAAGTGTCAAGGCTTTTAATTAGTGTAAACGAATATTTAGGGATTAGCGATGGTGCATAAATTGGGTAGCAAATTGCAGCTAAAACAGTGTAAAGAGCCACTGGGAACTAAGTGCTGAGTTGATTGTTCATTAAGATCCATAGAAATATATTTTGTTGTAAAAATCAAAGTAGATTATTACAATCAGGGACTTTTATAACACAGAGAGACACACATAAACACCCCAGCAGAGTTCCTAAACATATTCTTGGCCTGGGGTGGTGACTTGCTGATTCGCTCCTTCAGAATTCAATTCAATTTCACATGATCTCTCCACTTCTTAGCTTTTCCTTTAAGATGCATCAGTGAAAACTTTTATTCGCAATGGAGCTATATCACAGGTGATGCATGGTTTCCAGAGCTGAGCTACAACAGTCCAGATGAACCAGTAGTTAGTAACAGAAATACTGAAGCTCAAGTAATACACCAGATCTGCTAACCTAGGTAAAAGATGCGGGATAAAATAACTGTAAATAATATTTACAGTGTTCTCTCTCTCTTGCTCACATTTTTTTTTTTTTTTTGAGATTGGCAATTTCCTAACTTCCAGTGATGGTCTACAGAAGAAGGGAAGCAGGACAGGACAACTGTAGTATTAGCAGTAGTAATGATACAGCTCTGAATCTGCACAAGCCATAAAACCGTAAGCCCTGGACCACTATTGAACTGGTCAGAAACCAACTCTTAATAGAATCACTCTGACTTGATTTCCATCAGTGATGGGCTAAATCCATGAAGATAAATGTATCTGAATGGACTCATTGTCCTTACAATTAATCAGCTATTTCAATCTGTGTTTTTAACTCTCCTGGGTTTTAGAATCTTTATTGTCTTAAAATCTGATCTGGTGCAATTCAATAACACAGCAAGAACATGTTGATATGATGGAAAGAAGAACTGGTTAGGATTTCAGGACATCTCCTCAGGGCATAGTACATAGTGTCCCGATTCGACAAGCCAGTGCCTTGCATTAAACCTGGATTTAAAGAAGGCATCCTCACTTGTATTGCAGAACAGGTGTCACAAGTCTGTTTTTGTGGATCATCTCTTGGACATCCAGAAGGAATTAATAGGATGTAAATCCATCACCAATTTCCTAGGAGAAAGTAAAAATGAAGTATGCAATTACTATAGAATAAATCTACATGGGATTGCAATAGAAGAGAATATTTGCAGCTCAGGGTTGAGCTATGGGGTCCTTGGTGTTCTCTGATCTTTATTGTTTTTCTGCAGTTGTTTCATTACCCAACTAGGTAACATTATCAATGCTAGAAGGGAGTGGAGTTTGTTCTATCAGCATTGGTGGGAATGTTCTCGGTCCTTTCGTTAGGCTGTTGTTTACACCAAGATTAAAACTAGACCAACAATCAAACAAGCAGAATATCCCAATCAAGGAACTACCAACTCTGACAAACAAGCTAACAGTAAACAATAGCCTACTCAAGCAACCACCAAGAAGAAAAAAAATAACACTTCCAACCAACACTGACAAGCCAAGCCACTTGGATATAAACAGAGAGCAAACCCTACTCCCTTTTAGCACTGACAATGTTATCTAGTTTTGCAGTATTCTGGAAAATTAAATTAGCAATTCTTAGTTACCGCGGTGCAGTGATTAGAGTGCAGTACTGCAGGCTACTTCTGCTGACTGCCGACTGCGTGAAGTTCGGCAGTTCAAATCCCACCAGGCTCAAGGTTGACTCAGCCTTCCGCCCTTCTGAGGTGGATAAAATGAGGACCCAGATTGCTGGGGGGCAACATGCTGTCTCTGTAAACTACTTAGAGAGGGCTGTAAAGCACTGTAAAGCAGTGTAGAAGTCTAAATGCTATTGCTATCTAAGCTGTGGTGGCTCAGTGGTTAGAATGCATTATTGCAGGCTAATTCTGCCAACTGCCATCAGCTCGATCATGACTCGCTCAAGGTTGACTCAGCCTTCCAGCCTTCCAAGATCAGTAAAATTAGGACCCAAATTGTTGGGGGCAATATGCTGACTCTGTAAACTGCTTAGAGACAGCTGTAAAGCACTGTAAAACAGTGTAGAAGTCTCAGTGCTAATGCTATTGCTACTCTTCTAATGCTACTACCATGCCTCTGATATCTGAAAAAAGAGAGGACTGTGAACATCATGTAACTGAGATTTTTAAAAAGGTCCTATTCCTTTCAGGAATGTCCTTCAGACCAACTTCTTCAGGGATCAGTAACTCCTCCTCTGAAATTGTCCAACCCAGTCCTGTGGAATTAACTAGACTAGAAGGAAGGAATGCTTCTTGAAAAACAGAAGCTGCTATGAGGAAAATATGCATCTTAAATTGGGAATATCCAAGAGTAGGCAAATTAACCTTGGAAGGAATGATAGGATCTCAAGGCTTAAAAGAATCACACTTTAGGTGGCTCCTGCAGTATTTTTTAACACTGTTTGTATCCACCCCAGGATTCCACTTGGGGCATGGCTTGGCCTCAAGTGTTTCTCTGGAATTCTCCCAGCCTTCAGAATTTTAGGATGGAAACTAGATAAAGAGGAAATTAGTTTTTAGTTATATTATCTGCTAATTAAATATCAATTATGTATCACTCAAGGCAGATTACACTTTGTATAAAATGAAATCTCCTTGTAGGGCTTTGTTGTCTCATGCCCAGAGCACTGAAAAAAAATTAAATTTGAGAATTAACAAAATTAGCAGGTTGCTTTTGTGAATGTGTTTCCTTAAGTCTATTATCGGTTAACAAACAATTGTGCTGTTTGGCATTTATGGAGAAACACGAATATAATCCTGTTCCTGGCAAAAGCACGCAGTCCGTCTTGAAAAGAAAAAGAAAAAAAGCAATTCCTAGCAAAAGAAAAAGAATTAGCAAGACACCTTGATTATTTTTTGTTAATTTTGAATTGCCTTTAGGTTTAACACTGAATTTTAGGTATGGTGGCTTTTTCTGACACTTGGTTGAGCAGGAAAGCCTGGAGCACAAGAACGTGAGAAGAATATCAGTGCAAGAACTCAGAATGTTACAAAATGAACACAGGAATGCTAAAGAGAAAAAGACACAGTACATTCGTTGTGCTAACACTATGCAGTCCTTTAGGTATTCGTCATAATAACTGGATGTGTTTTTCCATTTATGCATTTCACTTTCTACAGATCAAAGCGACAATCTAAGATATTCACTAGAGGGCAGCAAAGAGACAGAGGTACTATAACCCCAACTCTTTGCTGCCATTCAGTGGTCACTCATAGCTTCACAACCAATGTATAATGACCCTAGGGCAGGGATATCAAACTCATGGCTCACGGGCCAGATGCATCACATGCTGGTGACATCCATGCCTGGTTTAGTGAAGGAAAAAAAGTCGCGATATGTCATGTGATGCCGCCATGACGACACGAGTTTGACACCCCTGCCTAGTGGGACCCATTTTATAAATGTATCCTATGTCAGTGTATTTTTTCCACTGGAGTTAATAGTCCACACCAAAACAACTCTTGAAATGATATATGAGCAAATTTGCTACTAATAAAAGAGAGTATTTGTAGCCCAGGATTGAACTGTGCGGTCCTTGGTACTCTCTGAAACTGGTTCTTTTCTTGCAGACATTTCATTACCTGACTAGGTAACATGATCAGTGCTAGATGATGAGTATTTTAACACTGATGATGTCAGTTCAGTAATGAAACATCTGCAAGGAAATAACCAAGCTCAGAATGCACTAAGGACCCTAACAGGTAATTTGCATTCCTGTCTTGAATGAAAAGTGTATCAGCTCCTCTTTTCAAACCAGAATTTTAACTGAAAAATGTAAAACTTAGTCATTTGCGCAAGCTCTCTCTTAATGCACCTATTTATTTACTCCTATTATTATTTAATTAATTGTTGGTTGTAAGTTTCTACTTTATTTTTATTTGCCTAACAGCTGAATGATTCACTTAATAATTGCAGTGATTTGTTTCCAAAATGTGGCACAAATGTTCATAAAATTTGACATGACTCACTTAACAATTATCATGTGTTGCATGCTTTCAGTCTTTTCAATTCTGTTGTAATCTTGTCAGGTAAGAACAATGCAGCTTTAAATATATGTTTTTTCTTAAAGTGATTGTCAGGACCATGTGGAACATATGTAATTTTACGAGAAGAAAAATCAGGTTTTGTGTGCCCATGAGAGGGGACAAATAAATATTTTCTTGACTGCCTGTTGTCATCTGTTTAATTTCTTAATAGGCTGGCAGAGATAAAGACAGGTTTTTTGTCAAACGAAGATGAGACTTAACCCCACCTCATTTCTGTCCTTTGTGCTTATGTTTTTGCTGCTCATTTTTGTAAGTATTGGGTGAGAAAAAGGTGAACATTCCAAGGGTTTTGATAAATACTAGCTTTTTGTAAAAGGCAGAGAAGGGGAATGCAGCCTTTGATGCATTAGGTTTTTTTTTAAGTCTGTTTATATTATTTCCTTGTACCCTCACAACCTCCCATGCTATTGAATTCAGGAACTGAATGTTACAAGCAGTCTGCACTTCATGGACATTTCTTTACAAGGACTCATCAGTTTACAATCATTCTTTTAGCAACTATTTGAAGTTCCAAAGGCACTGAAAAAAAAAAAAAAGATTTACAGTGGAGTGGTTTTCAGAGTCATCATCTTGCCCCAAATAATCTGGCTCCTCATTTTACTGACCTTGGAAGGATGGAAGACTGAATCAACCTTCAGCCAGTAAGAATCGAACTGCTGGCAATCTGCAGTCAAGCAGAAGTAGCCTGCAGTACTGCATTTTAATCACTGCATCACCACAACTCAGGGTTGACTATTTAATCTAATACACTGGAGAATATTTATGGCTCAGGGATGAAAAAGGGGTCCCAGCTACTCTCTGAACTTTGTTTTCTTGCAAACATTTCATTACTGTCATGCCCCTGGTGGAGACTGGCTCTGAGGAAGAGGAGGAACAGCTAACAGAGAGTGGAAGTGTGGCTCCGGAGGTTGTGGAGGAGGCTGGGGAAGGGCAGAGGCCAGCTGAGCAATCACAGGAAGACCCAGGCCCATCCCCTATGCATCCTAGGGCACACAGGGAGGAGAGGATAAGGGAGAGACGTGGTCTACTGGGGAGGAGAGGGCTTTAATCTTCTTCATGGGCTGCAGCTGTGACAACTGAATAAGAGGATGGACATGTGTACAGGCAAGTGCTGGAAAAAAATTATGGAAATATCTCTAGTTTATTGTTCCTCTCTGACTTTGGCATCCTTCCCAGTGTGTGTTCTGATATCTGTGAATGTCTTTATCTTGCCCTTATCTTGCCTGGTTTGTGGTTGTTGTTTTTTTACTCTGTATAATTTAAACGGCATTTCCTCCTTCTTGTAACTGCTTGTTTGGGAGGTTTTTTTCTCCAGTTAAAGATATTTGCAGCTTGGAAGCAAAGTGAAGGAATAAAAGGTGCTTCACCTGGTTTTTGTGACTGTGTTTATTTTGTATCCCACCCTGGCTCATCACAATTACGCAAACTAAGTAACATTATTAGTGCTAATGATGAAAATACCTTGTTTGGGTAATGAAACCCAAGAAAATAAGTCTTCAAGAAAATAAGCAAGCTCAGAGAGCACCAAGGACCCATCGAGCCAAGAGCTACCCATATACAGAAATGCATTCACAAATGTTATTTCATTACTTTCACAAAAACATATCTATTTCTTCCTCTTGGTTTCATTTCAAGAATTATGTCTCTTAGTGCGCTGATTGTCTCTTTGTTGGGAAAAACGTTTCTGCTCTAAAGTGCTGATCTCAAGCCAAATGAAGTATGGTCTCACAATTATCACTCACAATTTAGAATAACATTCTTGAGTTTTATTAACCGCATGTGGAAAGAGCTCATGAAGCAGCCTGCTTTGCTTGTGAAAAAAAAATTATGAGAACACAATTGGGAAAGAGTATTCTTGGATAATAAATGAGATGCAAAATAAAGACATTTGGTGTGTTTCTTTCCTGTGCCAATAATAGCTTTGCAATAACACTTTGCAATTTAACTAGTGTCTCCCAGACAGGCCTTTTAAAAATGCTTTGCAAATACTAATTAATTCAAGTTTATAACATCACAGTAATTGTTGAAGCAGGTGAATATATTAAACAACTGAATAGAGGCCTTTATGCTGGGTAAATTGAAAGATCTGATAACTGATCTTCCTGAAATATGCTAGAGAGAAGAAGCACTGCGGAAATGAGTGGCATTAAAACATGAAATGTCTAATTTTTGCCTTATTTTAACCTTCCTTTGGGAGTCTTTCCGAACCTGTCCTCATTCTGCAGAAACGTATTTACTTTTAATTGATATGAGAATGCAAGGTATTGCACAGTGGCTGATATAATGTTCAGTCTGTATAATATGAACATCAGGCACCGAAATCAGACAGATGAAGTCTTCATCTTAAAAGATTTATTACTTTGTCAAGTGATGAGATTCCCTGGTTTAGATTGTCATCTGAAAATGTTGGCTCTAATATCCTGAAATGAATTAATCCAAATTAAGGACTGTACAAATTCACAGAGGAAATGCTTTTCAGGGAATATTAGCCATGGCAATACTATTTTTACATTTAAGATCAGTGCAACGTATATAAAATGTAACTAGGGAGAAACATTTTCGTATTTCCAATCATTTTGCTTTCAGTTCAGCAGAGTTGGAATCATTAAATTAGTTCATTCATTTTGTTGGGGGTTTCCCCCACCTTTCTGATTGCATTAGGAAATCAAGATTTCTGCATGGAACTGTTGTGCTCTCTATCCACATGTTGTGAAATTTGCAGACTTTCCATTAGTCCTCAAAATTTATCAGAACAAGATGACAAATTTACTGGTTCTCTCTTTCAGAGCCACGGAGATGCCAGCCTCCAGACAGAAGGGATAATTGGTTCTGGTTTCATAGGGAAATTAAAACTAATTTGAAATTATGAATCACTTTACATTTATTTAGGTTGAATTCCTGTATGACAATAAACCACTGAATGGCAGTGACTGGCTGATTTCTTTTTTTTTCCTTTTAATGATTCATCACTCCTTACCTTCTAGTTATTCTCAAAAAAGCAAGGCATGAAATAGCATCTCTTGCCTGTTGGCTATTCTGGACCTTGAGCTGACCATGGAAGGAAATTAAATACTCGGTTAGGTAAATTTCTGGTCTGATCTAACATACCAGTTTTTATGATAATACCCAAGAAAGCAGTTGACCTCATGGAAACAGGGAAAAATACCACGATCTTGGCCAGAGGTAAACAGATATAAGTGGGGATGATATAAATAGCGAATAATACATGCATGCTTTGCTCCATTTGCATCCATGCGCTTGGTGACTCTCTGTGCTTAGCATGGATGTTATATATTCTTTGGATAGAGCTGTCAGTAAATCAAGAAAAATTGTCCATGGTGTATCAACATTTTTATTCCATCAGTAAATCACAGGCAAGTTGAAACTCCTAGGGTTATGGAAAGGTTTGATGGTGTTTATCCATTTGCAATTCGGTGAAACAATATGAAGGTAAGGCTGGCATTCAACAGGTCCTCTGAATCAGTGTGTTGGGAGGCAAAGTAGTTCAGTTAGTACCTTGTTGTAGTACCACAGTGAAGAACAGTGTTTTAGGCAAAAAGAAACAAATTACTCAAGTCTTTGCAGGTGCAAGGTGGGCTACCCTAAAGGCTGTGATGGAAACAGCTTCTGGAGGCTAGACAGGAATCTTAAACAATCGGGATCAGGCTGAAGGGCAGATGGGAAAGAAATGTAAGTTGGCTGGGTGTTGAACCAATCAAATAAATATGATTGGTGGGCCAGCCAAGTTTAGGTCGACTGTAGTTTGAATTTATTTGAACAACAGTAGCATAGTAATGAAAGAGGGAATGATATTGATTACCAAACTCTGCATATTCTCAAAATACAGAGAGTCCTCCCTTGTCACTTAGCCAGTCTCTGATGATAAAAAGGAGGATCTACAGCCATACTACACTTTTGGCTATTAACAATTGGCATGTTGAGTGAGACTGTTATGAATAGGTGTTCAGCAACCACTTTTCCTCTTCCTTTTCTCCATCTTTCCATTCCCCCTTGCAGCAAATATAATAGATTTAGAATCCCTTTCTTTCTTTCTTTCTTTCTTTCTTTCTTTCTTTCTTTCTTTCTTTCTTTCTTTCTTTTCTATCTCTCTTCTCTTTCTTTCTCTCTTTCTCTTTCTTCTCTCTCTTTTCTTTCTTTCTCTTTCTATCTATCTCTTCTTTTTTTTCTTTATGTCTTCTCTTTTTTATCTTTCTACCTCTCTCTTCTCTTTCTTTCTTTCCCTCTTTCTTTCTATTTCTTTACTTTCTGTCTTCTCTCTCTCTTTCTCTTTTTCTCTATCTCATGTCCTTTCTTTCTTTCTCTTTTTTCTTTCCTTCCTTCCTCTTTTTCTTCTTCTGTCTCTCTTCCCTTTCTCTCTCTCTCTCTCTCTCTCTCTCTCTCTTTCTTTGGCCTATTTTGAACTCACAGTTAGTTAGATATATTGCTCAGACAAGTGTGCCCAATAACTTTGTGGATGGTATTCAAAGGCATCTGGATGGTTTTGTGAAACATGCTGTTATCTTCGAACTTTTGACACCCAAAGGAATGATTCCATCTGTTGTATTAGGCCAACCCCATCTCAGAGCTATGGAGAAGAATTTGTAAGCATTATTATTTGAATTTAACATCCCCTACCCACATGGAGTGAAGACAAAATCCATTTCTAACATCCCCTTTCCCTTTCAATTAGCCCCAATAGAGTTGTCAGTAAATGTTGGCGAGTTGATAGCGATCCGTAGAACTTGCATAATTTCTGCCTATAAGTTGCCCTGTCAATCTTGTATGTTTCATAAGTAGGCTTGCCTCATTTTTTCAGAATATGATCAGTTGTCTCCAATTAAGAGCTAAAAGCCACTTGTCTGCATTTGTTGCATAATATCATTCATTATGTAGATACGGGCTGATTAGTCAAAGAAAACATTTAGCAGATAGAGAATCGAGATAGGAATCTCTTCTTGCCCAAAGCTGATAAATAGCTTGATTTGAAATGGAATTGCAGCTGCTGGGAAGCATTCTTTTTAAAAAAAAAAAAAAAAAACAGGACTCCAAGTGAACTGAAGCTTCCTATTGCAAAGTGTGTGCCTCTATTATGTTTGTTTGTTTGTTTCCAGGCAGGAATAGATCCTTCCGTATGTAATAAAATTATTTAAAAAAAAAACAGAGAGAAAGAGAGGGAGAGAGGTGTTCTAATGAGAAACAAGATGAATCCTGGGATTAGTTTGGATTTAGTCTGTTGCTAATGGCAAAGACGGTTTGGCTTCTGGCCACACATTCACCTAGAAAACACAGAGCTAATTGGAAAAGCACCTGTGATAAGGTGTAACTCACCACCTGCACTTTACTGAAATAAAATAAGCCTCCATAATTGAGTACATTACAGACCAGGCTTGCGAAATCACCTCTAGGCACTGACTTAAAAATTATTCTTCTTCTAAATAAGACTACTGATTTCCAGCTCATCTCTTTCTTTTTTTTTTTCATACGCTGCTGAAGAAACACATATGTCTTACAACCATATGTTTAAGGACCATTCAAAGTTACAAAGGCACTGGAAAAGTGGCCCATTTTTCACACTTACAACCATTGTAGCACTTGGCAATGTATTTATGATGGTGGCAGTGTTCCAAGGTCAGGTGATTCCCCCTTTTTGCAACCTTCTGACAGGTAAAATGGTGAAGCCAGATTCCCTTCAGAACCGTATTACTAAACTTAAGAATTGCAATGATGCACTTAATGGGATTTACTTGTGGCAAGAAAGGTTGTAACATGGAGAAAAAACTCACTGAACAACTGTCTCATTTAACAACAGAAGTTTTGGACTCAATTGTGGTCGTAAGTCAAGGACTAACCTGCACAGTTCCAGAAGTATTTGTTTATTTGCTTATTTGTTTATTTGGTGGTTCTCAGCCGATGGTATTTGCACCCTATGGGAAGTTCAAAAATAGTCTAAGTAGGAAGGATTCAACTGAGCCATTCAAATCTTTATGTCTTTAAAATGTCCTGGAAAGGACAACTATAATAACAAAATCCCTTTTAAAAATGTAATGATGTCCTAAATAAGAGATAGGCTTTGGGATACAGTCATTGGACAGAATAGTCAGTGGGAGTTAAGATATTAAAGTAGGAGAACATATTGTTTTTCGTACAGTTACTAGAAAGAGAACTTAAGTTCTCCAAGATACTATACTAAGACTTCTAGCAGTCCTTGATATTTTGAATTGCTAGATATGTACTTCAGTAATTACTAAGAGCCATAATTTTACCTGATTTCTGTAGCTTAACATTCCTCACCCGGTGTTCCTCAAATACATACGATGAGTCCTATCAGATAGTAATGGAGTTGAGATAAAATACAATTCAGAGGTTCTAGCTACAGGTACTTGCAAGTGAGGGAACTTTAAACAGAACCAATATTTTACTGGAGTTAATGCAAAGGTCAAATGAACAGCTCTTCAGATACAATTACTGGTAACCAACACTCTCAAAATTGTTGCTTAAACCAGTTGAGCATGCAACAACATCAATTAAAATTTGCCACCCCTGATTAAATCTGACTCTTGCTGACTCATCAGTTGATGCTTCCATTGAATTAAATTCATTAAAACAAAGTCCTTACATAGAACAATAGTAATAATCACCTCCTGCTTAACCATCATTAAAGAAGTAAGTTGTCTGCCCCATGCAGGTTTAGGATTGTATCAATCTGCTTTGGAACCTGTCTCACTGACTGACATCAGTTCAATAGACTCAGAAGATCAGCCTTTGGATACAGCTCAGCTTACCTTCCTGGGAAGGCAAATGTTCTCAACATTGCTCTTGAGACAATTCCTTGTCTTCGCTCAAGCCAGCTCCGTCAAGTCTTTGGGAGCTTGATTGAGCTTATAGCACTAACCTGAGTCAAACATTTGTGTGCCAGTCACTTCTTGGAGACACTTGTCTCTTTGGGGATTCACCTACTGGCTGATAAAATCACAAGCAGACCCCTGAAATCAAGAGATGTCACTAAATTTGTCTAGTTTGTGAGTCTGCCAAAGAATGATGATTTGCTGTAATGCAAGCAGATAACTTGGTTTGCAACCCATCTCATGGTTATCACTTGCTCAACTCACAAGGGGCATGTAACTAATCTATTCCTCCTGCTTGTGCTGCCACATATCAAGATGATATTGCTGTACTACTGATTCCTTCTTGCTCTTCAGGTATGTGGTTGATGTTAGTAAGAGCAGAACCACATCTGCAACCGAAGACATTCTACAGAATGTACACTGAGATCAACTCTTATATGAAGGCTAAGTAAGACTTGATAGTCACATAGAATTCCTCCTCTAACTGGACTGGAGAAAGGATTCAAGTCTTTTAAAAAAGAATCATCTAACAGACGTCATAAGTCATCCTCAGTCTGCAGCTTCCTCACTCCCAAGTTGTCCTCTCATATTCCATCTACTTTTGTCCAACTTGTAAGGAAGTCTCAAATGCGCTTTTTCTGGAGGCAACTGGACTTTTGGGGGCTTTTTTTGAAAACATTTCACTTCTCATCCAAGAAGCTTCTTCAGCTCTGACTGGATGGTGGGAAATGGAAGGATTTATACTCCTTGCAGACAGCTGGTCATTTGCATTCTTTTAGCGGGTCATTAAGATAAACCTGGAGGTTTATCTGTATCTTCAGGGTCACTTGCATGGTGCAAATGGGTGTAGAGCCTTCTTGGAACTGTTGAAAGGGATGTATTGTTGATTGGAGATAGATGATGTTGTATTCCTCCCCTTCTGTTGAGAGAAGGCTGTTCAATTTTGACATAGATGGCTTCTTTGACCCCTCTTTCAAACCAGCGGTCCTCTCTGTCCAGAATATGGACTTTGTTGTCTTCAAAAGAGTGGCCTGTGTCTTTTAAATGCAGATGGTCTGCTGAATCTAATCCTGATGTGCTTGTTCTCCTGTGCAATCTAATGAAGGAAGGCATTTGTTTTGTCTTAGGGAGAAGGGGTGACAAGTGAGTAGATTTTTAAGAAGGGTTGGAGTGAGACAAGATGAGATCCCTTATTTTTTCCATGACTCCTCTGCACTTCTTCAGATTGTGACCTGGTAAGGGTGACCAAAAAAAAGCCTACAGATCTCTTACAGCAGGGATGGAAACACTGAGCGATCCATAGTTAATTTAATAAGCTAAGAAGAACCATTGAGATGTAGGACATCAAGAGACATTTGCCTATGGAGAACAAGGCCATTTATGGCTACTAGTTGCAGGTTGATATAGCAATAGCAATGTCACTTAGACTTAAATACTGCTTCACAGTGCTTTACAGACTTCTCTAAGCTGTTTTACAGAGTCAGCATCTTGCCCCCAACAATCTAGATCTCATTTGACCGATCTTGGAAGGATGGAAGGCTGAGTCAACCTTGAACCTGATGAGATTTGAATTGCCAGAGCACTATTAAGCTGCAGTGTCTGGGACATAAACAAGCAAGTGCCTTGTGCCCTGCTTTATCTGGGATCAAGATGCCAGGCAGAATAAAATGTTGGTCTGATCCAGTGGTGGGATCCAAAAATTTTTACTACCGGTTCTGTGGGCATGGCTTGGTGGGCATGGCAGGGGAAGGATACTGTAAAATCTCCAGTCAGAGGTAGTATTTGCTGGTTCTCCTAACTACTCAAAATTTCCACTACTGGTTCTCCAGAACTGGTCAGAACCTGCTGAATACGATCTCTGGTCTGATCCACCAGAACTTCTAAAACAAGGGTGAGAAAGTTGTGCTTTTCCTTCATTCTACTTCAGAGCAGTAATGCAATATGACAGAATCCTCTCGATTGCCCCTCTATAGCAAGTAGTATGGTAGTTATAGTTACATGCATTTGGTTCCATTCCCTTGTAAAACAAATTGCTAATCTTTGCACAGAAAGTCACCGAAATGAGAAGGAGAAGATTGAGCATCAATTAGCAGACTGTAAGCAGATACAAAGAGGGATGATATTTATAAGCATATTGATATAATTAACAGAACTATAAATAAGCTATTAAGAAGAAATTTAGTTAAATTTATTTTGTTACACGATCATTATTGTTATTGTTGTTAGTATATAAGTTAATGTTTCTGTTTGTTTTTTTTTCTTTTGCCTTTCAATGATATGCCCTGACAATACACTGTATTTGAAATGTTTATGAATAAAAAATAAAACATATACTAAAAAAAAGCAGATTGTAATTAATTCTGATGCTCGAGGATTTAAAAGCCTGTCTCCAAAGGGTGGGAGCCAAACTGGAATATCAGGAACTCCTTTGTCAAATGGCTAACATCTGAACCTGTTTCAGATACTGACTTGACAAAGAAAACCGACATTGAAGAGAAAAGATGCTGTCTGACACCCAGGCCACATGTGGCCCCAGTGAGCATGGACAATACATTGCCATGGGATGGGCATCAGACCAGAGGCTATGGATCCCGCGCATTTACTCTGGAGGGAGAAGAAGAACACAGCACCACAAAACCAGGGAATTTATTCCCAAGATCAGTCTTAGGTGAGCTTCTCCACTGATCTTCAGGAAAGGAAGGTTTGATTTGCAAAAGCTCTTTGCAAAGCCCACTGGACCAAACTCTACCCCTGTAAGGGTCATGCAGGAAAACAATAGCCTGGAACCTGAATGTAGAGAGAACAGAAGTTCCTTTAATTAGACAGATTAATAAGGTGCTTAGTTAGCACCGTCTGTTTCTTCAGGGGGGAAGGAGGGGTTGTAATTATAAGGCAAATAAAATATCTCCTAGGTAATATTTATTACATTGCCTGTTGAAATATATGAAAGATAAAGTCAGTGTTGTCCTTTTGACCCCTCTGGGAAGACATGTAGATGAACCGTGTGTGTGTGTGTGTGTGTGTGTGTGTGTGTGTGTGTATCTGTGTAAGAGTGTGTGTGTAGTTGTATTTGCATATGTGTGGTTATGTAGAGGTAGGAGTAGATATGTAGATAAACAACATACATGTGTGTGAGAGAGCGTGAGTGTGTGTGTGTGATTGTGTGTGTGTGGTTGTGTATGTGAAGGGATAGATATGTAGATAAACAACACATGTGGGTTTGAGTGTTTGAGTGTGATTGTGTACATGTGGTTGTGTATGTGTAGGGATAGATATGTAGATAAACAACACATGTGGGTTTGAGTGTGTGAGTGTGGTTGTGTATGTGTCAGGGTAGATATAGACAAACAACGTGTGTGTGTGTGTGTGTGTGTGGTTGCCTATGTGTGGCTGTCTATGTGTAGGTGTAGGTATGTAAACAAACAACACATGTGTGTCTGTGTGAGTGTGCGTAAGATATCTATTTTTGAAATATATTTTTATTCATAAATTATCAAATGTGTGTGTACATGAATAATATACAAACATCGTGCATATGCAGGTACACACCTTTACACACACACACACACACACACACACACACACCACACTTTTAAAGAAGTTGACTGAGTCTGAATTGTTAGTCTGCTTTCATCAAGCTATGATTAAGGGACATGACAACGATGGAACTAGAGAGATGGAAAAACAAATCAAATATGTGTCCAGCTTAGTTTTCTTGTATTTTCCCCCCTAAACTTCCATTGGTTTTGTTGCTTCTATGAAAATATTTTGTAAAACACTTTTTAAAAAATCATTACAGGTTTCAGTTCAGCATAAAAGCATGTGTAACTTCAACTGCCACATTCTCACAACATGTCCAAGAATGGTCAAGTCTAACTTCACCCAGATTTTGCATGCATGTGCGAGTGGGGATGTTTTGCAATCTCAGCTTGGTTTTTTTAGTTTAGGATTCTGAACCTAGAAAAATTACTCAGTGATGAATTCAGGAACAAAGCTAATCACGATGTAGTGTATGATACTCTTTAATTGGGAGTAAAACTCTACATCGATGCTATAATTTTTATGATTGTTCCTTATTGTTATGAAATGTTTCAGCGTTTTAATTGTAATATATGTTTTGTAAGATGCCCTGAGGCATTGACTGAGATGGGCAGCTATAGAAAGTATATAAATAATTAAATAACGCAGATATCTGTTTTGTGCCTTTCCCGCCCCACTTTAATGTTTTTACTGTTTTAATGGCTTTCTAATGGTTTTAGTAATTTTTTTAACCCAGTTATAGGGCAGTTTAAAACCATAGCAGAAACCAAGAAGCTAACCAACAAATAAATAAGGACCGTTTTTACGCAACAGAGCCAGTTTTGCTGTAGGGTTAAGAAGCACCTGGCAGAATCCAGGAGACTGTGAATTCCAGTCCTACGTTAGTCATGAAGCCACTGGATTATTTTGGACCAGTCACCCTTTCAACCCTAGGAAGAAGAAGGGCAGAGCAAACTTCTTTCAAAAACCTCACCAAGAAAACCAGGACTGAAGAAGTGACCTGAAGGAACAAAATAAAACAAAACACCAAAGAGTTAAAAAGTAAAAAATGTTCACAAATTGAGCTGACCTTCTAGTGACCACATACATAGATCCATGCAGTTTCCTGGCAATAATATAGAAATTGTCTTCTTCACAATCTGGGAGTATTTAAAGGTCTCCCTTCTGATTCTATCCAGGTCTGACCTAACTTAAATTTGATTTCTTCTTCTTCTTCTTCTTCTTCTTCTTCTTCTTCTTCT
>BLBF01000059.1:9099596-9111494 GCA_015471245.1 Laticauda colubrina | reverse complement strand
ATAGAATAGAATAGAATAGAATAGAATAGAATAGAATAGAATAGAATGAAATAAGGAAAGAATAGAATGGAATAGAATAACAGAGTTGGAAGGAACCTTGGTCTTCTAGTCCAACCCCCTGCTTAGGCAGGAAATCCTACACACTTCAGACAAATGGTTATCCAACATCTTTTTAAAACGTCCAGTGTTGGATCATTCACAACTTCTAGAGGCAAGTTGTTCCACTGATTAATTGTTCTGTCAGGAAATTTCTGCTTAGTTCCAAGTTGTTTCTCTCCTTGATTAGTTTCCACCCATTGCTTCTTGTCCTGCCCTCAGGTGCTTTGAAGAATAGCTTGACTCCCTCTTCTTTGTGGCAACCCCTGAGATATTGGAAGATTGCTATCATGTCTCCCTCTAGTCCTTTTCATTACACTAGACATACTCAGTTCCTGCAACCGTTCTTCGTATGTTTTATTTTCCGACCCCCTTATCTCTGCACTCTTTTCTAGAGTCTCAACATCTTTTTACACCGTGGTGACCAAAACTGGATGCAGAATTCCAAGTGTGGTCTTACCAAGGCATTATAAAATGGAACTCACACTTCACGTCATCTTGGATGGTTGTCATAAAGGAGAAATTGGGAAACTTCAGGCTTGAGACTTATATTTTGAAGTTTTCTTAGATAAGTAGAGGACTTCCAACTAGGTCCTCTAGTAATCTAAGATTTCTACTGGATGGAAGTGCAAAAAAGTGGGTCAGGAGCATGGATGCATATTCAGAGTGAAGGGACAGTTTGCTTTAGGAGTTACGCTGAACCCCAGACATAGTTTAGCTTAGTTTAGTTTAGCTTAGCTTAGTTTAGTTTAGCTTAGCTTAGCTTAGCTTAGCTTAGTTTAACTTTACTTTACTTTACTTTACTTTACTTTACTTTACTTTACTTTACTTTACTTTACTTTACTTTACTTTACTTTACTTTACCTTACCTTACCTTACCTTACCTTACCTTACCTTACCTTACTTTACTTTACTTTATTGTCATTTCACCTCGTACAACGAAAACAAACACCATCTTCAGTATACATCATGACCATGAAAATAAACACAAACACACATCCTTCACACTCCACACATTGAACTGAAACCCCCCAACACTGCACTATATAGTAGAATTCAAAAGAGCTCCTGCCCTGGGATAGAAGCTGTTTTTCAGCCTATTTGTCTTTGTTTTTATTATTCTGTACTGTTTGCCAGATGTTAATAGTTCAAAAAAAGGGTACCCAGGCTGAGATGGATCTTTGAGAATGTTTTGAACTTTCTTAAGTCTGTGGGAGTTATAAAGCTCTTCCAAAGAGAGGAGAGGGCAACCAATGATCTTCTGGGCAATGACATTAACCCTCTGGAGTGCTCTCCTATCTGCCCTTATGCAATTGGCAAACCATACAGAGGTGCAGTAAGTTAAGATATTCTCTATGGAGCAGAGGTAGAAAGTCACCAGCAGTTTTTCATTCAGTTGTTGTTTTCTGAGAAGTCTCAGGTAGTATAATCTCTGCTGGGCCCTTCTGACCCAGGGCTGCAATGTGGGCACCCCAGGTCAGGTCCTCTCTTAGGGTAACACTCAGAAACTTAAAACTGGCCACTTGCTACACTCGGTCTCCATTGATAAGCAAGGGCTGGATGTCTGATCTGTTCCTCCAATAATCCACTATCAGCTCCTTGGTCTTATTGGTGTTGAGGACCAACTTATTGTCTCCACACCACAAAAGCAACCAGTCCACCTCATCTCGGTAGGCAGACTCATCCCCCTCAGAGATAAGTCCCACCACTGTTGTATCATCTGCAAATTTAGCAATAGTATTACTTGCGTGAGTGGGAATGCGGTCATGCACATAAAGAGTACAGAATAAGGGACTCAACACTCAACCCTGTGGTGTACCAGTGTTAAGAATAAGGGCTGAAGAGGTATGATTACCTAATGTGACCCTCTGTGAGCAGCCAGAACATGCATCAAAGCATTGATTGATTGATTGATTGATTGATTGATTGATTGATTGATTGATTGTTTATAAGGCCACCCATCTTAATCAGTGTGACTCTGGGTGGCAGACAGTGCAAAAACAACAATACACCAAAGAAGGACAAGAAAAACTATCATAACAATAAACAATGCAGAAGAGAATGTATGTAGCTCATGGTTGCAATGTGGGGTCTTTGATGCTTTCTGAGTTGGGTTGTTTTCTTGCAGACGTTTCATTATCCAACTCGGTAAGATCATCAGTGCTAGAACCCCTCTCCCTTCTAGCACTGATGATGTTACTTAGTTGAGTAATAAACCATCTTCAGAAAACAGCCCAGTTCAAAAAAGCACCAAGGACCCCACAATATATAATATATATAAACTAAGTAGAAAATGGTGAGCAACCGTATAACAAAAGAAGCACAAAAGGGCTCCCACTCAACTGGTCTCTAATGACTGCAGAAGACCAGATCTTAAGCTGAGAAGGGTTGAGAAATTGAGACCTATCATATAGTGGGAGGAGTTTGCTCCAGAGGACAGGGACAACAGCAGAAAACACATTTTCCTTAATTCCATAGGATGACAAGACTTAAAAGAAGGAACCTGGAGCATGCCTTCCCTATAGGAGTGTGTGGGGTGAGCAGATCTTCTTGGTAGAAGCTGCCTCCTCAAGAACCTGCTCCTAAGCCATGTAGGACTTTAAAGATTATCACCAGCCTTTCAATGGCTGCCTTCCCATTTGGAAGTCAGTGTTATCTCCTGGAGTAGACGTATTACATAGCATAATGCACAGCATTTATGACCCCATAAATGCCCACATGGCTGCATTCTGGACCAATTGAAGCTTCTGGATGGTTTTCAAGGACAGCCTTACACAGAATGCATTTTAAGAAACCCAACCTACTGAACCCAGCATGCTGATGTTTTCAGAAAAGAAATGGCTCCAATCTGAAAAGCCACCAAGGAGAGAAATGTCTTAGTTCAGCCTTGAACAGGCTGAACATGCATTTCCTCAGAAAGATCATTCAGTTAGCAGGTTGCCAGTCCTGAAAAATCACTTTCCATAAAGCCATCTACCTAATGCCATCTTCCAGGAGGCCAGAAGGACATCTTTCAATGATGAATACATGCCTAAAGATATTTACACATATCAGCACAAGTCACTTTTACTGAAATGCATTCTGATATTGCTTGGAGCAGGAAAATGTGTTGAAACATTCAGGAAGCATGAAAAATGGTTGATGACTAAATTTTAATATGTACTAGGCCCCAGAGGTACAACTGAGATCAGCTCATATCCAGGTCTGCAGAGCTCATCCTTACTAACTTGCTAAAATAGCCTCTCCTCAGCCAGGTGCCCTCCTTGACTTCTGCTGTTGCTGGGGTCAATTGGGAGGCAGTGTGAATCCACCTGCTTGGATAGTTTACAGTTCATTTTCTTTGTACAAAGTTAAATTTGTTGTAACAAGGTTGGCTACATTGTGAGAATTCAACCACTGAGCTTGACCTGAAGAGACGGGATTCTACATTATAAAAAAAAATGAGAGAACCATTTGAAACCAAATTTGCAAAATGCTACAAACCATCTACAGAAAACTGGAATTGATTGAAATCCCATGGAATAAATTTATTTTTCTATCAGCTAATAGGCCAGTGATTAAAGATAAATAATTCTCATCTTCTAGCCTTGTGATGACAAACCTATGGTGTGCGTGCCACAGGTGGAACGCAGAGCCATTTGTGCAGGCACGCAAGCCCCAGCCAAACTTACCTGCACTGCACATGCGTGTACCTCCCAGGTGATTTTTGGCCCTTTTCAGGCCATTTTCACCCTCCTGGAGGCTTGAAGGAAGCCTCTGCAGCCTTGGGAGACCGAAAAATGGACCTTCCAGAAATACCAGAAGTGCCGAAATAGGCCTGTTTTTCAGCCTCCTGAGGCAGGGTGGGGGTGTTGCACACACATGTGCAGGGGGGCAGAGTGCACTGCATTGTCGGTGCTGGTAGGTGCGCTATCAGGCCATAGAGATTGAAAAAAGACCAAAAAGCATGAATAGAAGAGATGATTGCACCAGACTGTCAATTATTTGGAAGCCTGCACTCACAGATAAAAAAATCTCCACACCACAAGCCAGGCAAACACCTGGGCACAAACAGACTCCCCCTGATACCTCCAGCGCAAACACCCCCCCACCAGGCACCCAGATGAAACCTAGCTTCCTAATAGATAACAGCCATCCTTTTACTCGAAGCCAAGCTGCACTGAAAGCCTCCAATACAGGAACACAGTGTTGCCAGCCAATCAAAGCCACAAAACAGACAGAAGAAACCAGAAACACCAATCAAACAAACTCCAAGACCAATAAACACAGACCAAGACTCCCAACCAATCAGGATGAAGAAAAAATCATTCTGGCTCAACAGTAGGTTAGTCTCAAATTTAAAACTAAACAGCTGTGATAGCCTGACTCACAGACGAACTCAATACAGAAGCCTGATGATGGCAGATGAGATTCTGCTGAAACATTGCTACAACTTTAAAAGCACAACTACAATGACGTGGGATAATATATATGTATATTATGTACATGTATATATATATATACATGTATGCTGTTCAGCTTCCTTCGGGTATTATCCCATGTCACATTATGTGACCTGAAATTCCTACACAGCTGCAGAGACAACAATGCAACACCAACCTGCTTCAAATTAACATTTCATCACAGCACAACAGCTAATAAACGTATCCTGAAAAGAACTGAAATGGCTCTACTCAAGAACGAGCTCCACAGTAAGAGATTCCAATTGGATCAATTAAACAAAGATTTGCTAGCACTACACCTGGAATTGAGCAGCAAAATCCACCCTCTACTTTGGGATAAGATAAAACAACTTACAACTTGGAGAGCTGAAACTGAAACCACTTACAAAAATGAAAAACTCTCAAAGAAATTTAAAAAATTAGAAAATGACAAGAAAACCCCCAACAACCCACCACAACACCTAAAACAATTAGTATATAACATTTCCAACAGAAAACTCAACAAAACAGAAACAGATGTCCTATCCAAAGGATTCAATTATGCCATAGCACCCAAAAAAATCCCCACAGAATCCATCATATGTGCAGTAGAATCCAGCCTAACCAAATTAAATACAGATGAAGCTGACAGAATAAGACACCAGGTTACTCACATCTTATGCACAACGAAACCACCAAAAAGTAATTTGCAAAAAGATGAATTCAGAGCACTACAAACCCTGAAAAATGATAACAGCATAATAATACTCCCAGCAGACAAAGGAAATGCCACAGTAGAAATGGACAGAAAAGACTATGAAACAAAATTGACAGACCTACTCCAAGACTCCACATACAAACCTATAAACACAGACCCAACCACATATCTAGAAAAATTAACCAAGAAGAAAATTATAACTAGCCACATAAGCAGAGAAATCCAACAGATGATCATCCCAAGTGAAAAATCTTCTAGATGCCCCAAATTATACTGCCTCCCAAAAATACACAAAGAAGGCATACCTCTCAGACCCATAGTCAGCTCCATAGGAGCACCTTTACAAAACCTAGCAAAACACTTAGCAAAACAACCACTTACAAAAATGAAAAACTCTTGAAGAAACTGATGAAATTAGAACATGACAAGAAAGCCCCCAACAACTCACAACAACACCTGAAACAATCAGTATATAACGTTTCCAACAGAGAACTCACCAAAACAGAAACAGATGTCCTAACCAAAGGATTCAATTATGCCATAGCACCCCAAAAAATCCCCACAGAATCCATCATATGTGCAGTAGAATCCAGCCTAACCAAATTAAATACAGATGAAGCTGACAGAATAAGACACCAGGTTACCAACATCCTATGCACAAGCAAACCACCCAAAAGCAACTTGCACAAAGATGAATACAAAGTGCTACAAACCCTGAAAAATGATAACAGCAAAATAATACTCCCAGCAGACAAAGGAAATGCCACAGTAGAAATGGACAGAAAAGACTATGAAACAAAATTGACAGACCTACTCCAAGACTCCACATACAAACCTATAAACACAGACCCAACCACATATCTAGAAAAATCAACCAAGAAGAAAATTATAACCAGCCACATAAGCAAAGAAATCCAACAGATGATCATCCCAAGTGAAAAATCTTCTAGATGCCCCAAATTATACTGCCTCCCAAAAATACACAAAGAAGGCATACCTCTCAGACCCATAGTCAGCTCCATAGGAGCACCATTACAAAACCTAGCGAAACACTTAGCAAAACAACTGCAGCCCCATGCTGAAACCGCAGCTTCATATGTACAAAACTCATACCACTTCTTAGAAATGATCAAAGATCTACACGTGGAACAAGAAGATCTGCTTGTAAGTTTCAACGTAGTTTCACTATTCACGCAAGTCCCAATAAAAGAAACTCTTGAAATTATCAAAAATAAATACCAACCAGCTAAAGACCTCATGGAACTAACAGAACACTGCCTAACCAACACATATTTCATATACAAAGGACAAACATACAAGCAAATTGAAGGAGCCCCTATGGGATCACCACTGTCACCCGTCATTGCAAACCTGTTCATGGAAGAATTCGAATCCAGAGCCCTGGCTAATGCCACCCACAAACCCAAACTATGGCTAAGATACATCGATGACACATTTGTGATTTGGCCCCATGGAAAAGAAAACCTAAACAATTTCCTAACACACCTAAACAGCACACACCCCAAAATCAACTTCACCATGGAAATGGAAATAAACAAACAACTACCATTCCTAGATGTACTAATCTACAAAAGAACAGATGGCACACTGGGATACACCATATACCAGAAGAAAACACACACCAACCGCTACCTCAACACCCAATCCCACCACCACCCAGCACAGATAAATTCCGTGGCGAAAACAATAATTATCAGAACCAAACGCCTGGGAGATAAGACACATATAAAGGCTGAACTATACACCCTGACTGAAGTACTGACAGCCAATGGCTTCCAAAAAAACAAAATCACCAACTTGATCCACAAAAACACACCAAGACATAACAGAGACCTAGAAGACCAACAGACCTATGGAACAGCTGTCTTGCCCTACATAAGAGGTACTACAGATAAAATCAGTAAGATACTACACAGGCATCACATCAACACTGTCTTCAAAACAGACAAAAAAATAGCAGCCATCCTTAGAAACCCCAAAGATAAAATTGACCTGGAAAACCAAGGCATATACCAAGTTCCCTGTACATCATGCCCGGCCACATACATTGGGCAGACCAATAGAAGAATAAGTACCCGCCTAGATGAACACAAAAATGCAGTAAAAAAGCTGGAACACACCTCCTCACTAGTCCAACACATGAAAACCACAGGTCACAACATCAACTTCAATGGCACTAAAACCCTGGCCACTATAGAAAACCCCAACCACGGAATCATCAGAGAAGCCATAGAGATTGAAAAAAGACCTGAAAGCATGAATAGAAGAGATGATTCCACCAGACTGTCAATCATTTGGAAGCCTGCACTCTCAAATAGAAAGATCTCCATGCCACAAGCCAGGCAAACACCTGGGCACAAACAGACTCCCTCTGATGCATCCAACTCAAACACACCCCAACCAGGCACCCAGGTGAAACCTGGCTTCCTAATGGATAGCAGCCGTCCTTTCACATGAAGCCAAGCTGCACTGAAAGCCTCCAACACAGGAACAGAGTGTTGCCAGCCAATCAAAGCCACAAAACGGACAGAGGAGGCCGGAGACACCAATCAATCAAGCTCCAGGTCCAGTGAACACAGGCCCAGACTCCTAGCCAATCAGAATAGACCAGCCTCAAATTTGAAACCAGAAGCTGTGAGACCCATATCCATACAGAAGCCTGATGATGGCAGATGAGATTCTGCTGAAACGTTGCTACAACTTTAACAGCACTACAATGATGTGGGATAATACCCGAGGGAAGCTGAACAGCACACATGTAAGTACCCGCGAAAGCTTATATATATATATATATATATCCTATATGTTTTTTTAAGTTTTCGTGGGTACATACATGTATGGTATTCAGCTTTGTTTGGGTATTTTCCCATGTCATTATAGTTATATATATAATTATTATTATACATTACAATTATACACATATAATTATATATATATAATATCCTATATATATAGGAGGCACATGCCGGTGTCTTAAGCTTTCAATATCCAGGGCTCATGGACTTCCCATTGTCATCAATTCTGTCTTCTTAACCAGATTAAAGAACCAGAAAAACAGGAAGCTCCGTGACAGCTATTCACAAAGCTGCATACTTGGAAAAGATTCAAAAAGCAGCTTATCTTAGCTTCACCAGCCAATCCCAACTTGCAAAGCCTCACATTTAAAAAAAATCCAAATTCTTGAAACCAAGAATGACAACGTTGGTAATTTTTACACTAGAACACACATTTATTCAGAATGAAGTCACACTGAGTTCAGTGGTTCTTACTTGCCAGTTATGATTGGCAGGAATACATGGGAAACTATACATTCAGAAAAACCAAAACAAAGGTCCATTCAGCCATCCTTTCTATTTTTGGTCTAAGAAAAACAGAACAAAGGGGGACAAACTAACCTTGTTTGCTACTTGCCCTTGTAGATTGGGGTAGATTAAAATAATGCAAATTCATACCCACTTCATTTAATTGTTTATATAGAATAGGATGCAAAAGTAAGGTGTTCACTGAAAGGAAGCAAAGAAATATGTACAATTCTAATTTGTCGTTGCCATCTCTTGATTATCCAAATTTTTGCAGCCTAAATCAAGTAGCCTTACATTTCCAACAAATCTCAGGATGGAGATCCGAAGAAGAATGTTTTCTCCATAAGAAAGGAATAACATATGTAATACAAACTATTATCAACACAATGTAATACAAGCTGTGATCCACTTTTGTGACCTTCTGACAAGCAAAGCCAATGGGGAAGCCAGATGAGCAGTTGATAAGTCAGTAACCAGGTTACTAATTTATCAACTGCAATGATTCACTGAACAACTGTGCAGGGGTAGGCTTCAAAAATTTTAGCAATGGGTTCTCTGCCTGATTGCTGTGTGGGTGTGGCCATGGTGGGTGTGGCCTAGTCAGCCTCCTGCACCATGGTGTTGGGGGGCCTTTTTGCCTTCTCTGGGCTCCGGAGGCTTTCATCAAGCCTCTGCAAAGGCAAAAATGGCCTCCCTGGGCTCGAGAGGATCTCTGGAGTTTCTGGCCTTCCTGATCTTCCGGGAGGCCTGTTTTTTTCCTTTCCTGAGCCTCAGGTCATGCCCTGCATCCAAAATGGGCTGTGTGGGGACACCTGGGAAGGGAGTGCACAAGGAACTGCACAGAACTTTAGCAAGGGGCTTTCCCGAACTGGTGCAAAATCCCCAGCAGCCTACCTCTGCAACTGTAGCAAGGAAAGTCATAAAATGGGGCAAAACTTCCTTAACCAACGTCACACTTAACAACAGGAATTTTAAGCTCAATTGTCATGCCCCTGGTGGAGACTGACTCTGAGGGAAAGGAGGAACAGCTGACAGGGAGTGGAAGTGTGGCTCGGGAGGTTATGGAGGAGGCTGAGGAAGGGCAGAGGCGAGGCAGTCAGAGGAGGATCCAGGCCCATCCCCTATGCATCCTAAGGCACACAGAGAGGAGAGGACAAGGGAGAGACGTGGTCTACTGGGGAGGAGAGGGCCTTGATCCTCTTCATGGGCTGCAGCTGTGACAACTGGATAAGAGGATGGACATGTATATGAGTGCTGGAAACAAAGCATGGAAATATCTCTAGTTTATTGTTCCTCTCTGAGTTTGGCATCTTTCCCAGTGTGTGTTCTGATATCTGTGAATGTCTTCAAGCCCTTATCTTGCCTGGTTTTTGTTGTTTTTTACTCTTTATAATTTAAATGGTATTTCCTCCTTCTTGTAACTGCATGTGTGGGAGGTTTTTTATCTCCAGTCAAGGATATTTGTAGCTTGGAAGCAAAGTGAAGGAATAAAAGGGGCTTCACCTGTTTTTTGTGACAGTGTTTATTTTGTATTCCACCCTGGGTCATCACATCAATTGTGGTCGTAAGTCAAGGGCTACTTGTACTGTATATAAAAGGCAAAAGCCCCATACATAAATTATACCTAAATTGCCAGTGCATACATTCTGACCACAATCATTGGTGGTGCAAATCTGACATTGTGCATAAGGAACAGTAGTTTGCGGTTGGAAAATCCATCTGTAACTCTGTTCTAAGGTTCGATCTTCAGCCTTTGAATAAGGACGTTGGTATTTCTGCTCCCCAAAACCTCTTTTTCTCCAAATTGCCAGCCTGGTTTCTATGTTGTATTTATGTTGCCTTGATTGTTTTCATTCTTGGGAGGGAAAAAAAAAAGAACTAATGAATTGAGTGCCACCCTTTGGAACAAAAAAAAACCTGTGGCAGCGTGTAGTTCTCAGCACAAGCTATATAGACAGAGTTATAAATTAAGCGGAGATACATAATACAGAAAAAGCCATTCTGAATACATAATATATTAAGTCATTCACATTTTCCACAGTTAATCCATCTGTCAGCAGTCAGCTCATAAACAGACTCCCTGACAGGTCTCAAAGGCGAACACGCTGGGATGCTTTCCACAGGTGTGCATCTGGGCGGAAGGCAGAATTGTACGTGCATTAAGAGAGGGTCTGGATGGAGGAATTGGGACTGCATGGAAGGTACAGAAAGGGGGGAGGATTTTGGGGAAGCAATTAAACCTTTTAATTTTTTTTTAATCTTTATTTATCAAGAGAAAAAGAAAACTTGACAAGAGCGATATTCATGGCGAAGACTACTCAATTAGTCTTGCAATGATGTTAAGATTGTATTGTAGAACTGATTGGTTTACTTTTAAGTCACTTCACTGGACCTGGGGGAGGGGGGAAGGAAGATTAAGCAGGCGTATAATGAAACAAAATTTTTTAGCAGTCCTCAGGTCAAGGCCCTCAGGAATACAACTTTGGATCAAGGGAAGGGTTAAGCACCAGCCCTTTGCTTGAAGAAGTCAGCTCAAATGAAAACAAAATGAACTGAAGCACTTTGGGTATAATATTGAGTTTAAATAAATCTGGGGTGTGACTTCAGATTGTGTCCACCAGCTAAACGAGAATGTAGTGGAACTGGATAAGGACTGGCATGTTCTCCAGGGGGCAGAGAAACTCCATGGTGAGAAATAATGACAACAGGACACAATGAATTCTAATCCTACCTTAGACCTGAAAACTGGCTGGGTGATAGTGAGTTCTAGTCTCACCTTAAACATTAAAATTGATAAGGTGACTTTTGACAATCATCAGGAGACTGTAAATTCTAGTCCTACTTTAGTATGAAACCCAGCTTGGTGACTTTGGGCCTGTCCCTCTCTATCAGCTAAAATCGCCTCACTGTGGGGAAAACTGGAGGAAAAAAAACAGAAATGTTTGCCTCCTTAAATTATTTACAAGCAATAATAAAGGTGGAGAGGAAATCAAAGGTGTAAATTAATTAAAATAAACCCTTCTTTACACTTAGAGAGCTTTCAGCTATCAATTTTCTTATTCTTAAAGCAGGAGACAAAATAACGAAGGTCAAAAGTATCAAAAATTGTTAGTTCTGGTCACTATTTAATAGGGCTACACAGGGAGTACATAGGGTGATTGCATTTGAAAGTGATTTGGTTGGGTTACCCTGCTGAAATGGGATCATTCATGCATCAAATTTGGATTATTTACCTATGCGAGGCAACTTCTAGGTTCCTTCTTTCAATGATTCTCTAAGTTTGTTGATCAGTTTTTTATTTTATAAGAATGTATTTCTCTGGGTTGTTCAACCCAACTAC
>BLBF01000059.1:9085443-9099196 GCA_015471245.1 Laticauda colubrina | reverse complement strand
TGGTCTGAGCTCCAAGCTTGGCAATTTGGTTACATTTCATCACCATTTGAGGAGACATTGTCAGTGCGCTTTGAATTGTGCTCATTGTGAAGCAATCTTGGCATTAGAAACCTGGTAGAAAAGATTGGACAACAAATGTATGTAGCCACAGTACAATTTATCTTGTTTCAGCCTCGGATAGTTTACTTCCACAACAAATGGTGGTTCAAAACTTAAGCCATGATGAAACAAGCCATCTTTGTAACTCAGGCACTGTGATGTCCTACACAGAGATCATCTAACAGTGTGATGCTGGTGGGAAATTCTAACATTGTTCTTTCAATTTGGTTTTTATGCACACATTTCATTACCCAACACATTTCATTACTTATGAAAAATCTACTTATGAAAGTAGATCTACTTATCTACTTATGAAAAATATGCAAGAAAGCAACCAAGTTCAGTGAGCACCAAGGACCCCATAGTTCAACCTGAGCTGCAAATATTTTCTTTTATTGTATTGTTCTTTCAAAAAGGTACCAGATAACATCCAATGTTATTTTGATTTATTTCAAGAATAGTGAGCGATTATATATAAAAAGCAGGTGCATTATTTTCTCTACAAAAATATTTTCTTTAGCTTGAAAAGTTGTCAAGGGAGCAATAGATTTCTTCCTCCCCACCCCCATTTCAGTGAATCCCTTAGATCTATAGGTACATCTGGTGGATAAATATTGCATTGCAGTTAAACACCTTCAATGCAGAACCAGCTTCATTGTAGGCATTTAGGTCAAAGCATACTCTCGCTTTTCCTTTATCAACCTTTGAGTAGATCTTCTAAATATGTGCATGATCACTGCTTGGACAGAAAAATGTGTTTATGGCAGAGGTTACAGGATCAGACTCCATGCACAGATCAGGAATTACATTTTTTTAGAGTTACCATTTAATATCTGAAGATGAAGAAGTGTGTTATGTTTCGAGTACAAGAACATTCAAAGCAGAGATGGTGTTCAGCAGGTTCTCATCAGTTCTGGAGAACCAGGAGCAGAAATTTTGAATAGTTTGGAGAACCAACAAATACCACCTCTGACTGGAGATTTTACAGTATCCTTCCCCTACCACACCCACCAAGTCACGCCCACAGAACCGGTAGTAAAAAAAATTGAATCCCACCATTGATTTAAACCATGCCTATGTAAGACCTATGGTAGGCATTTGTAATGGGAAGTGCAGAAGGAAAACTTATTGGCAAAAAAAGGTAATATATGAACTTCATATATTCTCTTCTATTGGAAAGAAAGTATTAGAAATTCTGTTTAGATATAGTACCACAGACCAAATAAAGAGTACAGTCACCATGTGGTTTTACTGCTCAACTGTTGAACTGTAACAGGAAACAGGAAACTCTACTTAGAATAAAAGAACATAGAGTATATACCATAGATCCAAACTCATAAACACTGCCATCTACTGGCTGGATACTACTGTAGTTGTTGCATAAAAATACATTCCAACAATGAATTCCAACCAAAAGTAACCTATAGTTTTTGGAACACAATGGTTCTTTGAGTCCAAGTAGATATGATGGGCTGTCCTTCAGGATCAATTTGATTCTCATGCATTCTGTCCAGATTACTAGAGCTATTTTAAGATTTCTGGATTATTATAGTTCGTCACACAGCCAGCCAGATGCTTAGACTGGATTTGGCACTTTTATCCACTTTCTGAATCCTTTCCAAAGACATGGGATAGGCAGGTGTTTTTGTTTGATGCTGTTAAAAGTATCATCACAGGATCTATGAGCCACAGAGGTGGAGTGGTTAGAATGCAGTACTGCAAGTTACTTCTGCTGACTGCCAGCTGCCTGCAATTTGGCAGTTCAAATCTCGCCAGGTCAAGGTTGACTAAGCCTTCCATCATTCCGTAGTGGGTAAATTGAGGACCCAAATTGTTGGGGGCAACAGGCTGACTCTGTAAATTGCTTAAAAAGGTTGTAAAGCACTGTGAAGAGGTATAAGTCTAAGTGCGACAATACTATCTACATTGTTCCCAGTAAGGCTGTCTTTTGCAATTGATTGTTGGTGATTTTGTCAATGCCAATGGTGTTCAAGTGTGCTCTAGATATTTGGGGATTGTACCCAAGATGCCTATTATTATGTGTACCATATTTACTTTCTCTTACCATTTCTCATTCTAATTCTAATTGCAGTTCATCATATTTTGTTATTTCTCTTTCTTTCTACTGTCTCCAGGTACTGCCATGTCCATTGTCCAGACATTCTTTGTCTTTCTTACTGACGTAAAGCCTCGACTTCACAACCGTGTAAATGTGTCCAACCTCCACCAGCATGTTGTGGCAAACAATCTAAGCCAAGAGGACATTCTTTGGCAGTGACATCAATTTGCATTAAATTAGTGCAATGAGATCGGATTGACAGCCTCTCTGATATTCAGAGTGACTGAATGGTGTTTTCAAAGCAAGCAATCCAAGTTCTTATTGCAAAGAAATCATATCTTGATCATTTACTATTTTTCCTTCATGTAACCTTGAGTAGCTGAAGAGTTTGGGTATCATTTTACTGTTATTTTTACATTTTACATAACACCATCATAGCACAAGGGAGACAAAGTTCTCAGTGAGAAGGTCCAAATTATTTCAAAGATAGTTCATCAAGAACTACATGATCCCTACTGAAGAAGAAAGATTAAAAAGAATTGATATTTTGAGATGTTTACAGTATGGTCAGAATCTTGAAACTGGGAGAGAAAACAAAGAGTGAGAAAATCTTACATCTTATTCATGGACAAGGAATAATTCTGAAAAATATATCTCACTAGCTCTATGCCCATGCTTTGCTATGAAACTATGTGATCAGCCTTTGTTTTGGGGGAGGAAAATAAGAGGAAAAATTGTGCCTCTGCCTACCAGCATCCATTGGTATTCATCTGGCTAGCATCCTGTCAGTGTGTGAGAAAGTTGAGGGCTATTTGGAAACAGAAACATTATTTGCTGTGTGAGCAAGAAGGAGATAGCAAGGAGCCTAGGCATGGCTTAGCTCAACTATTCTGTACTAAAACTGCTTTGTGATGTGAAATTAAAACTGAAACTTCTCTGCTTGTGTTTTGCATTTGGAACAGATTTCTTTTCAGGTGGGGAGTGGAACTAGAACTCCTTTGCATCAGAATGTGTTAATAATAATATATGAAATGCTAATGCTCTGATGGTCATTTCAAAAAATCCTTTCTTGGTGAACATCTAGAAGCCAAGAGGAACATACGTGCCAAATTTCAAGTTTGTAGGCTTTAAGGTTCTGGAAATTTTGTGATGATGCGTGAGTGGCATTTTGTTTTTATATATATAGATTTTGACGAAAATCAAAGAGCAATCTATGAATCTGCAACTTATACATACAGGTAGTCCTTGACTTATGACCACAATTGCTTAGCAAGACAGTTGTTACTTAAGCTTAGCCCCACTTTATGACTTTTCTTGCCACTGTTGTTAAGTGAATCATTGCGCTTGTTAAGTTAGTAACATGACGGTTGTGAATCTGGCTTCCCCATTGACTTGGCTTGTCAAAAAGTTTCAAAAGGGAACCACATGACCCCAACACTGAAACCAGTTGCCAAGTGGCTGAATTTGATCACCTGACCCTGAGGATGCTACCACGGTCATAAGTATAAAAAAAATAGTCATAAGTCATTATTTTCAGTGCCATAGTAACTGTGAACAATCACTAAACGAACAATGGTAAGTCAAGGACAACCTGGATTTAAACTTGCTTTGCATTTGAGAGTGAGGTCATTCAGCAGGCATCACCGACAGCAACCCCCCCATATTAATCAGCTTATGATACCATATGCAAACCTAAATAATAATCGCAGTTGTGTAAACATTCGGCATATACACTCTTGTTGTTTTCCATGCACTTGTCATCCACAACTAAGCCCTAACTCCTAGGCATGTTACACTAGGAATATTAATCTTAGAATGATGTCAATTTTAACCTTCAGATATTATAGCACAGGGAAACATTTTTTAAAGTCATGGATATTATGGAGAAGGTCGAACATTGTAGTTCTGGATGCTGAAGGGGAATTTTCCAGTGTATATTCCACCTTGCTTCATGAATTAAAAAATCCTTCCCAGTGGTGGGATTCAAAAAAAAATTACTACTGATGATCTGGTCTTTATAATGGAGAAGCCATTGAAAACAGCATCTAAACTGATAGAAAAAATTGAAGAATATGGGCAGGTGGCAGGATTGAAAATAAATAAAGATAAAACTAAAATCTTAGTTTAGAATATGATTGAAAAACAAAAGAACGAACTGATAGAGAGATTAAATATCCAGATCTCAAACAAAGTAAAATATTTAGGAATACAACTAACAGCAAGATGCAGAACACTACAGGAAGATAATTACTATAAACTTAAACAACCGATTGTGACAGACTTGAAAAAAATGGGAAAATTTACAACTAATTTTTTTTTTACAAAATTTACAATAGGGAGAATGTCTACAATTAAAATGAATATGTTACCAAGGATATTATATTTGTTTCAGACAATTCCAATTAAACTAGGGAAAGAATACTTTGAGGACTTAAGCAAAACAATGTTGAAATATATATGGCAGGGAAAGGAAGCAAGAATTAAATTAAAATTGTTACAACAAAAGGAGGCTTTGGGCTACCCAATTGGGAATTATACTACCAGGCAGTAACATTGATGTGAATGAAAGAATGAATTGTTTTGAGAAATACTAGACTGTTAAAGTTGGAAGGTCATGATTTGCTATTGAGGTGGGATACTTTCTTATGTATAAGGAAAGTAAAACACAAGGGTATTTTAGAAGACATATTCAAGATGCATTATTGACAATATGGGAGAAAATAAGGAAACAACATTATATGAAAATAACAGTCTGGTTGTCAACTATAAAGGCATACACATATCCAATTGTTTTTAAAACAGAACACATAATTAGATATAGTGAAATATTAAATGAAAAGAATAAACTCAAAGCAAGAACTAGAAGGGCAAGAGATAAAGATGAACTGTTCTTCATATGTTTAAATACATTCTAGATATGATAAAGATAGTAAGACTGAATGGTTTTATAATGAACTTATTGAATTAGATGGAATCTCTTAACATGAGAGGATAATTAAAAAAGTATATGGTTATTTACTTGGAGTGAAACTAGAAGAACAAGTTAAAGAAACAATGATTGCTTGGGGCAATTTTTTTTGGATAAGTGATAGATTTAGAAAAATGGCAGAAACTATGGTCTCGAAACTATAAATTAACAATGTCGACAGCATATAAGGAGAATTTGTACAAGATGGTTTATAGGTGGCATCTACCCCCAGCAAGAATAGCAAGGATGTTCAAGGATAAATCTGCGAAATGTTGGAAATGTCATCAGATACCTGGATCGAATTACCATATGTGGTGGATGTGTGTGGAAGCCAAAAGATACTGGACTAAAATTCATACATGGTTAAAAAAAAATGACAAAACAGCATATAGACTTGAAACCAGATATATTTTTATTGGGTATCTTATCTGAAGGATACAGTAGAGAATTGATATATTTGATTATTAATGTTTTAACAGAAGCTAGAATTGTATTTTCATTAGAAAGATGAAAAAATTCTTACAGAAGAGGAGATGATCAAGAAAATAATGGAATGTGCATTCACTCGTCCATTTATTCCTTGCCCTGGGCTATCAGCTAGGTATAAATTTTGAAGTACTTCCCAGAAGTTCAAGCTGAGTTTGAAGCTCAGCAGCAAAATGCATATATTTACCATGTTTCTCCAAAAATACAACCTACCCTGAAAGTAAGTCCTAGCTTGATTTTTACATGCACACCCAATATAAGCCCTACCCCTGTCCCCCCCAAAATAAGGATCGACCCAGAGCTCTGTTATCAGCTGCAGAAGCCTTCAGGAAAGCTTTGGCAGCCTTGCCAGCCACAGAAGGAATTCCTGAAAGACTCTGACAGCTAAAAGGAAGCCAGGGGCAAGGCATGCAAGTGAGGTGAGTCAGTGGATGACATTTCCCGAAAATAAGACCTGGTGCCTTTTTGGGTGCCAAAAATATAAGACTGGGTCTTATTTTATGGGAAACACAATATTTGTTGGTTGTATATGCCACATTTCCTTCAAGCTGGAATCAGGGCTATCTTAACACATGGGACTGATGGGCACTTGACCGTGGGTCCCACAATCATAGGGTCCCCATATTAATCTGTGTATGGTTATAAAAAAATAGATTGTATAGAGATGGACAGGCTAACGATGAAAATAAAAGACAGAGAAGATTCCATTTATTATAGGACCTGGAATGCCTGGTATGAGTGGTTCAGAAATAAAAAGAAAATAAACTGGCAATTAGGAAAAGAATGAGGGAATATGTAAATATGTAAATATACCATAGAGAAGATTGAGATGTAAGGATAAAAGATTTACAGTAAGAGTAAGATGTAATGGTAAAGGAATAAATAAATACATATATTGAAAATGTGATGAGATGCAAAAGATGTCTTGATGTTGATAACAATGTTTTATTTTATGTTTTTTTAAATTTGGAAACTTAATAAAATTTATTAAAAAAATAATCTTATATTAACCCTTCAATGCACCTTGTATCATATAAATACAGCAATATATTTATTACATTTACTGCATTTTTTAACTAATCAGTGTTATTTTATTAAATAACACCAATTTTGTTGGAAGTGCCAATAAAATAAATATTAATTTTATTGACCATTTACATTTTTATTCCTGTCAGTAGTTGTCATAGGGGCCCCAGTACACTGCTTTGCTCAGGGCCCATAATGCTGTTAAGATGGCCCTGGCTGGAATATACAGAACTCCCTCCTTCTAACAACAACTTGGTGGGTTTGAAAGTTTAGCTGTAGGGGATTGAATCAAAATTACCCAGAGGGCTTCCATGATCAAGATTGAACTTGAATTTGGATCTCCTCAGTCCTCCATTTTAATTTCCACTTCACACTTGCTGTCAAATCAACAAGGATGTCCTAATGTATTTATTTTTCATCATTGAAGTTTCCTCATGGCATTATCATAGTGCTTCCTTTTCAAGGAAGGACAGTAACAACTAATTATCTCTAGTGCTTAGGGATAATAAGATTTTGATTGCTTTGCTAATGATTTGTGCAATTAAATGAAAGGTTCCAGAATCCTTAACATCCTTCTTGGCCTCTTCCTGAGTTCATGGGCTCTTAAGACATTTTTTATAAACATCCTTCAAGAAGTACTTCATGGAAAAACATTCTTCTCACATCCAAGTTGGTTAATCTCAAGATCCATTTAGTTTAGTAAAGTCATGTATCGGGTTGTATCTGAGTGATGTGGTGGCCTAGAGGTGGAACTCTTGCCCCACAATCAGGAGGCTGTAACTTTGATCCTAGATAGAGGCAAATACTTCTCTCTCTGGGCACGATGAGTGTATATCTGCTGAATATACCTCCACATTGGGGACAGGAAGAGCCAGTAAACATTCAGTTCCATTCAGTTACCCAGATTCCACACTGCAAGGGATTACAGGGTCATTAAAAGATGATGATGATGTATAGCTTTGTACCTCTAGGTAATTCTTTCTTAACCTAGGCTGGTGCCCTGCCCTGTATTGGCACTACAACTTCCAGAATTCCTAGCCAGTATGTGCACAAGTGGAGGACTCTAGGAGTTCTCTCAACATATCAGGAAAGCTTTTCAGTATCATTGTTTGATGTCATGAGAAGAAGAGTCTTGTGCACCACATGTCATCTGGGGAAAATTCACAAAAAAGGGCTCATTCCACTGTAACATTTGTTCGCCTTGCAAGCACCCCTTAATCTGTCTTTTATTTTCATTCTTGTTTTATGGAGTGATGGTGGTGGATCAGAAAGCAAACCTGGACTTTCAACATGTGCTCTTGGCTGGCTGAATTCAAGAGAGGGTTTTAAGCTTCCCATGAGAGCAGCCTTTCACAGCTCCTTCTTAATCCTCTGGAAATAGTCTGTTCTCTACAGCTGTTGAGCCTCCAGATAAACTATTTGTTCAATTATTCTTGGCAGAGAGATGGCAGCCTGCCTCAAAGGCTCCCATGTCTGCAGCTCATCCTACTTCAGACATGCCAGGCCTTAACAAGATGGCCTCCAGAGACCAAAGCCTGTTTCAAACCTACTTCCATTTGACTCACCATTTCATACCTGGCCTCCCATCCTACCTCATTCTCCACTGACCATGCTAATACTACCATACCTGGATGGAAAAATCAATCAAGATGACCACTAGAGGGCAGCAAAGAAAAAGAGGAAAAGACCATCTCTTGTGCCCTCTTGTGATCATCCACATGTTTGCAGCCTAGACCTGGTATTTTAGCCAGGGCACAAAGGGTTCAAACAGGACGGGGCACAGGAAACTCTAGGAGAGCCTTACTGGAGTGCTTGTCTGATAAGCTAAGTGCAAAAGCAATTGAGATTAGCAGAGGCTGTTGGGACAAATGCTTCCCCGACATTTTCTGAAGGCATTGGCGGTTTGTTCTAACAGATCAAGTCAGCTGCAGCTGCTGTCTCTATAGCAATTGTAAGCAACACAGGCCCCACTGGGATCCCGTTATGAAAATGTAAAATCCGACAAGCAGTTCGCTGGGAAGGAGAGATGACAGACTGGTCAGCTCTGCATTGTATAAATGGACTGGCAATTAACACAATTTCTTTCCCCATTTGTCTCTCTCTCTCTCTCTTCTGTGTCTGCCTACCCAACCAGGCTTTTGCGGAAACATTAAAACCGAACTAATAAATGGCTTACAGCTGCTGAAAGATGAGCCTTGTCTGGTCGTGACTGGGATGGTCACCTGCTATCCTGTCCCCACTGTTGCCCTCCATTGATCTTCCAAGAGGTCCAGACTCGAGCCTGAAGTTCTTCGAGACAGAGATGGGGATCA
Organism: Laticauda colubrina; assembly: GCA_015471245.1. Lineage (NCBI taxonomy): Eukaryota > Metazoa > Chordata > Lepidosauria > Squamata > Elapidae > Laticauda > Laticauda colubrina. Next base: position 9,090,246 of record BLBF01000059.1, on the reverse strand, counting down.
CAACACTGCCCAGAAATCCATGAATTGTCTGGATTCCAGTAAGACTCCTCGTATCTCAGATCTGAGGCAGGGCAACCAGAAACATAGCAACCATAGCAACCAGGCAACCAAAACAGTGTCTGTGGTTTCATTAGCCACCTACCTATAGGTATTTGAAGTCTATGTCACCTGAGATGTTTGCAGGATGCTCATTAGGATGTTGGACAAATGTGATGCAATTGGCACACTAAGGTACTATTTCCAGAACCCCCCCCCCCCAAAAAAAAAAAAAAAAAAAAAAAAGGATTGGGAATGAAGCAAAGAAAAGGGTCAATAGAGAGAAAAAGGAATTTTGTTTTTAGATAGGTAGCACATCATTTCAAATTGTTTTTTCTTTTGCTTTATTCTACAGCCCTGAGTTTGGTGGTTTTCTTACAGATGTTTCATTGCCCAAACTAGGTAACATAATCAGTCCACTTTTACCTAGTGTAGGTAAATGAAACATCTGCAAGATAGCAACCAAACTCAGTTAGCATCAAGGACCTCCTAAAATAATATTTCATAATAAATATTGAAATAATTTTCTAAATATAATTTTCTAAAAATGAAATAGAATGCTTGGCAGGAGCTAAAAATTTGGGTAACCATCTACATGTAGAATAGAATAGAATAGAATAGAATAGAATAGAATAGAATAGAATAGAATAGAATAGAATAGAATAGCATAGAATAGAATAAGAGTTGGAAGGGACATTGGAGGTCTTCTAGTCCAGCTCCCTGCTTAGGCAGAAAACCCTACACCACTTCAGACAAATGGTTATCCAATCTCTCCTTAAAAACTTCCAATGTTGGAGCATTCACAACTTCCAGAGGCAAGTTGTTCCACTGATTAATTGTTCTGTCAGGAAATTCCTCCTTAGTTCTAGGTTGCTTCTGTCCTTGATTGGTTTCCACCCGTTGCTTCTTGTCCTGCCCTCAGGTACTTTTGGAGAATAGCTTGACTCCTTCTTTTTTGTGACAGCCCCTGAGATATTGGAACACTCCTACATTTTAACATTTTTCATTTGGTTTGGTGAAGTTTGGCAAGAATCCAGTTGGATCCCTCTATTTGCAAACCTCAATACCTCTATTTTGATTCCAAGACACCATTTTTTCTCCCCACAGGCTCTGCATCTTTGCACATTCAAATTTACGCCGTCTGCAGCCTGATCTAAGTATGGTACATAAAAATCATCCATTGCAATGACTTACTTGTCAAGGAATACTTCCAGCTTCAACCATAACAACACAAGAGCACACAATAGATACAAACTCAAGGTTTACCGCACTCAACTTGATTGCAGGAAATACGACTTCAGCAATAACAGAGTGGTCAATGTCTGGAATACTCTACCTGACTCTGTGGTTTCTTCCCCAAACCCCAAAAACTTTAACCTTAGACTGTCTACGATTGACCTCACCCCTTTCCTAAGAGGTCTGTAGGGGGCGTGCATAAGCGCACCAATGTGCCTACCGTCCCTGTCCTATTATTTCTTTTATTTTTCTTATATGTACCCATTTCATGTATTCATAACTATGTATATACTTATACCTATTATTTTGTAAGCAATTGACAAATCAAATAAAGAAAGAAAGAAATCCCATCCTGCTGAGTTTGCTGCCTTCGGCAATGGGGAAAAGGGCTGAGATCAGAGGGGCCTCGCTTAAGCCACAGGACTCTACATGGAAGATTATTCTAGCACCATTTCTTGGGGATTGCTCCACCTGCCAAGCTGGGTGACTTGAACAGGACTTCAACTCTTTGTGACCTTTTGGAATTGCAAACATTAAAGCCAACTCTTCTTGCTTGGGGGGATATTTAAAAAAAAAACACCTTTGTCCATCAAAGGCGTGTACATCACCACTTTCTGCTTCAGATTCACTGGCATGCTACAGATCCCAAGATCACTTCATCATCAAGAATGCTGCTTGGGATTAAACCCTCCTGTATTTATGCACCCACTCCCACCCTCGGATCCAGTATCACTTGAAATGGAAAGAAAGCTTTGGAAAGGAATGGAGCCAGGGAAGAGGCAGGGAGGGCGAGAGAAATGTGAATGATTTTCTTCTGGAGGCCAAAGATTTTAGAGAAGCATTAAGGAGATTTTGGAGAACATATTAAAATTCCTCCTCCTCAGCCATCTAACAGATATTCAAACCAGCCCCTGTTAAAATTAATAGGATGGATTTTCCTTTGAATTCTGTAAAAGGTCATGAGAGAATAGAATGTTTTATTGCATTCAAAACCCAGCACCGTTTAAACAGAACATTCAAAAATAAAAGTCTCTGCTAACTCAAAAAGCATATTAGAATGATAGAAAATTACCATTCTAATAATTTAATTTGCAATCTCCTTATATAGAGATCCTACAGAGAAAACACTTGATTCCTTGATGGTGCAGGTAGGATCATTCTAAAATGTTCCATTCTTTCAATTTGCCTTTTAAAATGAACATCAAGTCAGATAGGTGGAAATGTGTTACCCTGGATCAAATCCATTCAAATTCATTGCTGTTTAAACAGATCCATGATTTGAAAGCTTAGCTTTCACTTCATTATGTGGCCTCTTAGGAACAAACTATTTGCAATCCCTTGACAAATAAACACAAAAAATACGCCTGATGTGACGCTCAGCATCCAGACTCAAAAGTGTGGTTCATGGACTTGCAAATGTACCAGCAGCCAGTGCACATGACAGCAAAATCAGACAGTGGGCAAGAATGAGGACCAATCAGGGAGTCTGGAGAGGACTCAGAGGGTTGAGGGTTCTGCATCTGATGCAGAGATGATGCCAGGACCATCTGGGAGTTGGGTGCTACCTCCGGAGCCTTTGGAGGTAGTCTGGCAGCAGCTGGGCATAGGACTTAGGGGAGCCTGTTCCCAGTGAGCATGTGCGCAAAGCTGCTAGAAGGCGAGAGCAGCTGAAACAAAAGAGGAGTAAGGCTGGGAGGTGATTGCCCCCCCCCCCATAAGGGATAAAAGTTAGGCCAAGATAATGAAACCTTTGCAGGAAGCAAAGTAATGTGATCAGTTCCGAGTCATCCACAAAGTTCTTTGTACTTTGGTTGGTTTCTTCTCTAGTTAATTTGATACTTCTGCTTTGGCAGCACTACACAGAACTGAAAGGTGTGTGCTTATCTTGGGGGACTGTTTGAGCTTAATTCTGGCTGGGAATGAAAACAATTCCCAGCATTGCAATAAAATAGGTTTTGTTTTTAAAACAAGTTTGTGAATAAATACGGTTTATGAACCTGGGTCAGAACACTGTGTGTTATCTTGTGTGTGAGTGTGCCTTCAAGTCACTCCTGACAACTACCTGGAGAAGTTCCCAGAATGATTTCAGAAGTGGTTTGCTATTGCCTCCTTCCTAGGGCTGAGAGAGAGTGACTGGCACAACAACACCCAGCTGGCTCTGATTTAAGACAGGGCTAAAACCTACCGTCTTGTCTTTTCTAGCCTGATATCATGACCACCACACCAAACCAGCTCTAATTAATATTTAATTCATATATCAATGGAAATTCTCAGTCGGCCAGGTCATGGTTGTCCCAAAAGTGCTTTTTCAAAAGGCAGCTGGACTTTGTTGCTTTTTTCCTTGAGAATATTTTGCTTCTCATCCAAGTTCAGAACTTCAGAAGCTTCTTGGATGGGAAGAGAAACATCTTCAACCAAAAACAAAGAAAGTCCAGTTCCCTTTTGATAAAGCACCTTTGGGACCTCTAATCAATATCATATCCTAAAACCCAATGGATGACATTCCTAACTGCTCTGGATTGCTTATGACATTCTCTCAATCCTAGACAAACTTTGCTAAAGAAGCTACAAATTTTTAAAAGGTAGAAAACCTTCGGTTTCATTGACATTCATAGCAGCTGCTTGGGATCACTGCACTCCAAAATTCAAGCTGCAAATGAAAAATAACAAAGATAAGGGTAGCACAACAAATTGATTGGGGGGGGGGGAAATGATAAAAGAATTATCCTTTTCTTTGCATTGAGTCTTTCTTTTAAGAGATACAAATTATTTATGCAATATGAAGAATGTTTGCAGCCTTACAAGAAGTTACAATGCTGGATAGCATACAACATTAAACTATCCACATATCATCCACCTCTGTCATTTATTACGGAAGCCGCAAATATATTTTCTTACTAGCTTGTAACAGTTTATCTACTGATCCAAATTCAGTGGTCAAACATCGGTGGAGGGGAGGAGTTCTTAAACACTAAAGTAATTTCCTCCAGCTATTTTCTCCAGTTGATCAATCTAAGCTCCTGCTAAAGACAATATTTTTCATGGGGATTGTAGAAACTATAGTTTGGCAGATACAAACAATGCTAGGTTGATAGAGGTGGCTAGAGAAGAACAATAAAGAACTGGTTGCCACATTTCTGGATTGTGTTTATGGAAGGAATATCTTTTCAACCTTCTGGAAGCTCCTTCTAAGTCAGTAATTCAGCTGCAACTTCTCCTATGCTACCTGAAATGGATCTTATCAAGGAGAGATCCAATCTAAAAATAAGGAAAAATCTCCTGACAATTAGAACAATTAATCAATGGAAAGAAAGGCTTGCCTTCAGAAGTTGTGGGTGCTGCATCACATTGAGTCTTTAAAGGAAATTGGACAGCCATTTGTCTCAAATAGTATAGGGTCTCCTATTTGAGCAGAGGATTGGACTAGAAGACCTACAAAGTCCCTTCCAACTCTTCTCTTCTTTCTCTTCTCTTCTCTTCTCTTCTCTTCTCTTCTCTTCTCTTCTCTTCTCTTCTCTTCTCTTCTCTTCT
>BLBF01000059.1:8956589-8985367 GCA_015471245.1 Laticauda colubrina | reverse complement strand
TACAGAAGCCTGATGATGGCAGATGAGATTTTGGCAAAATGTTGCTACAACTTTAAAAGCACAACTATGATGACGTGGGAAAATACCTGAACGAAGCTGAATAATGTGTGTGTGTGTGTGTGTGTGTATATGTGTATGTAATGTATATATATATATAAAGAGAGAGAGAGGGGAGAGTGAGGGAGAGCATATATGAAGAGATAAATTTATGCAGATGATTCGTAGATAGATATCGAGGATGGGGATAGAGGTAAAGAGGGATAGAGGGATAGATAGGTAGGTAGACGATAGGTGATAGATATGGATATGGAGAGATAGATGTAGAGTTGTAGATGTATAAAATCAGACAAGGGAGTTGCATGTATATATATCATTTTGCAACCCACTTGCTTGCTGCTTTTTATATGCATATGCACATCATTTTAGTCATTGGCAGGAGAAAAGCCTCTTCTGCATTTTCCAACCAATATGGTCCTGACATATACACATGCACATAGATATGTGCAGTGTGTGTGTATGTGCTCAGGAGGTTCCTGTTACAAATCTCTCTTTGTGCGCATATGAGTATGTGTGTATATATGGGAGATACATATGTATGTACATATATGCATACATACACATAAATACATACATATATCACACACACACACACACACACACATCCCCCCTTCTCACTTGGTGGCTTTTCCATTTGCCTAAAGCCATTTCCCAGCTTCAGCTTTGCACCTTCAGGTGTTTTCCCACCTCCCACCCCCTTCCTCCCACTACAAAGGTGGTTTTATGTCCTCCTTTTCAGGCAGTTCAAAAGAGCCTGAGCAGGAAAAAGAAGAAGTAGGGAAAAAAGTCTCCCTTTCCACTCCTTCATCTTTTCACCCTGCTAGTTTCACTGTTGGGATGACAGATAAGTGGGAGGGAAAGGTGGGAGGCCCAGATGCTGCATACACCGATGGATTCCCTGGTGGGATTTCGCAGGGTAGTGGTGATGAAGAAAAATGCAATTCAAATGAATGAATCCTTGCTGTTGCAATGAAGAATCATTGTCTTGTGTTGGATGTCTTAGGGCGGAATTGGAGAGAAGAGAAGTTACTTGTTTCTGTAACATTTGTAATGTCCTTCCTAACTAACCCAGGCTGAACAATGCTGCAGCATCCATCCTTCTCCCGAAATCTCCTTGAAAAATGTACTTTTCCACTTTCCTGGAGGCAGAATTATTTGCATTTTCTTGATCTGCCAGGACTTGTCCCCCTGGTTTGTTCTCTGTGTTTACACAAATATGATCTTTTTATAGCTCTTTTTTTTTTAAAAAAAACCCAAGTGTTCTATATTTATTCAGAGTTGTTGTGATAATTTAATAAAATAACCCGGCCAAATTCAATTATTGGATTGCACTTAAACTACTCCTGTGGCTGTTCAGTAGAGACCTTGTACAGAACAGCAAGCTTGCTTCTGATTTTGGTGGTGCTGTTTTTTTCCCTTCCCCCCTTGGGCCATTTTATAACCGGATTTTGCCTGTGTTTGTGAAAGCACTTGAGGGTTTTCTCTCATTACAATATCCCTGTGGGTCTGTTTTCTTTCAAGATGTATGGAAAAGGCACGGGGGCCCGTTGTGTGCTTTATAAAGCAAAGGTTGCTGGAATCCTTTCAGGGATGATCCTAATTGGGTGGCTAAATGCAGTGTCCTCTTTTTCATAAAGCTTTTTTTAAATCAAGTAGTAGAGCTTAAATCAGCAAAGCTTCAGTGGTATATGAAGTATGCTGCATTTGCTATCCCGAGATTGGTCCCAAGAGTTAATCGCCAAGAGTCTTTTGTTTTACCTTGTGTGTATGTGCGGACATATTTATGAGGAGTGACCTCTGCATTCTTGGCAGGAGAACAAGAAATCTGGTTTCAGATCAGTCTAGAAGCTTGCATGAGGAAACCATTCGCAGAGGAAAGCATCTGTTTCATTAACCTGATGTTATCTGGTGAACAGAGCTTGGCTGTTTTCCAGTATCGGCTCTGCCTACCGCATTGGCTTCCAGGCTTCAAATTTACTAAAGAGAATAATTAAGGCATAGCAATATCCATACTCTGAACTAAGAGGATGCTTGGACTCCCTTAAATCTCCCTTAAAGCTTATGGGAGACATTCCTGTGTGGTTAAAATGGCTTTCAGCCCCAAACTGCGTTAGGGCTAAAGAAGAAGTAGCAGCCCAATTCTCAAAATGAAACACCTCCCTTAAAATGGAAGCTCTTGCTATTAAGAGTTCTTCAGAGGGTGTGGAAATAACTTTGTGTTCCTCCTCACACCTTGCAGAGCTAATTCTTCATGCCATGTTTGAAATATTCTCAGGAGATCCTGCTTGTGGAAATACGACTTCAGCAATAAGAGTGGTCAATGTCTGGAATACACTACCTGACTCTGTGGTTTCTTCCCCAAACCCCAAAAACTTTAACCTTAGACTGTCTGCTATTGACCTCCCCCCTTTCCCAAGAGGTCTGTATGGGGCATGCATAAGCGCATCAGCGTGCCTAACGTCCCTGTCCTATTGTTTCTTTTATTTTTCTTATATGTACCTATTTCATGCATTCATAACTATGTATATACTTATACCTATTATCTTGTAAGCAATTGACAAATCAAATAAATAAATAAAATTATCTTACGTAGAATATTTGAACTGAAGATGGGATCCTCTTCGTGTTTTGTTCTTTAAGATCTGTGGCATGGTGTACGTAGGCTGGTACACTGATATTTTTGCATAAATTAATTTCAGTCCCTTTCGGGGTTAATTCTTCATACCATGCTTGAAATATTCTTAGGAGATCCTGCTTATGATGATTGCCTTATGCAATAGATCTCTGTGGAATCTTTGAATTGAAGATAGGCCCCCTCTTCCCACTTTGTTCTTGGAGATCCTGTGGCATGGTGCACATCCTTATAATTTTAGGACGATGGGATTTTTTTATTTTTTTCCCCTTAAAACTTGTCTGGAGAAAGGATTGATTTCCGCAGCATTTGCTTGCAACACGGTGGCGATTCGGTGGTCGTTTGAAGATAGCTCTCAAAAATTGTCCAGCCAGGTTGATAACGCGGCACGCTGAGAACAGGATGCAGGATTCTAGCAAAAGCCCCTATCGGGTTGCTTGGCACGGGTAACATGCCAATGAAGAGCTGTCATGCTACTTCCTGATGGGGAGATTAAATCTCAGCACCTGTTAAAACCTTCCAGCAGTATGGCATTTCCCCTCTTTGAGCAAAACAGCAAGCTCAGCTGCTTGTGCATATCCTGCCTAGATGCCATCTCTCGATTATGAACTGGTGGCATGAACTCTTATTTCCTTCCTGGGTAGCTTTGATTTAGAAAGAAACTCAAGCTGAGCTTACTTTCATAGGATTTAATAAAGGGGTGCTGTGTTTTTCTCCCCATTAGAGCTCCTTTGATTCACTGATTTGGCATAAGCGTTGTTGGGTAGATTTTTTTCACCTGGTTTTCTCAGCTAAGAAGTCTCGCAACTAGTCGGGCATTAATCTGTTTAACGCTAACACGGGTCTGTTGCTACTTCATCCTCTGTCTCAAAGCACATATATGTGAAGCTTATTCCTTCCCGCATAAATATTCATAGCATACGTTCTTGGTTTTGCTGCTTCATTTATGAATATTAATAACTATTCCCTCATTTTTTATTGGAATGTTTCTGTTTCAGATGCAATGCCCCAGCAAGGTTTATGGGGTCTTATTGCATTTACGGTATTTATATCCTGTTTTCTCTGACAGCCTTCGAACAGGATTATTTTTGTTTTCTCCTTTTTCGCAGTTTTGTGGCCAGTTGAGATTCTGATGGGAACTTTTTGGTCACAACTGGACAATAATTCAATAATTCACAGGTACCTGCCAGTTGGCTTAGCTGGGGGGCTTATGGGAGATGTATATCAGTAGCCAGTGGAAGCATGATAAACCTTATCTCTCCTTCCTTCTGCATTGGTGCTGCCCAAGAGAAGCATTTGCTGTTGCAGACTGAAATACAAGAATAGATCAAATGAACCAAACTGGATGTTTACCAGCTGGGCTATTAATACAGTTTAAGCTGTCATGAAATGGAGATTAGCTCCCTTGAGACAGATCTTTTATACATGGAGTGCTTTGAAGAGGTTAAATTCAAATTATTGACCAAGAGTTGCTGTTTTTAATTTGGGAGCACATTGTTTTCTGTGCCTATGGCTTACCCAATGGCCTGCCTCATTTTAATGGGATGCTTATACCCTGAGAATCTGCAAGATGGCATCCCAGCAAAAGGAGAGAGTCCAAATTGGGGATAGCAGTTCTACACATTTGGGTGCAGCAATAACTCCACATTGTTTACCTTGACAGCACCACACCTAGGCCTTCCCTTGTAGTTACACGTTTCCAGTATGAGCAAGCTGATTATATTGACTTCTGAACAATGGATGATTCTGCTGGCACACAATGGGCCTAGTTGGGAGGGAGATGCAAGCTTGGACTCACTTTGTAAACACAAAGAGGGCAAGGTCTGATCTCTTCCTTGCCCCATAAAGCCTTTGGGCATTATCTAGCCTTTCCTAGGTGAAAGTTGCCCATTTGGGGAGCTTCCTGTACTGTAGGCGGAGAATAATAAAGTACAGATAGTTCTCCATTTACAACAGTTCATTTAGTGACTGTTCAAATTTACAAAGGCACTGAAAAAAGTGACTTATAACCCATTTTTCACACTTTTGACCATTGCAAAAAAAGGTTGTAAAATAGGGCAAAACTCACTTAAACAAATGTCTCACTTAGCAACATAAATTTGAGGCTCAATTGTGGTTATAAGTCAAGGGCTACCTATAGCTAGTTTGAACTCTGCACATATAGGTCTGGTCATTCATTCCTGATAGTATCCTTTAGAAATTATATCGTAACCCTCACAGAAATGGTGGTTAATTATTACAGTTTTTAAAAATCCTACCAATGGAATTAAAAGTGTGTTAGCATGATGGACATATTAGCTTCATGATGAGGGGTTGCTTTTTTTGAAAGTTGCTGGACAGGTAGAAGATGGATGGCCCATCAAAAAACGTGATGTGTAGGTTAAATTGGGCCTTCCAAATCAGAAATTTCAATTTGTTTATGGCCCTTAGCTGTGGTGCTTCAAGCATTCAACCTCTTTTATAACACACAGCTCATTATGTTCAATGGCCTCATAAGTTTTGAGCCAGCAACTTTACCATTGAAGTATTAACAAGTGATGTACAGCTCTTTGCTGCTTCATTATTTCCCTTTTCACAGCATGCATTTAGGTTTAGTCCCCATTCTTAAGAAATTCTCTTTTTTCCACGTCCTCACTGCATCTTTCGTGCGTTGTGATCCAGAATGGTCCCAGGCAGTCTCCTAAAACACATTTTGTTTCTTACTTGTCTGTTTTTCTGCACTTCGTTGGAGTTTCCATGGCATTATAAAATGTAAGCCAGTCTGCGGGTCTCTAATGCTTCAGTACTTGCCTTATCCTACCATAAATTGTTTGAATTTTTAAGCTAAGAGCCAAGGGTTCTCACCAATGAAAGCTTGAGTTGGGACCAGGGCCAGCATTTTCTGATGCTGAAGTTTTAGAAAAAGTTGAAACAAGCATCCTTTTATTCAAGTGGTGAATAGTATGAACACAAACTGGTTCGGTTCCTCAACAGGCTTTTAATTGTTTAATTGAACATCTACCACCTGATTTTTGATAGAGCTGTGACGCAAGAGGTTACAGACATACAATGTCTTCTCGATTTGTTCCCTAGTTCTGCACTTTGTTGCAAGGGAACAATTCACTGTGAGGAAAGGAGGGTGTTGCATTCTTTAAGGAATTAGTGAAGAAACATTCTTCATATTTGGGTGTCTCATTACAAAGTGACATTCTTCTGTAATATCATAGTGGGAGATAGGAGTAACTAGGAAGTTATATGCCCCAACGGATCTTAGTATCACAATAGAAAATGAACGTTATTACATCTGCTACAATATTCCATTACTCACCTGATGAACTCTCTCTCTCTCCCTCCCTCCCTTCCTCCCTCCCTCCCTCCCTCTCTTTCTTTCTTTCTTTCTTTCTTCCTTTCTTTCTTTTTCTCTCTCTCCTTCCTTCCCTCTCTTTCATTCATTTATTCTTTCTTTCTCTCTCTCTCTCCCTTTTTCTTTTTCTTTTTTTTTCTCTCTCTTTTCTTTCTTTCCCTCCCTCCCTTCCTCTTTTTTCTCTCTCCCTTTCCTTCCTTCCTTCCTTCCTCTCTCTCTCTCTCTCTTGCCCCCTCTCTCCCTCTTCTCTCTCTTCTTTATCCCTCCCTCCCTCCTTCCCTCTCTCTCTCACACTCAACATTGGTTCTAAACAGAACTGTCCAGGATTGCTCAGTAATTTCCAGCTTAGGCCACAGACTACCCTTTCCCGAGGCCCTAGCCATCTTCTTTGTAGTCTTTTGTCTCTGCTCGGGCTGAAGTACAGTCAGGAGAGCTAATTCCTTTCCCCCAGATTTGCTCATACCTCTGAAGCGTCTGAGGGTCTCCCCTCACCATCCTGCTGCTACAGCCATCAAGTTTATTTTTCTGCCCCTCATTGTTTCTCCTTTGCTCTGCGAAGCGTTTACAGAGCCAGACCCTGTTGAGAGCAGCAGTTGGCTGAGGTCTGAGCGAGGTTCTAGGAGCCAAAAATGATTAGGCACAAAGCCCTCCAATACCAGAGAACAAGAAGAAAAAGAATATCATAACATTTGGGATGTATTTTATCAGTGGCTAGATAGAAGAGTAAGAAATTGAAATTGTGATTTGTTGTTATTGATTATTTTTTTTAAATAAGTTATATTATGAATATAATTTGGTAAGAATTGAGTTTTGCTTTTAAAGATAGCCTGGAAATGAAACTAAGATTAAATAACAGAATCATAATGAGATAATAGGATATGGAATGTTGATTAGATTACAATATGAATGTAAAGTTAGGAGGAAAGGATCATAGATATTGTGCATATGATAGATGTACCAAACCAACACACTGTATAATTGAAAGATGGGTTTGTTTGTTATAAAAATAAAAAAGCTTTTTTAAAATAAATAAATAAATCCCCCAATAAGTCCCCCCTCCCCACACTTCTCTCTTACAAGTTGTGAAGTTATATCTTCTTTATAGAAATCAGAGGTGGCCCATCATATCTGCATCCTTCTACCTGGCATTTATCAGATATAACCAAATGGAATGGAATGGAATAGAATAGAATAACAGAGTTGGAAGCGACCTTGGAGGTCTTCTAGTCCAACCCCCTGCTTAGGCAGGAAACCCTTCACCAGGGGTCTCCAACCGTGGCCACTTTCAGCCTGGCGGACGTCCACTCCCAGAATTCCCCAGAAGCTGGCTGGGTTGAAGTCCGCCAGGCTGAAAGTGGCCAGGGTTGGAGACCCCTGCCCTACACCACTTCAGACAAATGGTTATCCAATCTCTTCTTTAAAACTTCCAGTGTTGGAGCATTTACAGATTAGAGCAAGGATCTCCAACCTTGGCAAAACCTGTGGAATTCAACTCCCAGATGGTTGACTGAGGAATTCTGGGAGTCTTAAAAGTTGCTAAATCTGGACATCCCTGGAATGGAGCATTTTTCACCTTTTCAAGCTTTTGGGAAGTGTAGACAGTTGGAGTATAACACAGCTGGACAAAACTAAGCACAGATCTTTTGTGTGCATGAATCTTCATGACTTTATATTGGTGTGGACAGAAGTGAGCATTTGAATTTATTTGTGTAACTTAGGAGCCCGCAATTTTAGTCCTAAGTCATTACAGTCATAAATTATGCCTTATTTTACAATCTTTTTTGCTTGTTAAGTAAACCCATTATACACTATGGACCATTTGAGAAAACATGATATATATGTAAAACTGAATCTATCAACTTGCAAAGTAATATGGTGAATTAGATGATTTTGTTAAAGCAGGAAAACCAATTCTATGTTATTGCCAAAACAATACATAGTCGTGGATATGTTCACCAGCGGCTGAGGCTGACCCAGAGAGCTTTTACCTTTAGTTTTTGGGCCTCTGAGTAAAATAATATTACTTGTTCCAAGTTGTTTGGCCTAGGAATGATTTTCCAGATTACGTGTAGAAAAGCATGTCTGATTTTGAATTTTTGTTTTTGTTTGCTACACGGTGGTGAGATTATGCATTGTGATAAGCCACATAATACAATTGGTTAGGTTTCGGTTTAGCATTGCTATGCATACCCAACCACCATGGTGTATATATAAACCAGGTTTTCAGATAGTTTAGACTAACCAATACATGGACTTGGAATGGTTAACATTTGTAGGAAATGCTACACTTTTGAACATTGTTGATTGTTAGAGCTTGCTCACCACGATAATTTAGCTGAGAGCAAGCTATGTTAGTGCTAGGTTAGCGCTATGGTTGCTCACGTTCAACACCTTGCCTAAGGAAGATCAGTGGAGAGATTGTATGCCACATTTCACCACTGAATTGACTTGGAGAGGAAATGGGAGGAGACGCTTAAGTTGAGTAAATTAGGATTGCTCTGATTTACAAGGACAACCCACAAAGCTTCCTCTGTTGAGGGCAAAACATTAACCAGGCAATGTCGCGGCTTCTCTTGTTTTCTTTTCTTTTCTTCAGAAATGTCTGCAGTCCCAATACAAAATATGCTGTTCTTCTCATTGGCTACGTCCACTTCTGTATTTTGGGGTCTGCATGTTTCATTCATTATTATTTGGTTTCATTGATTGACATCTTATGCTGCTCCCTTGGTTTATAATGGAGTTGTTCTATCTGGTCCTTACACCATCTTAAGGGATAACAGAATACAAATGCAGAGAGCAAAGTAAAATTAGGTTAGACACAATTAGTATTCAGACTCCTGTTTAGAATTACAAGGTTTTCTCCACTTTATTACAATGGGAAATGGAGATCTTGAACAGGAGATTAATAGCTGCTCAGCAGCAACTGATGTCTGTGTGGCCAGAAAAAACAATTAAAGGCACTCCTCATGTAAGTAGAACTATTTCAAAAGCCTATTCATAAAGTACTTAACTAACATTTCATGCCATTGTCCAACAGAAATGCGCAACTGGGGATTACAATCGTTGCATCATGATATCTTGGTGGCCAGTGCCATTTCCCTTTAGGGAATTAGAAATTTGTTAATTTACACGCCAACATGATTATTGCAAAATTCTTGTGGAATGAAACATAAAAGACATTTTAAAAAATTATCATTGTTTTATTAGCTTCCTTCCACCTGAGACCTTTAAAAAAAATAATTGTGTTGAATCCTGTTCTGGTGACAGTTCTTAATGGTGCTATTATTATTGATACTTGTTTGAAACATTCTTGATATTAAAAAGATGTTTCGTGACTTCAGTAGAATCTACAAATATATAGGAAAGCAAAAGTCATGCCTGGCCATACCTGTCTTTTGTTTTGATATTGCTAGAAAGAATGTTCTGAATTTGCTTTAAAATCTCGGCAGCAGCAGCACTTAAACAAGTCGTCCTCAACTTACGATCACAACTGAGCCCAACATTTATGTTGCCAAGTGAGAAATTTGTGAAGTGAGTTTTGCCCCATTTACGACTCTCATTTTCACGTTAGCTCAGTGAATCAGTTGTTAAGCAGCTGTTAAGTTTAGTAAAAAGGTTGTTAAGGAAATCTGGTTTCTCCAGGTTGACTTTGCTTTTCAGAAGGTTGCAAAAGGAGATCACATGACCCCCTCCGGGGACACTGCAACCGTCATAAATGTGAGTCAGTTGTCAAGCATCTGAATGTAAATCACATGACTCTAGGGTTGCTGAAATGGTCCTAAGTGTGAAAAATGGTTATAACTCACTTTTTCCACTGAAAAACCTCTCTCCAGGGAACCTGGTACCCAAAAGGTTGAGGGGCTGCTGCTTTACAGCCTTCTCTTGTGATTTACAGTCAGCTTCTTGTCCTCAGTGATCAAAGTCAGAGGTCTCCAAACTGGGCAACTTTAAGACTTGTGGAATTCAACTCTCAAAGTATTAAAAGTTGCCAATTTTGGGGACCCCGGACTTGGGTCCTCATTTTACCGACCTGGGAAGGATGGCAGACCGAGTCAATCTTGAGCCGGTAAGGATCGAACTCCTGGTTGTAGGTAAAGTTAACTTGCAATAAAGCATTCTAAGCAGTGTGCCACCACAGAAAGAAAGGGAGGGAGGGAAGGAAGGAAGGAAGGAAGGAACAGCAACAGCATTTAGACTTACATATGCTTTACAGCCCTCTCTAAGCGGTTTACAGAATCAGCCTATTGAACCAGTCAGGATCGAACCCCAGGCTGTGGGCAGAGTTAGCTTGCAATACTACATTCTAACCACTGTGCCACCACAGAAAGAAAGGGAGGGAGGGAAGAAAAGGAGGGAGAGGAAGAGAGGAGGGAAGGAGGGAGGGAAGAACAGCAATAGCACTTATATATCACTTCATAGTGCTTTTTACAGCCCTCTCTAAGTGATTTACAGAGTCAGCCTATTGCCCCCAAACAATCTGGGTCCTCATTTTACCCATCTCCAAAGGATGGAAGGGCTGAGTCGACTTTGAGCCGGTCGGGATCGAACTCCTGGTTGTGGGCAGAGTTAGCCTGCAATGCTGCATTCTAAGCCCTGTGGCACCAGGGCTCTTGGTACGTGACTCCTTGCCTCCAGTGAATGATTTTGCAGAGCAGAGCTCCTGTCTATTATATTATTTTGTCATAGCCAAAGTAAACATTCATAGTTAAGCCCATCACTTGTTGCCAGTGCTTTAACTCCTGTTATTTCTAAATGCCTGAGTATGGGGAACACACATTGTGTCCTTGTCATCTTTTGATCCAGTGTGGTCAAGTGTAAACATATCAACACTGAAATTTGTTTGATATACTGGTAGTCTTCCGCTTAAAATCATGTGTTCAGTCACCATTCAAAATCACAACATCATTGGAAAAAAAAAAAAAACCTGACTTACAACCAGCCTTCACAACTTACAAACTTCATAATATCCTCCACAATCATGTGATCAGAATTTGGGTGCTTGGCAACCAGCATGTAGACGTAGTCCTTGACTTAAAAACAACAGTTTGTTTAGCGACCGAAGTTAACAACGGTACTGGAAAAAGTGACTTACGACCATTTGTTTCACACTGACAACCGTTGCCACATTTTCCATGAATATGTAATTTAGAATATCAGAGTTGGAAGGGACCTTGGAGGTCTTCTAGTCCAAGTCCCTGCTTAGTCAGGTAACCCTATAGCATTTCAGACAAATGGTTACCAAAATCTCTTCTTAAAACATCTCAAGTGATGAAGCTCCCACGACGTCTGGAGGCAAGTTGTTTCACTGATTAATTGCTCTCACTGTCAGGAAATTTCTCCATATTTTTAGGTTGAATCTCTCTCCTTGATCAATTTATTTATTTTTATTTATTTGTCAATATAACAGAAACAAGAATAAACATAAGTCCC
The DNA here is from genome assembly GCA_015471245.1 of Laticauda colubrina. Lineage (NCBI taxonomy): Eukaryota > Metazoa > Chordata > Lepidosauria > Squamata > Elapidae > Laticauda > Laticauda colubrina. Next base: position 8,973,905 of record BLBF01000059.1, on the reverse strand, counting down.
CAATTATTAGTTCCTATTTCTTGTATTTAAACTTATGTTTATTCTTGTTTCTGTTATATTGTAAGCTTTTGACAAATAAATAAAATAAATGAATAAAATAAGTTTAAATACAAGAAATAGGAACTAATAATTGGGGACAATAGGACAGGGACAGTAGGCACAATTGTGCGATTATGCACGCCACAATTTCCATCCATTATTTCTTATTTGGCCTTCAAAGGTGCTTTGGAAAATAGCTTGACCCCACTCCTCTCTATGGCAGCCTCTCAAACATTGGAAGACTGTTATCCTCTCCCCCTTGCATTTACAGGTTCTGGAGGCAAGTTTTTCCACTGATTAATTCTTCTAACTATGAAGAAATGTCTTCTTTAGTTTTATATTTGGACGCTTGACAACTGGTTCGTATTTATGATGGTTGCAGTGTCCCTTTTGCAACCTTCTGACAAGCCAAGTCAATGGGGAAGCCAGATTCCCTTAACCATCATGTTACTAACTTAACAGCTTCCGTAATTCATTTAACAACTGTGGCAGGAGAGGTCGTAAAATGGGGCAAAAGCTCACTTAACCAATTTCTCGCTTAGCAACATAAATTTTGGACTCAGTTATGGTCATAAATAGAGGACTACTTGTATTTACAATGGTTGCATTGTCCTGGGTTCATGTGATCGTCATTTACAACATTCCCAGCCAGCTTCTGACTGAATCTAGGGGGCGGGAGGCTGATTCAAATAACAACCAAATGTTTCATTTAACAACTGCAGTGATTTGCCTAGCAATCATGGCCCAAAAGGGTTGTAAAATTGGGTGCGACTCACTTAATAACTCCTTGCAAAGTGATGGAAATTCTGGTCCCATTTGTGATCCTATCCTTGGTGATGGGCTGGAATTCACTTCCAGCTGCTCTGTTATCTTACTGGCATCCATGCAGATATTTCTGAATAGAATAGAATAGAATAGAATAAGGAAAAAATAGAGTGGAATAGAATAGAGAAGAGAAGAGAATAGAGAATAAGGAATAGAATAGAAAAGAGAGAAGAGAAGAGAATAAGGAAAGAATAGAATAGATAGAGAACAGAAAGAGAATAGAATAGAATAGAATAAGGAAAACAGAGTGGAATAGAATAGAGAAGAGAAGAGAGAAAAGAAGAGAGAAGAGACTAGAATAAGGAAAGAATAGAATAGAAATAGAATAGAATAAGGAAAAAAGAGTAGAATAGAGTAGAGAATAGAATAGAGAAGAGAGAAGAGAAGAAAATAAGGAAAGAATAGAAAGAGAACAAAGAGAATAGAATAGAAAAAGGAAAACATAGAATGGAATAGAATAGAGAAGAGAAGAGAGAAGAGAAGAGACTAGAATAAGGAAAGAATAGAATAGAAATAGAATAGAACAAGGAAAAAATAGAGTGGAATAGAGTAGAGAAGAGAATAGGGAATAGAATAGAGAAGAGAAGAAAATAAGGAAAGAATATAATAGAATAGAAAGAGAACAGAAAGAGAATAGAATAGAATAAGGAAAACAGTGGAATAGAATAGAATAGAGAAGAGAAGAGAGAAGAGAATAGAGAATAGAAGAGAGAAGATATTAGAATAAAGAAAGAATAGAATAGAAATAGAATAGAATAAGGAAAACATAGAGTGGAATAGAAGAGAGAATAGAAGAGAGAATAGAGAATAGAATAGAATAGAATAGAATAGAATTGGCCAAGAGTGATTGGACACACAAGGAATTTGTGTTGGTGCAACTGCTCTCAGTATACATAAAAGAAAAGATACATTCATCAAGAGTCAAGAATCATCAGGTACAACACTTAATGATAGTCATAGGGTACAATAAGCAATCAAATCATACTAGGAAACAGTCAATATAAATCGTAAGGATACAAGCAAGAAGCAGTATTTAAAGTCATGAGTGTCAGGCTTCCAAGTAACAGACCCAACTCAATCAAACCTCTGAGGCAGCAGCGGGATTCTACCTGTTCCACTACTAGTTTGATGATCATAGGCGTGCGTGCAACTTTCCCTACACCAGGTGAGGCCTACAGCACCAATCAGCTGAGAGGATAATGAAGAGAAAAGCGCATGGGCGTGTAGGAGGACCAATCCTGTGCTTTTCTCTTCTTTCTCCTCTCAGCTGATCGTTGGTGCCTTTTATTTTTATTTTTTTACTACCGGTTCAGTTGAACCGGGCCGAACCAGTAGCTTACCACCTCCGCTCTAAGGCTTAGATGTTCCTCAAAGTACAGATTTATTCGGCACGTCACAGTGGCACATCTGGTGGAAACCTGACTCTGAAGGTCCCACGGTTCCCCCCGCCCCAAGAAATTAAAAAGTCAAACATTATTTTCCTCAATCCACATGTCCATCACAGGGTCCAATCCAGTCACAGCCCCAATTCTAGTTAGTTTCAGTCTGTGCCTCCCCAGCACCTGGTGAGAACGTCCTTGGTTCTCAGGAGAAAGAATTTTATTTTGGCTACACCTCCCCCAGCTACCTCTTATTTCCTCTCTCCCATTCCCACAGCTCCAACCAGGCTTGCTGTGGCAGAAGATGCTCCAAAATGGCTTCAGGGTTGACATTGAGCATCTTTTATACAGGTAGTCTTCCACTTAACAACTGCAATTGAGCCTGAAATTTCTGTGGCTAAGTAAAACATTAGTTAAGTGAATTTTGCCCCATTTTATGACTTTTTCTTGCCACAGTTGTACTGAATCACTGTGGTTGTTAAGTTAGGAACACTCTTGTTAAATGAATCCGGCTTCCCCATTTGACTTTAATCGTCAGAAGGTCGTAAAACATGACCCCAGGACAGTGCAGCCATCATAAATATGAATCAGTTGCCGAGCATCTGAATTTCAATCACATGATTTTGGGGTGCTGCAACAGTGTGAATGAGTGTGAAAAACGGTCATAAGTCACTTGTTTTCAGTGCTGTTGTAATTTTGAACAGTCACTAAATGAACTGTTGTAAGTTGAGGACTACCTGTACCCTTCTAGCTATAAACTGGAAAACCACTTCTTCTTACCGCCAGATCTTCATCATTTTTTTTTTACATGAATGATCTTTTTAAAAATGGCTTGGCTGTTTTCGAAGCGTGGTTCAGAAATGCTATAGCATTGATCACTGTGCCAGTCAATGTTTTCTGGAGCTAATGGAGATGGGAGTCCACTCACTGGTTCATTTCTGGGTTTCCTTCAGATGGGGGGGGAGGGGGGGAAGTTACACTCACCACATCTCAAAAAAAAAAAACAACCTGTTTTTTAAACTTTTCTTATTGTAGAAGGGGACAGCAGATAGAGAGGGATGTCAGGTTGCAAGGTTGTTTGTTGATTATTTTTTTCCGGTTTGGCCAAGGTAGAGGAGGATATACATAAATTTAGGCTGTAGCGAAAATTGCTTCTAGAATTGTCCTGCCAGCAAGTCTTTTTCATGGGGGATAAATGGAGGTTATGGTCAGCAGCTTGGCACTCTGCCTGTGTTGCTTGGTTTCCAAGAAGATGCCCCTGCTTTGCCATGGGAATTCCTCCTTATGTGTCAAAGTGCCTCCTTGAATCGGAAAACCCTACCTAGTTCTAATAAACGGGAAGAAGATCATCCATCTAAGACAGGGGTGGGGAACTATGGCCCTTCGATGACTTGTGGACTTCCAATTTCCAGAATTCCTGGAACATTTTCTTGCAATCTTTGAGTGACTCCAGCTAGATCAGTTGGGAAACTCTCTATGCTCTACAGCAGGGGTGTCAAAACTCAAGGCCTGCGGTCTGGATTCAGCCCTCAGGATACTGAGATCTGGCCCGTGCGGGTGCCCTGGAAACCATGAAGGACTGTCCCGTGAAAACAGAGCTTGCAAGGACCATACACAGCCCTCCCGAGCTTTGTTTTTGCTGGCAGAGGGTTGCAGGAGGCTGTTACAGCCAAAAATGGAGCTCGGGAGCCTGTTTTCTCTGACAGAGTGCTCACACCATCGCAACACTCCCGACACGAGTGACATCGAGCTGGCAGAGGGCTGCAGGAGGACCCCCCCTCCCCGAGCCCTGGCCGGGCCACCACAGATGTCCCCTGACACGAGGGAAGTTGGGCTGGCCACACCTACCCCGGCCCCCCAAGGTCAAACATAATCCCGATGCAGCCCTCAATGAAATCAAGTTTGACACTCCTGCTCTACAGTCTACTACACAACAGCCAGGGAAGTCAGTTGACCTAACTTCTCACAAGTTTTTTTTTATTTTTATGTGTATATATATATATACGTGTGTGTGTGTGTGTGTGTGTGTATAAACCCAAGCAATGGATGGCCGAAATCAACATAAAAATGGGACACTAAAGATTCCTTCTGGGCAAAAACTAGGCTACCAGCAGGAAACGGTAGCCAATCCATTCTGATAATTGGGAATTACCATCAGAAAACAAGGCTGGCTGACCTGTTTTTTTGCCAGCCAGCAAGGAAAAAATATGAGTTCCTTTTTACTTGCTGACATCCTGAGCAGGCTTGTAAAGAAAGACACAAGGATATTATTCAATGGTACAAGTTTGCCATGCTATGTCTTGCTTTGCTAGAGATCCCTTGATGCTGGTTAAGAGTTTCTGTAGACTAGTATTTCTCCACCTCAAAAACTTTTAAGCTATGTGGACTTCAACACCCAGAATTCCCCAGAGAGTCATGCTGCCTAGAGAATTCTGGGAGTTGAAGCCCATTCATTTTTAAGCTGCCATGGTTAAGAAACATTGTTATAAACCATTGCAGGAGGAATAATACAATATATTATGACCTAGAGCGGGTGTCAGCAACCCGCAGCTCTGGAGCCGCATGCGGCTCTTTGGGCCCTCGCCTGTGGCTCCCTGTTGGGTGATCCTACCATTGGCCCATGCCCTCCCAGTCACTCCTCACCTAGCTTGTGAAAGTAAAACACAAAAAATAGAAATGAGAAGGAGGGAGGGAAAGAAAGAGACCCATTTCCCACAGAAAACACCAGGAGTCGCAAACCGTGGCTAGGCATGTGTGTGTGTGGGGGGGTCATGTGACTGGGTGGGAGTTGAGTTGGCCATACCCACCCAGATTTTGTGGCTCCTGGTGTTTTGTTTTCTGTGGGAAATGGGTCCAAATGGCTCTTTGAGTGTTTAAGGTTACAGACCCCTGACCTAGAGGAACAAAATGTGTTCAAAAATGGGTTTCCATACATTATATATCTATCTATCATAGTCTATTGCATTAAGCCACAGTTGTGGATTACAGTTTGCTGAACTACAGTTTACAAGCCACAGCAAACAAGTTTATACAACATGCTGAGACGAAACAAGCAATCCACACTAAGGCTTAAATAATATGTAAACCCAGTTTATTGTGCCTTGGTTTAAAAAGTGTGGTTTAGTGCAACATAGGAATCTAAACATAATACTGTATTTCTACTTGGATCAGGAAATAGCAAGGATTATCTGTTTTTCTGGAGAGTTAAACTCAGATTTTATGTTAGTGTTAAGCACTCTATAGTTAATGGGTGTAATGATTACATAAATTATTAAGACCATTTCATTGCACAACTGCTTTGCAGTGATCACACAAGTGTTTATTGAAGACTCTTAAAACTGTTTTTCAAGCATCCAAGCCAAATTGGTACAGCTGGTAAAAATGAAGTCCCTTTTGCAAAGATTGAGTAAATTCCGTAATTTTGTAATGTCATTAAGCGGTTTTGAAAGCAGAAATTGACATTAGTCTTTGGAGAATCTATCCTTTAAGTATCACAACAACCCTTTCAGCCTTAGATGGAGCTTCTGATGACATAATTCAAATAATTGTTTCTGGATTAGCTGTTTAATGTCAAAAATAAAGCTTTTTAAGACTTGTTTCTCCCAAGTCCTGGTGCTGATGAACTCATTTGTGTTGCGGAAGAAGAATCTGTGGAACAACGACAACAATTCTCTTCACTTAATGACATGATAAAATGATTAAAAGCCTATTATAACTATGTCTAAATAGTTAGAATGTTCTAAATTACATGTTCAGCCATACAGGGAGGCAGGGAGAACTTCCGTGATAGTTCATTCTGGCATCTATTTTATAGGATCATTTTGGCGTCCCAATTTTATAGATCTAAAATTCAACAAAGATGATTATTTTGTGTTCTGTGAACATCTGCCTCTTTTTAGTGACAAATTGATGGCATTCAGCCTAATTGACAGAGGAGCACTGCTCAAAAGCCATATGACAGAATTTTAAAGGCCTTTGTCTTGAACAAAAATGATTTCACACAATAATTTTGTCTCTGGAAAAGCTCATCTTTTTTTGTAGACAGTTGTGCTCTTTTGAAAGTTTCAAGGCCTCTGTCTGGAACAGGAGGACAATAAAAGTGGAAATGGTTTGCTTCTCTGGCTTATTTCTGTATTTTCTACTGGAATTTTAATTTTGTGAGATGTTCAACAGATATGGGGCTTGTAAATCAGCAAAACAATACGAACCTACCAGGCTTAGGGAAGTAAGTGGAGATGCATTTTACTTGATCCCTGAGGTCTCACTTTAGTATTTTTGTTTCCTATATGCTCAAATTCTCATGGACACCATCTCTAAATGAAAGAATTTAGACCTGAAATACGGAGTATCCAATCATGATTACTCACCTTTTGTGGGCAGCTACGTGAAACAGCTGTGGGAAGGTGCTTAGGCTGAATGATTGTTGAATGCTTTGTGTCATTATTAGGCAAACTTGTTTGACTTAATGAACAATATAACCACTGTAATTTCTTTTGCGAATTAGTTGTTCACGATTCCCGTAGGAGGATGCAGTGAAGCTGAATGCTAACAATCTACAACGACCTTGATTGAATATTCAGACTTTATAAGTTAATTCAGTGGGTAAACATTGGCTTCAAGAGTTCAAAGTAAATAAATGGCACTTCCAATTCCTTGCCCCAAATGTCAAGTACAAAAAAAAAGAAGAAATAAAGAGAAAAATCAGTAGAGCTGGAAGCTACTGTAAGATTTTTAAGGAGCTGATTGACAGCAACATGGTTATTATACTGAGATGCTTTAGCTTAAGAGACAATTAAAGAAACCAAAGCACAATATCTATGAATAATTTGGAGTTCTAAATCAGATTTATAGTGGCATAAGCTCTCATGGGCTATAGCTCTCTTTCCCAGATACATACTGATTCTTCCTAATGTATACCCATACAGACAATTTTATATCTCAAAGGTTTATTTTAAAATGAGAGTAATTGTCAATAGTTGGACAAATCTGTTAAAATTACTATGCGTATACGTTACACAAATTATTCAACCTACAGCTATAATTGGACCTAGAATGATGGTAATATGTAAGCAGATCATTACATAACTCAGTTTTACGACCTTTTGATTATTATTATTACCTTTATTGTCAGAGTACAACATGTGTACAATGAGATTGGCTGAGCATCCCTTCGTATACTCCCCCCCCAACACAACTTACAGTCCCTAACTCAGTCCCTAACTCAGTCCCAATCTTATTACACTATGTGACCTTGTTGCGCAACACACCAGTCCCTCAAATTTATTGTGCCATGTTGACATGAAGTTATTTTCCATTCAGAAGTCTGGCAGCCCACAAGTAGAAACTGTACTTCAGCCTATTGGTGCGGCTGGCTATGCTTCTATATCCTACCCAATGGTAGGAGAGTGAAAAAGTGCTGACTGAGGTGTGAGTTATCCCTGAGGATTTTCCTCACTCTTCTAAGACAGCGAGCCCAGCAATGTTATCTAGTAGTCTCAGGGAACAGCCCACAATGTTTTGTGCTGTGCTCACCACCCTCTGTAATGTCTTTTTATCCGCGGCTATCAAGCCAGCATACCACCCCGTAATGCAGTATGGGAGGATGCTTTCTATTGTGATGGTGGTCTTTAAGCAAACTCCGTAGTTATTGAGTAAACCCATTGTCCATAATGGGTGGGGTGGTGGTTTCTGGCCAGTAAATAGCAGATCACAGTCATGTGGCTGTAGAATGCGACAAATGGCCATAACTGCAGGTCAGTTGCAGAGTACCCAAAATGAGGTCACGTGATTGTGGGTGGCGGATAACCCTCAGAACATGGAATCTGGTTTGTGAGTACCCTTTTTTGGATCCATCCTTAACTTCTGTTGCTAAAGGCCCCATCCCATTGGCCGACGGACGCAAAACGTATGCATAAAGGACACAGCGGACAAGCAAAATTTCAGGGGTGGCTCCATCCATTGTCATCCGCTCCAAAAAGTGGTGAAAATTTGCATAAGCAGAACGGAAAAGAACGGACGTGGGTAGTATGTAGTGGGGATGTTAAACGGATGTTCATAGGAAGCCTAGTGGATGAAAGCGGATGGAAGCGGATGAGACCTCCGAAGGGGTTCCGGGGGAAAATTTCAAAGCGGATGCATAGTGGAAGGGGCGGACACATAGCGGATGAAGCGGATGCATCACGGACGCCTATAGGAAACAAAGGGAATGTCGCGCGGATGTATATCGGATGCAAAGCATTCACTGCGCATGCGGGGAGTATGAATTGCGTCATCGTGGATATAAAAGGATGCAGCATGCACGCAGTCAGCATACAGGGGAAAGACATACTGCCACATACATCTTGCAGGAACACCATGGTTTGTCAGTCAGGCAAGAAGAGGAAGCCCGTGCCTACTTCTTCAACCCTGGCAAGGTGAAGAAGGCCAGAAGCAGCATCCCACCCCCTGGCACTGACTCTGAAGCTACTGCTGCTGCTGCTGCTGTCGTGGACCAGCCCCAAGGCCCTCAAAGCCCTGCTGCTGAAGGTCCTGCTGCTCAAGCCCGTGAAGGCCCTGCTGAAGCCCCTGCCAGAGGGAGGAAGAGGCAAGGGAAGGAGAAGGGAGAGAGGAAACAGTATACCATTTCCGAGAAGAATGATGTGCTCGAATGGCTGAGGGAGAACGAGTACCTCTGGAGAAAGGGCCACAGACTGTACTGGGACACCAAGAAGAAGCAGGCAGCTTGGAGAGACAAGGCAGAGAGCCTGGGGTACATTGCAGAAGTACTCCTCGGATGGTGGAAGCACATGCACACCTGGTATGGCAAGCTACACCACAAGAAATCCGGGCAGGCCGCTGTCAAGCTCACTGACCAGGAGATGTACGTCATGGCCAAGTGCAGTTTCCTGGAGGGTGAGATCCGTCACCGAGGAGCAGCCCCTCTGAGACCCCTCTCCTTCAGACAGCCCACAGACTGCCACTCCTCTTCCAGCCAGGAGCCAGCTTCCCAGTCCAGGCCCAGGTTCATCGGACACCACAGACGCCAGTCCTCACCCAGCTGCAGACCAGACAGCCCTGCTACACTCCTCCTTCCTCCACCCCACAGCCAAGCCCATCAACGAACAATCTGTCATCAGTATTGGGCCTGACATCTCAAGTCCTTGATGAAGGGCCTCTCAACCTCATGGGACTGAGTCAGCTCTCAGATAGCTTCCTGAACACACCATCCCCTGTTGTACCCTCGGGGCCAAGCACCCCAATGGTGCCTCAGACCAGCACTCAAGCCACAGCCACCCCCACAGTCCCTGCCCGCTTAACAGCTGAGACCATGGACATGACTCAGAGTGACTGAGGATAGTATCAGAGACTGAGTTGTTGACTTGTTAAGTTTATCTTTGCTTAAGACACTTTACTTGGTTCATTTTGCTTATTTAATAAAGTCATAAAGTTTACCTAAGAAAGTTAATAAAGGTTATCTTTGCTTAAGACACTTGCTTCATTTTTTTTACTTAATAAAGTGTTGATGAAAACTTTGAAAAAATGGTTCAGCCTTTGCATGCTTGTGGGATAGATAAGGATAGTTGTGGGATAGATAAACCTCCAGTGCAACCATAGTTGGACTGTATGGTCCACCATCCCAGTGATCCAGATGATTTTCTCCCCCTTTTTATAGAAAATATCGGTTGTCCGCTAGGTGTCCTTCTACATACTCCAGACATACTAAATATGCGAGATACATCCCAGATACAAACATTTTGTCCGTCTATTTCCGTGCTACTAACGCTGTGTAGACGTTCCGTGTACCTTTTGTTTCCTCCCTCTTTCCATTTTCAGCTGCAGCGGATGTAAGTTGAGGGGATGGCCAGAGGATGCAGAGAAGATACAGCGGACGTTTAACGGATGATAACGGACATAGAACGTTTGTTGCCTGTATATGTCGCGGATGTAGATCATACGCGGCAGAAAGTTCATCCGTTCACAAAGTTTTGTGCAGCTCAAAACTTCTTGCGTGGATGAAATCGCAGTGGATGGATGCTCGATGGATAGAGCGTATGAAACACGTGTGCAGTGAGTACACAATGGATACATAGTGTTTTCCAACGGATGGCAAGCTTTTTTTAACATTTTACATCCTCTTTGCATCCGTAAGTGCAGTGGGACTGGGCAGCTGTTTGCAAGTCGAGGACTACCCATAACCTAGGATGGCTGTACTAAAAGGAAACAAAAACCTGATGTTAATACTGCCTTGTATATTATATCTTCATCTGTTTTTGTAGTGGAGAAAAAAATTCATATTGAGGGGTACACCTATCAAAGTGAAGCCTATTAAGAAATGTTGAGTTGTAGTCGCACGACAGTAAGCTTTCATTCATTCATAAGAAAAAAAAATGCCCAGAGATTGTTGTGTTTATCTAAGATTTTCTCTAGAGTACAGTTTCAACCACATTCAACTCATTCTTGCTGCCCAAGGCTTTAAATTTTAAAATTAATAGCTTTCATTCGCTAGATCCCGCTGCCTTCAGGCTTTCTAAGATTGATCATAAGTGAACCCATAGCGTTAGTAGAGAAATCAAGGGAAGGGACTTTAAAGCAAAGCTCAAGATGACTCATCTGATGTTTGCCATTTAAATTCAGAAGCAAATACTGGCCCCGTGTTATCGGTCTTTTCCAGATCTGACTGCTAATAATAATTCTTCCTTTCTTGGATGGCTGCCCCATGTATCGTATTGTAATTTTCAGTAATCTGGGATTTTTTTTTTTTTAAAAAAGCAGCAATAAAACTTGGATGAACTGTTCATCTGCAGATCCATTGCTTGCTGTGTCAGGCATTAATCAGTCTTCCGGAGTTCAGGGCAGAGCTATCTGTTAAATTTTAAAAAAAACAAAAACAGGAAAAACAGCTAGGAAACCACTACCCAGTTCCTAAAAAAAAAAAAAAATTCTAGGGAACTGTTAAAAATGCAAGTGAAGCTTTCTTGGAAATTACCAAGCAAGATTCTAAAACTGTGATACTTATCTATTCATACCTTTTACTAAAAGGGGTTACTTTAAAAGGATTTGGCAAACTGAACTGAAGCCATAAATCTATTTTTTAAATGTCTTGTGAATGATACGATAGCAGTAGCACTTATATACCACTTCATACTGCTTTACAGCCCTCTCTAAGCAGTTTATAAAGTCATCATCTTGCTCCTAACAATCTGTGTCCTCATTTTATTGACTTCAGAAGGACGGAAGGCTGAGTCAACTTTGAGCTGGTCAGGATTGAGCTGCTGGCAGTGAGCAGAGTTAGCCTAACTAACCATTCTAACCATTGCGCAATCACTATAAACATAAGGGTTACTTTCTTCTCCTACCCTAGTAGGGTAGAGATGGATCATGAAAGCACGGGAATCAGGTTTTTGTCTTCTTTGAAGGGATGGAAGAAGAGAAGCTCATGGAAGAATATATCTGGGACTGCCCAAAAGCCTGAATTATGTCAGTGTAATAAAGACATTGCTGGAGCTTTAGTTTATTGAAATGGATTGACAGTACAGAATATGTTTAAGTGAGATCTGAAGGTTGTTTGGTTCTTGGAAGAGTCTTGGATTGAACCCAACTGAGTTAAAATTCATGACTTTTTCTCTAAAAGATCTTCAGTACAATTCAATAGTTCAGGAGCATTTCTTGGTACAAAGTCTAATTCAGGTTGGGCTTGTTTTCTGACTCATAAAAGAATATCTTAATTTGATTAATGGGACAAGAAGGGCTAAAATGAGTTTTGTCTGACCTATCAGTAAATGCTTAGTATAAATTAATAAATCAAAATCTGTTCTCCTCTTGGCTTTGCCTCTTTATAGGTACTCATAGTATGGGTTTTAATATTGTATGTGGCCTTTCCTCTTTGGTGCCATTATTGCTGCTGCTTTGGGCCCTGAGTCTATGTTCAGAAAGCCTCCTCAGATGCCTCCTTTAAGTGAGGTACAGTCACTAACTTGCTATCAGTTAAAGCAGTGGTTGCCAATCAGTGGGCTGGGGACCACTGGTGGTTTGCGAGAAATTTTTGGTGGTCCGCAGAGAAATGGAACCCCAAAAGCAGTTAATCCAAGCTGCACAGGAACACAAGGCTGCACCGCCCACATGGCCCACGGGAACACAAGGCTTGTGTCACTTGCATTGTGAACAACATGATGTAGTGAGGGGAGGGGGGAAAGGGCGGAGGGGGGAACTTGCCCCACTTGTCCCATGCGCCTGGCCTGACCTGGCCACCAGGCTGCTTCTTTCCGCTTCTTTCTTCTTTTATGGCTGCACGCAAGGAAAGCAGCAAAAGTCTTTCTTTTTCTTCCTCAAACTCTCTCCCAAACAGAAATGAGTCTTTGGGACTCTGCAAGGCATCCTGCTCCAAGAGGCTGTGCCAGCAAAGACTCATTTTTGGTGGAGATTGGGGGAGAGAAAGAAAGACTTCTGTTGCTTTCCTTGCATGAAGCCAAAAGTCTCTCTCCCCCCCCCCCGCCCCCCGAGAATGTAGCTGGAGACAGAATCCTGCGATCCCAAATAAAGAATGATCGATTGGTAGGAAAAAGGGGTGGGGAATTTTCCTGCAGCCACCGTCAGTCAAAATTCATGTTAGTGGTCCACGGGATTTAAAATTTTGATTTTAATCAAAATTGAGTTTGATGGTCCCTGAAGTCCAAACGGTTTGCAACCCCTGAGTTAAAGGGCTTTGTCTGTGTGAGTACCCCTCTGTGGGAATGCAGCGCCCTCTAGAGATGATTAGCTGATATTTCTCTTAACAGCATTTTAGCTGTAGGTTGCTGCTGCTTTTGTGTCGGAAGCAAAAGTGCTTCTGGGCTGAAAGGATTAGCTACATCACCGTTGCCTGGGTGACACCCAATTGGGGGTTCCTTTCATGTCCACACTAATTAGTCCTAGGCAACCCCCTTTTTAGTTAGGTTGTACAATTTTAGATCTATGAGCCACAGTGGCGTAGTGGTTAGACTGCATTACTTCAAGCTACTTCTGCTGCCTGCCGGATGCCTGCAATTTGGCAGATCGAATCCAACCAGGCTCAAGGTTGACCCAGCCTTCCTTCTTTCTGAGGTCGGTAAAATGAGGCCCCAGATTGTTGGGGGCAAGAGGCTGACTCTGTAAACCACTTAGAGAGGGATGTAAAGCCACTGTGAAGCAGTATCGAAGTGCTATTGCTATTGTTTCCTGTTCCATTTTGTTATTTGGGATGCCAACACATCTCTATTGTTGCTGTATTGCATTTCTCAATATCCAGAGAGCTTGTTGTAAGCCAACTCATAAATAATGTAAATAAGTAATGACATAGATACCTTTTTCTCAATATAATTCTGATATTTAACCAATTAGTAGATGTCAACTTGAGCATTTGCTTTGACTCTCTTTTTTTTTTTTTGGCAATTTCTCTATGAACTTGCATCCAAGTTCTATTGGAAATGTGACAGCTGAGAAAGAAAACATTGCAATCCTATGAGCATCTTACTGCTCATATGGAAAAACTACCTTTAAATATAACATTCTGCACAGATAGCCTCTGATCTACAATCATTTATTTAATGACCATTTGAAGAGCACTGCAAAAAAATGGCATATGACCAATTTTCACACTTATTGAAAGCCTGCCTCCCTATGGCCATATGATCAAAATTTGGGGGCTTGACAACTAGCATGTACTGTGTTTATGACAATTGCACCATCCCATGGCCTCATATGATCACCGTTTGCAATCTTCCCAGTTGGCTTCCAACAAGCAAAGTCGAGGGAAATCCAGATTCGTTTAACAACTAGGGTGATCCACTTAATGGTGGCAAAAAAAGATCATAAAATTGGCCACGTCTCACTTAACTGCATGGCTTAGCAATAGAGGTTCTGCTCCCATCGTAATCGTAAATTGAGGATGACATGGGTAGGATTTGGCTTAACCTAATCTCGGTCTAGCCGTTGAAAGAAATTAAAAATAAAGCAGAACCATGATGACTGCGCTCGGGGAAAAAACTAGTTTTAAAATTCACGTTTAGCTTGACAACTCATAAAATATTTCTATGGTCTTTTCAGAGTTGCCAACAGAAAGGGAGGGGGGAGAGGTGCAACCGCTTGCAAACTGAAACTGCATTCCATAAATGTTTTCAAAGATAGTAACTAGGTGACCAGTTACTATCAAGTAACTAGTTACTAGTAACTAGTTTCTACCACGCAAAATTCTAACCGGAGAGCATGATTTATGACTCTTGGCTATGGATGTGTCCCATTGGAGAATATGAATTACAATACACCCAGGGGGTGGGGGAAAACCAGGGTCAAGGGTATACCCAGGCAGTGCCGGATATGTTAACTCCCAATAAATCCTTTTGAAGTTTTGGAAGTTTGGCTCGAGACTCATGATTTAAATGGGGGTAACTGCCGGAATCCTGACATAGCTTTACTGGTTATGGTCAAGCGCCATATAAAAATAGATAAAGCACACATCTACGAATACAATGGACAGGCTAAAACTGTAAGAATATTTGTAAAACAAAAAAGAACAAAACTTAATTGACAGTTACTCTTTAGTTGAATACCTCAACCCCTTCTTTTTGAACTGACCGTTCTACACTGAGTCGAAGGAAGAATCCAGGATGGGTAGTCCATTTTTAATTTTGCATGCTTCTACTATAAATGGCATTGTGATGTAGGTTTCTATTAATTTCCTTATCTCACAGAGCAGCCCTGTATCCCATTCCATTGGAAATTACTCCATTATCTCTTTATAGCTACCACCAAAAATTAACAGCAGATTCAATCATTTTTAGTATCACTGTCAAATAGGTTGCACGTCCTTCATTTTTCAGAGTGCGATAAATAATCTAGATCTTACAGTCCAGCAAGAATTGTAAGAAAAGAGCATATGAATTATATTTCTTCTCCCTAAGGGCAGAGCCAATTATTATATGAAATTCACGTAACATATACAGCTAAAAGAAAGTAGATCTGGTTGTAGAAAAGAGATAGCATAGTTCTTCTAGAGATAATTAACTAGTTTTTCCCAATATGCATGTCTAAAAACCTTCCTCTGCTTTCTCCAGGAGTGAAACCCTTTGGGACTGGAGGGATTCCAAAGATGTTATGTAGAAAAATGGAATGAAGGTTTTCCATTAGAAAAAATCATACAATTGGAGTGTTGTCTGCTTTTCTCATATTTTTATGAGACAAGCTGTTCAAGCAGGAGACTTTCAGACTAATGGCTGTCCAATCTCTTCTTAAAAACTTCCAATGATGGAGCCACCCACAACTTCTGAAGGCAAGCCATTCCATTAATTATTCTAATTGTCGGGAAATTTCTCCTCATTTCTAAGTTGATTCCATTGCCTCTTGTCTTGCCTTCTGGTACTTTGGATAATATCCCTCTTCTTTGTGGCAGCCCCTGAGATTTCGGAATCCTGCTATCATGACACCCTTAGCTCTTTTCATTAAAGTAGACATATCCTATTCCTGCAGCGGTTCTTCATACCTTTTAGTCTCCAGTCCCCTTATCATCTTTATTTAATTCTGGACAAAAATTAAATATTTGCTCTGCCAAAATAAAAACTTCATTTCTTTGGTCCAAGAAAGGTCCACAATAATTCATTTGCAATGGGCTACTTTCTTCATGACAGTTAGTTTAGTAACAGTAATAACAAGAATCTTGTTGAAGCATTAATGGAAATAACGTGTTTCTAGAACCAGTAAATCATTGAAAACTTTGTCCAAGCACCCAAAATTAATGGCCTGCTGTAAAACCAGTTCCTTGAAAGTGAAATATTGAAAATATAATAATCAGAAGTATAACCCAGAGCTTCTAGCTCATAAATCGTGAGAAATTTAATTGTTGATTTTATGAAGGCAATACTTCTGATGCATTTCTTTTGTTCAAACACAGGTGGAATAACAGTAAATTAAACAATGCCCTGTATATACAGCTTGGGCATTGGTTATATGTATACCTTCATTATGGATGATTCTTCACTCAAAACAACTCAAAAGCTCTTTTTGATTTCCTTTTTTTGGGGGGGGGGAATCCAGCAGTGAATGGGGTACCCATGAATCTGTTTGTTCTCGTTAGGTAATTAAAACATCTTGAGGATGAGTGACTAAGTTAGCTGATTCGCTTGTGAATAAACCTCTAAAAATGTCACTATGGCAACATATCTCCAGTGAGATGCGAACTCTTTGAACAATCTGAGGGAGAATGGTACCTTTCCTTTGGTTTCTGTGGTGATGAGCTGAAGAGAGGCCAAAAATAAACACTACAACTCTAATGTTTAAACATGCAGCATCTTCGTTCAAAAGTGTGTTTGAATAAGGCTTATGTTGGTTCAGAGTATATTTTGGAAGAACAGCAAATAGGCCGACTGACTGCTTCACTTCCTGTTTTTTATTTTACCATGTGGGTAGCACCTTCAGAGGGAAGTAGTAGCATTCTCATGTAGAAAGAAAAAGGACCCTTTGGAATAGAATATATAAACACTATGCATGCTATAATTCAAAGTCCGGGACTATTTTTTCACAATGCAGCATATGAGTACCAAGGTTAACATTCTGAACACACCCTGTCTCCTGTTTCTGTTGGCACTGAATGCTTTTCCACCCACTCTTTCTAAAACATTTTTATTTGCTTGCTAACATGCTGTGAGGACTGTAGGTGCTTGTGTGCTCTTTGGTGTCTGGATTATTCCAGGTGGTTCTAGGTCTGAACAGCAATAGAGCAACATATGGAAAGATTCAGCTAACAAGCTTTTTTTTGTTTTTGAAATATTTTTTATTGTTTTATTTCATACATTTCCTTTCTATTTTGAATAGTGTGCTTTCTAGGTATCCAAGATGTTGACATCCAAACATGCAAACATCATCATTATGAATATATATATATATATATATATATATATATATATATATATATATATATATATATATGTGTGTGTGTGTGTGTGTGTGTGTGTGTGTGTGTGTGTGTGTGTGAGTGTGTGTGCTGTTTAGCTTCCTTCGGGTATTATCCCACGTCATTGTAGTTCTGTTAAAGTTGTAGCAACGTTTCAGCAGAATCTCATCTGCCATCCTCAGGCTTCTGTATATG
>BLBF01000059.1:8846638-8868158 GCA_015471245.1 Laticauda colubrina | reverse complement strand
TTCTCTCCTCTCCTCTCCTCTCCTCTCCTCTCCTCTCCTCTCCTCTCCTCTTCTCTTCTCTTCCATTCCATTCCATATTTTCTATTCTGTTCTGTTCTATTCGACACTGTTCTATTCTATTTTCTATTCTATTCTATTTTCTATTCTATTCCTATATTCGGTTCTGTTCTAATTCCCCTTTTCTATTCTATTCCACTCCACTCCACTCTATTCCAAGTATTAGTTAACTGATGTCCTTCCATGTTGCACATCAAGAAGCATTGAGGATTGTGATATTACAAACTTTGGAGGGATGACATGGAGATAAGAGGTTAAATAAGAGAAACTGAGGTGGATATTGTGAGCAGGACTGACTCCACTGCATAACTTAGGTTGCCTTGCCCTGATTCCAGCCCTGACTTTCTCTTCACTCTTTAATAACACTCATAACCATGATGGCGAGCTTATGGCATGTATGCCACTGGTGGCACACAGAGCCATTTGTGCAGGCATGTGAGCCACAGGCAAACTTGCCTCACTGTGCATGTGTGTGCCTCCCAGCTGATGTTCTGGCCTTTTTTGGCTTCTCAGAGGCTTTTGGGAAGCCTCTGTAGTCTTTGGAGGCCAAAAAAACAAGACTGTTTCATCATGTCCTGTATTTCTGAAAATACCGGAAGTGACAAAACGGGCCTATTTTTTTAGCCTCCAAAGGCTGCAGAGGCTTCCCTCAAGCCTCTGGGAGGCCAAAAAAGGCCTGAAAATCATTTGGGAGGCACACTCATGTGCATTGCAGGTAAGGGGATGGTGGGAGGGATCACATGCGCATGCACAAGGGGCATGAGGGAACCGCGGGCATTGCCTTCTGGGTACTGGCATGTAAGTGATTTTTGGCACAGGAGGCTAACCTAAAAAGGTTAGACACCATTGCTCTATAATAGTGAAGTCTACTGCTTAACACCTATCAGCAGCTGGAGATCCTGGTCCCTTCTATTTGAACTTTTTAAAAGGATAGCAAATCACCCCCAATCCCTTTGTGAGATAAACTGTGGTGGGCAAAAGTGACCATCCTCAAGGTCCTCCAGGAAGGATGACCTCAAACCCAAAACTCCATGCTTGCTTTTAGTCCAATGCTCCATCCCAGCTTTCTTCCCACGGATGGGTTCCTTTCCTAAGGAGAAGCCATGAATTGGAGAAACAAATGTCAGGTTCACTTGCTGAAGAATCCAGGGCAGACATTGACCCTCCCAGTGATTCCTGGGTCTTGTCTCCCCCCCTTCACCGCCACTCTACCCTGCCACCTCTGTTTCACCCCTCTCTCTTCCATCATCCAGCATCAGGTTCCAAACAGCTGTTTCTGAGCCCATCTGAGAGCTGCACAAATTGTGCTTGAAGCAACACGTCAAAACGCCATTAGCAAGCCTTGTCTGCCACTGCATGGAGATGCCTCCACCCCAGCCGTCCAGCCAGGACAGGCTGGCGCTGAGACACCCGGCTTCCTTCTTTGAAGAGCCCATTTGTGTTGGGTTCAGACAGCTGCGCTTTGCCCATCCACCCTCCTCTTTTCCCCCTCTTCTCTTGGACCTTGGGGATAAATGGAGGTTTTAAAATAGACCTTTGCACACACAACAATAGGTGACAACTGTATCCTTATTTGCAATGCGGTTTCTCCAACTCATGCAATAAGCGGAGCTCCTTGGGGAAGGAGAAATGGAGAATGAAGCTCATTCTCCAAGCTTGTGGGTTGGTTTCCAAATGTTTCATTTGAAAAAAAAAAAATCATCAGCCATGCTACCACCTGTCACAAGTTCATTGAAGCCTGGCTCTCCACAAGCAGTTCCATCAACAGACACATTGACCAACAACCTGGGGGGGGGGGGGGGGTTTGCAGACAACTAAGAATCTGAATTGTCTCTTCACAATTCATGAAAACCAGTGTCTGCATTTCCTGTGTCAGATGAAGAGACCACCTCTTTCTCCTTCTGTCCTGGTCACTCTTTACAGAGGCACAATGGAGAGTGTTTTAACAAACTGCATCAACCGCACAGCCAACCAGAGACAGCACTGACCCTCATCCAACCCATGCAACTCTCCCCATCAGCAGCTCACCTCCCAAAGACCCTGCCCTGATATAACCTCCTTATCATAAATGACTATGGAGCAGTGGTGGGATTTAATTTTTTTTACTACTGGTTCTGTGGGCATGGCTTGGTGGACGTGACAGGGGAAGGTTACTGCAAAATCCCTATTTCCTCCCCACCCCACTAACCTGCTTTCCAGCTCTGTTCTCCTGTGCAGGGCAACCAAAGAAGACCCAGCTGATCAACTGGGACTCGGGAGGCAGAGAATAGATGGGGGCAGGGGCAGTCAGAGGTGGTCTTTGCCGGTTCTCTGAATTACTCAAAAAATCTGCTACTGGTGCTCCAGAACTGGTCAGAACCTGCTGAATACCACCTCTACTATAGAGATTCTCAGTCCTCCAGGTTGTGGTTGTTCCAAAGATGCTTTTTTTTCAAGAAGCAACTGGACTTTCTGGTTTTTCTTTGAAGATGTTTCGCTTCTCACCCAAGAAGAATGATGAGCTGAAGATGCTTCTTGGATGAGAAGCGAAACATCTTCAAAGAAAAACCAGAAAGTCCAGTTGCCTCTTGAAAAAAAAGCACCTTTGGGACTCCTTATCAAAAGACTCATCATAGACTCTCACTGATGACTCACAGCTGACTCATCACAAGACCTGTCATAAGAACTTCATCTGACACACCTACACCTGAAGGTTTTATAACAGTGGTGGGATTCAACATTTTTTACTACTGGTTCTGTGGGTGTGGCTTGGTGGATATGGCAAGAGAAGGATACTGTAAAATCTCCAGTCAGAGGTGGGATCTGCTGGTTCTCCGAACTATTCAAAATTTCCACCACCGGTTCTCCAGAACTGGTCAGAACCAGAATACCATCTCTGGACTAGATGTTCCTCACAGGCTCCTGGCTTCTAAGTACTAGACCTTAAGCCCATGTCACACTGCCCAACGGATGCAAAAAATACACAACGGATGAGCAAAATGTTCCATCCATTGTTATCTGCTCTCAAAAGGGGCAAAAATTTGCATAACCGGAGCGGATAACACGGACGCGGGTAGGACGCAGGGCGGATGGAAAGTGGATGCGGAACGGAAGCCCAGAGGATGGAAGCGGATGGGAGCGGATGGCGCGTCCGCGAGGCTTCCAGGGGACCTCAGCAAAGCGGACGCAGAACGGATACAGCGGATGCACAGTGGATGCACAGTGGAAGCCTAATGGATGCCTGGCATTAATTGCGCATGCAGGGAGGATGCATTGCGTCAGCCCCGCGGATATAATGGAAGCAGCTCGGAAGCAGGTCACCATTCAGAGGAAAGACCTGCTGCCAGACGGATTGACAGCTTTGCCTGCCCTGCCTGCATGCCTGCCTGCAAGCCTTGCTGCCAGCCTTGCTGCCAGCCTTGCTGCCAGCCTGCCTGCAAGCCTTGCTGCCAGCCGGTCTGCCTGCCAGCCTTGCTGCCTGCCTTCCTGCCAGCCTTGGTTCATGTCTGCCTGCCAGCCTTGGTGCCTGCCTGCCTGCAAGCCTTGGTGCCTGCCTTGGTGCCAGCCTTCCTGCCAGCCTTGGTGCCTGCCTGCCAGCCTTCCTGCAAGCCTTCCTGCCAGCCTTGCTGTCTGCCTGCCTGCCAGCCTTGGTGCCTGCTTGCCTGCCAGCCTTCCTGCAAGCCTTGGTGCCAGCCTCCCTGCCAGCCTTGGTTCCTGCCAGCCTCCCTGCCAGCCAGCAACCCCACAACCATGCGGAAGCACAGCAAGCCTCAGCCATCTGCTGGCAAGAGGGACAGGGCTACCATCCCGCCCCCTGGCCCTCACTCTGGTTCTGCTGGGGCTTCTGCAGCACGGACTCGCTCTTCTGGGGCTGGCACTTCTGCTGATTCTGCTTCTGGAGGAGCTGATGACAAGCACTCAAGCACCAGCCACCTCCACAGCACCTGCACCCTTCACCCCTGAGACTGAGCGGCCAAGAGGAGTGCCAGAGACTCATTTTTGTTTTATAGCTTGTTGTTAATAAAGTCTATTTTTGATTCATACACTTGCTTCATTTCTTTTTTTTAATAAAGTCTTGGTGGAAACCTTTAGAAATGGTTTAAGCCTTTGCAAGCTTGTGGGATGGGTAAGGATAGCTTTGGGATGGGTTAGGATACCTGTGGGATGGGTAATAGCTGTGGGATGGGTTAGGATAGCAGTGGAATAGATAAACCTCCAGTGCAAGCATAGTGGGACTGTATGGTCCACCCTCCCAGGTGCCACACCTATGGCCCTTTATTATCAATAATAATGTAATAATTATCCACACATGTCAACATAAACACAACTCTTTATTAAACGCCCTGTTCATTGTAGGCCAACCAAACATACATGGCCCAATCTCATCCGTGTGATGAGACAGGCTGAAGGAAGCATCCATTAAGAATCTACCATCCTGTCTTGCCACTCCACTGCTCCAGCTGGGGAGTTGCACCAGTGTCTCAGGAGGTTGCACTGCTTCTTCGCTTAATGTGAGGCTCTGTTGGGGCCTTGCACATCCTCAGTGTCTATCAGGTTTCACCCTTGCCTCCATTCCCCAGGCTCCATGTCCCCATTGCCTTGCTGACGGTCCACAAGCCTGTTCTGCAAGACTGGGTAGCGGGTGCACATGAGATTGTGCAGGATGCAGCAAGCTTCCATGATCCTCCTCACGGTCTCTGGGCAAGGCTGCATGGTGGTGAGAAGTACCTGGAACCTGTTGGCCAGGATGCCAAATGCGTTCTCCACCACCCGCCTTGCTCTGGACAGCCTGTAGTTGAAGATCCTCTCTTCACGGGTGAGGAGTCTGGAGGTGTAGGGCTTCATGAGGTAGGTTGTGAGGGAGAAGACGTCATCCCCCACGATGAAGTAGGGCACATCTTGTGTGTCGTTGGGCAGGGGTTCTGGATCTGGGAAGCCCACGATTAGGTTGCGTTCCAGCTCCTCCTTGAGGTGACTGGCTTTGTATACCTGGGCATCTGAAGATGAGCCGTTGCCTGAAGCATCGATGTACATGAACTTGTAGTCAGCATCGACCATGGCGAAGAGGATGAGTGCTGAAGAAGCCCTTGGAGTTGAAATAAGTGGACCCCGACTTGGCTGGAGCTTTGCAGGCCACGTGCTTGCCACTATGGCTCCAACGGTGTGTGGGAAGTTCCACTTCTGATACCACTGCTCTGCAACTTTCTTCCATCCTTCTTCAGTGGAGGGGTACTGGAGGATCTCCTCCTTGTATTCTTTGATGATGGCCTGCACCACTTCTCTGACCACAATGCTGATGGTGTTGGATGGCACCCTCCAGCCGTACTGCATGCTCCTGTAGGTGGTGCCTGAGGCCAGGTGGCACAGAGTGAGTGCCACCTTGAGCCCAGGTTCCAGGCTGGGCCGGAAGTTGGTGTTTGCCTTGGTCAACCTGGGTGTCAGCCGCTGCACAACTTCGTCAAACATGGCTGGAGGCATCCTCATGAAGTTCTGGAATGCCCGAGTGTCTTCGTTCCTGAGCTCCACCATCAGCTTGTTGTACAGTCCGTCCTCTGCTCTTCTGGCGAACCATCTTCGGACCCAGACGCTTCTTGGCCGCGTCTTTTTCTTCCCGTAGTAGAGTTCACAGAGCCTGCAGATGGCTTCACACTGTTGCAGAACGATGGTGGCTGCCGAAAGGACTTTGTTACAATCCACAGTGGACATGACTGGATGCTGTGGATGAGGAAGAGGCAGATGAAGGCTGCAGAGGTCTGCACCGCTGGGCTGCTGTTCTGAAAGTGAGATGCAGATGAGTTGCTCCCCCTTTTTATAGGAAATATAGGTTTTCCACTAGGCATCCTCTAGGCATCCTCTAGGCATCCTCTAGACATCCTTAATATCTGAGATAGGTCCCCTCTGCGAACGTTTTTTCCATTTTAAATGCTTTATTTCCATTCTGCATCCGTTCTACATCCGTTCTGCATCCGTTCTGCCTCTGTTCCGCTTTCTCCCTGTGTCCGAGCAGATGCGAGTTGCGCGGATGCGCAGCGGATGCCTAGGGGATATAGCGGATGCGTAACGGATGTGTAGCAGAAATCAGAACGGACAAACTGGATACATTTTCCGCAGAAAAGTTTTGGGCAACCCAAAACTTTTGGAGCAGATGAAACATCAATAAACGGATGCTGGACGGATAGAGAGGAAGCAAAACGGAGGCAGTGAGTCCATTGCGTTTTCCAACGGATGGCAAGCTTTTTTGTCCATTTTACATCCTCTTTGCATCCGTTGGTTCAGTGTGACATGGGCTTTAACTGCTAGGCCAAACTGTCATCATAACGTTGCTTTGGCTCCTCATAACTCAGAGCTAGGCATGTAGGTTGAGAGGAATAGAGGCAGGGATGTGCTTCAAAAATTTTAGCAAAGGGTTCTCTGCCCAGTTGATGGGTAGGTGTGGCCATGGTGGGCATGGCCTAGTTGGCCTTCTGCACCACAGCGGGAAGTGCATTGTTGTCCTCCCCGTACTCCGGAGGCTTTCCTCGAGCCTCCAGGAGCATGAAAATGGCCTCCCCAGGTTCTGGAGGCTCTCTGGAAGCTGGAAACGGGCCTATTCAAACTTCCAGGAGGCCTGTTTTTGCCCTCCCTGAGCTTCCATATACATCCTCCACCTACCTGCATCTAAAACAGGCCATGTTGGAATTCCTCAGAGGGGCGGGGAGGGGTGGGTGGAGCCAGCCAGGATATGGGGGATATGGGGGTTCTCCCAGCTGCACAGAATTTTAGCTAGGGGCTCTCCCAAACCCCTTCGAACCCCCAGCAGCTGAGCCCTGATTAGAGGGCTTCAACATGATTGTGCCCACACAACCCATCACATTTTGGGAAAAGAAACAGCTCCCCAAATTTTCTGACAGTGAGAGCAATCAACCCATGGAACCAAAGTTGCCTTCAGAGGTTGTGGGACTTTCATCCCTGGAAGCTTTCAAGAGACTGGACTGCTATCTGTCAGAAATGGTGTAGGGCCTCCTGCTTGGATGGGAGGTTGGACTAGATGACCCTACAAGGTCCCTTCCAACTCTCTTGATCTGTTAAAGGTCATTTTGAAATTGCAACATGAATCCTCTAACTTTTTTTCCACCAGCAAAATTTCTTTCTTTATTTATTAAATGTACATGCTGCCCACCATACTGTAAAGGGACTCTGGATGGCTTACAACAATATGCAAATGTCACATAATATGACAGGAAATTTAAACGATGAAAAGCACACAACATTGAGAATTAAAACGTTAATATTAACCAAAAGCTGGCTTTAAAGGGAGCAATGTGAAAATGGGATGGAGGTGAGATCTTATAAGGTTATAGCAGAACTCACAGGATCTCCTGCTTGAGCAGGGGGTTGGACTAGAGGACCTCCGAGGTCCCTTCCACTCTTGTTAATCTGTATAATATTCTGTGGTAGAATTTTACTAACTGCTTCCAAACAATTTCAACCTCTTTCTCATACCGCTGGAAACATTTGTGAATATCAAGCACCACCTAGCGTCTACACACCAATTTAGCATCCGAAAGCTCAAGTTTTTGCAAATGTTAAGATTATAGAGAGAGCAAGACCCAAAGGCGCTTTTGCAAGAAGCAGCTGGACTTCCTGGTTTTTCTTTGAAGATGTTTCCCTTCTTATCCAGAAAGCTTCTTCAGCTCTGACTTGGATGAGAAGCGACAGGTCTTCCAAGAAAAACCAGAAAGTCCAGCTGCCTCTTGAAAAAGCACCTTTGGGACAAGCATGGCATGGATGACTGAGAATTGCCATAGACATACAGAGCAAGACTTTTCTTCAAAGGATTTTCTTATGATTTCAGAAAGATGCAAACCTGGACATTCACAGAAAAACTTTGAACTCAGAGGAAGAGAATTGTTTCTTGTCTTTTCTTCCAGGATGCTTTTTGTTGTTGTTGTTGTTCAACTTGCCCATCTAGTTTATTGCCCTGTCTGGTGCCCATGAAAATAATGATTAGATTAAGTTTTGCTTAATTTTGGAGCTCAAGGTGCTGCTCCTTTGTGCAAAATGAAAAATAATAATAATTTTAAAATGCAACAGCTAAAGATTTACTTTTCCTTCTGACCATTAGGTGGTGCTTATAGCACACACATAACTCTCTACTAGTTTATTGCTTTTTAAAAAAATCTGTGTAAAGCAGAGTTTTCAAACCATAGCAACTAATAAGATGTGTATACTTCAACTCCCATGTAGTGCTGGCTGAGGAATTCTGAGAAGACCACAAGTCCTAAAGCCCATGTCACACTGAACCAACGGATGCAAAGAGGATACAAAACGGAAAAAAAAGCTTCCCATCCCTTCGAAAACGCGATATACTCACTGCCTCCATTTTGCTTCCTCTCTATCCGTCCAGCATCCGTTTATTGACGTTTCATCCGCTCCAAAAGTTTTGGGTTGCCCAAAAATTTTGCGCGGGAAATGTATCCAGTTCGTCCCTTCTGCATCCGCTACGCATCCGTTACGCATCCGCTATATCCCCTAGGCATCCGCTGCGCATCCGCGCAACTCGCATCCGCTCATACGCAGGGAGAAAGCGGAACAGAGGCAGAACGGATGCAGAACGAATGTAGAACGGATGCAGAATGGAAACAAAGCGTTTAAAATGGAAAAAACGTTCGCAGAGGGGACCTATCTCGGATATTAAGGATGTCTAGAGGATGCCTAGAGGATGCCTAGCGGAAAACCTATATTTCCTATAAAAAGGGGGAGCAACTCATCTGCATCTCACTTTCAGAACAGCAGCCCAGCGGTGCAGACCTCTGCAGCCTTTATCTGGCTCTTCCTCTTCCACAGCATCCAGTCATGTCCACCGTGGATTGTAACAAAGTCCTTTCGGCAGCCACCATCATTCTGCAACAGTGCGAAGCCATCTGCAGGCTCTGTGAACTCTACTGCGAGAAGAAAAAGAGGCACCCAAAAAAAGTCTGGGTCCGAAGATGGTTCGCCAGAAGAGCAGAGGACGGACTGTACAACAAGCTGATGGTGGAGCTCAGGAACAAAGACACTCAGGTGTTCCAGAACTTCATGAGGATGCCTCCAGCCATGTTTGATGAAGTTGTGCAGCGGCTGACACCCAGGTTGACCAAGACAAACACCAGCTTCCGGCCCAGCCTGGAACCTGGGCTCAAGGTGGCACTCACTCTGCGCCACCTGGCCTCAGGGACCACCTACAGGAGCATGCAGTACGGCTGGAGGGTGCCACACAACACCATCAGCATTGTGGTCAGAGAAGTGGTGCAGGCCATCATCTGCCTCTAACTAGGATTGAACTCACAGATACCTGATTGTGAGGTTTGAGCTCCACCTCTAGACCACTGCACCACTCATTCTCTTTGAAATCAATCCATACAGAATAATCATCTGACATGCCCTGAAGGTGCTTTTCAAAAGGCAACTGGGCTTTCTTGGGGTTTTTTTCCCCCTTGAAATTTTTAGAATAGAATTTAAAATAGAATAACGCTAGAAGGCACTTTGGAGGTCTTCTAGTTCAGCCCCATGCTCAAGCAGGACAACCTGAGAGACATTTCAGACAAGTGACTGTCTAGCCCCTTCCTTTTTTTCCTTGAAAATTTTTTGCTTCTCATCCAAGAAGCATCTTCATTTCTCAGTTTCATTTCTTCAGGACAGAAGAAGCTTGTTGGATGAGAATCAAAACATTGTTGATGTTCCAAACTCTGTCAAAGACCATGGAGTACTCATCTTTAATGATCTAACTGCTAGAACTCACTGTAACTACATAGCCAAAAAGGCATTAATAGTTGTTCACCTAATCCTACGTAGCTTTTTCTCTGGTAATATTACACTACTAACTAGAGCATACAAAATGTTTGCTAGACCAACATTATGTATCTGATATTAACACAGTTGAGAAAGTCCAGAAATATTTCACAAGAAGAGTTCTCCACTCCTCTACTCATTTCAGAAGACCTTATGCCACCAGACTTGAAATTCTAGACCTAGAAAATCTAGAACTACGTTGCCTTCGGTCGGATCTAAGTATAGTATATAAAATCATACATTGCAATGTCCTACCTGTCAATGAATACTTCAGCTTCAACCATAACAACACAAGAGCAAACAATAGATACAAACTCAAGGTTAAACACCCCAAACTTGATTGCAGAAAATATGACTTCAGCAACAGAGTGGTCAATATCTGGAATACTCCACCTGACTCTGTGGTTTCTTCTCCAAACCCCAAAAACTTTAACCTTAGACTGTCTACTATTGACCTCACCCCTTTCCTAAGAGGTATGTAGGGGGCATGTATAAGCGCACCAATCTGCGTATCATCCCTGTCCTATTGACTCTTTTTATTTTTGTTATATGTATCTATTTCATGTATTCATAACTATGTTTATACTTATACCCATTATCTTGGAAGCAATTGACAAATCAAATAAATAAATTTTCAAGGAGGTGGAAACAAGGAAGTCCAGTTGCCTTTTGAAAAGTGCCTTGGGAACAACCATGACATGGATGAGTGAGAATCTCCGGAGACACTCAGCTGGCATGCAAACAAGGGGGGGTGGAAAGCAGGCAAGGAGGCAGAAGGGAGATGGGCAAGTAAAGATTTTTTTTAAAAGATCAAGAAACATCAAGGCAAGGCCAGTCCTTAGGGCGGGGGGTCCCCAAACTTGGCAACTTGTGGACTTCAACTCCCACTTGGAGGATTTGAGAGTTGAAGTCCACAGGTCTTAATTTTGCCAAATTTGGAGACCTCTGCCTTAGGGTCTCTTACTTTTCCTTTTGTAGACTTTTAGTCTCTGCAATTTTCTTTTTTTTTTTTTTTTTGAATTTTTTTTATTGATTTTCAATAAACAAACATACACAAACAAAACACAAAACATTAAAACATAAAAATTCTTTTTGGAAAGCGGCTTCCCGGGTTAAATCTTTTTGTACAGACATAAATTCGAATTCATGCTCACTTTTTATTCCATTTCATATCTTATTTACCATTCAACATTTTCTACATAGCTTCTCCCCTCTTTTCACTCTCTTAATTCTATTTTATTTATCTCATCTCAGTTTAAATCATTATGCATATATCTTTAGTCTGTTCTCTTTCAATTTTCTATTATCTTTTCTCATTAACACAAAATTTCTCCTGTAATCACTGATTGAAGTATGTCGCCTTTAAATCTTTCCCCTAAATATAACACTTCAAATAATACATACTTTTCATTCTGATTCTGCTTAGTACATACTGAAGCTACATACTATATTATAATATATGAAAGAATAAGTTTATGATATAATTAAAACAATAATCCATAGCAAATTAAGCTCTATTATTAAATCCAGTTTTCTAACATTATTTCAAATATAAATACAACAATGCAATCTTGTGTACTTTTGCAGAATCTCTTTTTTAATCATATTTTTACCCACTCTCTCAAAATAAATCTTGTTTCTTTACATCTTGTTTTAAACCTTTGTAACTGCTCTTCTCTTTTTCCTTTCCTTTCTTCTCCAATCCTGCCTTTTTATCCCCTTGTCTCTTAATCTCCACCTTCTTAATCTCCACCTTCTTCTGTATTCCTCTCTTCTGTTGCTTTCTGACATTGCATCGATTTTTCACCTTATTTTTCCTTTTTTTGGTTGTTTTTTTAAATCTTAAATTCTCCATTCTCTTTCCCCTCTTTCCCTTTTCTTCTCCAGCTCAAGTTGTTTGTTCATTAAAGATGGCTTCTTCTTTATCCCAGTCTTCTTGTTCTTGTAATTTCTGGTAGGTAGAAATCGCCATTTCTAAAAAATGGAAAACAGATCCAGAAGAGCCCTTCCCTTCTTGTTCCTCTTCTTTTAGCTTTTTAAATTCAATTTTCAGTTCATCAACAAGTAGTGTCATTGTAAAAAGTTTTGTTTATACAACCCAAATGTTTTTAGTCTTTCAAGTAATGATTTCCAAAAGTCCCAAAGTCACCAAGCAATCCAAATATACACAGACTGTTTCATTTAGCACTTTCTTCTTTTTATACTTTCTCTTCCTGGAGTTATAATTCAGTTACAAAGCTCCAACTGAAATATATCTTTTAGAAGTCTTGTTACAGTTTAGCTCTGTTCTTATAAATTCCAAGCAGCCTCCTCCAACAAAATCTTAATATTTATTCTTTTCCTCTCCCTTCCCACTTATAACAAAAAAAGAGTTCTTTTTTTTTTTCCCCGATGCTCAGAAATCTTTATTGTCCCCTTGGCTTTAGTTTTCAAGATTACCTGCTTATGCCAAAATGGGTTTTTCCGATTTCTCCATTCATTTGCTATCACTGAAAGGAAGGAGAGTAAGAAAAAAAAAATTTCCCTTTTAACTTTCATTTGCCGCTTTTTCCGTCTTCCTTGGGAACGATGTATCTTTAATGAAGCTTAAATTCTAGGGTATTTAAATATTACTTATTATCCCGGTTATCCAAAAACTTTCACTTTCTCAGCTTCCTCTTGCACATTCTTATCCGGATGAAAGCTTCTTTGTGGTGGCCATTGCTGACCGCCACTTCACCACTTTCAGAAAAGGGAGTTAAGTCAGCTGAGAAGGGGGGTTGCAATTCCCCCAGACCCCTGGTGGATTTCCCCTATCTTCAGTTACCTCTACGGGGTAACTATAGCCCCCAAATCTGGCTGGATTGAGGGCACTCCAGTGGCAAGCGCAGCAGAAACCGTGCATAATTGCAGATTCCTGCCGCTGCCGAAGCCTTGCAAACCGGAAGTCCATTTCTACAGTTTTCTTGGCAAGATATCAGGAGTGCTTTGCCCTTGCCTGCTTCCCAGAGCTGCGATAATGTGACTGGCTCAAGGTCAGCTAGATGACATTGTGTCTAAAGCAGGGGTGGGATTCTACCAGTTTGGACTGGTTCTATAGAACCAGTTGTTATGATTCTACACAGTTTGGAGAACTGGCAAATCATGGCCCTGGTTGGACCTGCCTCTCTCTGCCCGCCCCTCCCCTCACTACCCAGTCAGTCCTTATTGTGCATGCATGACATTTCATGCATGCCTGACATCACTGGCTGTATTCTTCTCTGCCTAGTCACTCCTTAAAGTATTTCTTTTTCCCCCTCCTGACGATCAGCTGTTCCTATGATCAGCTGTGCCAGGATTTCCCTCGTCTTACTGCTTTGCCCAGGAGGCTTTCCTGAGGCCCAGGAGGTCCAAAAATGGAGCGCAGGGGGTTGCTACACAGCCCCTGCACCAAAACTCAATTTTTCACCTTTTTGGGCCCCAGGGAAGCCTTATGGGAGCAAAAACACCCCTCCAAGAGGCTTCCCTGAGTCCCAGAAGGCCAAAAAATGGGGGGGTGGGGGCAGGTTTGCTGCAAAAAAAAAAAGAAGCCACACCCATCCAGTCACATGACCAGGCCCACCTAGCCACACCCACAGAACTGGTTGTTAAAAAAATTGAATCTCACCCCTGGTCTAAAGGTGGGACTAGAATTGAGCTCTCCTGGTTTATAGACGAATGCCTCAACCACTACACCACACTGACATAAATCCTTAGCAGTCCTGAATTCATAGCAATAGAGAGAAGTTCGGTGACTTTCGTAGTACAGACAGTCCAGAGACAAAGATTGCAAGACACTCACAAACAAACACAGCACTGGTTAAGGCACCAGGCTGAAAGCCAGGGAACTGTGAGTTCTAGTCCTATATTTGGCACGCGTGCACATATACACACACTTACACACACACACAAAGCAAGAGCAAACCACTTCCAAATATGACTTCCAGGAAAATAGTAGGGTCTAGGCAGGCACCAGGAGTTAACATCCAGACTAGAAGGTCCAATTTTCCTTTCTTTTATACAGAGATAGATAGACACATGCACACTCAAGCACACACAAATGCAAAAGCACTAAAGAAAGTAAACAACAGAGATTAACATTTTTTTTTTTTGTAGTTGTTGAATTGCTGGTTGACTTAACTTGGGAGTGGCAGCTAAACTAAATAATGCCACATCTGATCTCTTTGGTCGCTAACAGCAATGGCCGTTGGCAAATAATACACAAAGCTGCGTGACTGCATGGGCCCCAGAGTGAAACAGCCAGCAGCTCCAATTTTCTTGGAAAAGAAATAGGATTTGTACTCAAGGGATCCTTAGTGCTCTTTGAGCTTGGTTGTTTTCTTGCAGACGTTTCATAACCAAACAAGGTAACATCATCAGTACTAGTCTTGACTTTCTTTAGAAATGGTGCTAAACCATAATAGTTTTGAGGCCAGGCAATGTGCAATTCTTTACATCCTACTTTTGAAAGATTCCTTCTCCTCACATTGAAAATAATGCAATCGCTGGTTGGGAGTTCAGTGGTTTGGGCACTGTTGATTGTACCATAGAGCCATTTTAAAGTCCTCTTTCCTTTTCTGCCTCCCTTCTTTCCCTTTCTTCTTCAATTTTCCTCTCTGATCAAACATAAAGTTGACTGTCTTGCACAATTCTGGGATTTCCAAAGATGACCAGTTGGACATGATCCCATGGGAATGGTTCCTGCTGTCATTGGCAGATAGCTCCATAAAGAAGGAGGCCCAAATCCACTGAACTTGTTAATGTCTAACTGGGCATAGGTAACCTCTGCCTCTAAAAGCATCTGGGGTCTTCCCTTTGCCTTGGGGTATCTCACTGCATGCTTCCTTCCATGTAAATGCAGTTCCCTTGGGGAATACACATTGAGTGTGCATTTGGCCAGCCAATTATAAATCCATCTGGTGATGACGCCATCTAACCCACATTTTTCCATCTTATCAAATGAAATAAAATGAAATTCAATGTAGAGAAAAATAAAGTCCTACACGTAGGCAAGAAAAACACATATAGACGAGGCGAAACCAGGCTCAATAGTGGGAACTGGGAGAGGGATCTTGGAGTCTTAGTGGACAACCAGCTAAATCGGAGCCAGCCGTGTGTAGCAGCAGCCAAAAAAGCTAATGCAATCCTAAGTTGTATTGACAGAGGGATACAATCAAGATCAAGGGAAGTACTAATGCCACTCTGTAAAGCCTTAGTAAGACCACACCAAGAGTACTGCATCCAGTTTTGGTCACCACATTATAAAAAAGATGTTGAGACTCTAGAAAAAGTACAGAGATGAGCAACCAGGATGATTAGGGGACTGGAAACTAAAACATACAACAAACGGTTGCAGGAACTAGGCTTGGCTAGTCTAGTGAAGAGAAACACCAGGGGAGACAGGATAGCAGTGCTCCAATATTTGAGGGGCTGCTACAGAGAGGGAGGGTCAAGCTATTTTCCAAGGCACCTGAAGGCCAGACAAGGAATAATGGATGGAAACTGAACAAGGAGAGATTCAACCTGGAAATAAGGAGAAATTTTCTGACAGTGAGAACAATCAACCAATGGAACAGAAATTGCCTTTGGACGTTGTGGGAGCGCCATCACTTGAGACTTTCAAGAACAGATTGGACTGCCATTTGTCAGAAATGGTGTAGGGTATCCTGCTTGGGTAGGGGGTTGGACTAGATGACCTACAAGGTCCCTTCCAACTCTGATTATCTGTCATCTGTTATCAAATAGTAGATTGTGGTCTACTTGATCAAATGCCTTACTAAAGGCCAAGTAAATGATATCCACAGCATTTCTCTGGTCCACAAATTTTGTCATTTTGTCAAAGAATGCAATAAGATTGGTCTGGCGTGATCTGTTTTTGACAAACCCATGTTGGCATTTGGTTATGACTTTAGGCATTTGGATATTCATTGCTTGATCTTTTTCCAGTATCTTTCCAGGTATTGATGTCAGGCTGATAGGTCTGTAGATTCCCAGATCCTCCCCCACCTTTTTTTTTTTTTTTTAAAGAACCACATCAGCTCTTTTTCAATTATCTGGTAGTTCCCCGGTGCTCCAGAATCTTTGAAATATATGGTTCAGAGTTCCGGTTTGCAGGGCTTCGGCAGCAGGCAGGAATCCGCGATCGTGCACAGTTTCTGCCTGGGCTCACCGCCGGACCACCCCAAGCCAGCTGGCTTCGGGGCTAAGCCACCCCGTAGAGGTTGGTAAAGATGGGGGAGACTCCAGCAGGGTCGAGGAAAGCTGCATCTTTCCTCCCCAGCTGGCTAAACTCCCTTTCCTAAAGGTGGTAGAGTGGTGGTCAGAAATAGCCACCTCAAAGAAGCCCTCATCCAGGAAAGAATGTGCAGGAGGAAGAAAGTGCTGAAGTGAAAGTGCTGACCAGGATAAGAAGAAACAATTAAGGCATCCTGGAAATTAAACTTTAAAAAAAAAAGATACATTGCTCCCAAAGAAGACTCTGAAGCAGCAAATGAAAGTGAAAAGGGAAAGTTTTTTTTTTTCACTCTCCTTCCTTACGTTGACAGCAAACAGAGATCAATGAGAAATCGGAAAAATCTGCTTTGGCATCAACAGGTATTTAAACTGGAAAATTGAATCCCAAGGAGATAATAAAGATTTCTGAATATAAAAGGCAAAAAAAAAAAAGAGAGAGAGAAAGAACATTTTCTTTTGGTGTAAGTGGGAAGGGAGAGGAAGAGAATAAGAACAGGATTTGGAAGGAGGAGATAGCCTGGAATCTAAAGAATCTAAAGTTAAATTTTAACAGGACTGCTAAAAAATACATTTTAACTGGAAATTTGCAACTAAATACTAACCCCAGGAAGGGAAAGTGAAAAAAGGAAGAAAGTATAAAAAGAAACAGCTTGTGTGTATTTGGAATGTTTGGTGATTTTGGGACTTTTGGAATGATATTGGAAGGATTAAAAACACTTGGGTGGTTGTTTTAAAAGAAGAAAAAAAACCTCTACAATGGCATCACTTGTGGACGAACTGAAAATAGAATTTAAAAAATATAAAGAAGAGGAACAAGAAGGGAAGGGCTCTCTTGGTTCCATTTTTCAATTCTTAGAAATGGCGATCTTTACCTACGAGAAACTACAAGAAAAGACTATGCAACAAGAAGATTGAGAGAAAGAAGAAGCCATCTTTGACAAACAAGTAACTTTACTTGGGGAAGAAAGGGGAAAGAGGGGAAAGAGAATGGAGAATTTGAGACCTAAAAAAACAACCAAAAAAGGGGAAAATAAGGTGAAAAATGGATATAATGTGGGAAAGCAACAAAAAAAGGGAATACAGAAAAGGGAAATTGAGGTGGAAAGACAAGGGGGTAAAAAGGGAAGAGAGAAGAAGCAAAGGAGGAGGCAAGAGAAGAGAAGCTGCAAGGGTGTGAAGCAAGATGTAAAGAAACAAGACTTATTTAGAGATAATGGGTAAAAATTTAATTGAAAAAGGGATTCTACAAAGGTACATATGATTGTATTGTTATATTTGTATTTAGAAATAATATTAGAAAATTGGAAACAACGTATGATTTAGTGAAACATTTCTGAATAAAATAAATGGAATGAATTAAATGAGAGAATTAATTTAGAAAGGAATAGGAACATCATGTTTTAAAATGCAAGTGAAGTGAGAGGGAAGTAATCATGGAAAGTCTACAAGCATTCCCATAGAAGCATGATACTTATTTGAAAAGTAAGTTTAAAAATTTAAATGAATATTAACATAAAAATGAGCATGAATTTGAATTGGTGTCTATACAAAGAGATGTAACCCGGGATCAGGCTGCTTTCAGAAAAGAGGTTTTATGTTTTCATGTTCTGTGTTGTGTTTGTTTCTAAAATTCAATAAAAAAAAATTTTTTTTAAAGAAATATATAGTTCAACGGTTCTGAGATCACATCTGCCAGTTCCTTCACAACCTTGGAGTATAATCCATCTAGGGTAGATATTTGAATTCATCTAGGGTAGACAGACACTCTCTTATCATTTCTTTGCCTGCTTTAATTTGTATTGCTAATCAGTTCGTTACTGTGTGGTTTTTGATAGGTTGGGCTGTTTTTTTTCCTTTTATGTAAAGACAGGTGCAAAAAATGAGTTGATGGTTCTTGTGGCTGGAGGAAGTCTGTTTTTATCTTTTTCTTTTCATTTTTTGCCTGGGTGATCAGTTTCTGTCCATTTCGGTCCTTTGTAAAGCCAGTTTAGATTTTTAGCCATTCACTGCATTGGATATTTTCCTGAATGGAAACATGCTTTTTGTGAATGGATAAGTAGTGTTTTATGAAGGGAGACATAGTTTTTCGAGCTAAACCAGCAATGAACCATTCAGAGAGCTGGGAGGAGGGATTTCTCTTATCCCTACGGAATCTTCTTCACACATATAAGGCAGTCTTTCCTCAATTAATGTCCTTCAGAAATTAGGACTACCATATTTTGGATGCAAAATTCTACAGAACCATTGGAAAAGTTTAGGTTTTGCATGTCTTTGTTGTCATCTAATGGTTATCTAAAATTTTGCAAACCCCCCCCACCCCCAAAGAGCAGCTGTACTAGGGTGTTGGACTATGGTTCCCATAACTTTCAAAGACCCCTCCCAAGGCAAGAAGCCATCATACGGAGCCATCACTTTATGTTGCTGCAAATACTTCAACTGTAATTCCCAGTAACCTTTGCGATGTGACAAATATCGACAGGGACTGGGCCAAAGTTAACATCTAGAATTCCATTCCCACAAAGTACAGAAGGAAAGCAAACATCTTGCAAAGGTCTCAGATATAAATCTGGCAACTCGGTGTAGATTCGTTGAGCAGTGTCCCTGCAACTTTGATGAATTGTTTCTCTCTCTTGTTTTTTTTCAATAATTTTTATTGTTCTTTTTCAACTTTTACAGGTTTTAACTTTAATATTAACAGTACTATGCCATCATTATTATATAAAGCAATCTCATATAAATATCTACATCTATATACATTCATATACATTTATTTATAATTTTCTTATGTCCGGTATCTTTATTTCTATTGTTTAACCATTTATACCAGTTGTCCCAAATTTTGTAATATTCTGACTCTTCTTTATCTTTTAATTTTAATGTCAATTTATCCATTTCAGCACTTCCTAAAAAATTTTGAATTACTAATTCCTCTGAGGGCATATTATTTTGTTTCCAGCATTGTGCATGTACTATCCTTGTTGCTGTCAATATATGTAGTAAATGTATTTAATCTCTTTTCTATATTTCCCTTTAATTATTCCCAATAACTCTGGTTTAAACTCTATTCGATCTTCCACTATTTCTTGTATCCATCTCCATTTTTTGATTCAGTATTTTTGCACTTCCGGGCATAACCATCACATATAAGAGAAGGTACCTTGGTTTTATTTGCATTTCCAACATGTCGGATTTATGTTAGGGTACATTTTGGCCAATCTCATTGGTGGCAAATGCCAATGATAAAACATCTTGTACATATTTTCTTTATAGGACGCTGATCTTGTTAATGTGTAATTTTTTTCCAAATATTTTCCCAATCTGCCAAATCCATATTATGTCCCATATTTTTTGCTCATGCTGTCATACAGTCTTTTACTACTACTTCTTCCAAAGCAACTTTTAATAAGTAATTGTAAATCTTTGTTATGTATTTCTCATCGGGGCCTATTAAAATTGTATCTAATTGTTGCAATTCAGTATGAATTCCAAATTCTTCTACATCTTTTTTGTATCTGGTTTGCAACTGGAGATATGGCCATCATTCTATGCTTATACCCTGCTCTTTTAATTCCAGATTTGTTTTTAATTTTTGCTGATTATCTTATATTTCTTTGTTTCTGAGATTTTGTCTAAATCCATTGTGTTGGGATATATTATCTCTTCCATAGTGGATAACCAGGCCAAGTATTTTCATAAAATGTTTTCTCCTAATTTTTTCCCCAAATATGTAACAATGAATCTCTTACATAATATCTACAAAAAATATGTTTACTTCTTACTTTTCTTTTCCCATAGAAAGCCATGCCACCCCATCTGTAGATCATGATCCTCTAGAGTTAATATCCTTTTATTACTCAAATTGATCCATTCCTTGATCCATTTCAATGCTACTGCATTATAATAGAGTTCCCAGTCTGGGAGCCCAAAGCCACCTCTACTTCTACTGTCTTATAATGCTATTAACTTTATTCTGGCTTTGTTTCCGAATCATATAAATTTTAATGAAATTTAGTTCAGTTCCATGAAAAAAAGTTGTCTAATTTTATGAGGATTGTTTGAAATAAGTATAATAATTTGGGTAAAATATTCATTTTCATCATGGTGACTCTCCCTAATAATGATAATTGTAGTTTCCTCCATGATTCCAAATCTTTCTTTATTTGTTTCAATAATTTCATATACTTTTTTTTTTTATCATAGAACATCTCATAGTTAACCATATTTCTAAGTATTTAACTTTCTTTGCAATTTGGAGTCCCATTACCCTTTCTAATTCTCTTTTCTGTTCTTCCGTTAAATTCTTAATTAACATTTTAGTCTTTCCTCTATTAATTTTAAGACCTAATACTTCTCCATACTTTTCTAATTCTCAAATTAAAATATTTCCTGTCTCCAATGGGTTTTCTATGAAGAATACCAGGTCGTCTGCAAAAGCAAACATCCGGCCACATTCTCAGATATCAATCTGGTTATTCAGTGTAGATTTGTTGAGCAGTGTCCCTGAAACTTTGGTGATTTGTTTCTCATTGGGCATACTTGTGAATTTTACAAAAACCTGTGTGGCCAACACACAATGAGAAGAAGGAAGTTTGCTGATTCTTATCCTGGGATTGCTAAACAAAGATGACCAGGTGAGCTGTCTTTATCCAGGAATGCAAACTTGAAAGAAAATATGCCTGATAAGATTTGGCTGAATGAAAGGAAGGGGAAAAATCATGTAAATCTCTGTGGGAGGAGAAAGAACTTCACAAATATATATACCCTGTTTGTAAAATTAGCAAGATATCCATTCATAACTTTCTCATTGCTTTCTCATGAAGAGAGATGTAAGGGATGGTGAGTTCACATCAACCTGCCCCCCCCCCCCGTCTTTCTCTCTCTCTCCCTCCCTCCCTCCTCTGTCTCCAAAACTGAGGGCTAGAATACTTAGTCTCCTGTGCTCCTTCACCTCAACCTGAATAGGTAGACTTTGAAATCTACTACTAGAGGTAAAATATCTCCTTCCGTTTCTGTCGAGGGTGTGGCTTGAACTACGTTATATGCTGTTGCCTTCCACAGAGACTCCAAAGCTTTTCCACTAGCAGCCTTACTGCTAAGCGAACAGGTGGACTTTGAGTTCTACAACAACTGGAAATAAGAATTAAACCACTTGATCCAGGTAAAAACTATCTTCTTCTTCTTCTTCTCCTCCTTTTCATTTTCTTTTTCTTTCTCCTCCTCTTTCTTCTTCTCCTTTGCCAACTCTAACCCTCCTCCTCTCCTCCTCCTCCTCCTCCTTCTCTTTCACCAACTCTAACCTCCCCTCCTCCTCTTCTCATTCTTCTTTTCCTCCTCCTCCTTTTTTCTCCTCCTCCTCCTCCTCCTCCTTTTCTTTCTCCTTCTCCTTCTCCTTTGCCAACTCTAACCATCCTCCTAACTTTTGGAATTCATAAACAACTAAAGA
>BLBF01000059.1:8824207-8846238 GCA_015471245.1 Laticauda colubrina | reverse complement strand
ATATATATATATATATATATATAGTATAATATGTACGCACAGAATTTTTGTTAAAACCATTTTTTTTGTTTGTTTGTTTGTTCAATTTGTTCAATTTCTATAAATGTGGGAAAGGGCTTGGCAGTTGGCAGGGCAACATGTAAATAAAATAATAATAATAACCTTCTAAGCTGGTAACCTGGAAAGAGATAAACATTTATGCTAGTTTAAGCAAGTTCTGCTTTGATCTTTGACCTGAAGGTGAACATGGGTTGAAAAAGTTAAATCCAGTCCTTGCCTCTGAAAGGTGTGAAATGAAGTGATGCCACAGCATCGGACAAAAGAAGGCTATCCCTAAAATATATATTTAATTTGCAAGATTTGCCTGCAGATAAAGGAGACATCAAGTAAATGACAAGATGGCATTCCAGCATGTATCGAGAAAGATACAGATATTTGAGCAGCCTTAAGAAAACCACAAAATAAATACTGATCCCTACACCTCACTTCAAAGAACTCTGAGCGTGGTTCAAACTTTGCATTTAAGTGAATGCTTAAATTGCTTCAAGTTTTCAAATTTAGCTAAATAATTAAAGCAACTAGGGAGGCATTTTAATATGCTATCACAAAGTCTGAACTTTTTGAATCTTACATTCTTGACAAGTGAAAGTATATTTTGGACTAAATTCATTCTCGTCCCCATTAAACTTATTTTTTGATAAAACAATGAGACTATTACTAGAATTGAGGAAATCCTTTGACAGAGTTTTTTTTAAAAACTTTGGAAATGCACATACAAGCCCAACTTGTAATAAAATTATTAAAATAGGAGGGTATCTCATAAGATCTGACAGAAAGCATTTGAGAATATCCGGCAACATTATTAAGAGGGAGCTAAGGTGGCCTCAGCAGGCTTTAGTGATGGTCAGAGATAACCTATTTTTCTACTAGTAAAGGAGAATAGGAAATCAGATCTGTCCCTGTTGGAACCAAGCCTTTTTCTATAGAGCAAAGTCCATTCTATGACTTTTTTTCAGAATCAATTTCAACATGCTCAGGTCTCATTTTCTTACTTTTAATAATAATGTTGCTGGATATTCTCAAATGCCAGAACTTATGAGACAACCCTATCTTACATTCAAAAATTATAGAACTGGGCAGTGCCTTGGGATTTCATCTTTTTTTTAAAAAAAAATTAATATAATAACTCCATCTTCAATTGAACTGTGTGTCGTCCAGGTACAAATATCTTTGTAAAATAATAATCACAATTTACAACATTATTCATTACATTAGTATTGATTCTACAATATTAAAATAATAATATTCAAGATACTAATCACAATATTTGCTTATCTCTCTTAATGTATCTTCTTTATTTCACTAATCTTTTGTTTCCCTGTTTATAACATCCATTTTTGTTATTTGACCATTGATAAAATAAATCCCATGCCATATAATATTCAGTTTGCTCTTTCTCCTTAATTGCAAACGCTAATCTATTCATTTCTGCACACTCTAATATTTTCCAGATCACATTCTCATCTGTGGGTATCTCTTCACTTTTCCAGTTTTGTGCAAATACAATTCTAGCTGCTGTTAATATATGAATAATTAAATATGCATTTCCTTGCCCAGGAATTGTTGGCAAATCATTGTTTCTTTAACTTGTTCTTCTTCTAGTTTAATTTCTAATAAATATCCATATAATGTTTTAATCACCTTTTCATCAGTTCCTGTCAAAATCTTATCTAAATCAGTCAGTTTATCATAGAAACCTTCTGTTTCAGAATCTTTATCACACCTTGAACGTATTTGCGCATATGAAAACCAATTCATCTTTATACCTTGTTCCTCTAATTTTTGCATAGATTTAAGTTCACCCCTTTCATTCACCATATCTAACTGCTTGTTTCTTTTTATATATTATAGGATAGGAAAATGCTTCAATAGTCGATAGCCAGACTGGAATTTTCAAATAACATTGTCTTTTAATCTTCTCTCAGTTTAACCACAGAGACTCCCATATATAATGTCTCCTAAAATACCCCTGTGTTTTAGTTCCTTTATACCACAGAAAAGCATGCCACCCCAACAATAGATCATGTCCTTCTAATGGCAACAATCTAGTATTTCTTTTTTTTTTTTCTGAAAATTTTATTTGGGTTTTCACAAAAAACAAAATACAATAATATAAAATAGCATGGTCCCAGGTTATCACTTCTTCATACAGACACAAAACTCAATTTCATGCTCATTTTTTTTATATGCGTATACTATGTATATATGTACAATGACAATAAAGTATTATTATTATTAAGGGTAAATTATTAAGTGATTGAACAAAGTGGTACATGTGGAAGGCAAGCTGTTCTCACTGTCAAGAAATTTCTCCTTAGTTCTAGATTGGATCTCCCATTAACAAACTTCCTTTAGCTTTTTGTTTGAGTGTTTCTGTGTTTTTTACTTAGCTTGGTGCTGATTGCTTTGGATCTAACAACAAATATTGGAAGAGCTCTCTCTATGTCCAACCTTCCTCTTTACTTTCACCAAGAAATCATAAACTATGATTATTCTTTTTGGCCACTAGAGTGTGGTGTTTAATATGATGAAAGACGAACACCATATATTCTCAGAAATGGAATTTCTACTTGAAAAATTTGTTATAATCCCTAGAACCAAAAGTTTGAGAAAATTGAAAAACTGTTGGAAAATCAATTTGATATGATTCATTTGGAATAGAAACAAATAAAAGATAAAATAGAAATTAAAGATAAGGGAGATGGACATTTTATAAATACATCTTACATGATAGAATAGAATAGGACAGGATAGGATAGGATAGAATAGAATAGAATAGAATAGAATAGAATAGAATAGAATAGACCTTGGTGGTCTTGTATCTAGTCCAACATCCTGCCCAAGCAGGAGACCTATGCCATTTCTGACAGATGGCAGTCCAGTCTCTTCTTGAAAGCCTCCTGTGATGAAGTTCCCACAACTTCCAAAGAAAACTTCTGTTCCATTGGTCCTGCCAACCCTGCCCCTCCTCTCCCAGGAATCTCTGAGTGGCCCATTTGGATGCCAGGTAAGTGCAGGGCCTGGGTGGAGGCTCGGACAGGGTGAAAAACAGGCCTCCTGGAAGTTCCAGAAGGCTGGAAACAGGTCCGTTTCTGGCCTCCAAAGGGCCTCCGGAGTCCGGGTGAGGCCGTTTTCGCCCTCCCGGAGGTTCAAGAAAAGCCTTAGGAGCCTTGGGAGGCTGAAAACAACCCCACTCAGGGTGCAGGAGGCCAACTAGGCCATGCCTACCATAGCCACACCCACTCAGCAACTGAGCAGAGAACTAGTTGCTGATATTTTTGAAGCCCACCCCGTCTATGATGTTTATTCCCAGTTTTGCTCAGAGTCCATTTTAACTAACTATTTGTGCTTGTAG
This sequence comes from Laticauda colubrina, assembly GCA_015471245.1. Lineage (NCBI taxonomy): Eukaryota > Metazoa > Chordata > Lepidosauria > Squamata > Elapidae > Laticauda > Laticauda colubrina. The sequence continues at coordinate 8,842,823 of BLBF01000059.1, read as the reverse complement.
ACATTCTCCTTTGAGATATGAAGTAGGTTTGGGTAACTTACTGAGGGGTTTGAGGAAAAGATCTCCCCCCATTTGCTATTTTTACTAGATCAACTTAGTTTCAGCTTGTCTATTAATTATCTAGCGGAGGTGCTTACTGTCGGTCCATTGTGGATTCGTTAAAATTGATTTTGTGATAAAACTTCCCAGAATAGTCTACTCATCTCTCTCCCCTTTTTCCCCTTTTAACCTATTCATTTTTTAAATTCAACTCACTCTTTTTTGCTGTTATTTTGCATTTCCTTTTTTCTTAAAATATAAAAAGAATGTATAAAATATACATTTCTTTATAAAATGTGGTTGGTACAAATACCCTGGAATATGCAAGCAGAGAATCAGAAATAAAACAATATTTCGTGTGTACACATGAATGTGTGTGTGTGTGTGTGTGTGTAGATGTTGTGTGATGTGTGTTGATGATCCAAACTCTGTCAAGGAACTTGGAGTACTCATCTCTAATGATCTAAGTGCTAGAGCCCACTGTAACTACATAGCCAAAAAGGCATCAAGAGTTGTTAACCTAATCCTACATAGCTTTTTCTCTGGTAATATTACACTACTAACTAGAGCATACAAAACATTTGCTAGACCAATACTCAAATACAGCTCATCAGTCTGGAACCCACATTACGTATCTGATAATAACACAGTTGAGAAAGTCCAGAAATATTTCACCAGAAGTTCTCCACTCCTCTACTCGTTGAAGAATACTTTATGCCACCAGACTTGAAATTCTAGACCCACAAAACCTAGAACTACACCGCCTTCGGTCGGATCAAAGTATAGTATATAAAATCATACATTGCAATGTCCTACCTGTCAATGAATACTTCAGCTTCAACCATAACAGCACAAGAGCAAACAATAGATACAAACTCAAGGTTAACCACACCAAACTTGATTGCAGAAAATATGACTTCAGCAACAGAGTGGTCAATGTCTGGAATGCTCCACCTGACTCTGTGGTTTCTTCCCCAAACCCCGAAAACTTTAACCTAAGAATGTCTACCATTGACCTCACTCCTTTCCTAGGAGGTCTGTAGAGGGCGTGCATAAGCGCACCAACATGCCTACAGTCCCTGTCCTATTGTTTCTTTTATATTTTTATTTTATTCTTACATGTATCCATGTATTCATAACTATGTTTTTACTTTTACCTATTATCTTGTAAGCAATTGACAAAAATAAATAAATAAAATGAATATTTGTTGGTGTGCCTTCTCTGGGGACTTGTGTTATTGGATCCCCTTAAATTCAAAATAGTTAAAAGAACCCAAGACTCAGAAAAGATTTAAAAGAGGCCAGCAAAGGTCATGGATGGGCTGTTCAAATACTGTATTGATATGGGCTTCCAAAATTAGGGAGATTCTTAATCTGGTGTAGCTCATCTATAATTCCACATAGCAAATTAAAAGGAAGAAAAGAAAAGACACATCTCAAACCGGTAGTTGGTAATAAGATCAGATCTTCAAACCTGAAGGGGAAGAATTTATTTTAAAGAGAAACCAGTTGTTCCAGTCCCTGTTCTTTCCAGAAGCTATTATTTCTTCATAAATAGTTGTATTGGGCTAACAATCTCAGTTGTCCTGGACTCAGTGTCCTGCAGTCACACATTAATATTTCTCTGAATGATTCTAACAACAGGATATTCTTTTCTTCCAGAGGTGACTGGACAAGAATGGCAAATTTTAAGGGCCATGCTCTCCCAGGGAGTTTCTTTATATTGTTTGGTCTCTGGTGGTCAGTGAAATACTCACTGAAACATATCAGCAGGACACCAAAGAAGAATAGTCATGTCCAGAGGAACTTCAAACATGTGGAGATCATCGAAGGGGCAGTCAAAGTTATCTTTACATTAGTAGGTAAGATTCAGAATTCAACAACTGATTTAAGGTATTTGAGGGTAGCTGCTTATCACTCTCCTTGATTTGAGTTTGTGCCTTTTCTTCTATCCATCATTGGATGTTGGCAGTAATGTTGGTGATTCTATTGTTATAAACAGTCACATGAAAAAGTGCTGCTGAGTTTTGTCCAAACCAGTCCCTTAGATTTTGAAGCCATGATGTTCTTCATTTCAAAGATTAAGTGAACTATGCCATTTTATTCCAGTTGTTGCATCACATGTCTGAAATAGTCTTACTTTTGCTTTTTATGGTTTTGATGAGTTCCCTTGGCATTCCCAGGCAGCTTATCACCTCCTCCTTTCTGATTTTGTCAACCCACTTTTACAGAACAACCATCTGTAAATCTAATTTCAAATCCTTCTAGAAAGGATGTGCCTTTTAAGGAAACCAAATGCCTACATCACAGGTTTCCCCCTTTGGCAACTATAAGACTTGTGCTCTTCAACCCTCAGAATTCTGGCTGAGGGTTTCTGTGAGTTGAGATCCATAAGTCTTAAAGTTGCCAAAGTTGGAGACCTCTTGACTCACATCAGAAAAATCTGGAAAGTAAATGAGATTATTTGCATAATTCACCACAGCCCAAAATCAACCATCCTTATCCAACACTCTTCAAATTTGGTGGAACTGTATCTCCTGGAATTTCAAAACCAAGGAGATCAAGCTGTGTAGGATTTATTTCTAATGAGATATTAAACGTACCACTAAATAGGAATTAAATAAGACATGTACAAAGGAAGTGGGCTTTTGCCATATGCAATTTTGATCCCCAGTTGAATTAATTTTATAAATTCTGCTATTTAATTCTTTAGCAACAATCAAACAATTGTTTTAATGAATATATCTAGCCAATTAAGCAGCCAAATTATATCCTTAACTGCACCGCTTTTTCAAGATTCACTGATATTTATCATCTGAAGTAGACTTGGAGTTATTTGCTGCAATTTATGAGTTTTGCCCTTTTCCCTCCCCTGGTCATTACTGTTGCTTTTTAAAATTATTTCGTGTCAATATTTAGATTTTAAAAGAAAATGTATTGAGCACGTAGATGGTGAGGCTTGCTTTCTTCTTTAGCTGAAGGTGGGGTAGTCATGTTTTGCAGTCAAACAGAAGCAATTAGAAAGAACAGGTTGAAACCTGGGGTGTCACTGGAAAAGCATTCTGAAAGCATGGGAAAATTACAACAGTTCCTGCTACATACTCACAGCGCTACTTTAGTTTTGCTGGTGGTATTCACAGGGTGCTTTAAAAAATGTCCAGGTTAGTGCCAACAAAGGTGGTGGAAGCTCTACCTGTTTTGGATGTGTGTCACACCTCGATTTTTTTTAACTCTACCCTGCAACATCTCTGGAGATTCTCCATCATCCAAGTCATGATTGTCCCAAAGGTGTTTTTTCTAGAGGCAAGTGAACTTTCTGGTTTTTCTTTGAAGGTATTTTGCTTCTCATCCAAGAAGTTTCTTCAGGTGAGCAGTGAAATGTTTTCAAAGAAAAACCAGAAAGGCCAATTGCCTCTTGAAAGAGGATATTTGTGTCACAATCCCTGTGACACTGCTGGGCTCTACCTTGTTTCTTTCCCTTTGGATGAACCTTCCCGAACAGATCTATTCAACTTTGATCTCTGTTGAACAGGGATTCTTGCTGAGCAGTTTGTCCCTGATGGACCCCACCTCTATCTCTACAGCGGACAACCACGAAGTTGGGTGAAGTTGATGAACTGGCAACATTCCACCATGTATTTATTCTTTTTGATCTCTGGAGCAGTGGATATAATCACCTATTCCACAACCTTAATGCCTCTTGGGCTGGATCGTTTCATGCTGGGTATTGCACTCTTTGTGGAAGGTAGGTACAAATTGAGAGATAGTAAGTGCATGTAGTCTTCAACTTACAATAGCTCCTTTAGTAACCATTTCAAGTTACAATGGCAATGGGAAAAAAAGTGACTTCTGAACATTTCTCATGTCTCTGTCAGAATCTGATTCTGAGGGAGAGGCCCAGAAGCTGACAGTGAGTGGGAGTGTGGCTCCATTGGCTGTGGAAGAAACTGGGGAAGGGCACAATCTGGCAGGGCAAAGCAGGGGAAAGGTAGAGCAAGGGAGAAGGAGTTCAGAGGAAGACCCAGGCCTACCCCTTCTTCATCCTCAGGCATGCAGGGAGGAATGGAGAAGGAAGCAATGTGAGTTGTGTGGCTTAGGGGGAAGGGAAGGGCCCTGATTCCCTTCATTAGCTGCAGCTGGAAACACAGTGTCTGAAAAGGGAGTTTGCTCACAGCAACTTGTTGGAATCAAATCATGTGTTATCTTGTTTTGTTGAGGCTTATCTGGGTTCCTGGCATCTTCTCAAGTGTGTGTTTTGTTGACCTTTGAAGTCTGCAATTCCTTATCCTGCCCTGCCCAGTTAATTGCTGCAACATGGTTTGTGTGGATTTTATTTACAGTTTATATGTACTTCGTGTTTGGACTGAATTTCCTCCACTTAAGGACTGTTCTTGGGAGAATTTTTTCTCCAGCCGAAGGTAACTGGATATTGGGGGCAAAGTTGGAGGTATTAAAGGGACTTTTCTTACTTATGTGACTGTGTTACCTTTGTGCCATACGCCAGGGTCATTACATCGCTTTTCAACTTGCAATCTATGTAGCATCCCTACGTTCATGTGATCAAAATTCAGATACTGAAGGAAATCAAATTATGGAAAGAACGTCAAGCACATTGTTTCCAGATTGTGTTTCTGGCCTCTTGTTGAGTACAGGTAGTTCTAAATTTATAATCATTGATTTAGGAATCATTTGAAGTTATAACCACAATGAAAAAAATGACTACAGCTGACCCTCACTCTTATGACTAGAATAACAGAACAGATTACCACAGTTGGAAGGGACCTTGTAGGTCATCTAACCCAATCTCCTGCCCAAGCAGGAGACCCAATACCATTCCTGATAGGTGGCAGTCCAGTCTCTTCTTAAAAGCTTCCAGTGATGAAGCTACTACAACTTCTGAAGGCAACTTTTGTTCCATGGGTTGATGGTCAGAAAAATCCTCCTTATTTCCTGGCTGAATCTCTCCTTTTTCAGTTTCCATTCTTTATTTCTTATCTGGCCTTCAGGTGCTTTGAAAAACAGGTTGACCCCCTCCTTTCAGTGGCAGCCCCTCAAATATTGGAAGACTGCTATCCTTCATCACATCTTCATTGGGGAAGACAGATTTACTTAACAACTATACTACTAACTTATCAGCTGCAACGGTTCACTTAACAACTGTTGGCAAGAAAGGTCATAAAATGCGGCCTAACTCACTTAACAAATGTTTCACAGAAATGTTGGACTCAATTGTGGCCATAAATCAAGGTTTCTCTTTACATGGGAAGCATCTTTGTCAGGCATTTGGGAAGTTCCAGCTACCATTTTTGTTGCGCTCAAGGAACAAAGTTTAAGCCCATGTCACACTGCCCAACAGATGCAAAAAGGACACAACCGACAAGCAAAATGTTCCATCCGTTGTTATCCGCTCTCAAAAGGGGCAAAAATTTGCATAACCGGAGCGGATAACACGGACGCGGGGAGGACGCAGGGCGGATGCAAAGCGGATACAGAACGGAAGCCCAGCGGATGGAAGCGGATGGGAGCGGATGGCACATCCGCTAGGCTTCCGGGGGGCCTCAGCAAAGCAGACGCGGAACAGATACAGCGGATGCACAGCGGACGCGGAATGGAAGAAGCGGATGCACAGCGGATGCACAGCGGAAGCCTAATGGATGCCTGGCATTAATTGCGCATGAGGAGAGGATGCATTGCATCAGCCCCGCGGATATAACGGAAGCAGCTCGGAAGCAGGTCGCCATTCAAAGGAAAGACCTGCTGCCAGATGGATTGGCTGCCTTGCCTGCCCTGCCTGCATGTCTGCCTGCAAGCCTTGCTGCCAGCCTTGGTGCCAGCCTGCTTGCAAGCCTTGCTGCCAGCCGGTCTGCCTGCCAGCCTTGCTGCCTGCCTTCCTGCCAGCCTTGGTTCATGTCTGCCTGCCAGCCTTGGTGCCTGCCAACTTTCCTGCCAGCCTTGGTGCCTGCCTCCCTGCCAGCATTCCTGCCAGCCTTGGTGCCAGCATTCCTGCCAGCCTTCCTACCAGCCTTGGTGCCTGCCTCCCTGCCAGCCTTCCTGCCAGCCTTGGTGCCAGCATTCCTGCCAGCCTTCCTACAAGCCTTGGTGCCTGCCTCCCTGCCAGCCTTCCTGCCAGCCTTGGTGCCTGCCTGCCTGCAAGCCTTCCTGCCAGCCTTGGTGCCTGCCTCCCTGCCAGCCTTCCTGCCAGCCTTGGTTCCTGCCAGCCTCCCTGCCAGCCAGCAACCCCACAACCATGCTGAAGCACAGCAAGCCTCAGCCATCTGCTGCCAGCCCTTGCAAGAGGGACAGGGCTACCATCCTGCCCCCTGGCCCTCACTCTGGTTCTGCTGGGGCTTCTGCAGCACGGGCTCGCTCTTCTGGGGCTGGGGCTTCTGCTGATTCTGCTTCTGGAGGAGCTGATGACAAGCACTCCAGCACCAGCCACCTCCACAGCACCTGGACCCTTCACCCCTGAGACTGAGCGACCAAGAGGAGTGCCAGAGACTCATTTTTGTCTTATAGCTTGTTGTTAATAAAGTCTATTTTTCATTCACACACTTGCTTCATTTCTTTTTTTTGATAAAGTCTTTCTGGAAACTTTTAGAAATGGTTTAAGCCTTTGCATGCTTGTGGGATGGGTTAAGATAGCAGTGGGATGGGCAGGGATACCTTTTGGATGGGTAATAGCTGTGGGATAGATAAACCTCCAGTGCAAGCATAGTGGGACTGTATGGTCCACCCTCCCAAGTGCCACACCTATGGCCCTTTATTATCAACAACGATATAATCAATCATCCACACATGTCAATATAAACACAACTCTTTATTAAACGCCCTGTTCATTGTAGGCCAACCAAACATACATGGCCCAATCTCATCCATGTGATGAGACAGGCTGAAGGAAGCATCCATTAAGCATCTATCATCCTGTCTTGCCACTCCACTGCTCCAGCTGAGGAGTCTCACCATTGTCTCAGGAGGTTGCGCTGCTTCTTCGCCTCACGTGAGGCTCTGTTGGGGCCTTGCACATCCTCAGTGTCGATCAGGTTTCGCCCTTGCCTCCATTCCCCAGGCTCCATGTCCCCATTGCCTTGTTGATGGTCCACAAGCCTGTTCTGTAACACTGGGTAGCGGGTGCGCATGAGATTGTGCAGGATGCAGCAAGCTTCCACGATCCTCCTCACGGTCTCTGGGATATGCTGCATGTTGGTGAGAAGTACCTGGAACCTGTTGGCCAAGATGCCAAAGGCGTTCTCCACCACCCGCCTTGCCCTGGACAGCCTGTAGTTGAAGATCCTCTCTTCATGGGTGAGGAGTCTGGAAGTGTAGGGCTTCATGAGGTAGGTTGTGAGGGAGAAGGCGTCATCCCCCACGATGAAGTAGGGCACATCTTGCTTGTCGTTGGGCAGCGGGTCTGGATCTGGGAAGCCCACCATGAGGTTGCCTTCCAGCCCCTCCTTGAGGTGACTGGCATTGTATACCTGGGCATCTGAAGAGGAGCCGTTGCCTGAAGCATCGATGTACATGAACTTGTAGTCAGCATCGACCATGGCGAAGAGGATGATGCTGAAGAAGCCCTTGTAGTTATGATAAGTGGACCCCGACTTGGCTGGAGCTTTGCAGGCCACGTGCTTGCCATCGATGGCTCCAATGGTGTGGGGGAAGTTCCACTTCTGATACCACTGCTCTGCAACTTTCTTCCATCCTTCTTCAGTGGAGGGGCACTGGAGGAGCTCCTCCTTGTATTCTTCGATGATGGCCTGCACCACTTCTCTGACAACAAAGCTGATGGTGCTTGGTGGCACCTTCCAGCTGTACTGCATGCTCCTGTAGGTGGTCCCTGAGGCCAGGTGGTGCAGAGTGAGTGCCACCTTGAGCCCAGGTTCCAGGGTGGGCGGGAAGTTGGTGTTTGTCTTGGTCAACCTGGGTGTCAGCCGCTGCACAAGTTCATCAAACATGGCTGGAGGCATCCCCATGAAGTTCTTGGAACGCCCGAGTGTCTTCGCTCCTGAGCTCCACCATCAGCTTGTTGTACAGTCCGTCCTCTGCTCTTCTGGTGAACCAACTTTGGACCCAGACTTTTTTTGGGGTGCCTCCTTTTCTTCCCGTAGTAGAGTTCACAGAGCCTGTAGATGGTTTCGCACTGTTGCAGAAGGATGGTGGCTGCCGAAAGGACTTTGTCACAATCCACGGTGGACATGACTGGATGCTGTGGAAGAGGAAGAGTCAGATGAAGGCTGCAGAGGTCTGCACAGCTTGGCTGCTGTTCTGAAAGTGAGATCCAGATGTGTTGCTCCCCCTTTTTATAGGCAGTATAGGTGTCCCTTTGCATCCTCTAGGCATCCTCTAGGCATCCTCTAGACATCCTTAATATCCGAGATAGGTCCCCTCTGTGAATGTTTTTTCCGTTTTAAACGCTTTGTTTCCATGCTGCATCCATTCTGCGTCCGTTCTGCTTCCTCCCTGCGTCCGGGCGGATGCAAGTTGCGCGGATGCGCAGCGGACGCCAAGCGGATATAGCGGATGCGTAACAGATGCGTAATGGATGCGTAGCGGATGCGTAGCGGATGCAGAACAGACGAACTGGATACATTTTCCGCGCAAAAGTTTTGGGCAGCCCAAAACTTTCTGAGCGGATGAAACGTCAATAAACGGATGCTGGACGGATAGAGAGGAAGCAAAACGGAGGCAGTGAGTACATCGCGTTTTTGAATGGATGGCAAGGTTTTTTGTCCATTTTACATCCTCTTTGCATCTGTTAGTTCAGTGTGACATGGGCTTTACGAGAGTTTCCAACCACTTGGAAATCATTTGTGTCTATATGTTTGCTCCTTTAAGAAGCCTTTCTAAGAATCTCACAAAGCAAGAGTCTCAAGTAAGACCTTCACCCTGACTGCTGCATAACTATCCTGTTCTCTCAGCTTGGATGTCTCCCTTCTCTCTGATTATAGCAATAACCACAGTATTTATCTCTATATAGATGTTCCATAGTGCTTTACTGGACTCTCTGGGCACTTTGGAATGTCAGCATCACAATCGGGGGTCTTCATTTTATCTACCCTGAAAGAGTAGAAGGCTAAGTCAACCTTGAGCTCCATCAGAACCTAATTCAGCCTGCAGGCAGAGTTTCCCCGCAATACTGCATTCTAACTAACTGACTAACTAACTGGTTATTGAGGGTACTCCATCACTGGAGGTTTTAAAGAAAAGATTGGACAACATTTGTCTGAAATGGTATAGGACAGAGTTCCCCAATATTTCTGGCTTGGCATACCAACGTAGGCTTTGAGTGATTTGCACAAGCAATGGATGGTTCGTGCACAGCTCCAATTCTACAAGTGGTGTGCACACACACTACCACTCATGCAAATGGAGCGTGCACACACATGCTTGCCCAACTGCTCACTCAAGTGAGGAGACATGTGCATGTATGATCCATGGCTCCAATGCAAAGCCTTCATAGCCCCATTTGTGGGCTGAGCTTACAGATTGGGGACCCCTTGTATAGGATCTCCTGCTCAAGCAAGGAGTTGGACTAGAAGACCTCCAAGAACTCAATGTTCCATTCTGGTTCCTATTCCTATTCCTTTCTATTCTATTTCTCTTCCAGCATTTATTCAGAATTCTGTATGTTGATGCAATTGCTCCGTGGTTGTTAAATCTTTTTTTGGTTACAGTTTATTTTACTTCCAGTTTCTGCCTATGTTGCAGGTTAATGCGTTTTCATTATTCTTATGGTTTTATTTAGTCATTAGCTTCACGGAGTAGTGGCTCAAGACACAAGGCGTTCCCTCTGTTGTTGTTGTTTTTGCCCCAGGAGAGCAATAAAACTGGTGCTTTACACAATACTCTTCCAAAACACTTCCTCAAAATATATTTCCTTTACTAATGAGGCTTCCATTATTCTACTTTATTGTAAGGATGCTGCAGGATTGGCTTTCAAAATCCTCTTGAAATCCCTGTGAGCTTATCTAGTTATTGGTGATGCTGATGGATGCAACCAATGGTGGTTTTGGTTTTCCATCTTATCTATCCTTCTGGAATCTCCATCTGAATGTCATTATGAATTTAAATAAATCAGAGAAAGCAGGAAAGCTGAAGATGGGGAAGACATGTTTATATGTAAAAGGCAGGATGCTTAGACACCGCATCATGCAAGGAAATTGCACTCGATCCATAAGAACTGCACTGTATGTGGCAGATAGCTGAAACCAGGGCTGCTATTTCCCTAGTTAGGCTTTTAACATTCACCACTAAAAACACCAATTCAAACACCACACCAATCCCATTAATCTCTGGGGCAGAATATGCCATGCCTGGTGGAGACTGACTCTGAGGAAGAGGAGGAACAGCCAACAGGGAGTGGAAGTATGACTCCAGAGGTGATGGAGGAGGCTGGGGAAGGGCAGAGGCTGGCTGTGCAGCCAGAGGAGGACCTAGATCCATCCCCTATCCATCCTAGGGCATGCAGGAAGGAGAGGATCAGGGTAAAATGTGGTCTACTTGGGAGGAGAGGGCCATGATCTTCTTCATGGATTGCAATTGTGCGATCTGCATAAAAGGTTGGATCTGCGTGCTAAATGATGCTGGAGACAAATTAGTGTTGTATTCCTAAAGAAGGTTTATCTTGGTTGGCATTCTTCCAACAGACTGTATCTGGTTATCCTCCTGAAGTTGGCAATTATCTATCCTGGTCTGTTGAGGAACTTTATGCGGTTTGTTGCAGTTTGTTTTTGGTTTTTGCTTCATTATCGGCTCTTTGAACGTGACCTGTGTTTCTTGCCTTTGAAATGTTGTTTTGAAAATAGTTTACTCCTCCACTGTGAACAATTAAACAGTGAAGCCAAGTTGAAGGCATTAAAGGACTTTTATTTCCATTTTGGTTTTTGTAATATTTCTGAGATACTCTGGGTCATCACAGAAGATCAGAAACCATGTGTGTTTACTTTGGGAAGCCAAGCCTTTCTTTAGCATCTATAAACTGTTTCAAACTTTAATTGTGATTTTTTTACCCATCCATCACTGAAGATTGGGCACAAGCAAGGGGAATGGATTGTAAGGACCAGAATTCCATCACTGAAGCTACTGATGATGATTTGATGCAGACACATACAGTTCGTCTTACAAGACTTCTACATATTGCAACCTTCAATACTGGAACAATGACCGAGAGAAGCCAAGAACTGGCCAAAACCCTGAATATGTAGTTGGACTAGCTTCTTTTGCCCATCCTGTCCAAAGACGGGTAGGCCTCACAAATTTCCCATGTCTTTCGGTCACTTCTAGGGGATGCCCTTATATTCAGACCCAAAATTTGACTAGGCCTTGCCATTGATACAACTGAGATACACCAACCAACAAGTCATTCTATCTGTGGTCAAAGGCATTTTATACTTGTTGCCAGGTATTAGTACTTCTGTAAGCCTGGAAAGAGACCCTTACAAGGTACTACTAGCCAGGCCAGCTGGACAAAGGTTTTTTAAGGAGTAATACTCCTTCCCTTTGTCCTGACTTGTGACAGGCAGAGCCTGGCTTTGCAAATGTTGGGCCCGGGATGATGGGTTTAACACACACATGCACATACATACAAATATACTGACTGTCTGGCTAGCTGGCTGGCTGAATGAATGAATGAATGAATGATTTCTAATGATCGCCACATATAGGCCCTGAATTAGTAGTTTAGCTTCTCCATTGGGATCAATGTCTGCAAGAATGAGGATGAAATGGAGAACTGAAGACCCAGAGCCAACAACTGCAGCAGGACGAAGAATTTCATGAGAAGGGACAAAGAAAAAATGAAATAACATTATTTCTTTAAAAATCAAGATTGTTCAAAGTGAAAGGAAGAAATATAAAGTTGGTTTATTTGATCAAGATTGTAATAGAAATGTCACCTCTGATAACACTTAATGAACTTTTGCTGACATCAGGCCTGGAATGTTGAGGTTTTTATGGATTTGTTTACAGGTGGCATTTGAGATAAATGATGAGAAAAAGAGACCATTTGTTTTATTTTAAGAGAAGGTCCAACCAAAATGATTATACTTGTAATAAGGGGGAAAGTCTTTTCTTTTTATATATCGCATTCTTATTTTCTTCCTTTTCCAATTTTTCTTCTGGACATTTTAGTTTCTCTTTTGATTCTCCTTTATGTGTATTAATTTTTTTATTGGGGATTGTAATCTTTAGTGAAATTACAATTGAAAAATGTTAAGGTATAAAGGCTTTTCTTGAAAACAATTGTAGCTTTGAACAACTTCTGCATTTTTATAGGCTTCCTCTTCCAATATCATGTCAGCCAACGGCCAATGCTTGATCAACACATCCATGCCATGCTCCTGATGGCCATCTATGCTGGTGTTGCTACCTGCGTTATACAAGTCTTCGTGCGTGACAATATGATTTTGGACTTATTTTCAGCCTGCCTGGCCCTCTTGCAGGGAACCTGGTTTTGGCAGGTGGGTTATCTTTTCTGTTTTCTTGTTAAAATAGTTTTGCTATTGGCCAAAAAGCTAAGGTTCCAGAAAACTGAATCTATGATATAAATCTACAGTATAAGGTATGGGGCAGCTTAGAACTGATCTGAAGAGGGAGGGCCATGTCCTCAAACAAGTATCAAACGACCACCTAGAGTGCAGCAATTGATGGTTACTGACCAAAAAGTTGAGAGTTAGCATCTTGGTGAACATGGACAAGCTGTAATGCATTGGTACCAATGACATAAATTATGGTTGTGGCTTTTATCCAGTGGTGGGATTCAAAATTTTTACCAGTTCTGTGGGCGTGGCTTGGTGGATGTGGCAGGGGAAGGATACTGCAAAATCTCTATTCCCTCTCCACCCCACTAACCTGCTTCCCAGCTTTGTTCTCCTATGCAGGGCAACCAAAGAAGACCCAGCCGATCAGCTGGGACTCGGGAGGCAGAGAAGAGATGGGGGTGGGGCCAGTCAGAGGTGGGATTTGCAGGTTCTCCAAACTACTCAAAATTTCCACTTCTGCTTCTCCAGAACTGTTCAGAACCTGCTACCACCTCAGCTTTTATCTCTCTATCTCTTAATTGTTAACATATTATATACAGGTTAGAGATGTATTCAGCAGGTTCTGCCCAGTTTTGGAGAACCGGTAGCAGACATTTTGAGTAGTTCAAAGAACTGGCAAATACTACCTCTGACTGGAGATTTAACAGTATCCTTCCCCTGCCATGCCCACCAAGCCATGCCCATAGAGCCAGTAGTAAAAAAAAATTGAATCCCAGCAATGATGCAGGTATACACATATACAGCCAGTATGAACTGATTCAGCATTGAGGATTAGCTAATTCAGAGTTCCAAAGAAGTAATGTAATCATAGTTCCATTTAAACACTGCCTCACTGGCCTTACATCTCGTAATTAGAGTATCACAGGAACTTGGACATTGTTGGAAAGGAGAAGTGTGGGGTAAAAGAAACATATAATTAAATAAGGTGTATGTCATGCCTCTAGTGGAGACTGATTCCGAGGGAGAGGAGGAACAGCTGATAGGGAGTGGAAGAGGGGCTCTGGGAGTTGTGGAGGAGGCTGGGAAATGGGCAGAGGCCAGCTGGGCAGTCAGAGGAGGACCCAGGCCCATCCCCTCTCCTTCCTAGGGTACACAGGAAGGAGAGGATAAGGGAGAGATGTGGTCTCCTTGGGAAGAGAGGGCATTGATCCTCTTCATGGGCTGCAAGTGAGACAACTGAATAAGTTTGGACCTGCGTACTGGCAAACGCTGGAAACAAAGCGTGTAAATATCTCTAGTTTATAGTTCCTCTCTGAGTTTGGAGTCCTTCCCAGTGTGTGTTATCTGTGGACATCCTCCAGCCCTTATCTTGCCTGGTTTGTGTTGATTTTTTCCTTCTTCATGTAACTGTTTTTGTGGGAGGGTTTTTTTTTTGCCTTCCGTCAAACATATTCAGAGCATGGAAGCAAATTGAAGAAATAAAAGGGGCTTCAACTGTTTTCTGTGACTGTGTTTGTTTTGTATCCCACCCTGGGTCATCACAGTGTAAATGAATTATTTTTATGCTGGACAACTTCTAAAATGAATGTTTGCCATTCAAGCATTACCCAAACACTTTGCCACTTGACATGCCTGTCAATTGCATAGATCATGAATGCACTTTTTTGAAAAATTCCAGATAGGTTTTGTGTTATATCCACCATGGGGAGGACCAGAATGGGATCTGAATGACCACAGCAACATAATGTTCATCACCATGTGCTTTTGCTGGCATTTTGCCCTTGCAATCCTCCTTATGGCAGTGAATTATACCCTGGTCTATTGGTAAGTATTCTGGAATAACACGTTCCTGACAAACATTATGTCTTTGAATAAAGGTTATGCAGAGATTTCCAAAGTAATAAAAGAACATGTGAAATAATATAAGAAACGTTGCTTCCTCTGGTAATTGTCCAGAGACAGCATGGTGTCTCAATACGTCAGGTTATTGAGATCATCTTGTAGAGATCCAGGAACAAGTTGTTGAAACCAAGAAACCAAGCTGCAAAAACTTATTATGCTAAGCCATGGTCTTCTTAATTCTTGGTTACTGAATAAATCAAGGGTTTCAGCCAGGTTCATTCAAAACTCTAAGTCAAAGCCATACTCTGTAGAAGAGGATGTCCAACTTTCGCAATTTTAAGATTTGTGGACCAATTCCCAGAATTGGGGACTTCAACTCCCAGAATCAATTTCCATGGCTGGCTGGGGAAGTCTGGGAGTTGAAGTTCACAAGTCTTAAAGCTGCCATGGTTGGACAGCCCTGCTATATAGAATGTGATGTGAAATGTGAGCCTTTTGTAGAGTCAACCAGCTGAGACCCACTGGTTCACCACATTGCTTGTGGGACTATTACTTATGTGAGAATGTAACACGGCAAAGTTCAAAATACTTTTGACCACCTTAGAGCTAGAAAGCTGCAGGTGCTTGGAGATGCTTTTGCAAAATTCCTACTTTTGATTTGACTTATGAAGCCAGTTTTCCTATAAGGAAACCTCTTTTCACTCATTCAATGGGAACCATTTGAAATCAGACAAGGTTTCCTCAGAGTCTGAGAAGTTCAGTCAGAGGATATTTCCTTCCAGAAGAAGATATTTCCTTCCAGTATGTACCTACTCAGTTCTTATGTTTCCAGAATCCAAAAAAGGGTGGGTGGACTCCTGAGGAAGACGGAGGGGGCAGGAGGATTGGGGCCTGTGCCCTTGCTGTGTTGGGGAAGTGCTATTCTCTGTGCTCACAGAGAATAGATTGGACTGCCATCTGTCAGAAATGGTGTAGGGCAGGGGTGCCCAAACTTGGCAACTTTAAGATTTGTGGACATCAACTTCCAGAATTCTCCAGCCAGCTATTTTGGGAGTCCATAAGTCCATAAATCTTAAAGTTGCCAAGTTTGGGGACCTCTGGTGTAAGGTCTCCTGCTTGGGTAGGGTCTGTGTGGACTAGATGACCTACAAGGTTCCTTCCAACTCTGTTAATCTGTTAAGAATTCCATTAGGCAACTCCAGATCCTTCAAAGTGGATTTCTCAAATGTCAAGTATAACATATAAATGGGGGAACCTATTTATTAACGGCCACATTCTTTCCAGGAGAAACTATGGGTGATGACTCCCATAGCAGTGTGGACTTGAATGAGAAATGAGTGGGCCTTCCTTTCTTTCTCTCTCTCTCATTTTCTCTGCTAGAGTTCTTTTCTTCCTGTTACTTCCCTTTCCCCTCTTCTTACTCACACAGCGGGGAGGAGAACAGTGTCTCATTCTCGAAGGACAATTTCCCTGGTCCTTTCTAGAAGGTTTTTGAAAGTTGAAAGTTTCTCCCAGTTTCCTACCCCCAAAATGACCTCATAAGTAATCAGCTAATCAGAACCATCTTGGAACTAATTAGAATGATTTCTTATCATTGTCCACAGTTACTTCCACAATTGTAAAAGGAGCCACACACAAATTACGATTGGACTTGGCATAAGGAAGCAAAAGAATGCACATGCTCCCCTCATAAACGAATCAGATGAAGAATAAGGCAGACGGATCGTTCAGTTGCTTTTATTCATATTTGGAAATGTGAAAATGAAATAATCTTAACATTGCAAAGATTCATTGCACCTAGAAAAATCAAAAAGACTTCGTCTAAGTAAGAAGACAAAGTAGCTGCACTTCCTTTACATTTTCATATCAGATTTTCTGGCTTGCCTTTTCTATAATCCCTGGAAACTGAATTGATAATGCTTCTAATTGCCACATGTTCCACCTTTGTACTCTTTTTATGAAGCCAACCATGTTTTGTCAACAATGAAAGAAATCACTTAATTTTGCACTATTACTGAAAGAAGACACTAAACTTAATTGGGATTTGCTTGCTGTAAGATTTTTAATCTATCTCATCTTCAGTTATATACAGAATGTCCAACTTCATCATGAATATGCCTTCTAATTTTGCACTATCTGGACATTTGTCCGTAGATGTTGTTTCAAATTATTGAACTTTGACCATAAGGGCAAAATTGATTACCAAGTCTTGATAATGATGATGCCAACAAACTTCTCCAAATGGTAAGAAATTCAAAATTGCATTGCTGTCCAAATTTTGAATTTTCCTTTATTGGTGAAAGGAGACTTTAGGCATTTCCTAATACATGCATTTATTTTATGACCTACAAGACAATTGAGAAGTCAGAGGGCCTAGACATTTCAACAGCCAACCTCACAAAATTTCTAGAACAGAGGTCCCCAGTGCCATTGGTGACAAAGAGTTCGCCACCAACGGCACTGGGGACCTCTGTTCTAGAAATTTCATGAGGTTGGCTGTTGAAATGTCTTGGCCCTCTAACTTTTCAATTGGCTTGTAGGTCATAAAATAAATGCATGTGTTAAGAAATGCCTAAAGTCTCCTTTGTTCTCCTTTGCCTTGTTCCAGTGGGAATGCATCATGGCCTGGAACTGGCTGACCATCTCCGCCCGCTGAGCCTCCAGGCACCGTTACCTGGCCTTGCACTCCTGCAGATTTTCCCTCTGCTCAGAAAGCCTATGTGCGTTGTCCACAGTGAGATGCTTCTGCAAAGTTTCCTTCTTGGTCAGATCCATTTGAACTGAGCCAACTCTTTCTCCTGGTGGCTGCTTAGCTCCAACAACTGCTTCCTGTTGAGGCCCTAAGGAGCTCGGGAAGGCAGGCAAGGAGTTGCTGGGAGGGGAGGGCCGAGTAGAGGCCGGCGAGGCACCCCTTGACATGAGTGAAATCAAGTTGGCCATGCCCACCCAGTCACATGACCACCTAACCACGCCTACCCAGCCATCAGTAGGTAGATCATGTTAGTGGTCTGTGGGATTTAAAATTATGAATTTAGTGGTCCCTGAGGTTTGAAAGGTTGGTGACCCCTGTTCTAGAGACAAGCAACTTCTAAAACACAAGTGAAGTATTACGTCAGTTCCAGAAAAGCAGGCAGAACAACTATGGAACAGCAGTGCAAAGTGTTAAGATTCAGACTGAAGCCTAACCAATTCCCACCTTGTAAACATGGGAACTCTTTATTGCTGCCATCTTCTTGATGGCAAAGACAAAATGAAACAGAGATGAAGAACAAATGGAAATCCAGGGGTCTGACAGTTAAGCCAGCCGTATGGCACAATCCTGTGAAACCATCAACTGTCATGAAACACTTCTCATGCACATGCCAATCTCCCATGTTTTGCACCTTTCAAATCAAGTGAGGATTTCTTTCAGAAAATGAGCAGATTTTGTTGCTGTTGTTCTGTTTCAGAATGCCGGTGCTGCAATTATATATATTTTTGTTTTGCTTTACCCAAGAGTGTTGCACATTATAATATTTTGCATTCTGTAAGATCACATTCTAAAGCTTTTGATTTCAGTATTCTAACATTCCAAAACCAGAAACTGCACCTATTGTTATCCAAGGCATAGAATAAATCAATCCAAGTTTAAAATGATAATATGACATCCTTGGTTATTTCATGCAGTTAGTTAATTATGTTAATTAGGATTGGAGAAAAAACAATTACTACCAACCTCTCTTCAATTGAGGACCTGTATACTGCATGAGTAAAAAAGAGGACTGTGAAAATATTTACAGACCCCTCACATCCCGGACATAAACTGTTTCAACTCTTACCCTCATAATGACGCGATAGAGCACTGCACACCAGAACTAGACACAAGGACAGTTTTTTCCCGAATGCCATCACTCTGCTAAACAAATAATTCCCTCAACACTGTCCAACTATTTACTGCATTACTATTACTATTAATCTTCTCATTGTTCCTATTGCCCATTCCCTCCCACTTGTGACTGTATGATTGTAACTTTGTCGCTTGCATCCTTATGTTCTATATTGACTGTTTCCTTGTATGATTTGATTGCTTATTGTACCCTATGACTATCATTAAGTATTGAACCTTATGATTCTTGACAAATGTATCTTTTCTTTTTATGTACACTGAGAGCATATGCACCAAGATAAATTCCTTCTGTATCTGATCACACTTGGCCAATAAAGAATAAAAGAATTCTATTCTATTCTATTCTATTCTATTCTATTCTATTCTATTCTAT
>BLBF01000059.1:8811075-8824197 GCA_015471245.1 Laticauda colubrina | reverse complement strand
ATTCTATTCTATTCTATTCTATTCTATTCTATTCTATTCTATTCTATTCTATTCTATTCTATTCTATTCTATTCTATTCTATTGCATTCCATTCCATTTCATTCCATTCCATTCCACTCCACGTGTTTTACTCATAGCTAACTGATGTCCTTCCATGTTATACACATCATGAAGCATTGAGGATTATGCTCTTACAAGCTTTGGAGGGATGACATGGAGATAAGCAGTTAAATAATAGAAACTGAGGTGGATATTGTGAGCAGGACTGACTCCACTGCATAACTTTAGGTTGCCTAACTCTGACTGCAGCCCTGACTTTCTCTTCACTCCATAATAATAACACTCTATAATAGTGAAGTCTATTGCCCATCACCTATCAGCAGCTGGAGTTCCTGGTCCCTTCCAGTTGGCTTTTTTTAAAAAAAAAGATATCAAATTTCCCCACCATCCCCTTGTGAGGTAAGTTGTGGTGGGCAAGAGTGACCATCCCCAAGGTCCCCAGGAAGGATGACCTCAAACCAAGATCTCCACGCTCGCTCTTAGTCCAATGCTCCATCCCAGCTTTTGTGATGACCCAGAGTATATCAGAAATATAACAAAACCCAAAATGTAACTAAAAGTCCTTTAATGCCTTCAACTTGGCTTCACTGTTTAATTGTTCACAGTGGAGGAGTAAACTATTTTCAAAACAACATTTCAAAGGCAAGAAACACAGTTCAAATTCAAAAAGCTGATTATGAAGCAAAAACTAAAAACAAAACACATTAAATAAAGTTCCTCGACAGACCAGGATAGATAATTGCCAACTTCAGAAGATAACCAGGTATGGTCCGTTGGAAGAACGCCAACCAAGATAAACCTTTTTTAGGAATAAAACATTAATTTGTCTCCAGTGTCTGTTAGCACATTGGTCCAAATTCTGATGCAAATCTCACACCTGCAACCCATGAAGAGGATCATGGCCCTCTCCTCCTGAGTAGTCCACGTTTTACCCTGATCCTTTCCTCCCTGCCCTAGGATGGATAGGCCTGGGTCCTCCTCTGACTGCTCAGTCAGCCTCTGCCCTTCCCCAGCCTCCTCCACCACGTCTGGAGCCACATTTCCACTCCCTGTTGGCTGTTCCTCCTCTTCCTTAGAGTCAGTCTCCACCAGGGGCATGACAGCTTTCTTCCCACGGATGGGTTCCTTTCCTAAGGAGAAGCCATGAATTGGAGAAACAAATGTCAGGTTCACTTGCTGAAGAATCCAGGGCAGACATTGACCCTCCCAGTGATTCCTGGGTCTTGTCTCCCCCCCTTCACCGCCACTCTACCCTGCCACCTCTGTTTCACCCCTCTCTCTTCCATCATCCAGCATCAGGTTCCAAACAGCTGTTTCTGAGCCCATCTGAGAGCTGCACAAATTGTGCTTGAAGCAACACGTCAAAACGCCATTAGCAAGCCTTGTCTGCCACTGCATGGAGATGCCTCCACCCCAGCCGTCCAGCCAGGACAGGCTGGCGCTGAGACACCCGGCTTCCTTCTTTGAAGAGCCCATTTGTGTTGGGTTCAGACAGCTGCGCTTTGCCCCCCCCTCCTCTCCTCCCTCCCCCCCACCCCCGTGTTCTTGGAGTCTACACCTCACTTCAAAGAAGTTCCAGCAGCTGAAAACATTTCTTATTTTATATTCTTTCTTACAGAGAAAGACTCACTAATTTGTGAGCATAGAAACCCTGAGTGTGGTTCAAACTTTGCATTTAAGTGAATGCTTAAATTGCTTCATGTTTTCAAATTTAGCTAAATAATTAAAGCAAAGGGAGACATTTTAATATGCTATCATAATGTCTGAACTTTTTGAATCTAACATCCCTGACAATTGGAAGTATATTTTGGACTAAATTCTTTCTCATCCCAGTTAAACTTCTTTTTTGACAAAACAATTCTTTTTTTTTTTTTAATAATTTTTATTTTTTTAAATAAACATGCACAGACAAAACATAAAACCATCTTCAATTACATACAGTGTTTTGGTTGGTTACAAGTCTTTTGTGCATCATTTCCATAGTCCTTATTTATATTTTATATAAGTTCTCGTATTATCCATCTAATGTATATAAATATGTTATTCTCATTATTAATCATTTATTTGACTATAACTATTATACCATCATTTTAAGCAAGACATTCAACATTTAAAGTTAAATTATATTATAACTTTCATTACATCATCATAAATCCATAAGAGTATCCTTATATTGTAAAATTCTCAAAATTATTTAATTTCCATATTTTTTTGTCTAACCACTGATAAAATAAATCCCATATCTTATAATATTGTTCATCTTCTTGTTCTCTAATTTCAAGGGTCAATTTACTCATTTCAGCACACTCCATTATTTTCATAATAACTTCCTCCTGCAATGGTATTTTTTCATTTTTACAATTTTTACCAAATACAATTCTAGCCGCTGTTAATACATTTACAAACAAGTATTTCAATTCTATAGTATACATTTCTGGCAAAATACCCAATTAAAAATGTCTGGTTTAAAGCCTATATGTTTCTTTGTCATTTTTTCCAACCATGTGTGAATTTTAGTCCAGTATCTTTTAGCCTCTACACACGTCCACCACATATGGTAGTATGAACCAGGTATCTGATGACATTTCCAGCACTTTTCCGATTTATTCTTGAATGTTCTTGTTATTTTTGTCAGGGGTAAGTACCATCTGTAAAACATCTTATACAAATTCTCTTTATATGATGTTGACATTGTCATTTTATAATTTTGAGACCACAATTTTTTGCCATTTCTCTAAATCAATCCCATATCCAAAATTTTTCCCCCAAGCAATCATTGTTTTTTTTAACTTGCTCTTCTTCTGGCTTAACCTCTAATAAATATCTGTATAGTTTTTTTAATTACCTTTTCATTAGTGCCTGTCAGAATTTTATCTATGTCAGTCAGTTTATCATAAAAACCTTCTGTTTTAAGATCTTTATCATATCTAAAATGTATTTGCACATATGAAAACCACTTTATCCTTTTCCCTTGTTCCTCTAATTTTTGCATAGATTTAAGTTCACCCTTTCCATTCAGTATCTCACTATATCTAACTGTTTGTTCCTTTTTATATGTTATTGGATATGAAAATGCTTCAATAGTTGATAACCAGACTGGAATTTCTAAATAATGTTGCTTTTTAATCTTCTCCCAGTTTAATAATAATGCCTCTCATATATAAAGTCTTCTGAAATACCCCTGTGTTTTAGTTCCCTTGTACCATAAGAAAGTGTGTCATCCCAACAAGAAATCATGTCCTTCTAATGTCAATAATCTAGTATTTCTTAGCGTTATCCATTCCTTTACCCACATCAGATTTGTCACTGGGTAATATAACTCCCAATTAGGCAGGCCAAATCTTCCTCTTATTCTAGCATCTTGCAACAGTTTTAATTTTATTCTCGCTTTCTTTCCCTGCCAAATACACACTGCTCCAAAAAATAAACTCCACAGGCAGTCCATCCAGACCTGGTGCCTTTCCATTATTTTGTTTTTTAAGTGTTTGTTAATTCCATCATTGTTATATTCCCATCTAGCATTATTTCAGTATCTTTAGATATCTGGGGCAAATTCGCTTCCTGCAGGTATTGTTTAAGTCTTTCCTCCTCTGTATTCTCTTGTTCATACAATGTTCCATAGTAATCTTGTGCAATATTTTTCTTCTCTCTATTTCCATAGCAAACTTGCCCTTGTTCATCTATTAGTTGCATTATTTATCTTGATTCTCTCTCTTTTTTCAATCTATATGCTAACCATCTACCTGGTTTATTTGCATCTTTGAAGTCGTTCTGTTTAGCACTTCTGATTTTTTTGCACTAATTCTTCTTTTTCCATTAGCCCCATTTTATGTTAAATTGTGTCCATTTTTATTTTAATGACTTTTTTTGTGGAAGTTTTTGTAATTTTTTTTCAAGTCTCTTGTAGTCATCTTCCAATATTTTAAAAGCTTTTTTTTCTTAATATTTCTTTTCCTTGTATAGTTTATTATCAAGCCTCTGTCGTAAGCCTTCATTGTGTCCCAAAGATTCTGCATTGATGTGTCCTCTTTTCTGTTTTCTTTTAAAAAGAAAGCCAATTCTTTCTCCATTTTCTGTACAAAGTCCTTTTCTTTTAATATAGCATTGTTTAAAGTCCATCTCGATCTTCTCCTTTGTCCATTCCATTTAATTGTCATTGGATTGTGGTCTGCCCAAGTACTTGTTTCTGTATCAGTTTCCTGTATGTTAGAAATCAATTCCATTGACATACATATTATATCTATTCTAGACCATGATGAGTGTCTATTTGAATAAAAAGTATATTGTTTATTTTTAGCGTTTCTCTCTCTCCATGCGTCTTTTAAATTTATTCCATCTGTCATTTGAAAAAAAGATTTTGGAAGAGTCTTTCTACTTTGCTTTGTTGCCTTTTGTGTTTTATAATCCAATTTCTCATCAACTATTCCATTAAAAGCTCCTATGATGCAAATATTATCATAGTCCAGTTCAATTATTTTCATAAGTAATTTCCTATAAAATTCTTTTTAGTTATCATTTGCAGTGTATATTACTATTAAAAGTATTTTCATATTATTGTCCATTATTTCCATCATTAAGATTCTTCCATCATCATCTGTATAGTTCTGTTTCACTGGAATTGTATCTTTAAGATATAAAACCACTCCTCTTTTCTTACACAATGTCACTACAGTGAATATTTTCCCTAATTTTGGCTGAATTAATATTTGTTCATACTGCTTTTTAATGTGTACTTCTTGTAGGCAGATTATATCAAATTTTAGTTTCTCTAATTTATGAAATGTTTTTCTTCTTTTAATAGCTGAATTAAGTCCATTTATATTAATTGAAATAATTTTTTTCTCTTCCATGTTTATACTTTATAAGAAGGGTTTGCTGCTCTAGTAGATCTCAATTCTCATTGTTCTCTAGGTTCTACATTGCTGCCTACTGCACCTTCTTCCACTACTAGACATTCCTCTTGAAATTCAATTAGTAACTCTTCTCTTCCTATCACCTCCTCTTTATCTCTGAAATATTCTGCATAGAATTGTTCTGCTTTCTCAGATGAATCTATTCAGTGTTTTTGCCATGTGGACATGAGACCTTCTAGTATCAGCCATCTATAGTTAACACCTTTCTTAAGTAGTATTTTAGTCAGAAATTGATATTCTCTTATCATCACTTTCACTCTTCTTGGTACTTGTTTCAAAACCACAATTTCTTTGTCTTTATATTTCAATGTTTCTTCTCTTGCCATTTGTAGTATTTGTGTTTTAATAGATTTCTTAGTAAATCTTATATGAACTTCTCTTGGTAACTTATTTCTAATTGCATATCTTGTAAAAACTCGAAACACCTCATCTATTCCATCCATCATCTTCTCTTTGGTTATCTCCAATGCTTCTGCCAGGATTTCTATCATTATTTCTGTTAAGTTTTCACCTTTTTCTTCTTCTATATTTTGAAATCTAAGATAGAATTCTGATCTGTCAATCTCCCACCTCAATGATCTGCTCTTATCTCTTTAAACCACAGTCAGTCTGCTGTCAATATCTCCAATTTTCTTAACTCTTTGTTCATATTTTTCTTCAATTTTTTGAAATCTGTCCTCATATTTCATCATCATTTGGTGAATATTCTCATTTTTTTCATCTTTTTTTTTTCTGTTCTTTGTTCAATATTCTCTGTTCTCTTTTCAATATTCTCTGTTCTTGTATTTTTTGAATTTCTTGCATAATCATCTGCAATGTCATGTTTCTTTTCCTGTTTTAACATCGTATGTATTGATCGTTGTCCTCCAGATGGTGAAGAAGAGGAAGCTGGTATTGAAGAGCCAGTAGCTGTTATCTTTCTACTCATTTCCAAACCATTGGTCAGCTATGCAATAGCTAAAAGACACAAAGTCTTCAGGTTCTTCTATACCTTAATCCACTTGCATGAAGGACAAATATAATCCCACATAACAATAAAAAAAATCTTCAGACTCTTGTATACCTTAATCAAATTAGATCCAAATATTTAAAAAAAGAGAAAGAGAAAAAAAAGAAAATTTTCTTCAGGTTCTTCTTTACTTTAATCCAAATAAATATAATGGGATAAACCAAATACCATTGAAAATCTCCAGTAGGAAAAAAAATGAGAAAAATATATATCTGTCTATGCATAAAAGTAATGTTTCCAAAAGAAAGAAAAGAAAAAAAAAGCATCCTCCTTAAAAAAAGGAGAAAGAAAAAAAGGAGAAGAGAAAAAAAAACACAGGCTTCTCCACCAACAGGCCACAATTCAGCTAAAAATATCTAAATGAGGGGGAAAGTAGAGAAGTAATACCAAAGAAAAAAAAGAAGAAAAGAAGAAAGAAAATAAAAAAAACATAAGCTTTCTGTCAAAAAGAAAACACTGCCACTATATAGTATCCAAGACTCTTTTGTTAAGTTCCAAACAAAGTTTACAGTTATCTTTCCAAGGTCACTGCAATCTTCTTTCTTTCAACTTTGAGCTTTCTTTCAACTCCAGACTCCAGCAGCAGATAGTATCCCAGAGGAGCATTTGTATAAACAACCTTCCATGCTCTTCCCACTATCTCAACAATAAACAGGCTCAGAGTCCTTAAGATGTTACACCAGCTCTTGCTTGGTGAAGTATAGAAAGTGAAGAAAGTGTATTGGTTTGGTGAGATAATTTGCATATAGATAATTGCATGTCATACCAACGCAACACCAGCCCCGCCCTCCATCCAAAATAATGGAGATTCTTGACCTGGTCTAGCTCATCTACAATTCCACTTAGCAAATTAAAAGGAAGAAGAGAGGAAAAGACACATCACAAACTGGTAGATGGTAATAAGATCAGAACTTCAAACCTGAATGGGAAGAATTTATTCCAAAGAAAAACCAGTTGTTCCAGTCCCTGTTCTTTCCAGAAGTGATTATTTCTTCATAAATAGTTGTATTGGACTCACAATCTCAGTTGTACTGGAGTTGGTGTATTGAAGTCACACATTTATACTTCTCTGAATGATTCTAACAACAGAAAAATTCTTTTCTTCCAGAGGTGACTGGACAAAAATGGCAAATTTTAAGGGCCATGCTCTCCCAGGGAGTTTCTTTATATTGTTTGGTCTCTGGTGGTCAGTGAAATACTCACTGAAACATATCAGCAGGACACCAAAGAAGAATAGTCATGTCCAGAGGAACTTCAAACATGTGGAGATCATCGAAGGGGCAGTCAAAGTTGTCCTTGGATTAGTAGGTAAGACTTAGAATACCACAACTGATTTAAGACATTTGAGGGTAGCTGCTTATCACTCTCCTTGTTTGAATTTGTGCCTTTTCTTCTTGTGCCATCTGTCTTCAGAGGTTGGCAATTGTGTTGGTGATTCTATTTCTATCAACAGTTGCAATAAAAAGTGCTGTTGAGTTTTGTCCAAAACAGTCTCTTAGATTTTGAAGCCATGAGGTTCTTCTTCTACCTGGACCTCATTTGCCTTCAATCTTTTCCTGGAGAATGAAGTGAAGTATGCCGTACTTTTACAGGTGTTGCATCACATGTCCGAAATAGTCTAACTTTCCCCTTTTTATGGTTTTAATGAGATCTCTTGGCTTTTCCAGGAGGCTTATCACTTCCTTATTTATTTATCAAGCAATTATAAGATAATGGGTATAAGTATAAGCATAGTTTTGAATACATGAAATTAGGATACATATAAGAAAAATAAAAATAACAATAGGACAGGGATGATAGGCACATTGGTGCGCTTATGCACGCCTCCTACAGACGTCTTAGGAAAGGAGTGAGGTCAGTAGTAGACAGTCTAAGGTTAAAGTTCTTGGGGTTTGGGGAAGAAACCATAGAGTCAGGTAGAGTATTCCAGACATTGACCACTCTGTTGCTGAAGTCGTATATCCTGCAATCAAGTTTGGTGCGATTAACCTTGAGTTTGTATCTATTGTGTGCTCTTGTGTTGTTATGGTTGAAGCTGAAGTATTCATTGACAGATAGGACATTGCAATGTATAATTTTATAGACTATACTTAGATCGGACCAAAGGCGACGTAGTTCTAGATTTTCTAGGTCTACAATTTCAAGTCTGGTGGCATAAGGTATTCTGCAACGAGTAGAGGAGTGGGGAACTCTTCTTGTGAAATATTTCTGGACTTTCTCAACTGTATTAATATCAGATACGTAATGTGGGTTCCAGACTGATGAGCTGTGTTCAAATATTGTTCCAGCAAATGTTTTGTATGCTCTAGTTAGTTGTGTGATATTACCAGAGAAAAAACTATGTAGGATTAGGTTAATCCAAAACTCTTAATGCCTTTTTGGCTATGTAGTTACAGTGAGTCCTAGCACTTAGATCATGAGAGATGAGTACTCCAAGGTCCGTGAGAGAGTTTGGATCATCAACAAGGTCTTGACTATTTAGCCTGTATTTTATTTTCTGATTTTTTTTTTTTGCCAATATGTAAGACACAGCATTTCTTTCTTGAGATTTGAAGTTGCCATTTGTTTGACCATTCTGATACATAGTCAAGGTCTTTTTGAAGGTAGCAGTATTGTCTGTAGTATTGAATAGCTTTACATCATCAGTGAAGAGAACACAGTTGCTCTTAATATGATCACAGAGGTCATTTATGTAGAGGATGAAGAGAGTTGGTCCTACAACACTGCCTTGTGGGACACCACTGTCGACAGGTACAGAATTTGATAGGACGCTCCCAATTTTGACCATTTATTGCCTGTTTGACAGGAATGCTTCTATCCAGTTATTCAGGTATCCAGAGATACCATGAGATTTGTCGTGTAACACTGAATCAAAGGCTTTACAGAAGTCTATGCTTTGCCCTGATCGAGTTGTGCAGTCCATATATTTTTGCAATGTAAGAGCTGCAGATTTCAGGATAGTCTTTTTCTGAAACCAAATTGCTTATTAGAGAGTAGGTTGTTTGTCTCTAAGTGGAGGATAATGGATTGGTTAATAATTGATTCCATGACTTTACAGGTGACGCAGCATAAAGAGATTGGTCTGTAATTACATAGCAACCATCAAATCCTTCTAGTTTCTTCAAGTGGCTTTATGTCAGAGAACAACTCTCCACTCCGTAGAGCAGAATAGAGAAGATGTGCCTTTTAAGCAAACCAGTTGCCTACATCACAGGTTTCCCCCTTTGGCAACTTTAAGACTTGCGGTCTTCAACTCTCGGAATTCTGGCTGGGGAATTCTGGGAGTTGAGGTCCACAAATCTTAAAGTTGCCAAAGTTGAAGACCCCTGAAAGAAATCTGGAATGTAAATGAGACTATTTTCATCTTTCACCACAGTGTAATATCAACCATGCTAATCCAACACACTTCAAATTTGGTGGGACTGTATCTCCTGGAATATCACAGCCAAGTAGGTCAAACAGTGTAGGATTTAATTCTAATGAGGCATTAAATTTACCATTAAATACAGAGGTGGTATTCAGCAGGTCCTGACCAGTTCTGGAGAACTGGGAGCAGAAATTTTGAGTAGTTCGGAGAACCAGCAAGTACCAGCTCTGACTGGCCACGGCCCCATCTATTCTCTACCTCCTGAGTCCCAGCTGATTGTCTGGGACTTCTTTGGTTGCCCTGTACAGGAGAATGGAGCTGGAAAGCAAGTTAGTGGGGTGGGGAGGGAATGGGATTTTGCAGTATCCTTCCCCTGCCACACCCACCAAGCCATGCCACACTTTCCAATTCATGCCCATAGAACTGAAAGTAAAAATCAAACAATTATTTTAATGAATATATCTAACCAATTAAGCAGCCAAATTATATCCTTAACTGTACCGTTTTTTCAAGATCCACTTAGATTTATCATCTGAAATAGACTTGGAGTTATTTGCTGCAATTTATGAGTTTTGGCCTCCCCCCCCCCCCCCCGATCATTATTGTTGTTTTTTAAATTTATTTTGTGACAATATTTTGGATTTTTTAAAAAAAAAAATGTATTGAGCATATAGATGGCGAGGCTTGCTTTCTTCTTTAGCTGAAGGTGGGGTATAAAGTTTTGCAGTCAAACAGAAGCAATCCCTTCCTCTTTCTTTCTTCCTCTTTTTCTGTCATCCTCTTTCTTTTTTCCTCTTTATTTCTTTCACTCCCTTCCTCTTTCTTTCTTGCTCATGCTTCCTTTCTTGCTCTTTCCTTCTTGCCCTTCCTCCCTTCCTCCCTTTTTCCTTCCTTCCTTTCCTTCCTTAACTCACACACACACCCCTTTTCTGAGAAGAATATATTGGGCAAACTCCAGAGCAGCCAGCGGTGGGACAATGGGACAAGCAGCCCTGGAACATCCATCCGCCCTCCCTTTCGAAGCACATGGGCTGAGGGGGGGGGTGGCAGATGGGGGCCCCCCAAAAGCGAGGCCGGGAACTTTTGGGGCTGCTTCCCATAGCTGTTCTGCGGCTGCCACTGTCCTCCTCCCGCCCTCTGGACTGGCCTAAAAAAGATGCCCCACCTTGACCTCCTCCTGCCTGGAAAGTCCTGGGCGGTGGGAAGGAGGACCGAAAGGCCCTTGGCAGTGGAGGGGACATCTTTAGTTATTTCATGCAGTTAATTAATTAAATTTGCTTTGTAGTAAAACAGAGTAAATAGGCCTGAATAGTCATTTCATAGAAATTTGCTTCATGTTAAGGTTCTATTGAGTTATTTGTAATTCCAACTTTTCTAGATAACAGGACGACAAATGTCTCGAATTCCAGCAAAGTGAGACTAGATGTTCCTCACAGGTTCCTGGCTTCTAGCCTTAACTATTAGACCAAACTGGTTCTGTCTTTGTAAAGTTGCCCTTGGCTCCTCATAACTCATAGATAGGCATGCAGGTTGAGAGGAATAGAGGGCTTCAACATGATTGTGCCCAACAAGAAACCCATCACATTTTTTTTGGGGGGGGGGAAACACCTCCCACATTTTCTGACAGTGAGAACAATCCACCAATGGAGCAGAAGTTGTGGGAGCTTCATCACCAGAAACTTTCAAGAAGAGACTGGACTGCCATCTGTGTACGGTGTAGGACAAAGATCAGCAACCTGTGGCTCTGCAACCGCATGTGGCTCTTTCATCCCTCTGCTGTGGTTCCCTGTCACCAGTTGGCTCCACAATTGATAGGACTTTCGGTTAAGACAGGTAGAGGAAAAAGGACGCCGTGCTAGGAAGGGAAACTGGACTTTCCGTCGGCCAAAGAAAAAGGATACTGTGCTAGGAGGAGACTCTATGGTGTGGGAACCAGATTCCAGAATTGAACGAGGGCACTTCCGGTTAGGACCTTTGTGGCTCTTTGAGTGTTTAAGGTTGCCAACCCTTGGTATAGGGTCTCCTGCTTGGCCAGGGGTTGGACTAGATGACCCTACAAGGTCCCTTCCAACTCTTGTGATCTGTTAAATGTCATTTTGAAATTGCAACATGATTCCTCTAACTTTTTTTCCACCAGCAAAATTTCTTTATTTATTTATTAAATGTACATGCTGCCCACCATACTGTAAAGGGACTCTGGATGGCTTACAACAATATGCAAATGTCACATAAAATGACAGGAAATTTAAACGATGAAAAGCACACATTGAGAATTAAAACGTTAATATTAACCAAAAGCTGGCTTTAAAGGGAGCAATGTGAAAATGGGATGGAGGTGAGATCTTATAAGGTTATAGCAGATCTCACAGGATCTCCTGCTTGAGCAGGGGGTTGGACTAGAGGACCTCCGAGGTCCCTTCCACTCTTGTTAATCTGTATAATATTCTGTGGTAGAATTTTACTAACTGCTTCCAAACAATTTCAACCTCTTTCTCATACCGCTGGAAACATTTGTGAATATCAAGCACCACCTAGCGTCTACACACCAATTTAGCATCCGAAAGCTCAAGTTTTTGCAAATGTTAAGATTATAGAGAGAGCAAGACCCAAAGGCGCTTTTGCAAGAAGCAGCTGGACTTCCTGGTTTTTCTTTGAAGATGTTTCCCTTCTTATCCAGAAAGCTTCTTCAGCTCTGACTTGGATGAGAAGCGACAGGTCTTCCAAGAAAAACCAGAAAGTCCAGCTGCCTCTTGAAAAAGCACCTGTCAATGCTGAATTTGACATAAGTGTAGCCATTTTAGTTTGTCTTGGTATATATTCCTTTTCTTATTTCCTCTGTGGCAGTAATGTGGGGAAGGGTTTCGGGCTTGATACATTCCTGAGGTGGGAAGGGTAGAGATAAAGAGAGTGTTATGAATAGGTGATCTTCTTTCCCATGGGAATCAAGCTGTGCAGGCTTGGGCCCCTGGAGGTGGAGATTTTGATTTGATTTATTTGAATTGTCAATCGCTTACAAGATTATAGGTATAAGTATATACACAGTTATGAATACATGAAATGGGTACATATAAGAAAAATAAAAGAAACAATAGGACAGGGACGGTAGACACATTGGTGCACTTATGCATGCCTCCTATTATAATTATTATTTATTATTATAATTATTATTTATTATTATAATTATTATTGACATTAAGCATCATTGAATTACTTCTATTGGAGAATGCAACTTTTGGGGGATGTTTTTAACTTTGAATACTGTGGGGTAATTCTGGGTTGGGTCAGTTCTGGAATTTCCATGGACTTTGCCAATTTGATGCTTTCCTAAATAAAAGACATCTTTTTGAAGATAGACTTTGTTATTTTTCTTTTAACGTGGATTTCATTACTTAGAAACCTGACAGCACCTTTGGGACAACCATGACAGAGGTGGTACTCAGCAGGTTCTGACTAGTTCTGGAGAACCGGTAGCAGGAATTTTGAGTAATTTAGAAAACCAGCAAATCCCACCTCTGACTGGTCCCACCCCCATCTATTCCCTGCCTCCTGAGTCCCAGCTGATTGACTTGGTCTTGTTTGTTGCCCTGCACAGGAAAATGGAGCTGGAAAGCAGGTTAGTGGGGTAGGGGCTGCAGTAGAAAGACTCATTTCTGGCAGAGTTTGGGGAAGAGAAAGAAAGACTTCTGTTGCTTCTGCTGCTTTCCTTGCAGGAAGCCAAAAGTCAGTCAGTCTCTCTCTCTCTCTCTCTCTCTCTCTCTCTCTCTCTCTCTCTC
>BLBF01000059.1:8798837-8811065 GCA_015471245.1 Laticauda colubrina | reverse complement strand
TCTCTCTCTCTCTCTCTCTCTCTCTCTCTCTCTCTCTCTCTCTCCCTGAGAATAGAACTGGAGACAGTATCCTGCAATCCCAAATAAAGAATGATTGATCAGTAGGAAAATGGGGTAGGGAATTTTCCTGCAGACTTTTTGGGGGATTTTCCCAGGGTCTCTGCAGATAAGGGGGAGGAAAGGGCCCAAATTCCCTTTATTAGCCACAGTATGGTTTTTGATAGGTTGGACTGTTTTTTTTCCTTTTGTGTAAAGACAGATGCAAAAAATGAGTTGATGGTTCTTGTGGCTGGAGGAAGTCTGTTTTTATCTTTTTATTTTCATTTTTTGCCTGGGTGATCAGTTTCTGTCCATTTCGGTCCTTTGTAAAGCCAGTTTAGATTTTCAGCCATTTACTGCATTGGATATTTTCCTGAATGGAAACATGCTTTTTGTGAATGGATAAGTAGTGTTTTATGAAGGGAGACATAGTTTTTCGAGCTAAACCAGCGATGAACCATTCAGAGAGCTGGGAGGAAGGATTTCTCTTATCCCTACGGAATCTTCTTCACACATATAAGGCAGTCTTTCCTCAATTAATGTCCTTCAGAAATTAGGACTACCATATTTTGGATGCAAAATTCTACAGAACCATTGGAAAAGTTTAGGTTTTGCATGTCTTTGTTGTCATCTAATACCATGTGTTCTTCAGGGCCCGATGGGCATTCAACCATTCCCAAAATTCATCCTTCACTTCTTCCAGGGATCCAGTTTGGGGGGGGGGGTGTAGCATGTGACCATTCAGAGAATAGTTTTGATTTTGATAGTCATGAGTTGATCGGATATTCAATGGACAACATTGTTCAGATACTTCTCACTGATCACAACACCAGTGCCAGTCCAAGTGCTGCTTTCTGTATTATAATATAGTTTGTATCCTTCATCAACTTCATGAGTTTTCACTCCTTTTCATTTCACCTCTTGGATACATGCAATGTTAATGTTCCAATATTGAGGGTTGCAATATATAGATGGACTAGCTTCTTTAGCCCATCCTCCTTATATTCAGACCAAGGGTGAAATTCATTTTTTTCCCCTACTGGCTCTGTGGGCATGGCAAGAAGAAGGTGTGGGTAGGGCCAAACAATTCAAATCGTCCATACCGCTTCTCCAGAGGTGGTGGGAGGTAGTTGAATTTCACCCCTGTTTCAGATCCAAAATTTGACTAAGCCTTGCAATGATACAACTGAGGTACTCCAACCAACAAGTTAGTCCATCTGTTGTTGAAGGCATTTCATACTGTTGCCAGTATTAGTACTCCTGTAACCCTGGAAAGGGACCCTTACAAAGTACTACCACCCAGGCCAGCTGGACCAAAGTTTTTTAAGGAAGTGTTACTCCTCCATCATTCACCCTTTGTCCTGACTTGTGACAGACTATTCTGACCAAGGCTTCTTGAGACACACATTTTAGTCTCAAAACCCTTTTTTATTTATTTTAATGGCTGTGAATTTTAATCATTCACAGCCTGTAATGAGTCTTCAACACTTTGTAAATAACCCCATGGAAGTCTGCCAAGGTCCTTCAGGATAAGTCTGATAAGCACACATCTTTATCTTCTTTGAAATGCTGCCAACGACTAAATTTCCAATGAGTTTTACAAGGCCAAATGGAGCACAAATTCAACACAGACCTTCAGGTTTCAAACCAACCAGTACAAAGTTGCTTCCTGCAAATGTTCCTGTCCCTTTGCTCCTTCTTTATGTCTTATGGGAGGGCCAATAACTTCCAAGCCTTATTCCCAAGTCGCCGCTTTTGTCTTAACTGTTCTTGCCTTCTGGCAGCTCTGCACATACACACACACACACTGGAACAGGCTGCCCTTGTTCCTCTGCATTGCTGCTGGAGGTATTGGAGGCTCTGGAGTCAGCACATAACTCCAAGATGGCCCTGGCCCCATCTCTGTATTGGATGCAGGATCCTCATCCGAGTCCTCTCCAGACTCCCGGACTGGCCCATGCTCCTCCCTATACTGTCCAACTCTGCAGGCTGCCAGTAAACCACAACAGAGGCAGAGCTTGGCTTTCCAAATGTTGCGCTTAGAACCAACATTCACACACACACACATGCATACATGCACATGCACATACACACAAATATATTGACTGGATGGCTGATTTAATGACTGATTTATTCACTGCTTGATCACCATATATAGGGTCTGAATTAGATTAGATTAGATTAGATTCAACTTTTTTGTCATTGCCATGGATATAGGCAATGAAATGCAATTAGCATCCAACCAGAGTGCAAGACAACAGTAAAATATAAATATATGTATGCAAATATGCAAGGCATCTATAAATATGTCAACGGAAAACACAACAGAATGTATGTACACGAGCACACAAAGATAAATGTGACTGCACATATATGAACACATACAACTGTACAAAATGTTTATGGACACGTTGAATATAAATACAGAGGCACAGAGAATTATACAAAATACATCATGTATGATCAAGGGAAGCATCAGTATATGTGTGGGGACAAACGCACTGAGGAGTTCAGCAAGGAAACTGCTGTATGGTAAAAGCTTAACAGTTTAATGATTAATAGTTTAGCTTCTCCTGACCTTCGGATCAATGTCTGCAAGAATGATGAAGAAATGGTGAATTGAAGATAGAGACCAACAACTGCAGCAGGACGAAGAATTTCATGAAAAGGGACAAAGGAAAAATGAAATAACATTATTTCTTTAAAAATCAAGATTGTTCAAAGTAAAAGGAAGAAATATAAAATTGGTTCATTTGATCAAGATTATAATAGAAATGTCATATCTGATAACTCTTAATGAACTTTTGCTGAAACCTCTAAAATTTTGAGGGTTTTATGGATTTGTTTATAGGTGTCATTTGAGATATGAGAAGAAGAGACCATTTGTTTTATTTTAAGAGAAGGTCCAACCAAAATGATTATACTTGTAATAAGAGGGGAAAGTCTTTTCTTTTTATATATCGCATTCTTATTTTCTTCCTTTTCCAATTTTTCTTCTGGACTATTTATTTTCTCTTTCTATTCTCCTTTATGTGTATTAATTTTTTTTATTGGGGATTGTAATCTTTAGTGAAATTACTATTTAAAAATATTAAGGTATAAAGACTTTTCTTGAAAACGATTGTAGTTTTGAACAACTTCTTCATTTTAATAGGCTTCCTCTTCCAATATCATGTCAGCCTACAGCCAATACTTAATCAACACATCCATGCCATGCTCCTGACCGCCATATTTGCTGCTGTTGCCACCTGCTTCATACAAGTCTTTGTACGTGACAATATGATTTTGAACTTATTTTTAGCCTGCCTGGCCCTCTTGCACGGAACCTGGCTGTGGCAGATGAGTTATCTTTTCAGTTTTCTTATTAAATTAGCTTTGCTGTTGGTCAAGAAGCTAACGTTCAAGGCAACTCATGGGAACCCCTTTGAATCTACCATATAAGGTGTGGGATAGTTTAGAACTGATCTGAAGAGGAAGGGCCATGTCCTCAAACAAGTATAAAACGGCCATATGGAGTACAGCAATTGAGGGTTACTGGCCAAAAAGTTCAGTATTGGCACATTGGTGGACATGGACAAGGTGTAATGCATTGGTGCCAATGACATCATTTGTGGTTGTGGCTTTTAACGCTCTATCTCTTAATTTATTTTACTTTATTGACTAGCCTTTGGGCCGTTAATTGTGAAGATATTATATACAGGTATATGTACATGCAGCTAATATGAACTGATATGAGCATCAAAGATTAGCTAATTCAGAGTTCCAAAGGAGTAATGTAATCATAGTTCCATTTAAACACTGCCTCACTGGCCTCAAATCTCTTTATTAGAGTATCACAAGAACTTGGACATGGCTGGAAAGGAGAAATGTGGGGTAAAAGAAACATATAATTAAATAAGGTGTAGATGAATCATTTTTATGTTGAACAGCTTCTAAAATGAATGTTTGCCATTCGTGCTTTATCCAAAAACTTTGGCATGCCTGTCAATTGCATAGATCATAAATGCTCTTTTTTTAAAAAAAATCCAGATAGGTTTTGTGCTATATCCACCATGGGGAGGACCAGAATGGGATCTGAATGACCACAGCAACATAATGTTCATCCCTATGTGCTTTTGCTGGAATTTTGCCCTTGCAATCCTCCTTATGGCAGTGAATTATACCCTGGTCTATTGGTAAGTATTCTGGAATAATACATTCCCGATCAACATTATGTCCTTGAATAAAGGTGTATGCAGAGATTTGCAATGGAATAAAAGAACACGTGAAGGAATACAAGAAACTTTGCTTCCTCTGGTGGTTTTCCAAAGACAGCACAGTGTCTCAATACATCAAGTTATTGAGATCATCTTTGTAGAGACCCAGGAACAAGTTGTTTAGATCAAGAAACTGCACTGCAAACACTTATTATGCTAAACACTTATTATTATTGTTCTTAATTTTTAGTTATTGAATAAATCAATGGTTTCAGCCAGGTTCATTCAACATTCTAAGACAAAGCCATACTCTATTCATTTATTTATTTTATTTTATTTTGTCAAGCGATTATTAGATAACAGGTATGTATAAATGCGTTTATGAATACATAAAATGGATACGAATAAGAAAAAAAAGAAACAATAGGACAGGGACTGTAGATACATTGGTGCACTTATGCACGTCCCCTACAGACCTCTTAGGAAAGGGGTGAGGTCAACAGTAGACAGTCTAAGGTTAAAGTTTTTGGGGTTTGTGGAAGAAACTACAGAGTCAGGTACAGTATTCCAGACATTGACCACTCTGTTGCTGAAGTCGTATTTCCTGCAATCAAGTTTGGTATGGTTTACCTTGAGTTTATATGTATTGTGTGTTCTTGTGTTGTTACGGTTGAAGCTGAAGTATTCATTGACAAGTAGGACATTGCAATATATAATTTTATGTACTATACTTCGATCAAATCGAAGGCAGCATAGTTCTAGGTTGTCTAGGTCTAGAATTTCAAGTCTGGTGGCAAAAGGTATTCTGCAACGAGTAGAGGATTGGAGAACTCTTGTGAAATATTTCTGGACTTTTTCAATTGTATTAATATCAGATATGTAATGCAGGTTCCAGACTGATGAGCTGCATTCAAGTATTGGTCCAGCAAAAGTTTTGTATGCTCTAGTTAGCAGAGTGATATTACTGGAGAAAAAGCTACATAAGATTAGGTTAACAACTCTTAATGTCTTTTTGGCTATGTAGTTACAGTGGGCTCCAGCACTTAGATCATGAGAGAAAAGTCCTTGACAAAGTTTGGGTCATCAACAAAGTCTTGACTATTCAGCTTGTATTCTGATGTTTTTTGCCAATATGTAAGACACAACATTTGTTTGTTAAGATTTGAAGTTGCCATTTGTTTGACCATTCTGACACATAATAGAGGTCTTTTTGAAGGTAGCAGTATTGTCTGTGGTGTTGAATAGCTTTATATCATCAGCGAAGAGAACGCAGTTGCTCTTAATATGATCACAGAGGTCATTTATGTAGAATATGAAGAGAGTTGGTCCTAGAACCCTGCCTTGGGGGACACCACTATTGACAGGTCCAGAATTTGATAAGACGCTCCCAATTTTGACCATTTGTTGCCTCTTTGACAAGAATGCTTTGATCCAGTTATGCAGGTGTCCAGAGATACCATAAGATTTTAATTTTAGGAGTAGTTTGTTATGTACCACTGAATCAAAGTCTTTACAGAAGTCTATGTAAATTGTGTCAATTGCTTTGCCCTGATCAAGTTGTGTAGTCCAGATATTTTTGCAGTGTAAGAGTTGCAGATTACAGGATAATTTTTTTCCTGAAACCAAATTGCTTATTAGAGAGTAGGTTGTTTATCTCTAAGTGGAGGATAATGGATTGGTTAATAATTGATTCCATGACTTTACAGGTGACACAGCATAAAGAGATTGGTCTGTAATTTTCAACTAGGCTGGGGTCTCCCTTTTTGAAGGTGGGGATGACCGTGGCTTGTGACCATAGGTTAAGCAAGGAGCTGGTCCTGAAAGATTTTTCAAAGATTATGCTTAGAGGTTCGGCTATGGTAGTCGATAGCCTTTTTAAGAAGTAGGCACATATTCCATCCGGTCCAATAGATAGAGATGGTTTTAGATTGTGTAGTGCTTTTTCAACGTTGTCTTCTGTAAAATCAATATGTATTAGATCATTGTAGTTGTCTGTGATTTGACAAGGAAATATTGGTCATGAACCATTGCTGTTTACAAATACTGACCCAAAGAATGTGTTAAAGATGTTGGCTTTAATGGTGTCATCATTGCAGTCTTTACCATTGGGTCCTTTCAGGGATGAGATGGACCTTGAGTCTTTTAGTTTGTTGTTAACAAAATTATAGAAATGAGGGTGAATTGGTGTGTAGAAGTTTTTCCTCTTGTTTAATGTGATCATTGGTGCATTCAGTCTTTATCTGGTGGCATAATTCTTGTATCGGCTTTTGAAGTTGGCAACGTGACTAAATTTATTTTTCTTTATTGTTATGGGTAATTTGTTTATCCTGGTTTGGGGAGTTGTTATTGGTACATATAGGGTTGAATTTTAGACTTGAAACTCTAGACCTAGAAAACCTAGAACTACGCCGCCTCCGGTCCAATCTAAATATAGTATATAAAACCATACATTGCAATGTCCTACCTGCAAATGAATACTTCAGCTTTAATCATGTTAAGCCTGGGTTCCCCAACCAGGGTTAGGGAGACAAGCTAAACAGAATGTGCAGCGTTAGTCAGATAGGCACACAGATAAATGAGTGAGCTAAGCTTGTATGTTTATTAACATACAGTAAAAATAACAGATACGCTTGTGCTATCAAGAATATAGTTTATTCCATTATAAGTTCATAGCATAGTCAAATAACAGTCCAATAGTCATGTATCAAGTAGTCAGTCCATTCAGGGATATTCAGTTAGCAAAGTCCATGTAGAATATCCTATGTCAGTTCACTTACAAATCAGTCCTTTGTTGTCTCTCCCGTTCGAGCAATGCAGTCTTGATTCCAAGCAGTAATCAGGGATCATCAAAGCCAGAGTGAGCAAGCTGTAGACTTGCTACTTTTATATTGTTTTCATAACCACTCCCTTAATTGCTATTTCACAGTTAAAGCTGCAGACACTTTAACATACACTAACTATGATACATAGTTATTATTTCACCTAAACCAGTTAGGGTAAACAATGTTATCCCTAACAAATCATAACAATACAAGAGGACACAATAGATACTCAAGCTAAACCACACCAAACTTGACTGCAGAAAATACAACTTCAGCAACAGAGTGGTCAATGTCTGGAATACTCTACCTGATGTATTATACCTAATCTGTGGTATAGATATACCTAATTAGGTACACAGATATACCTAATCTGTGGTTTCTTCCCCAAACCCCAACAACTTTAACCTTAGGCTGTCTACTATTAATCTCACCCCCTTCCTAAGAGGCTTGTAGAGGGTGTGCATAAGCACACCAATCATGCCTACCGTCCCTATCCTATTGTTTCTTTTATTTTTCTTATAAGTATCTATCTCATGTATTCAAAACTATATTTATTCTTACACTTGTATCTTGTAAGCGATTGACAAATCAAATAAATATTAAATACATATAGTGTGATGACTCTTTTGACTTCAAGTAAAATATGTTGTAATGGTCTTCAACAGTATTGCATCCAGTAAATAGAATTTGCCAATCAAGAGATGAGAGATCACTGTCTATAAGATCATAGTTGCTTTTTTTGGAAGTTATAATTGGGGATCCTATTGTTATGGTGATTTTTGTAAGGATGTATTTTGAGACAAAAGTCAATCATGTCGTGATCACTGTTGGAAAAGGATTCATTAATTTGTATTCCATAAATTGAATTCAAACTGTTGCAGAAGATGAGATTGAAGCAGTTGTTAAGTCTAGTGTTGTTGGTTACTAGTTGTACCAATCCCAGATTTGTTACAGCATTGTAGAAGGTTGCATGTATGAGTTCAGTTGTACATTCGTTTAGGGTCCAGTTAATACGAGGTAGATTGAAGTCACCAAAAAAGATAA
Organism: Laticauda colubrina; assembly: GCA_015471245.1. Taxonomy (NCBI): domain Eukaryota; kingdom Metazoa; phylum Chordata; class Lepidosauria; order Squamata; family Elapidae; genus Laticauda; species Laticauda colubrina. The sequence goes on along the minus strand of BLBF01000059.1, from coordinate 8,802,964 downwards.
AAGCATGTGGGCAAAAGCATGTTCGGTGTCATAATAAGGGGCTCTGTAACATAATAAGAATCAAAATGTGATACTTAAGGACAGTTCACAGACAGTGGTCTCAGGAAGAACAAGCTCCTGGATAACTTGGACTCTGTTGAAGTTGAAGTTCACAAGTCTTAAAGCTGCCAAGGTTGGACAGTCCTGCTATATAGAATGTGATGTGGAATGTGAGCCTTCTGTATAGTCAACCGATTCCCACTGGTTCACCACATTGCTTGTTGGACTATTAATTATGTGAACATGTAACACAGCAAATGTCAAAATACTTTTGACCACCTTAGAGCTAGAAAGCTGTAGGTGCTTGGAGATGCTCTTGCAAAATTCCTATTTTTGAGCAGGATTTGACTTAACAAAGCAAATTTTCCCATCAGGAGACATGACTTTTTTTCACTCCTTCAATGGGAATCATTTAGGATCAGGTAAGACACAGCTTCCTTTTTAAAATCTAACAAGGTTTCCTCAGAGTCTGAGAAGTTCAATAAGAGGATATTTCCTTCCCGAAGAAGGTATTTCCTTCTGGAAGAAGATACTTCCCAACTACTCGGTTCCTATGTTTCCAGAATCCAGTAAGGCAATCCTAATCATTAGGGTCTCCTGCTTGGGCAGGTTTTTTGTGGTCTAGATGACCTTTCAGGTCCCTTTCAACTCTGTTAATCTGTTAAGAATCCCTTTAGACAACTCCAGAACTTCTTTCAAAGTGGATTTCTCAAACATCAAGTATAACATATGAATGGGGGAACCTATTTATTAAGGGCCACATTCTTTCCAGGAGAAACTATGGGTGATGACTCCCATGGGGGTGTGGACTTGAATGAGAAATGAGTGGGCTTTCCTTTCTCTCTCTCTCTCTCATTTTCTCTGCTAGAGTTCCACTCTCTTACTTCTTTTCTTCCTGTTACTTCCCTTTCTGACATACCCTTTCCCCTCTTCATACTCACACAGCGGGGAGGAGAACAGTGTCTCATTCTTGAAGGACAATTACCCTGGTTTTTTCTAGTAGATTTCTGAAAGTTGAAAGCTTCACCCAGTTTCCTACCCACCAAATGACCTCATAAGTAATCAGCCGAACAGAACCGCCTTGGAACTAATTAGAATGATTTCTTGTCCACAGTTATTTCCACAATTGTAAAAGGAGCAACAGACAAATTATGATTAGACTTTGCATAAGGAAGCAAAAGAATGCACATGCTCCCCTCATAAATGAATCAGATGAAGAATAAGGCAGACGGATTGTTCAGTTGCTTTTATTCATATTTGGAAATGTGAAAATGAAATAATCTTAATATTGCAAAGATTAATTGCACCTAGAAAAATCAAACAATGTTGTCTAAGAAGACAAAGTAGCAGCACTTCCTTAACATTATCATGTCAGATCTTCTGGCTTGCCTTATCTATAATCCCTGGAAACCAAATTGACAATGCTTCTGACTGCCACATGTTCAACCTTGGTGCTCTTCTTATGAAGCCAACCATGTTTTGTCAACAGTGAATGAAATCACTTAATTTTGCACTATTACTCAAAGAAGTCACTTTAATTTAATTGGGATTTGCTTGCTGTAAGACTTTTAATCTATCTCATCTTCAGTTATATACAGAATGTCCAACTTTATGATAAATAAGCCTTCTAATTTTGCACTATCTGGACATTTGGTCTGTGGATGCTATTTCAAATGATTGAACTTTGACTGTAAGGACATAACTGATTACCAAGTCTTGATAATAATGATGCTGACCAATGTCTCCAAATGGTAAGAAATTCAAAATTGGTGAAAGGAGGTTTTAGGCATTTCCTAATATATGCATTTATTTACCAACCTAAAAGGTAGTTGAGAAACTTGGGGGCCTAGACATTTCAACAGCCAACCTCACAAGCAGCGGTCACCAACTGGTGGTCCACGAAAATTTTTGGTGGTTTGTAGAAAAATTATTGAATTTTTTTTTATTGCACTAAATCAACGGCCCTCAAACTATGCCCTGTGGGCCAGATACATGCTGTCATGCCCCTGTCAGTCTGAATCCGAGGAGGAAGCCAGACAGCTGACAGGGAATGGGAGTGTGGCTCCATTGGCTGTGGAGGAGGCTGAGGAAGGGCAAAGTCCAGCTGGGCAGAGCAGGTAAGAGAGGGGGTTCAGAGGAAGAACTCGGCCCACCCTTCTTCATCCTAGGGCACGCAGGGAGGAATGGAGAAGAGAGCAATATGGGTTGCATGGCTTACGGGGGAGAAAAGGGCCCTGATTCCCTTCATTAGCCACAGCTGGGAAGACAGTTGATAAGAAAGGCAGGCTGCCTGTGGCAGGCTGCTGGGAGCAAACGTGACTTTATCCTGTGTTGTCATGGCTTATCTGTGTTCCTGGCATCTTCCCAACCATGTGAGTCTTGCTGTGCATTCAAGTCTGAAATTCTTGTTCCTGCCCTACCAAACTAATTACCTCAGTTTGGCTTGACTGGACTTTAAGATACAGTTTGTGTTGACCATGTTTTGGACTTAATTTTCTGCAGTCAAAGGCTGTTCCTGGGAGAGTTTTTCTCCAGCCAGAAGGTAACCTGGACATTGGGGGCATAGTTGGATATAATAAATGGACTCTTATTGCTTATCTGTGTTGCCTTTGTGCCACACCCCGGGTCATCACACATGCAGTGAACAGAGAGTCTCCCACTTTGGGGTCTTTTTGTGCAGGTGAGAGGGGGCCAGAAATTCCGACTTGGGGTCTGCTTCAGCCTCCTGGTGTGGGGCTTTGGGTGAGGTCTGGAGGGAAGTGCTGCTGGTGGGAAAGAGCCAGAGGGCCTTGTTCCAGTGGGACTGCATCATGGCCTGGAACTGGCTGACCATCTTAGTCCACTGAGCCTCCAGGTCCCTGTACCTGCCCTTGGACTCCCTCAGGTCTTCCCTCTGCTTGGAAAGCCTATGTTCGTAGTCCTCAGTGAGGTGCTTCTGCTAAGCCTCCTTCTCTGTCAGATCCAATTTGAACTGAGCCAGCTGTTTTGCCAACTTTTTCCTGGTAGCTGCTTAGCTCCAACAACTGCTTCCTGTTGAAGTCCTAAGGAGCCCGGGGGGGGGGGGGGGGGGCGGGAAAGGGTCGGGGGGGGGGGGGGGGGGGGGGAAGGCAAGAAATGGCTAGGAGGGAGGGGCGAGTAGAGGCTGGCGAGGCTCCCCTCGACATAAGTGACATCCAATTGGCCATGCTCACCCAGTCACATGACCACCTAGCCACACCCACCCAACCGGTCATTAGGCAGATCATATTAGTGGTCCGCAGGATTTAAAATTATGAATTTAGTGGTCCCTGAGGTTCGAAAGGTTGGTGACCCCCTGTACTAGAGACAAGCAGCTTCTAAAACACAAGTGAAGTATTACGTCAGTTCCAGAAAATATGGAACAGCAGTGCAAAGTGTTAAGATTCAGACTGAAGCCTAACCAATTCCCACCTTGTAAACATGGGAACTCTTTATTGCTGCCATCTTCTTGATGGCAAAGACAAAATGAAACAGAGATGAAGAACAAATGGAAGTCCAGGGGTCTGACAGTTAAGCCAGCCGTATGGCACAATCCTGTGAAACCATCAACTGTCATGAAACACTTCTCATGCACATGCCAATCTCCCATGTTTTGCACCTTTCATATCAAGTGAGGATTTCTTTCAGAAAATGAGCAGATTTTGTTGCTGTTGTTCTGTTTCAGAATGCCAGTGCTGCAATTATATATATTTTTGTTTTGCTTTACCCAAGAGTGTTGCACATTATAATATTTTGCATTCTGTAAGATCACATTCTAAAGCTTTTGATTTCAGTATTCTAACATTCCAAAACCAGAAACTGCACCTATTGTTATCCAAGGCATAGAATAAATCAATCCAAGTTTAAAATGATAATATATCCTTGGTGTTTTCATGCAGTTAGTTAATTAGGTTTGCTTTGTAGTAACACAAAGTAAATAGGCCTGAATAATAATTTCATCCAGTAGAAATTTGCTTCATGTTAAAGTTCTGCTGAGTTATTTGTAATTCCAATTTTCCATGAGAACAGGAAATGTCTAGAATTTCTCTCTCTCTCTCTCTCTCTCTCTCTCTCTCTCTCTCTCTCTCTCT
>BLBF01000059.1:8766261-8783204 GCA_015471245.1 Laticauda colubrina | reverse complement strand
CTTCCTTCCTTCCTTCCTTCCTTCCTTCCTTCCTTCCTTCCTTCCTTCCTTCCTTCCTTCCTTCCTTCCCAGTGAATACCTTTCTTTTTAAGATGTTGCTTCTAAGAAATCTAATTCAACTTCTTGCATTTGTTATCCTTTCCAATCAATTAAGAGTATTACAGTATAGCTATCTCGCAAAGTATGAATGAACAAAATTATAGTCAAATGATTGATTAATAATAATACTAGGATATTCAATTTCTGATTGATAATATGAGTTATTATGTAATTTAACTGTAATTGAGACTATGAAATCGAAGCACAAAAAAATTGTAAACCAACCGACACACTGCTTGTATATTTATGGAAGAAAGTTGGATGTTTTCATGTTTTGTTTGTTTTTGTTTGTCTTTAAAAATCAATAAAACTTAACCAAAAAAAAAAAAAAAAAGAGTATTACTTTTCTTTCAGTAAAAACAAACAGGCAAAGGCTTGACAGGGCTGGGGAAGTGAACAAGACCTCAAGAGCAAACCCCAACTAATCTAATAAAAAGGATTTAGTCAAGAGGAGAATGGAAGTAAAAAAAAACACCGACAGAAGAGAATGTTTCTAGGTCAGGGTAGAACCGTGGAGTCCTTGGTGCTCTCTGAGCTGGGTTTTCTTGCAAGTTTTTCATTACCCAACTAGATAACTGTAAGGACCAACTAATAAAAGATGAACGACAATAAGGATGAACTTTTGAAAACTGGGTATTTCAAAAGGAATTCTTTATTGAAGAGGAATAAAGCAAGTCAACATTCAAAGCAGGGTCTGATATCCTTCCAGGCATGCACATCAGATAAAATGAGTTAGAACCCCTCCCCTTAGTCTAATATGGATTTCACCAATACGCAGGAACAATAATGTTATTTTCCCCTCGCCTCTGAGAATGTAGCTAAGAAGATATTCCCAGGAAGTTTCTTTTGGAATTGGAATTTATATGTCCCCTTCTCCTCTTGCCATCTCTCTGAGAGATGAGAAGTTTCCAGGCATCTGGGGCACCAGGCAATGGTTGTAAATCGTGTAACAGGTCATACAGATTCAGTACATGAGTTAGGATATTCAGGTTACATCAAAAATAATTACTTGTATCAAACCCCCCTCCCCTTCTTCCATTGAAGAATGGCAGATACACAGATCTGATAGTAACATCATCAATGCTAGAAGGAAGTGGGGTTTGCGCTTTGTTTATCTTGCTTTGTTGGTGTTGGTGGAGTGTTCTTGATAGGTCCCTGATTTAGGCTATTATTTACTGTTAGCTTGATTGTTTGGGGTTGGTAGTTCCAAATTCCAGGAAACAGAACCCCATCAAGAAACCAGCACTCCATAGGTCAAAAATACTTACCAATCTCACTCTGGATTTCTTCAGCCACATATGGTACTTTGTACAGCAGGGACAAACTTTGATTCATCCTCTCCTCTATTACACGGAGGTGTGTCATCACCTTTCACAACAGAGGGCAAAGTTCAAATAATGTGTGCCTCTGCACAATTTAGATTAAAACAGTATGCAAAGTGTGTAAAGGCCCCATTTATAGGCTGTATTAACATCTATGGCAACAGTTTTACTTGGTGACGACATATACATATTCTGTAATGTTTTAATTCTTTTATGATTTAATGTTTTTATGATGTTCGCCATCCAAAGTCACTGATTGAGATGGATAGCCATAGAAATTAAATAAATCAGTCAATTAAACAATCAATCATGGTTTTAGTGTTTTAGGGCCCATGTTATAAATATTTATACAAAAACATCATTCTCCCATAGATAATTCTATCATAGAGCTTTTATTTCATTAAATCTGAATCATACTAAAGTTCATGGTCAATTTTTAAGCCAACAAAGGTAAGATTCAACTTGATTTGTTGCAGTGGGTCTCTAGTTTAGTACGTGTTCTTATTATTTCATCAGCTCTGAAGATGTTGTGTTTTAGTTTTCATTCATTGATGTTTATCCACCATAAGGTAGATAATGTATATGTGTATGTGTGTGGGGGTGGGGGGGGGCAAAGACTAGTTATAGTAGACACATTACTGAGATTAGTTTTCTGCTTACAACAACTTCCCTGTTTTAAACATTGAAGACTTGGTTCTAGAGCAGGGGTCTCCAACCGTGGCAACCTTAAGACTTGTGGACTTCAACTCCCAGAATTCACTGGCTGAGGAATTCTGGGAGTTGGAAGTCCACAAGTCCTAAAAGTTGCCAAGATTGGAGACCCTTGTTCTAGAGATAGCAATGATACACAGGCTTATGTGGGGGAGGGAAGCCAAATCTTTTCTCTTTGTTAAGATATTATCCTGAAATATTTTGCTTACCTTACCCAGTTGAGATCTGGGCTTTAAACAATAGATATCTTCTAGACTAAGTGATAATTATTCTTTCAAAGGAGAGAAAGGAAACATTCTAAAAATATGCTTTTGTCTCCAACCACTGATTTGGGAACTGTGCTCAAGCTTTGATTACATGGGGAGTAGTGTTTAAGTTCACCACATAATAGGACGACAAAAAAAGCAGAGTGGTGTTTTCAAGGAATATTCAGGCCACAGGGAGTAAAAGCCTATTAAAGAAAGCAGCACTGGCTTTTCCTTTTTTTCTTTTTCTTTTCTGAGAAATTTGCTGGGATGTAGGCCTTAGGTGTGGTTTCCTGACCACACAAACCAGATTCCTGTTTCTTCTGAGCCACATACCTTAAGGCCTTCCAATCTTAAATTTATTATCACTCTATATCTGGCCAGCAGACGGTGCTACACATTCACATAACATATAGACTTGATGATAGTGAAGGCGGAAGCACTGTGGGTAGCCATTCATTTAGGGACAACAATACTGCAAAAAGTGACTTACAAGCAGATCCTAAAGCTTATGACCATCGCTTAACGGCTGCAAAATTCACTTAACAAATGCAGCAATTCACTTAACAGCAGTGGCCAAAAAAATAAGTTGTAAAATTGGACACGACTCACTTACTGGCTTGCAAGAGGCCAGAGTGCAGATTTACTGCCTCAGCTCCGAATTCTAAGCTTACAGTTCGTTATGACATCTCAGTTGTTTTAAAAAGTGCACATGGGTGTTCTAGAAAAAGGATTGTCCATTCCTTGGACAGCAAATATTCTGAGGTTGTTAAAGAGGTTATCTGAATTTTTATGGTTTACTTTTAACTAGCTTTTCGTCTCTTTTATCAAGGTGGGGTTGGGGGAGACTGAATGAAATTGAGAGTTTACTGGCCGGATGCCCTTCCTGACACCTAGGCTGGGTTCACAGCAGAAATCCATATTTTCTGGATGCGCCCTGATAAGAAAAACGTCTACCTAGTTGCCTAGGATTGAACTCTCAACTTTCCAGGTGGGAGGAGAGGTCTTCACCTCTAGGCCACCTCGAAAGATAATATCTGAAATATTTCCAATATTTTTGCTTAATTCACACAAACCAAACTGGGACAGATATGGTGAACCTAGGCATGGTTAAAATGTGTCAGAGGAATTTTTTTTTGTATACCTGTGATTTCATCTGAGCAGCCTTTTCTGGATCCACAGCCAAAACATGCTGGTAATGATGGATTGTGTGGAGCCTGTCTTTGTTCTCAGCACGGATGTACCGTTTCAAGGCTTGGAGGATGCGGTGGGGCTGCAAAAGGCAAATCAGAGGGGTGAGCCGGATCATTTCCCCTGCAAACCCATTTTTAGAGAGTGATGATCATTCCACCCTCTGTCACAAAGTGGTCTTCAGCCATTCTGACCAGTTCTGGAGAACCGGTCGTGGAAATTTTGAGTAGTTTTGAGAACCGGCAAATACCACCTCTGACTGGCCCCGCCCCCATTTCTTCTCTGCCTCCCGAGTTCCAGCTGATTGGCTGGGTCTTCTTTGGTTGCCCTGCACAGGAGAATGGAGCTGGAAAGCAGGTTAGTGGGGTGGGGAAGGAATGAGGATTTTATACACTGCTCAAAAAAATAAAGGGAACACAAAAATAAGACATCCTACATCTGAATGAATGAAATATTCTTATTAAATACTTTGTTCATGACATAGTTGAATGTGTTGACAACAAACTCACACAAAAATGATCAATGGAAATCAAATTCAGCAACCCATGGAGGTCTGGATTTGGAGTTACACTCAAAATTAAAGTGGAAAAAAACACTACAGGCTGATCCAACTTTGATGTAATGTCCTCAAAACAAGTCATAATGAGGCTCAGTAGTGTGTGTGGCCTCCGCGTGCCTGTATGACCGCCCTACAATGCCTGGGCATGCTCCTGATGAGGTGGCGGATGGTCTCCTGAGGATCTCCTCCCACACCTGGACTAAAGCATCCCTTAACTCCTGGACAGTCTGTGGTGCAACGTGGTGTTGGTGGATGGAGCAAGACATGATGTCCCAGATGTGCTCAATTGGATTCAGGTCTGGGGAATGGATGGGCCAGTCCAAAGCATCAATGCCTTCATCTTGCAGGAAATGCTGACACACTCTAGCCACATGAGGTCTAGCGTTGTCGTGCATTAGGAGGAACCCAGGGCCAACCACACCAGCATATGTCTCACAAGGGGTCTGAGGATCTCATCTCGGTACCTAATGGCAGTCAGGCTACCTCTGGCAAGCACATGGAGGGCTATGCGGGCCCCAAAAGAAATGCCACCCCACACCATTACTGAACCACTGCCAAACCGGTCATGCTGGAGGATGTTGCAGGCAGCAGAATGTTCTCCAAGGTGTCTCCAGACCCTGTCACGTCTGTCACATGTGCTCAGTGTGAACCTGCTTTCATCTGTGAAGAGCACAGGGTGCCAGTGGCGAATGTGCCAATCTTGGTGTTCTCTGGCAAATGCCAAATGTCCTGCACGATGTTGGGCTGTGAGCACAACCCCCACCTGTGGACATTGGGCCCTCATACCACCCTCATGCAGTCTATTTTTGACCATTTGAGCAGCCACATGCACATTTGTAACCCGCTGGAGGCCATTTTGCAGGGCTCTGGCAGTGCTCCTCCTGTCCCTCCTTGCACAAAGGCAGAAGTAGCGGTCCTGATGCTGGGTTGTTGTCCTCCTACGGCCTCCTCCACATCTCCTCATGTCCTGGCCTGTCTCCTGGTTGCGCCTCCATGCTCTGGACACTACGCTGACAGACACAGCAAACCTTCTTGCTACAGCTTGCATTGATGTGCCATCCTGGATGAGCTGCAGTACTTGAGCCACTTGTGTGGGTTGTAGACTCCGTCTCATGCTACCACTAGAGTGACAGCATCGCCAGCATTCAAAAGTGACCAAACCATCAGCCAGAAAGCATAGGGACTGAGAAGTGGTCTGTGGTCACCACCTGCAGAACCCCTCCTTTATTGGGGATGTCTATTCCATTTGCACAACAGCATGTGGAATTGATTGTCAATCAGTGTTGCTACCTAAGTGGACAGTTTGATTTCACAGAAGTGTGACTGACTTGGAGTTGCATTGTGTTGTTTCAGTGTTCCCTTTATTTTTTTGAGCAGTGTAGTCTCCTTCCCCTGGAGCAGGGAGAGAATGGGATTTTAGAGTATCCTTCCCCTGCCACTCCCACCAAGCCACACCCACAGAACCAGTAGTAAAAAAAAATTGAATCCCACCACTGCTCTGTCAGACCTAGAGCCATTTTGGAAATCTCCAGGGCTGCCAGAGCAAAGCCGGTTGCTGCTGTGGGGAACATAAGGGGGGAGGGAAGAGATAACTTGGGAGGGAGGGGAACTGTAGCCAAAATAACTTTCTTTCTCGTGGGAGCCAAGGACGTCCCTACCAGGTGTTTGGAAGGCATGGGCCAAAGGCAGCTGGAAGGAGGACTGTGACCTGATTGGACCATGTGATGGTTCTGTGACCTGGGGGCATGAACTTTGGGGCTTTAATTTGGGTGGGGAAAACCTCGGGGCCTCCAGAGTCAGGTTTTCACCAGCTGTGTGCCAATATGGCATTGCTAATAAATTCTTACTTTGAGGAAATTCCAGGCCTCAGAGTTTTGATTTTGTGGAACCCTGATACCCTCTCCAATGAAAAGGAAGTCACGGCAAGCCGGACGAAACGGACCAGGCAGTCCTGAGCTAAACTGAGGGTGCTTGGTCACACACCTCGAGGTTAAATTTAGCACTTCTTGTCCTATTGCGCGAAGGCTCAAAGGCTCCCTTTGCAGCATCTCCAATATCTCAAAGGTGTTTTCCCCTCCCCACACACAGACACCTGTTGGCACTCTGATTCAGGTGACTCTGAAGGATACAGATAACCCCCGCCCCCAAGTAGCCTCAACTCCTCTCAGAACGCTAACCGACTCTTAAGAGTGCGAATGAGCGGATGACTGCAAAGAATATAAATCCTTCCATTCCCCAACAGTTAAGTTAGAACGGAAGAAGCTTCTTGGATGAGAAGCAAAATGTTTTCAAGGGGAAAAAAACCAAGAAAGTCCAGGTGCCTTTTGGAAAAAGCACCCTGGGGATAATCATGACCTGGAAGATTGGGAAACTCCACACATATCGTCATCATCATCTTTTAATGACCCCATAATCCCTTGTCGGGTGGAGTCTGGGCACCTGAATGGAGCTGAGTGTTTGCTGGCCGGATGCCCTTCCTGTTGCCAATGTGAAGTTATATTCAGCAGATATGTTCTCATCGTGCCCAGAGAGGTAATTATCTGCCTCTACCCAGGATCGAACTCACAGCCTCCTGACTGTGAGGTGAGAGCTCCACCTCTAAGCCACCACACCACTCAAAACTCCAGACATCTCCAGTAAAAATTCCCCTCCATTCCCAACCCTGTTCCTACTTCTGACAGTGGGGTACGGTACCCGTGGGGGGTCGGACTGCAGAGCCACAAGGTAGTTTTCCAGGGCGACGCGATGGCGCTCATCCAACATGGCTTCTACACGGGCCAGGTGAGTTTCCACGAGTTGCTGTTTTTCGCTAGCAGCTTCCTTCTCAAGAGACTTGGCCATCGTCTGGAATCTCTGGAAAAGGATGGTGTGGAAAGGATCCTTATTAGCTGGTGACAAAGCGATCGGTTCCTTTCAAGCTGTTTTTGGGATCCATCGATAGCATAATGCCTGTCCAATGACAGAACTCCTTCTTAAGTTGTGTTCCGGAAGGTACGGCTATGAACTCCTTAGATCAAGGGTGTCAAACTCAAGGTCAAAATGGTTAGTTCTGGCCCACAGTGTCTCAACCCAGCTCAGGCCGATTGGGCGCCAATTTACAATCTGCTGGCAGCCATCCAGGCCGGAATGTGGCCAGCGTTAGATCTGCAGGGCCGCCCTGGCGCCCAAGAGGCGCCGCCCCATCCCTGCCCCTTGGGCGCATGCACAGGTGATGAGCACGTGAGGGTCTGGTGGCCCCGGGGATTGTGTTGACTGTGATCTGAGCGCTGCATTTTCACTCAGGACTCCAGCGCTTGCGTGCTCGCCATCACCTGTGCGCACGCCCATGGGGCGGGGCTGAGGTCAAAGGGAAGCCCCATGGGTTGGATCTAAGGCTGGGCACAGGAAACAATACACTCCATGAACCAGGTTCACTTGCATGCAGCAGCCTTATTGTTTGAGGGCAGGAAAGAAGCTTTCAACCAGACATGTCAAGCACAAGTATTTATACTATGTATAAAACAGGACAGGTAGTTCTTGAGTTACGACCACAATGGAGCCCAAAATTTATGTTGCTGAGTGAGTGTGTGTGTGTGTGTTTGTGTCTAAATAACAATTCAACTCTTGGAAGCCCACAAATCTTAAAATTGCCAAGGAGAAAGATTGGTTTAATGAGACAAAATGTCCTTGGTCCAATATCTATCAGGTGAAAACAGAGTTTCTGAGCCTTATTCTAGTTGTAAGCAATTTCCACAAGGCCTTCTCCGATTAGTTTATAAAATCTACTAGCTCAATAACCGTCCTTCGCTACGAAACTATGTGGTCGGGCTTAGTTTTTGGAAGGAAAAAAAAGAGGGGAAAAAAAATTCTGCCTCTGCCTACCAGCATCCAGGTATTCCTCTGGCTAGTGTCCTGTCAGTGTGCGAGAAAGTTGAGGGCTGTTTGGAAACTGAAACAGTATTTGCTGTGTGAGCAAGGAGACAGCAAGGAGCCTGGGCGTGGCTTAGCTCAACTGTTCTGTAGTAAAGCTGCTTGGTGCTGTGAAACTAAAACTGAAACTCCTCTGCTTGTTTTTTGCATTTGGAGCAGATTTCTTTTCAGGTGGGGAGGAGGAGTAGAACTCCTTAGCATCAGAGCATGATGATGATGATGATGACAACAACGATGACGATGATAATGATAATAATGATAATGATGATAATAATAATAATAATAATAATAATAATAATAATAATAATAATAATATAGGAAATACTAATGCTCTGATGGTCATTTCGAAAAATCCTTTCTTAGTGAGCACCTAGAAGCCAAGAGGAACATATGTCCCAAATTTTAAGTTTGTAGGCTTTACGGTTCTGGAGATTTTGTGGTGATGCTTCAGAGGTATTTCGCTTTTAGATACATTAGACAGACAGACAGACAGACAGACAGACAGATACGTGGTGACTGACCTGCATCAGGGCCTGCCTCTCTGCCTTTGGCAGGTTCTTAGCTTGGATCTCTGCATCTTCCCATTCCTTCTTTACCTAAAGAGTTTGGATAGATCAGAAACCTGGTTCAGGTGGGCCTGCTTGAATAACGACCGTGGAGTGTGGCAACTCCAAAATCCAAATACCCTTTTCCCCCCCCACAGAATTTCCACAAAACTTGATCAGAACTCCTAATTAATTGCAATTTAACTTTGCAAACCAGCTTAGGGTGTGTGTGACTTTTTACTGCTAAGGAGACAAAACAACAACACCACTCCAGCAAAAAGAAAAAAATATGGGCTCAACTGGAAACCCCACAAATGAAATCAAATGGCAAGAATGCAGCAGGATTGAGGCAGCCGAGGAGTCCCGCTGTAGATACAGCCCAACAGGACTCACTCGATCCATGCGGTTACGGTGTCGGATCTCCAGCTGTTCTTTGGCTTTCTGGAAACGAGCATGTTCGTTGTCATCGGCTGGGGTTTCAAAATAGACGTCGACGTCATCGGTGGGCAGAGGAGTTGGAGGAACTAGAAGAGGACAAGAGGGAGGGAATCATTAGGTCAGGGGTGTCCAACCTTGGCACTTTCAGACTTGTGGACAACCAGCAAAGCTGGCTGAGAAACTCTGGGAGTTGAAGTCCACAAGTCTGAAAGTGGCCAAGGTTGGACACCTCTACACTAGATCTCCTGTTCTGGTTTCTGGAGTTGCTTCTGGTTTAGCTTGGGCCAAGATTCCCACTACAAGTAGTCCTCAACTTACAACAGCGACCATTCCAAGTTATGGCACCGGAAAAAGCGACGTACGACCTGTTTTTCACACTTACGACTGTTGCTACATCCCACCCCCATAGTCAGGTGATGAAGATTCCAACCCTTGTCAACTGACTCATACTTGTGACAGGTTACGGGGGTCTCAGTTTCCCTTTTTGCAACCTTCTGATAAGCAACGTCAACTGGGGGAGAAAACCAGATCCGCTTCAGAAACTGAACCACCGCAGGGATTCGCTTAACAAGGGTGGCACGAAAGGTCGTTAATACGTCGCTCAGAAATGTTGGGCTCAATTGAAGTTGTAAGTCGAGGGCTACCTATCATCTGAGAGAAAAACCTTCCATCCTTCCTTTTTGGAACTCAGCCAGTGTTGTGAAACCCATGAAATTGCAACAGAGGTCTCCAAACGTGGCTGCTTTTAAGACTTTGGACTTTCAACTCCCAGAATTCCTCCTCCTGTCATGTTAGCTCAGGAATTTTCTGGGAGTGGAAGTCCACAAGTCTTAAACGTGCCAAGTTTGAAGAGCCTTGAGTTGCAAGCCAATGCACTTTCTGGGGAGGGGGGAGAGGAAGATGTCCCTTAGTTCTTTCTCGCTCTCCAATGGGGGTCAATCTTGAAGACAGGTCAGTTAACAGTGAGGGCTGCTGATAATGCAGCCCTCTTGCTTCCCCAGATGGGCCCTGCTAAGGACTGCAATGCACAGGCTAGCCAATTAAAATGTCCCACCCGCCTCACCCTCAAAAGGAAAATGGATTGGATTTGACAGTTCAATCCTCAAGAAATCTTGTATTTCAGGCTTCCTAACAGCCTTAATGGGTGATGGTAGACTAACACACAGGGACACAAACAAGGTGGTGCAGGAAGGCAAAAGAAAGCAGAACAAGGTGTTGTGGGGAGGTTTTGGGTCCCAAAAGTGCTTTTTTCAAGAAGCAACTGGACTTTCTGGGTTTTTTTCCCTTTGAAGACATTTCACAGCTGAAGAAGCTTCTTGGATGAGAAGCGAAAGGCCTTCAAAGAAAAAATAAACCCAGCTACCTCTTGAAAAAAACACCTTTGGGACCACCATGACCTGGACTGAGAATCTCCACTAGACATAATATTTAGAAGCTTGTTAAAGGAATTCTCTAGAAGCAAGGAGACATTTTCTGGCAGTGAGACTCGATCATCAGTGGAATAGCTTGCCTCCTGGGGTTGTGGATGCTCCATTACTGAAGGTCTATGGAGATTCTCAGTCATCAAGGTAAAAGGTCTCCAAATGTGGCAACTTGAAGGTTTGTGGACTTCAATTCCAGAATTCCTCAGCCAGCAAAGCAAAGCCATGTTTGGTGTCCCAAAGGTGCTTTTTCAGGAGGCAACTGGACTTTTTCTTCTGAAGGAAAAAAGCACCTTTGGGACAACTGTGACCTGGATGAAGGAAAATCTCTGTCAATTTTTTAAATGACAACTGGCCAATCTGTGTTATCCTTCCGGGAAGGTTCAGTGTTATTTTCCTACCCCTTTGCCAGCTTGTAATAAGGTGCATCTGGTCTGAAGGCATGCATGTACTCTGAAATTCAGAGTAATTAGTATTAAGAACCGCAGCGCTCTTCAGATTCCAGCTGTGAGGCCGCTGTCTACCATGAAAGCCCATTTCAGCATCAAGATGCCTGGTGCAGGTTTATAGCAATAGCAATAAGAGACTTATATACCGCTTTACAGCCCTCTCTAAGCAGTTTACAGAGTCAACATATTGCCCCCCAAAATTTGTGTCCTCATTTTACCCACCTCGGAAGGATGGAAGGCTGAGTCAACCTTGAGCCTGGTGGGATTTGAACTGCCAAACGGCAGTCAGCTGGCAGTCAGCAGAAGTAGCCTGCAGTACTGAACTCTAACCACTGCGCCACCGTGGCTGCCTATGCCATTAGCAGTGGCTAATATTATTGGTCTGGTTGCCTTGCGGAGACGTAGCAAAAGGGATAGTTGCTTAGGTTTTTAGTTTGGGGTAGGGGAGGAAATCCTGACTAGTTATCCATGTAATGGATTAGAATTTAATGGAGGAAAAGATTCCATACAAATCCAGATGCCACAGATTAATCTGTACTTCATGGCCACCACCCTTTTTTTTTTCTTTTGTAAGTCAACTTACTTCGTTAAAATTGATCTGCTTTCAAGTGGAGGAAACATTTGAGCGTTCTATTCATAATAACACACTGGCTACTTTTTGGATAATAATTTGGATGAGGGGCTCAAATGGTAATCTCGACCTGGTGCCTGAACCCACAATGTGGGTTTCACTCCAATGTGAAAAAAGGATTAAAGAGGAAAATGACACACCCTGTACCTAAAAAAAAAAAAAAGCAGTATTCTCTCTCTGTGACCAGGAACACAAATTAGATTTGCTTGTAAATTCTGGCCCCAAATCCTTTGGGGACAGACTAAACTTTTTCTCCAAAACAGCCAGAGTTTTAAATCTCATCCTTGTTATCAGTTCAACCCAATCAAAAGCATTTGCACAGAACCCATTCTGTACACAGGACTAAGGCTGTACAGACAGAGTACCAGCCATGGGGAGGGAGGGAAGAAATGAAGAAAAGGAAGGAAGGAAGATTTAGAGATGTGTATCCGCAGTTTTAAAAATAGGAAGAGGAGGATCTAAAACAGTAAAAATAGAAGTACTGGAAATCAGCAATTGCCTTCTGAAGATACGTTTCATCTTCTTTTAGCGACCCTGTAATTGCGGGGTGGAGTCTGGGCAATTGAATGTAGCTGAGTATTTACTGGCTGGATGCCCTTCCTGTCATCAATGCGGAGTTTTGTTCAGCAGTTACACTCTCATAGTACCCAGAGAGAGAAATATCTGTCCCTACCTAGGATCGAACTCACAGCCTCCTGTTTGTGAGGCGAGAGCTCTACCTCTAGGCCATCACACCACTCTGCCTTCTGAAGATAATGACTGGAGGAAGCCTTCTGAGGTGGATTGCTTGTGAATGTAGTTTGCTATTTATACGATACATATTTAGTATATCATTTTTCTTTGATTTTGTTGCTGATATTCTAAAGAAGTGCCACTTATAATTCTTAGGCTTCAGCAGTAATATAAACCCTACAAGTAACGATAACAGCAATAAATAACAGTAATCTAAAAGTCAGTAAAAATGGTGAGAAAACCTCAGACAAATCACACAGAACCATCAGACGATGAACCATATTTCGGTCTCAGAAATATGAAACAGAACCTGGAGTTTGCAAGAAAGACCAATAGGGAAAAGCTTTGCTGAAGAAAAGGGTGGAAGAGATACACGAATCCCACGAAGAGGCACCAAGGAAAGGGACTGGAGTGGGAACAGCAGATCAGCCTTCCATGCCCAAACTTTGAACCCTCTCCCATGGAACCCAGAAGAGGATTTGCTCAGCCAGTGCAAGAGACGGGAGAGGGAGACAAGGCAGACTCCCCTGGCTGCAGAAGCAGAAGCTGAGCCTCAAGCCTAAAGCAGCACAAAGACAAGGAAAGAACTAATGCGGAGCAGACACCAGGATCCATAGGACAAAGCTACACATACTCTTCCTTTGACCTGGTCAAGGAGGAGAAGACAGACAGAACAACAAGCTTGCTTCGAAGAGGACCCAGGGCGAGGCTGAACTTACTCATCTTTTTACACACAGCCATACAATACTCCTCTGACTCAAAATTGTTTCGGTTGCCTCCGCAGCCTCCATATATAAAGTGAATGCACTTTTTCTTGTACATGTCGAAGTACCAACGAGGCATCACAGCCCGGCAGGGACCGGTCATCGCCTCCTGGGAGCAGACAGCTGTGTGGAGATGGTTAGAGCATCAGCTGGTGGCAAGCAAAGCTTTGCTAAGCTAGTTCAACATCAGTGGGGGCTTTAGGTCTGTGATGGCGAACCTATGGCACGCATGCCACGGGTGGCGCACGAGCCCCAGCCAAATTTATCTGCATTGCGCATACGCGCGCTTCCCAGCTGATTTTCGGCCCCTTTGAGGCCTTTATCGCCCTCCCGCACGTGCTGAAACGGACCCATTTTTGGGCCTCCAAAGGCTCCAGAGGCTTTCCTCAAGCCCCTGGAAGGACAAAAATGGCCTCCCCCGGGCTCCAGAGGCCTTTGACAGACTGAAAACGGGAACTTCTAGTATTTCCGGAAGGCTCGTTTTTCAGCCTCCCGAGGCTGCAGAGGTTTCCCTCAAGCCTCTGGGAGGGCGAAAAAGACCTCAAACAGGCTGAAAATCAGCTGAGAGGCATGCGCATGCACACAGCAGGTAAGAGGGAGGGGGTGCACAGTGCAGATAAGGGCGGGGGCAGGATGCATTGCATTGTGGGTGCTAGCATGCCCATGCGCTATCACACATGCACGTGTTTTTGGCACACCACAACAAAAAGGTTCGCCATCACTGCTTTAGATCAATCTTGGTGGACATTCACCTGGAGCTCTGAAGATCTCTAGGTTTCTACTCAGCTCTGGCTCTCACTCAACCTGACCTGCTTCACTTCCCAAAAAGTTAGGGTGGAAGAGTTGGCAGGGCAGCACTGAAGCCAGACAAGACCCACTGCTTCAGCATAGCCCAGGGGTTGGCAACCCGTGGCTCTGGAGCCTCATGTGGCTCTTTTATTCCTCCGCTGCGGCTCCCTGTCACCGATTGGTAAAAGGAAAAAGGATGCTGCACTAGGAGAAGACTCTATGGTTGTGGTGCGTGACTTCCAGTTGGCAGAGGAAAAAGAATGCTGCACGAGGAGACTCTATGGTGGGGGAAACTGGACTTCTGGTTGGCTCCAAATTTTGAATGGGGGGAGGGTTTCTGGTTAGGACATTTGTGGCTCTTTTTAAGTATTTAAGATTGCTGACCCCTGGCGTAGCCATTCAATTCCCACACAAAGCATTTTTATGCAGGAGAACAAACTTCCTGACAATTCTTTCTAGTTTATTCTCAACTAAGAGCAAGTTGGGGACCACTTCGATCATCCAACTTTCTAAAAACCTAGGTTTTCATTTTCAAAAGTCTCTTAAGATATTTACTCTCTATCTGCCAGCAATGATTTCTTTAGGGAAAAAAAATCATGCGGTTTAGGGACCAAAATGCAATGAGAAACCAGAAGACCAAGAAACCAGAAGGCCTATTTTAATTACCTGAAGCAGTCACAATGGGTTAACTCAACTGCATTCAGAGGGGTCTTTAGGAAACATTTATTAAAACGGCTACTTAAGCCAGCAAAAGGCAGCTTTTTGTTGTTGTTGTTGCAGATTAAAGTCTAGTTAATGAATTTCTGCGTTGAACGAAGAATGCTTCCAAAGCAGAATTTGATATTCGGAACGGACAAAGAGTAACCCGTTTAAAAGACAAGTCTACACACTGCAACAAATGCACTCTAATTAGCTCCCCAAAGGTGTAACTTCAGCTTTATTCAGCAGCTGAAGCTACCTGCAGGTTTTGAAAAATGGACAAACCTAACAAAGAGAGCTTTTAAGCTCTCTTTTAAAAGAAAAGCGCCAATGTGTAAGTTGCAGTTTAGCATAAACTTGTTCTTTGCAGACATGCTATTGAACAAAAGCATCTGTTGAAAAGCAGCAGCACGTGTTCCATTGAAGGTATTTCTTTGGGAAGCACAATGGCTACCTGCGAGATTAGTTTTAAAAGTGTATCATTTATTAGAGCTGTTTTGTTTCCTAGTGTTCCTTTCATGGGAGAAAATGTGAGCAAATTTTCAGGGAACCAATTTGTAACATTTCTGCAAAAATGATTTTGCTGCACAAATATGTATTTCTATATAGCCCCAGGAAAAGGGGGCTTGGGCTAAATTGATAATGAGTCCTTTTGGGGAACAGGAACTATAAGTCAGCTGCCTCCAAAGCAGGAAAGAGTTATCTTCAGTAAACAGCATGACAAGATTTCATAATCTGCTGACCTGATTGAAAATTAAATATTCCACGAAGGAAAACTGGAAAGGCAACTTAGGGATTGCAAGGATCAGGCAATAATTGTTGCGACAGACAGAAGCTGATTGAAGCTACAACTGGACGAATTACCTTTCACGTCGTTCATGATTTCCTTCTCGGATAAAGTTCTCTCCTTACTTGGTGCAGACGGAGGCTCTTCATTGTAGTCTTTGTAGCTATCGTAATAATAATCCTGGTCTACTACCACCTCTTCTTCATTTTCTTCTTGTTCTTCCTCATCGTCGTCATTCAACTCCATGACTCCTACGGTGAAGTCATCTGTATCTGCTTCGGTGGGCAATTCACTAAGAGAGGCAGGAGGAGAACACAATGTGATGAAACTTTTTTTTTTTCTCTCCCAAATGTTTAAATGCACTGCAAAACCATGGATGGAGATCTTGACCACAGGTCTAACGTTGGCTTGATAACCTCTATGTTAGAGGTTCGAGTCAGTGGCCTTTTAAACCATGAGATCAAAGAAGACTTTTACAAGATGAATTGAAATTCCATGCATATTCAACAGCTACAAAGAGGTAGCGTCAACCCATCAAATATTTCTATGGTCTTTTAGAGAAAGGGAGGGGGAAGCAGTGTGGCAGCTGCATTCCATAAATGTTTTGAAAGATAGTAACTCGGTGACTGAAGTTTCTACCCGCAAAATTCTAACTGGAGAGCATGATTGATGACTCTTAGCTATGGATGTGTCCCATTGGAGAATATGAATTATGATACACCCAGAGGGTGGGGGAAAAAAAAAACCAGGGTCAAGGGTGACAATGAATGATGTGTCTCAGAGTCAGCTACACCCAGGCAATGCCGGACTTTTTAACTCTCAATAAATCCTTTTGGAAGTTTTGGAAATTTGGCTCGAGACTCATGATTTAAATGGGGTTAAGTGCTGGAATCCTGACAGGTAGTATATTTCAGTTCAATTTCTTTAATGAAATATCAAAGAGGGAACAGATTCTAAGGGCCTTGTTTTTCTCATAAAATGTGCTGGATTGTGTGTCTTTTGAAACAAGACAGTTTCCTGAACATTGTCTTTTGAAACAAAAAGCTGGTCATGGTACTCCAGATAACATATTCCTGATTTAGGAGAGTCCATTTGCCTCATTCCAGGGGGGAAATGGCAAATGGATCATACCATTTTTTTCTTAATTAAACTCAACTTCTCTTTTCTGCTCCGCCCAGAATGAAAAAAAAAGAGTTTGATAAAATATGGATATTTGGCCCTATTTGCCACTACCTTTTGTTACCATCGTTGTCGTCTTCCTCCTCCTCGTCTTCCTCCTCTTCCTCCTCCTCCTTAGAGAGAGCTTCATCTACAATTTTGGCCTGAGGGCAACACACATATTCTGTGCCATGGAACTGGTCTACACCACAAGGCAGCAACATCCCGTAACTGTGCAGGATCATACCCTCAGTTAAGCAGGCCTAAAGGAAGCAGTAAAGCCAAAAATGAGAATAATTTCCCCAGATTACAATTACCAGATGTTACACAGGAAGGTGGAAAAAAAAAATCTGTTTTAAGAATGGGAATTGAGAGGTGCTCAAGAAACAGGATGTAAATTCAAGGTTGAGACAGATCTACATTAGAGTAGCGGATGGATGGATGGATGGAAGGAAGGAAGGAAGGAAGGAAGGAAGGAAGGAAGGAAGGAAGGA
>BLBF01000059.1:8641921-8654818 GCA_015471245.1 Laticauda colubrina | reverse complement strand
TATCTATCTATCTATCTATCTATCTATCTATCTATCTATCTATCTATCTATCTATCTTATCTATATCATATTGGCCTGGTGAAAACCGATTCTAAAGGCTCCCATGGCTTTCACTGAATTAAAAGTAAAAGTTTGTCACTTTCTCAAAACAATCAGTAACATGATCCAATCGTCGTGTTGCCTGGTTGTAGCAGTCAGTCCCATGGTCCAATCACGGTGCTTTTTGGTTGCCAGGTGACATCGCTCCGTCTTTCTCCGACCAGGAGTGAGGATGTCCTTGGTTCCCAAGAGAAAGTACTTTGTTTGGGCTACAAGATCCCAGCTATCAACCTCCCCCCCTCCCTATCCCTCAGCTCCAGGGTGGCAACACTGAAGCTGTCAAAAATGGCTTCGGTCAGGTCAGCTTTTGGGTTGATATAATAATCAGTAGGTCCCTGCAAATATTTTGGAACCGCCCCTCCCAAATGATTTTGCACGATTTTAGTGCCAAACTCAAAAAAAAAAAAAAAAAAAGCTACCATCGTGATTAGAGGCACCTCGTGAGATGCTGAATACAACAGTTAAATTTAAAATAGAAAGCCTCTGGGAGGGAGCTGTCTCATCGCTGCATTTCCTAATGTTTCCAGACTGATCTAGCAGTTGTGCCCGCGTTTTGAACAATTCTGCAATAATGTTGAAGCCAAAGGCTGTAATGATTTTACCACATCTCCTTTTTTCTTAACTCATGTCATTCCTCCAGGGCTCTCTGCAGATTACAAATACCAACCTTTACACAAACCTACTGTATACCACGAGAACGGGGATTTAGCAAGAGGATAATCCAAGCATTTTGCATAACAGCATTTTTAAAAACACACACAGACACATGAGGTTCATTTCCACTATCCATGGATTATATGCATTTCTACAGGCAAAAAACCCGTATACTTTTACTTATTATCTACCAACCACCATGCTTTATACTGGTACTCTTTTCTTCCTCTTTGTGTATGGTTAATTACATAAAAAGCCTGTGGCCATACCCCGATGGTCCTTGACTTACAGCTATGCATTTTGTGACCCTCCAAAGTTACAATGGTGCTTAAAAGCGATATACAACCAGTTCTTGCACTTATGACTATTACAGCCAGGGGTAGAATTCAAATTTTTTAACAACTGGTTCTGTGGGCATGGCCATGTGACTGGGTGGGTGTGGCTTCTTTTTTTGGCAGCAACCCCCCCCTCATTTTGGGGGCCTCAGAGAAGCCTCCTGGGAGGGCATTTTTGTAGCCAGAAGGCTTCCCTGAGGCCCAGGAAGGCAAAATATGGAGTGCACTCCATTTTTTGCCTTCCTGGGCCTCAGGAAAGCCTCCTGGGCAAAGCAGTAAGACAGCAAGGGGAATCCCAGCACAGCTGATCATAGGAACAGCTGATTGTTGGGAGGGGAAAAATACCTTAAGGAGTGACTGGGAAGGCAAGAACACAGTCAGCAATGTTGCGCATGCATGATAAGGACTGACTGGGAGGGGAGGGATGGGTGTAGAGAGGCGGGGCCAGCCAGGGGCACGATTTGCTGGTTCTCCAAACTGCACAGAATCATAACAACCAGTTCTATAGAACCGGTCCAAACCGGTAGAATCCCACCCCTGGTTACAGCATCTCCATGGCCGTGTGATCAAAATTTGGTCTATAACAACAGTTGGAGTATCCTGAGGTCATGTGATCAGTATTTGCAATCTTCCCAACTGGCTTCCGACAAGCTGCCGATGGGGAAGTTAGATTCACATAATGACTACATGATTCACTTAACAATTGCAGTAATTTGCTTAAGCACCATGGCCAAAGAAGTCCAAAAATTGGGTGTGACTCACTTAGCCTTGTTTAGTGTCAGAAATTTTGGGCTCTGTTGTGGTTGTAAATTGAAGAACAACTGTATTGATCACAGGTAGTCCTTGACATATGGCCATAATGGAGCCCAAAATTTATGTTGTTAAGCGAAAAATTTGTTCAGTGAATCTTTCCCAGTTTATGACTTTCCTTGCCACAGTTGTTAAGTGAATCCCTGCAGTTGTTAGATCAGTAACGTGGTTGTTAAGTGAATCTATTTTCCCCATTGACTTGGCTTGTCAGAAGGTCGCAAAAGGGGACACTGCAACCATCAAAAATATGAGCCAGTTGTCCGGCATCCGAACATAAATCGCGCAACTGTGGGGATGCTACAACGGTCGTAAATGTGAAAAATGGTCATAACTCACATTTGGCAGTGCTGTGGTAACTTTGAACAGTCGCTAAATGAACTTGTTGTAAGTTGAGGATGTCCTGTGTTATGTGCAGCTGTCAGGGTTCTAAGTAACATACCCATAGCAAACCAAACTTTGAGGCAGGCAAATTCCTCAAAGAATAAGTTCATTGAATATGTCATATTGGCACAGGCTGGTGAAAACTGACTCTGATTATTCCCATGGTTTTCACCTAACTACAAGTAAAAGTTCTTCACTTTCTCAATCAGTTACATGGTCGAATCAGTATACTGTCCAGTTGCTAGGTGACTCGGGTCCTCTCCTTCCGAGCTCCTGCAGGAATGCCCTTGATTTTCAAGAGAAAGTATTTTGCTTTGACCACAAACCCCAACTATGTCTATTCCCCCTTTCCTGTCCCTATTCTCCAGTGTGTCAGTGCTGAAGTCTCAAAATGACATCAGCCAGGGCAGCTTCAGGGCTGACAGCAGTTTGAAGCAACAATCCTGGAGTTCCTTAAACCGATATAAGCCTTTAAAGAATGAATGAGAATGCTGAAAAGAGGTGGCTGGTCGGTGTGACCCAGCAGGCGGTGAGGTTATAAAACACCAGCAGAGTTTTCAGCCCTTCTGCTGCTCTGAGACATCCTCTTGCTGAAGGCTCTCCCATACATAACACCATTATTAAATAAAACGTGGGATGTAACTATTGTAAGCCATTTGTAGAGCTGCCTCTAAACCCAATTATAAGCACTCTCACCTGAAAGACCAAACAGTAACCCACAATGTAATCCCAGCTATGAATTCTGTCTATAATAAAATATGCTGTTGCTGCATCTGGCTCCCAGGGAGAGAAAATATTCTGGCCTCAGCACAATATCATAACATTAAAATAGTCATTTGCTAGGGGAGGGGGGTGTAATCTTTGTCCCTGTTCTTTGGCACCCGGAGTTTAAATGGACACCCAACTATCTCGTGATACGTTTGCTAACCACATGTGGAGCTGGTGCTTTGAATATTGTAAACTTATTAAGAAAAATAAATGGCTCTACTTAATAGGGCAAGTGGAGATATTCCAAATCATAGTATTTTTTTTTGCAAAACTGATCAGTCCAGACTTCCGTTGCTTATTCTATCCCAAATGTGTCACTCAGTTTGCTATACAGGTAATCCTTTTTTAGCAACAAAAATTGAAACCCATAGCTTGGTTGTTAAGCAAAGCAGTTGCTAAGTGAAATGGCAACTGTGCTTTTGCTCTCCTTCGCTTTACAGACCTGCAAAGGTCATAAAAGTGAGGATTGGGCATAAAGTTATGTAGGCATGGCATTGCAGTATAATCGCCTTTGACACGTGTGTCCCAAGTTCGGTTAAAGATGATCAAAGGCCTGGAGACTTAACACATGTGAAGAATGTACAGGATTTGGGTCTGGCTAGTCTGAAGAAAAGAAGAATTAGGGGTGACATGATAGCAGTATTCCAGTATTTGAGAGGCTGCCACAAAGAAGAGGGGGTCAAATTATTCTCCAAAGGACCAGAAGGCAGGACATGAAATAATGGTTGGAAACTGAACAAAGAGAGAAGCAACCTGGAATTAAGGATAAACTTCCAACAATGAAGACACTTAACCTTGCCTTCAGAAATCGTTGGTGCTCCATTACTGGATGTTTTTAAGAAGAGTCACTTGCCTGAGATGATATAGGTTCTCCTACTTGAGCAGGGGGCTAGACTAGAAGACTTACAAGGTCCCTTCCAGCTCTATTCTAAATTCTAAATGCTTCAAGGGCATTACGGCACTGAATTTGGAACAGATGCTTCTCCACACAAGGGAGAGAAAATGTGCTTTCTCTGGGATTGTAGAGGGTTGTTTATAGTGCCTTCTGTCAGGTGTGAGATGCTTTTCTTTCCCTAGCGTGGATGTGAAGCATTCACATTCACCAGCCTGCTTGCCTTTTTAGCCCTTCTTAATCACATAGTATATGTGATGACCCAGAGTGTACACAAACGTAACAAAATCCAAAATGTAAATAAATGTCCTTTAATACCTCGAACTTGGCCTCACAGTTCAATAATTCCCAGTTGGAAATAAACTTATTAAAAAATAGTCTTCAAAAGGAAGCAGTACAGTCCGAACTTAATGAGCAGATAGAGGTAAAATAAAAAACCAAAACAAACTACAATGAAGGAAATTCGACAAGTAATTACCAACTAAATGGAGATAACAAGGCAGTTTGTTGGAAGGATGCCAACCAAGATAACTTCAGCCCAAAATAAACACGCTTTGCTTCTGGCAATGCTGTGTTTTAACCATCTCTCTTATATACTAGTCTCCCCAGCTGCAACCAATGACGGGGATCATGGCCACTTCCTCTCTCACAAGCCAAGTTGTTGCCTTCTCCGTTCTTCCCTGCATGTCCTAGGATGCAGCGGGATGGGCCTGATTCTTCCTCTGACTGCCCAGCCAGCCTCTGCCCTTCCCCAGCCTCCTCCACAACTTCTGAAGCCACATCTCCACTCCCTGTCGGCTGTTCCTCCCCTCCCTCAGAGTCCAACTCTACCAAGGGCATGAAGTATATTTTCAAACTGTCTTGCTCTCCTCAGACCCACATGGCTATCTTGAGTTGGTCTTGAGGATCCTGCAGAGAGTCAAGCAATTGACTAATGGCCTCACATCAAACTCACATTGCAGCTTCCATGTGCTTCCTCTGACATAACACCAACTGACACTAGTATACTGCTGCAGGTATGCTACGTTCAGCTGATGGTAGGTGTCATGCACACTCTAGGATTATGAAAGAGGAAAGAAGCTCTAACGGTCTTGAAAAGATACTGCATTCCTTGTTTCTGCTGTCTCGGGAGGAAGCAGATATATTCTGATATTTTTTTTTAGAAACCACAGCAAATGCAGTAGTTCAATGCAGCGTTGATGCTTCAGCATCTTATGAAACAGTTTTATTGCTTATCTGTCCTGATCATCATTGACTTTTTCCTCTCTAAAATCTGCACCAATTTGGCTTCAAAACGCTGCTGTTTTGAGGG
The DNA here is from genome assembly GCA_015471245.1 of Laticauda colubrina. Lineage (NCBI taxonomy): Eukaryota > Metazoa > Chordata > Lepidosauria > Squamata > Elapidae > Laticauda > Laticauda colubrina. The sequence continues at coordinate 8,649,567 of BLBF01000059.1, read as the reverse complement.
ACAATGAAACAGTATTTGCAAAATTTCTTACCATGTCCTCATATGTTTCTCATGAAAACCTATAATGTCCTTCCCTGATCCTTGGTTGTATAAACAGAGGCATAGAATCAAAACCATCTAAAGTATTAGTGCCATTCTATAAAACCTTACTAAGACCATGTCTGGAATACTGCATCCAGTTTTGGTCAATGCATTGCAAAAAAGATTTTGAGACTTTGGAAAAAGTGCAGAGAAGAGCAACTAAGATGATTAAAGGCCTGGAGATTAAAATACATAGAGAATGGTTGCAGGAACTCTGTATGGCTAATCTAGTAAAGAGAAGGATCAGGGGGTGACATGATAGCAGTGTTCAATATTTGAGGGACTGCCACAAAGAAGAGAGGGTCAACTTATTCTCCAAAGCATTTGAGGGCAAAACAAGAAACATTGTTAGGAAACTAATCAAGGAGAGAACCAATCTCGAAATAAGGAGAAATTTCCTAACAGTGGAACAGCTTGCCTTCAGAAGTTGTGAGTGCTTCATCACTGGAGGTTTTTAAGAAGAGACTGGAAAGTCACTTGAATGCTAGGGTCTCCTGCTTGAGCAGGGGGTTGGACGAGAAGACCTCCAAAGTTCCTTCCAGCTCTATTCTGATTGATTACCTATAAGGTACAAATATCTGTAAAATGTGATTATACTTGTGTATATAGGATGGGTTCAATTTGTTATAGCCTATATTCACACAAAGTAATATTGTACACCATTACAGTACCAAGCAGACATTATTATTTAGTGTGATGTTTGAATCTGGTCAATATTGATTTAGATTTCAAATCTTAATTAGTAAAATAACTTGCCAGCAGAAAGAATGAGCTCAATTACTGTGTTCTATTGATCTTAGTAGTATCTATTAAAAAAGATGTCAGAGTGTTTGTAGCGTGACGACTATTGTAAGACAACCCAGGAACACAGAATAGGACTTTGTCTTTTAGCTGTGGTTTATATACAAGACTGCTATATATGTACATATACGTGTTAGGCACATATCAGGCAAGCAATCAGTCTTCATTACTCTGCATGGAGAACTACAATGGAGATAGAACAAGAGGAGAGAGAGAGATGCCCTCTCATGGCCACCTTTATATAGACAGCTTCTTAAAGTGGCAATCCCTGCTGACTCAACCTCAGTGTTAAAATGGCAATACCCTGCTCACTCGTTCTCATTGCATCAGCACTTACAGCAGCCTTACAACAGCTGGTCTGCTGTTAAATCTCCAATACTTAAACAAAAATACTTAAACAAAAGTTCTGTATTAATTCAACGAGCTTGATTCGTATTTGTGTCTATACATGTGACAGAGATTTTTCCACAAATGAAGGTGAATATTTGTGTCCCAGTGGTGAGGTTCAAATTGTTTTACTACCGGTTCTGTGGGTGTGGCTTGGTGGGTGTGGCAGGGCAAGGATACTGTAAAATCTCCAGTCAGAGGTGGTATTTGCCGGTTCTCTAAACTACTCAAAATTTCCACTACCGATTCTCCAGAACTGGTCAGAACCTGCTGAATACCACCACTGATGTGTTCCAGAATCATGTTGCAGGATCCAATCTAGGTCAGTCAACGGGACTAGAAATTTAGCCTTTTGAGTTTTTGGACTCATGCCGGAGCCCATCCTGAGGAAACTTCTCTCGAACGCTTTGTTAGAGTGAAGTTTCCTGAGGATGGGCTCCATCATGAGTCCAAAGCTCGGAAGGGTAAACTTCTGGTCCCAGTGAGTGATCCAGATTGGATCCTGTGGAGATTCTTCTTTATATGTACTTGGTAACAGGGAAGCATCGTAGCTTTGTGTTGAATGCAAAATGTACTATACTGTGACCATTTTCTGTCATTATTGCTCTGTTGCAGATCATACTGCATTGACTCAAGGTACAACAGACATATAAATCTTTTCAGACAAGCTTAGTTGCAGCTCAGAACTACCTCAGAATGGAGTCCCATGGCCAAGATGACATGGATTTGAAAGCGGAAACTGCTCAAGTGTGGTCTGAATCAGTTGAGCAGGACCAGAACACTACTCAGGTGACCAAAAGTGATAATAGAATTCTTTCCTTCTGTGGGAAAAAATATCCATCTGGTTCAATTGCAAGACGGGAGGAAGACACTGGAAACATGGAGGCTGACTGGAAAGAGGGTTTAGTGATAAAGCAGAACTACATGAGTTCTGGGCAGCTGACCACATCGAGTTGAGAGTGGGGGTGGGTTATACCATTTCTTGGGCTTTGCACTTGAGCTTCCTGTTCCTGTGCAAGAACATATATTCTATTGGGTATTGTTAGACTCCCATGGGGCCATGTAGGGGTTATGTAAGGGTCATTGTTGGCTGTACAGGCAAAGTACAAATCCTAGGTGTTTATCTGAGTTAAGTTTGGTTGAAGTTTGGACTGCTCTAGGGTCTCATGCAATGTCTGAAATGCCCTTAGGAGATTGTGCAATGTAGTGATCTCTGTGTCTTCTGCTAAATGATAATAGTGGGTTAATCCTATTATGTCCTGAAGAAACATGTTCTGTTCTTCTTAATCCCATCACCCTGGAGCTGAAGGTCTTGTTTTGTAGATAGGCTGGCCCAGTTTTTATAAATGGGCACAAAATACCTGCTTCTTTTTTGGGCGGAGAGCTCTTAAGAGTGAGCCTGCTTCCTGCCTCTGAAAAACATGTTTCTCCAGTTCTCATAAAGAGATATAATATTCTGCCTTTTTAATATTCCTCAAAATATTTGATTCTTCTAGAGGTGTGTGTAGCTTCCCACACTTCTTAACCTGCATAAATCTATGAATTAGGTTTTTCTGAACTAGTTTAACATGTATTTTAAATTGATTTTTTTTGGGGGGGGGGGGGAGGTGGGAGATGCATTTTCATTTCACATATTTTTTTTTGTAGCTCAACAATTGATTCAAAGCTTCACTTGATGCTGCGAAATTTCCTAATATGCAAATTTCCCCAAGAAAGGGCTTTGATTACTGTAATTGAATCATGACAACTTTTCAGCTTAGCTTGAAAAGATCAGAAACAGCTGATGACTGCCTCATGTGGCAGTTGCATCCTGACATTTTCTTAGTGAAGAATTTTTGGAGAAAAACCTCATGCAGCTGTTGCATTTTTCTTTGCAGGAGAAAAGCATATGAGAGCTTCCTGTTTCAATAAACTAGACCTACCAGAGTGCTGTTGTAGTTTATGACTTTGACTGATATGCAGTATTTATAAACATTTGAAATTTTTGTATACTTCATATAGTTCTTTGGTCTGTTCTTTTTCAAACCATTACAGAACAGGGAACAAATGTATTAATATGCCAAGTACTCTCTGTATTTTGGAATCCTATATCATTTTTGAAACTAATAAAAAATAGGACAGGTAAATCCAGTTGCAGAGAAAATCAATTGCTTCCATCAAATATTCTGATTAACTGGGTTTTGGACTGGACTCTATATTTTCCCTCTGCTTTGGTTTCTTCAAAGGGAATTCTGTAGGTTGGACTGTCCCATTCAAAGGCATTGGATTATGTTTGCCCTATTTTTTTGCTATCTTGGGTAGACTGTTGTAACAACTATGTCTTGTACACTTTTACATATTATTTATTTGACTTTTTATCCTGCCTGTATTACTTTATAATATTCCTTCCTCCTCATATCTTTTCCCATAACAACAACCATGCAAGGTGAGTTGGCCCAAAGTCACCTAACTGCCTTTCATGGTTAAAATGGGACTAGAACTCACCATCTCCTGGTAATTGGTCACTCAGCTGGCTTTTGTGCCTGAGGCGGGACAAGAACTAACAGTCTACTGGTTTCTAGGCCAGCAACTTAACCACTGCACCAAACTGCCTTTTCTCTCCCCCCCTCCTTCTCTCTCCCTCTCTCCTTCCTCCTCCCCTCTTTCTCCTCTCTCCCTTTCTTCCCTCTCCTTCTCACTCCCTCTCTCTCCCCCTCTCCCTCCTCCCTCTCTCCCCCTCTCCTCTCCCTTCCCTTCCTCTTCTCTCTCTCTCTCCCTCTTTTACCCCCTCCCTCTTGTCTCTCCCTCTGTCTCTCCCCCTCCCTCACTCCTTCTCTGTTCTCCTCTCTCCCCTGCGCTCTCTCCCTCTCTCTCCTCTCCCTCTTTGTCTCTCCTCTCTCTCCCTCCCCCCTTGTCTCTCTCTTTTCTTACAAGTGTTTTCTTTCAAAACCCTTCCAGGTCCACTTTGTCCCTGACAATGGAACAGTGGCGCAGATTGTGTACAGTGATGACCAAGATCGCCCTTCCCAGCAAGTGGTCTATACAGCTGATGGCACCTCTTACACCTCTGTAGACACTTCAGAGCATACATTAGTTTACATCCATCCTGTGGAAGCCACTCAGGCAAGTAATCTCCCCCCCACCTGTGTTTCTGCTTATTTGTGACTGCTGAGAGAAATAATGTCATTTTAGGATGAGGGCCAGCTACCTACACAGCTTTCTGAATCCTAAGGGCTCTTAGCTGTGCGTAATCCTTCCTCTGTTGACTCCAAATAATGGCAAAGAGGTTGTAAACAAAAACCTCCAGTGGCTATGGAATTGGCAGTTTATCCATTTTGCTTTAGTGAAACTGCAGGAAAAAAATAATTTTAGCCATCACTGCACTGGTCAGACAAAGGTTCTTAACATGCTGTTTCCTGAGTCATTAGTGGTGCATCAAATTGGGACAACTCATTAGTTCACCAAAACATGGTTGTTTCCCATTACATTAGCTTACATTTGGTAAATTTTAAATCTATTGATTTAAAGGACATCTAAAAGCCACAAATTTTAAATCTATTGATTTAAAATTGTGGCTTTTAGATGTCCTTTTGTCTTGGATTGCTATGTTTCCTCTAGGCAAGCTTCATGTGCAATGGGGGTCATATTCTTAATGATACAGATTTATGGAGAGAACAGGAAGAAGCTAGCTATCATAAACCGAGTAGTTGGATTGACTGGCTTAATACTGATTAAAATCCAACATCCATGTTTAATTGTTTATGGAATTGACCCACGGACACATTTAATTATTTATTTAACTCAATGTTCTGCATTGAAATGTAGTTCAGATGAGTTTGTAAGTCAGCATTTTCTGAATGTAGTAGTGTCTGCACTATGCTTTCCAGGATTTCTGCTGCAAATTCTTTCTAAGTGAGGCCAGGCCTTGAATATTTTTTCATTCCAAGTAGCTGTTCTACCACCAACCTATGCCCTCCCTTCCCCTATTTACATAGGATGTAAGACAGCCTTGTTAGGGTTTTCAGTTGACTCCTATGAACTAGGAAATACATTACTGTAGGACAGGGATCTTCAAACTTGGCAATTTTTAAGACTTGTGGATTTCAACTCCTAGAATTCCCAAAGGCTGGCTGGGGAATTCTGGGAGTTGAAGTCCACAAGTCTTAAATTTGCCAAGTTTGGAAACCTCCGCTATAGAACATAGCAATGGGTTTGTACAACAATGGAATGGTTGACAAATTGACTTTCAGAGAAAGCTATCATAATAAGTTTTCAGAGAATGCCCTTGTTTGAAAAGACTGTAGAAATCTAACAACTTTTACCACTTAAAAAAAATTAAATCCATTATGTGCTATTCATGAAACATCAGATTGTATGGATTGGCTTATTTTTTCAAACCAATTCATTTTGGCAACATAACATCACTTTATATTCCTGTACTAAATCGCCATGCAGGTGTTTCTTTTCAACTTTTGAAGTGATTGTTTCAGTCTTAAATGTCAAATATTCATAGCTAGGCTTTGAAAGATACGTTAGTGCTTTCTAGATGAAAGCTGTTGTCTTAACGTTATCTCACGCTTTTGAAAACTCAGTTGTGGTTTAGATGCTGAAACAAAATGTATTTTCATATAAATGTATAGAATATTAGCAGTTTACTATAGTGGCAAATTTATTTGGCATTATCAAAAAATAGAAAGAAATTAGGAATTAATCTGATATCAGTCCCTCAGCAGTGATATTTTTTTTTACAAATTTCCAATAACCAAAGAATATTGAAATTATTTTAATCCTTTTTAACTTATTTTTTAAGACTCTTTTTACAGACCCGTCTCAAGTCACGTATGTTCAGCAAGATGCAGAGACACAGCAGGTAAGGCTTCTTAACCTTTTCCTTGATTTATAAATGCATCCATATTCTTCATTTATAAATGTCTCCTTTTTTTGGAGACAGATCTTGCTAATAAACACACACACTCACACACACCTCTTTTCCAGTACTTCCTCAGGCTGAATTCATCTATTTTTAATAGATGTGTCAGGGAAAACCAACAAAAACACAATTAAGTTTGAAAATGAATGAGGTCTGGCTGGCAATATCCTGGAAAAGATACTCGCAATTTAGTTTGATAGGTGGTTCCAGCTGATAATGCTGCCAGCCCTTTTGTTCTAAGCCCACCATTTCTTATTGTGCCATAAGGAGTCTTGGAGCAGTGGTTCGAATGCAGTATTGCAGGCAAACTCTGCCCACAATCAGGAGTTCAATCCTGACCAGTTCAAGGTTGACTCACTCTCCCATCCTTCCGAGGTCGGTAAAATGAAGACCCAGATTGTTAAACCTCCTAGAGGGTGCTGTAAAGAGCTATGGGACGGCATATAAGGGTAAATGCTATGGTTATAAAGTGGAATTTATACAGTTCACTCGGTGGTTCTGTGTGCACACACAGATTCAAGAGCGGGGAAAGGAAAAACTGATGTGCAACATATGTACACCATGTTTCCTTGTTACACAGAAGATTGTACCGGTTCTCCTTGTGGTCACTATTGGTAGAAGGGATAAGAAGAATTCCAGAAATCATGCTTGGTGGACTTTTCCAACTGTGTTTTTTCTCAGTCATAAATAGTATATACAGCTTTTTGTTTATTGAAATGTATATATATATTGAAATGTATATATAGCTACTCTTAAATATTAAAGGAATGAAGGCAAAGTACATTCAGAAACAAGAAACCAGAATCCCTAACAGTGCTGGACTCCAAGGCCTTTCACGTTTGAAATAGCAAATATGTCCCTTGTAGTACTAGCTTCCAGTCATAGGTGCCCAATATACAGCTAGTCCTTGACTTACATCAGTTTGTTTAGTGATCATTCAAAGTTATTTACAGACCCTTCACATCCTGGACATAAACTGTTTCAACTCCTACCCTCAATACAACACTATAGACACTACACACCAGAACAACTAGACACAAGGACAGTTTTTTCCCGAATGCCATCGCTCTGCTAAACAAATAATTCCCTCAACACTGCCTAACTATTTACTGCATTACTATTACTATTAATCTTCTCATTGTTCCTATCACCCGTCCCCTCCCACTTGTGACTGTATGACTGTAATGTTGTCGCTTGTATCCTTACGATCTATATTGACTTTCCTGGTATGATTTGATTGCTTATTGTACCCTATGACTATCATTAAATGTTGAACCTTATGATTCTTGGCTCTTGGCAAATGTATCTTTTATGTACACTGAGAGCATTTGCACCAAGACAAATTCCTTGTGTGTCAAATCACACTTGGCCAATAAAGAATTCTGTTCTGTTCTGTTCTATTCTATTCTATTCTATTCTATTCTATTCTATTCTATTCTATTCTATTCTATTCTATTCTATTCTATTC
>BLBF01000059.1:8583382-8611718 GCA_015471245.1 Laticauda colubrina | reverse complement strand
ATAGAATAGAATAGAATAGAATAGAATAGAATAGAATAGAATAGAATTCTTTATTGGCCAAGTGTGATTGGACACAATGAATTTGTCTTTGTGTAAATACTCTCAGTATACATAAACAGAAAAGATACATTTGTCAAGAGTCAAGAATCATCAGGTACAACACTTAATGATAGTCATAGGGTACAATAAGCAATCAAATCATACTAGGAAACAGTATAGATCGTAAGGATACAAGTGACCAAGTTACAGTCCGACAGTCACAAGTGGGAGGGGATGGGGGATAAGGAATGATGGGAAGATTAATAGTAATAGTAGTGCAGACTATCTGTAAATAGTTGAATAGTGTTGAAGGAATTATTTGTTTAGCAGAGTGATGGCGATTGGGAAAAAACTGCCCTTATGTTTAGTTGTTCTGGTGTGCAGTGGTCTATAGCATTGTTTTGAGGGTAGGAATTTTGAGGGTAGTTTATGTCCAGGATGTGAGGGGTCTGTAAATATTTTTACAGACCTCTTTTTGACTCGTACAGTATACAGGTCCTTGATGGAAGGCAGATTGGTAGTAATTGCTTTTTCTGCAATTCTAATTATACTCTTGAAGACTGTTTCTGTCTTGTTGGGTTGCAGAACCAAACCAGACAGTGATAGAGATGCAGATGACAGACTCAATCATTCCTCTGTAGAACTGGATCAGCAGCTCCTTGGGCAATTTGAACTTTCTGAGTTGGCCAAATAGAATATTCTTTGTTGTGCTTTTTTGATGACGTTTTTGATGTGAGGTGTCCATTTTAGGTCTTGTGATATGATAGAAGCAGATATTATATAAAACTGAGCTAAATAACAACGGAATAGCAGTTATTCCCAGGAGGAACATCAAAGAATTGAACCAGGATCTGGGTGGGGCAGGACAAGATTAGATTAAATCCAACTAGGACACAACAGGACAGTTGCTAAGTGGCAATCTGTATTACAAAAGGTATCCTGTTAGTTAAGAACCCCTTAGCAAGAGTCTATGGAGTTTCTAAGTCATCCAGGTCATAGTTGTCCCGAAAGTGTTTTTGCAAGAGGCAACTTGACTTTTTAGTTTTTCTTTGAAGATGTTTTGTTTCTCATCGAAGAAGCTTCTTCAGCTCTGGCTAGATGGTGGGGAATGGAAGGATTTATGCTCCTTACAGACAGCTGGTCGTTTGCATCCTTTTTAGAGGATCGTAGAGGCCACTTGGAGGTTTCTCTCTGTCCTCAGGGTCACCAGAGTAGTGTAAATGGGTGTGCGGCCTTCTTGGAACTGCTGAAAGGACTGGAGATAGATGTCGTATCCTCCCCCCTCTGTTGAGAGAGGGCTGTTCAATTTGGACCTGGATGGCCTCTTTGACCCCTCTTTCAAACCAGCAGTCCTCTCTGTCCAAAACATGGACTTTGCTGTCTTCAAAAGGGGGACCATTATCTCTTACATGCAGATGGACTGCTGAATCTTGTCCTGATGGGTTTGTTCTCCTATAATGTGCCATGCTTCTTATGGAGAGATGCCAAAAGTTGAAGCCAAGCCTTTGAGGATGTAAAACTGTTCCGTCACTGAGTGGTGGTTTATCTCTGTCATGTGGTTACACTTGGAAAGCAGGTGTTGGGACCCAACTGATTCTTGACCTTTTGGGCAATGAAGAGAACTTTTGCAGAAAGAATTACACTGGTTGATTTTTAAGACTTGTACCACTGAATTCTAAAGTCAACTTGGATGTAACATGTTTTCTCCTTTTTAAATTTTTTTTTTATTGAGTATAAACATTAAAAACATTGAATGTGGTGATCTTCTTTGACTTTGTGTATATGTATATAAAACTATATGTATGGACATGTTTTTTCCTGATCCCCAGGCTACCTCACCTCATCAGACCCAGCATTCCACTGTAGATGTTGGCCAGCTACATGACCCTCAGTCATACACCCAGCATTCTATCCAGGTACAGCATATCCAGGTCACCGAACCAACCTCTGCAGCCCCATCATCTTCACAGGTAGGTCATGCAATTGTATATAATGTATGCATATTATTCTAAGATGCAAGGACATCTCAAGGCAGCAGATAAGGTGGTCCCTAAAGGTAAATCACTTAGAGAAGGCTGTAAAGCACTGTGAAGCGGGATATAAGTCTAAGTGCTATTGCTACTGCTGCCAGTGCAAAAGCCCAAAGTGTTGTGCGCACCATTTTACTTTGGAGATAGCAATGCCTTACAGCCCTCTCTAAGTGGTTCACAAAGTCAGCCTATTGCCCCATCTGGATCCTCATTTTATCGATCACAGAAGGATGGAAGGCTGAGTGAACCTAGAGCTGATCAGGATTGAACTGTTGGCTGTTGGCAGTTGGCAGAAATAGCCTGCAATACTGCATTCTAACCACTGCCACCATGGCTCAACGTGATGATACAATGCTGTTTTTGAATTTCAGTAAATGCAGAACCTTGATCCAAAGTTCCAAATCGTTTATTTAGAAATATTCTAGCCAACTATATGGATGTTCTTGTTGCACTGCAAGGCTTTGGTCACTTGAAATTATCTTGATTAGAAATGAAAAGGTTGTTTGGGGCTTTGTAGTTTTATTTTTCAATCATTCTTTTCAACAGAATATGATGAAATAAAATGCTGTAAGTGAATGAATTTGGACGTGACTGTTTACTGATTGAAAAGCTCTGTGTATGAGAGATGGGAATTTTAGACCCATAACAAGTAACTAGTTCTTCCGTTCCTGGAATGTCTTTTCCTTTGTTACTCCAGGTTGGCAGCCAGCCCTTAAGTCCTTCCCAACCAACTCAGCAGGAACTCAGCCCTTCCCAAATACAGACAACTCCCTCCTCACAAAATCAATCACAGGCAGGTTCTACTGTCCAGCAAGCCTATCTTCCCAACACCTGGAACTCGTTCCGCACTTACCGTATGTACCAAATATGCTCAGCGATGCTCTTTCACTTCCTTGTAAAAACCACTTACACCTCATTCTTAATTTCTGAGCTACGATTTGATTGAAGTATTGTTGAAGTCATCCGGAGAGAAACAAAACCTCTCAGGTTCCTTGATATTTGATGCAACATTTCCTTTTCCAGCTTTGGGCATTTTCACTTCCATTTTCACTCATCTGATCCATGGGGCAATATTTAGAGAGGTATGATGGCCTAAACGTGGAGCTCTCACCTCACAATTAGGAGGCTGAGTTCAATCCTAGGCAGAGGCAAATATTTCTCTCTCTGGGCACACTGAAAATATATCTGCTGCAAAAAAAACTCTTCATTGGTGACAAGAAGGGCATCCGGCCAGGAAACACTCAGCTCCACTCAGTTGCCCAGACTTCACCTTGCAAGGGATTATGGGGTCATTAAAAGAGGATGAGAGTACATACCTATTCAACTCTCTATTCTGGGAGTTGAAGTCACAGGTCTTAAAGTTGCCAAGGTTGGACACCCGTTTAGCATGTCAGTCATGAATGGGATAATGAGATAATGAATGGGATTCTCTCATCTTTTTTCTCCCAGCCTCCGAGATTCAGATGATGACAATCCCTCAGGGCCAATATGTAATTGCAGAGACAGCTGTGGGTCCTCCTGTCACAACGGTGACCACAGGGCAAGTCAAAGCAGTTGCCCAGGTAAGAAGCAAAAGCGCAACCGTGACTGAGATGATTAAATATGTCAAGGCTTTTGGAAATAGGAAATTTGGAAATAGGCATATGAGTATTATAGGCATGGGAGATTATAGTAAAGGTGTAACATATTTAATAGTCCATGTCACAACTGCTGCAAGATTAGCCTTTGCCCAAAGATGGAAAGGTAATGAAATGCCAGACAAGATGGAAATAATCAGGAAAATTTGGATGTGCACTGAAATGGACAAATTAACTCAAGAATTAAAAAATAAGACTGAATCTGCTTATTACAAAATTTGGGAGAAGTTTTACCACTGGTTGAAAAAAAAGAAAGGAATAAGTGTATTAAAGATGACTAAGGTTTTTCCCACGTCATCATAGTTGTGCTTTTAAAGTTGTAGCAACGTTTTGGCAGAATCTCATCTGCCATCATCAGGCTTCTTTATTGTGTTCGTCTGTGACTCTCATAGACGAACACAATACAGAAGCCTGATGATGGCAGATGAAATATGAGTATTATGGCATATGAGTATTTTCAAGCTGCCCAGAGTTGCTGACAGTTCCACTGATTAATTGTTCTGTCAGGAAATTTCTCCAACCTAGAACTAAGGAGAAATTTCCTGACAGAACAGTTAATCAGTGGAACAACTTGCCTTCAGAAGTTTTAAATGCTCAACACTGGAAGCTTTTAAGAAGAGATTGGATAACCATTTGTCTGAAGTGGTGTAGGGTCTCCTGCTTGAGCAAGGGGTTGGACTAGAAAACCTCCAAGGTCCCTTCCAGTTCTATTATTCTATTCTAATTCAATAAAGCAGGCACTTTGAAATAAATTCTTTGGCCATCTCTGAGGAAAATATGCATCACTTGGAGCAGAAGACATGTTGTCAATATTTTCTTTTGTGGGTTAAATTTATGTGCCACTGTCAGCAACTCTGGGCAGCTTGGAAATACTCATATATTATTTGGAGCAATAATTGATAAATGAGTATGTTCATTATCATGCCATACAGATTGATCTTGGCTTACAACCACAAGTGTTGAGCCCAAAAGTTCTGCTGCTAAGCGAGAATAATCGTTAGGTAAATTTTGCCCCATTTTACAACCTTTCTTGCCTTAGTTGTTAAATGAATCACTGCAGTTGTTAAGTTAATAATACGGTTGCTAAGTGAATCTGGCTTCCCCATTGACTTTGCTTGACAGGTTGCAAAAGGGGATCACATGACCCCAGGAACACCATGGCAACCGTCGTAAATATGAGTCAGTTGCCAAGTGTCCAAATTTTTATCACATGATCCTGGGGATGGTGCAATGAAAAACAGTCATAAGTCACTTTTTTCAGTGCTGCTGTTAACTTCAAATAGTCACTAAACTAATTACCTGTACTAACTGAAGGCTTTTTTAAGGAAAGGAAATACATTGTCATGTCCCTTTCAGAGTCAGAATCGGGGGGAAGATGAAGAGCTGAGAAGGGGGCTCCGTTGGCTGTGGAGGAAACTGGGGAAGGGCAAAGTCCCGCTGGGCAGAGCAGGGGAGAGAAAGAACAAGGGAGAAGGATTTCAGAGGAAGACCCAGGCTCACCCCCTCTTCATCCTAGGGCACGCAGAGAGAAACAGAGAAGGGAGCAATGTGGGTTGTGTGGCTTACGGGCGAGGAAAGGGCCCTGATTCCCTTCATTAGCCACACCTGGGAATTAAAGTTTATAAGAACTGAATATAGACTGTGGCAGCTGCTGGAAGCAAACATGACTTTATTCTGTGTTGTCTTTGCTTATCTGTGTTCCTGGTGTCTTCCCATCCATGTGAGTTTTGTTGTGCCTTCACGTTGGGAATTCTTGCTCCTGCCCTGCGAGACAAATTATCTGTTTGGCTTGTTTGGACTTAAAAGTTACAGTTTTTGTTGACCATGTTTTGGATTTGATTCTCTGCGGTCAAAGGCTGTTCCTGGGAGAGTTTTTCTCCAGCCAGAAGGTAACCAGGATATTGGGGCAAAGTTGGAGCTATTAAAGGGACTCTTATTATCTGACTGTGTTGCCTTTGTGCCATGTCCCTTGGGTCATCACATACATGTGTATAAGGAGAGTGAATTTATGTGGGTTTCTTTCCCCCCCAGACACATTATGTGATCGCTGAAAGTCAGCCCGAGCTGGAAGGCAAGTCAAACCTGTCTCTTTCAAGCGGCATGGAAGTAGATTTGTCTCAGCCACCTGTCCATGGCGACTCCTTGGACTCGCAAGCGGCCAGCGAGCAGCAAACGACACAATACATCATTACGGCCACCAGCAACACCAATGGTGTCAGTGACCTGCACATTGAAAAGCCATGACCTTGGTGTGCAGAAAGAACGAAAAATATGCGGCACAAGGGACGTTTGAAATCTTCATCCCGAATAGCAAAGGCACCCAAGAGCTCTTTGACAAAGTATATTTGTGCACCCTTGAAGTTCTACCTTACGTGCTGAGGCTTTGCAGAGCATCAGATCTAAATGAAACCCAGGCAAGACCTTACAGGACGCCACCGTTCTTCTGGACCTGGTGAACAAAAATGGACACTAAGCCTCTTCTAGACCTCTCCCCCAATTGATTCTCCCCCCACTTCCCCAATTGTGGACAGATTTTCAGCAGCGGAAACAAAGTTGCTGAGCACACAACCATTGGCAGAGTCTATCTCTCGTGTACATTTCAGTTGCTTACATTTCTTTCGGCGTTATTATTATTATTTTCCTAAAGTTGCCTGTGAAAGAAGAAAATGCGCAGCTGGAAAGGGAGAATTAAAATAAACACGCAGCCTCGGAACCAAGACTCAGTTACAAGCCATTCTTTCCTGACTGTTGTGTGACAGAGAAGACAGTGAAACTGTGAAGCTGTGCAGAATGCAGTTAAATTATTAAGAATTAGGTGGTTGGTATTGTTCAAATACCCCCGTGTTTACATAACCATCTGCACTGCCCAAATATTCGATCCTAACGAGGATGAGGGAAACTTCCTTGGAGGCCCCATAAGCCTCATGAAATCAGAGGAATTTGAAAAACACACAATCTGAGCCATTTGTGTCTTTGATTGTGTTGTGTATGAAACAGGGATTCACCTTCCTTTTCTCCTCAAAACCAATAAAAAGGCTCAGAGATGGTTTAACATGTGTAGTGGCTTTCAGTGTGTTGATGAACAATGGGTATGAGAAGGAGGTGAATGCAGAAGAAGCCAAAACTTGTTTCTTTTGTCCTAATTCCGTTGCTACCGCAAGGAGACTTTAGTGTTGGAAAATAAGCTCTGACCTCTTTCCGTTCTGGACAGGTTGCTGTGCAGCAGCTTCAAATCTTAGCTTTCTTTCTTTCTTTCTTTCTTTCTTTCTTTCTTTCTTTCTTTCTTTCTTTCTTTCTTTCTTTCTTTTTTCTTTTCTTTTCTTTCTTTTTTTCTTCACTCTCTTTTTATTGTGGCTTGTGCTGCAGGAAACATACCAAGGGGAGAACAGACTTCCACATTGGATGAATGGTAGATTTTGAAGGTAGTTTCTATTCCTCTTCAAACTTGCAACATGCATTTATTTCAAACCAAGTGGAAAAAAAACATTTTCCTGTTGCTTTGCTAAGGAGATCAAGAGTGCAGCTTTCTTACCAAAGGATGGATATACACACGCACGCACACACAAAATTTTTATTGATCCCCTGGCATTTCTTCTTGGGATGCTATTGTGAAAATACAGCAGATTTATTCCAAGTACTTAATTTATTTTCTCCAACCTTTATGATGCAATAAATGGTGTGTGGCACAGAGCAGCTTTATCCTTTCATTCGAAGGAGAAAATTGATTTAAATAGCAATCGTTGCTCAGCAGTCAGACATAATCAAACTGATTGCTCCAAAATGTATTTAACAATGTCTCTTGTAAACTAATCCCAGTGAGACATCATCCTGCAATAGAAACTGGAATTGGAGGGGTGGGAATAGATGTTCCTTAAAGTGGCACTTATTTTGTAGCTAAAGGCTTTTATTATTACTGGTTTATTCATTCTACAAACAGAGACAGTTAGTTGTAGTCACTTGAATGCTGTGTAATTATAACTGAGGAAGTCTGTAGAGATTCTCCGTCACCAGGTCATGGTTGTAACAAAGGTGCTTTTTCAGGAGGCAACTGATCTTTCTTGTTTTTTCTTTGAAGACATTTCACTTCTCATCTAAGAAACTTTTTCAGTTCTTCCATTCCCCCACCATCCAGTCAGAGCTGAAGAAGCTTCTTAGATGAGAAGCGAAACACCTTCAAAAGAAAAAAAACAAGAAAATCCTGTTGCCTCCTGAAAAAACACCTTTGGGTATAACTGGGGAAGTTTTAGTAACTTAAAAAGGTTCAAATTTTCAAGTTTCAGAAACTGAAAAGGTTCAAATTTTACTGCCTATTTACCAAGAGATGGCTACTACCATAAATGAAGCAATAATAAGTCGAAAACTTTAAAAAAAAAACACACACACAGAATTTTTTTTGCAAAACTCTTGTCTCTGGCATTTCTGGAAAGTAAAAACTCTTGTACATGACACCAAAGCAACACACTGACAATGTTATTCTGACCAGAGTCATGCTGGCTAGGTAGATGTCAAGTAAAGACAGTTTATTGCACGCTATAACAGTACCAAATGCTCACCAATAATACTGGTTAAGTTTCATTCTGAATTCCTTGTCCATAGTTCCCCTCTGTCTGGTTCCTCAATCTAGCTGGGCCACGAGACAAAGAGGGAAGTCACAATGCCCCCAAACGCTGAGTCCACAACACAAGTGCAGGGTTTCGAAATTCAAACCACAATCCAAGATTCGGAAGAGAGCCAAGTCCGTAGTCCACAAGCAAAATCCAAGATTCAGAGCTGAAAAACACGATCAAAGGTTCACGCGGCAGCATCCACAGGAGCCGGGAAGGTGCACACCAAAGCAAACACGGGTTCCCAACAAACACACAGGGACTGGCTAATTCATGCTTCCCCAGGTGTTCCTTGTGAAAAGGGCCAGGGCTGCTTCCTTGCAAACAATCTCGCCGACCAATGTGCCTATCTCCGCTCGGTTATCCGTGCCCACAAATCGACCTGCAGAGCCAGGTGTTCCTTCAGAGATCTGTAGTTTGTCATCACTGTGGCCTTCGGCAGCTCATCCTCTCCTGCAGGCAGTTCCTCATCCGGTCAGCTGCCTCTCCCAATGCCAGACAGGGCAGGGACTGCATCACCCTGCAAGGGTCCCATCGGGAGACAAATTCACTTAGGGTTAGAGTTAGGTCTCTGTGAATTTGGAGAGCAAAATAGACATCGCCAATGGATTCAGAGTACATAGGTATGCTCAGGAGCAGTGGTTCTTAACCTTTTCGAAAGAATCGCGCCCTTGAGCCATTGAGGAAGTTATCGCCCGTCTCCCCATCCCCCAACATAACCTCTCAAACACAACACAGGGAAATAATTCTTCAATTTATGCAGACACGTTTTTTGTTTTCTTTAAAATTGTCATCAGGACATATCGATTCAAATAATTTATTTCCAGTCTTTTTCCCATATCTCAACTGTGTGAAAAATTCTGATGCCACCACTTTACTCCCAAACTTTGTGATACAAGTGTTTCATTATTATCTTATTTATTCAAGACACTTAAATGCAATGACCACGGAAAATTCAATTGCAAGAAAATGAAATGGCCGAAAAACCCCCCCAGTAACATTTAATGATTTAATTACAAGTGAATTTTAAGACGCAAAAAGAAATATAAAAAGGGCATAAGAACAAACCGCAATGCAGGAACTAAGAATTTCAAGACAAAAACTCTGAAACTAACTTAAGATTTGAGGAAAATATATATTCATGCACACTGTAAAAAGGGCTAAAAAGACACAAAGAAAATGTTTACAGAACATTTTAAAACACAGTTCAATCCACAAATAGTGAGCGATCTGACGTTTTTGTATGACAGATATACAGCTGCTCAGTGTACGAAAACAGTCTCCTGTCCCCAAAACTTCTCGCTCCATTGCCCCCATATAACCCCCCTTCAGTTCCTTCGCCCCGTTGCCCCTTTTGGTTCCATTGCCCCCCTGAAAAATGAAATTGCCCCCTGGGGGGGTGATATCGCCCAGGTTAAGAACCACTGCTCAGGAGGATGCTGATTTTCAAGCCTGCCTTATAGCAATAGCAGTAGCACTTAGACTTATATACCGCTCGAGTGGCTTTCCAGCCTAAGCGGTTTAACAGAGTCGGCAAATTGCCCCGAACAATCTGAGTCCTCATTTTACCCACCTCGGAAGGATGGAAGGCTGAGTCAACCTTGAGCCTGGTGGGATTTGAATTGCCAAATTACAGGCAGCCAATAAGTCAGCAGAAGTGGCCTGCAGTACTGCGCTCTAACCACTGCGCCATCGAGGCTCATCGATGTTTCCTGGTAAACATTGGTTTACTCGTAAAATACATGGGGAAATCTCATTGGGGACAAACCCAATTTGAGTTGGGCTATGGCTCCAGGAATTCTGAGAGCAAAATGGAGACATTGCCAGCAGATTTGGAGTGCACACGTATGTTTAGGAGAGCGCCAACTTTTTGAGCCTGCCTTATCTACTTTTCCTGGTAAAATACATGGGAGAATGCCATGGGGGGAGGGGGCAAATCCATTTAGGATTAGGATTTTGCCTCCATCAATTTGGAGAGCAAAATGGACATCGGCAACGGATTTGGATTATCTCTATTTTGCAGGCTCGAAAAGTTGGTGCCCTTAAGCATACCCATGCACTCCGTACCTGTTGGCGATGTCCATTTTGCTCTCCATAGACAGCTTTATGTACATTTCCCAGTAAATGTCTTGTGAAAATCAGTGGTGGGTAAATCCACTCAGGATTAGGTCTCTGAATGTGCAGGGAATGATCAGTCATGTTCTACTTTAATAAAATCAGGCCAATCTCCTGGAACTGGGCCTGGCTAGTCTTGGGAAGAGAAGGACCAGGGGAGACAGGATAGCAGTCTTCCAATATTTGAGGGGCTGCCACAGAGAGGGTGGGTGGGTGTCAAGCTATTTTCCAAAGCACCCGAAGGCCAGACAAGGAATAATGGATGGAAATTGATCAAGGAGAGATTTAACCTGGAAATAAGGATAAATTGTCTGACAGTGAGAACAATCAACCAATGGAACAGAAGTTGCCTTCGGACGTATGATTATGAGGTACGATAGGATGTATGATCCATACATCATCACTGGAGGCTTTCAAGAAGAAACTGGACTGCCATCTGTCTGAAACGGAGTAGGAGGGTTTCCTGCTTTTGGGGGGGGGGTAGACTAGAAGACCTCCAAGGTCCCTTCCAACTCTGTTGTTCTGTTCTTATTCTGATTATTTTGTTCTGTTCTCTTATCCCTATTCTGTCCTATTGTATTCCTATTCAGTTCCATTCCATTATTCTATTCCATCCTCATTCTTTCCTGTTCTGTTCTGATTTCTCTGTTCTGTTCTATTATTATATTCTGTTCTTCTTGTTGCATTCCTGTTCTGTTCTATTCTATTCGCGCTTCCATAAACCAGCAAGTCTTGGATCAGCATTGATGATCTCAAGATACGCATCGTGCAAAGCCAGCCAGTTTAATCAGCTCGCGGGAGAAGAGAGGCCATGAGTTGCTGGGGCCCCAGAAAGCGAATCAATTCTGGACCTCCGTCAAGCGCCCTGGTTGCAACGCCCGGGCGTCGTTTTCCGCTCCAAAAGCTCCGCCAAGCAGAACCAAAGAAAGCTTGAAAGCCCGCGCCTGCGCAGGGGAGACCTGCGCGGGCGGAGAGTGTTTAGGGCGCGCATGCGCGGGTTGCGGTGCGGCCCCTCGCGAGGAGGAGGAGGAGGAGGAGGAGGAGGGGAAGCAAGAGGCGTTTCCGCAGCAGCAGGGGGGCGTCTCCGGCTGGAAGGCCTCCAGGACTCGAGCGCGCATGCGCATTCCGAAAGCAAGGGGGAGGCGTCTGCGACTGGAAAGCCTCCGGGACTCGAGTGCGCATGCGCCCTCCGCCCTCCGTCCCCGTTCCGCCCGCGGACGGCGCCGCCGACTTTCCCGCAGCGACCTGGAAACGGAATGAGGGAGGCGGGGCCAGATGGAGGAAAGCCGCGCAGTCGCCGTCGGGCTGCTGAGGTAACCCGGGTCTCAGGAGGAAAGGTGGGATTTGGGGAGGGGTAGATGCGGGTGGGGTGAACTGTGTGGAAGGGGGGTCGAAGGTCCCGTCCTCGCCCCTCCCTCTGCTTTTCCCACGTGCAAAAACGAGCCCCCTGACTGTCAGCTGAGTTTTCTATTCATGTTACCATCATCATCATTATTTATTACCATTGCTAGGATTGTCCTCTGAGAAGAGACTAAGTTTCCCTCAGCAATGGGTGAAAAATAATGTACTTAAGTCCCAAAGGTGCTTTTTCAAAAGGCAAATGATGAGGAAACATAATGTAGTTAAGCCATTTTTTGGAGGGTGAGGTGGGGGGTTCCTGCAAGAAGACCCTCTCCTTGCCTTGAGTTTGGCTGGGTTGATCCCATGGTTGCAACAATCAAAAAAGGATTAAAAGAAGATTATAAGATGAAGAACAACAGCAGGAAGAAGAAGGAGCAGATAGGAAGAAGATGAAGAAAAAGAGAAAAAGCAGAGGAAGAGAAAAAAGCAGAGGAGAAGGAGGAAGAGGAGAAGAAAAGAAAAAGAGAAGAGGAAAACGAGAAAGAGGAAGAAGCATACAGAAGTCAACAAAAACTAGAGAAAAGAAAAAGGTGAGAAGGAGGAAGAGGAGAAGAAAAGAAAAAGGAAAATGAGAAAGAAGAAAGATTGGAAGAATAGGAAAATGATAACACAAACGAAAATGATAACACAAGAGAAAGAGGAAAAAGGTGAGAAGGAGGAAGAGAAGGAAGAAAAGAAAAAAAGGAAAATGAGAAAAAAAGTAAGAAGAGGAAGAAAATGATAACAAAAACTAGAGAAAAGAAAAAGGTGAGAAGGAGGAAGAGAAGGAAGAAGAGAAGAAAAGAAAAAAAAAGCAGATAAGAAGAGGAGGAAGAAGATAAGAGGAGAGACCAGAGAAAGAGGAAGATCAGAAGGAGGAGGAAAGAAGAACAAAAATTAAAAAAAGGATACAGTCAAAGAATAATCTTTCTTTGAAACTTTAGTGGGGTTTTTCTCATGCAAGATGGCTTATAAAATTGTTCTCGCTGAATTGATGGAACACTTTTTTTTACAGTATGAATGAAATTACAGAGAGCTTATTTTTAAGCAGCCGATAACTGCTTTTCATAATCAAATGAGTTCTTGTTCTGACAAATGAGTATTTCTGCAAAAATATGTTCATTAGAAATAGAATTGCATGGACACAATTCAGTCAGTGAAGGAAAAAGCTTTAGAGGAGAACATTGCTAAATGAATGCTAATTTTATTTTTCCAGCATCAATGTATTTCAGATGGCAGCTATGAGCCTTTTTCTTCCCTATTTAACTAATGTTTGTGGGTTTTAGTGTACACCAAACAAAAACTCCAAGGTAAGAAATCTGTTTTTAACCATTATATGTACGTTTCTGTTTCAAAATAAGCACTGCAGTTATGATATTAAATATATTACATATGCATTAAAATTAACCTGTGAGGATATATTCCAATTTAAATAATTATGTTCATATTCTTAATCTTGGATCCATGGGATACTTGGCATTTTGCTGTTTTCTCTCTCATTTTTCTCCCCTACCAATGCAGGAAAGCAAACACAGACACTGAAAACCCTCAAAGGCATGCTCGCTGTTTGTTTTTTACTCTTATTTAACACATTATTATCTTGTTTATTTGAAAAATCTTATCTCGCAAAGAAACTCAAATGGTCATCTCATCTAAAAAAGAGATAGATCTGCAAACATTGGGGAGTATCAAGAAAAAGCAAAGAGAGAAGATCAATTCTTTAAGTCCAGAAAGAAATATAGTTTAGGTTAATTTGATTGTCCTTTTCTTAGCTATTAATTTGAGATTCCTGTTTGTTTGGCAGACAAGTGGAGGAAGAATTGTCCCAGTTTTTAAGATATTCTGTCCCAGGGTAAGCGTGAAGAGTAGCTGAACTTTTTTTTAGTCTGGAAGGGAGGATACAAGACAATTGTTCTTTCTCTGGCCATATAAAGAACCAGCATAGCTTTTTCTGTGACATGAACTTCCTCCTGGGGCTTGGAATAAAGAGTCATAAAGAAAAAGTAATTAATGCTGGAAAAAAACTTTGCAAAAGGAGATGGATAATTAATTCAACATATACAATGCATTGCAGCAAGGAATATGCAGTATATCTTTATTTCTGTTTTAGTAAGGTTGAATTGCAAAAATAACTTTCGAATTATAAGTTTCTTTTTGTTCAAGCGGTTCACTGGTGTATGAATGATGGACTCTCTGGATCATATGCTTACTGACCCATTGGAACTGGGGCCCACTGGGGAAGGAAATGGCACCCAAATTATGGAGGATTGCCTGCTGGGATCCATACGTATTAGCCTTCCTGAAGATCTTTTGGAAGATGTGAGTAGACATCCAAGTAACAAAACAAAAATATGAACCAAACAGTTGTTGTTATCTTCAGAAATATTAAATTAGAGAAGGTAATCATGATATATTCTGTAATTTAGTCAAGAAATAAACATTTTGTGTATCAATAACTGGAGCAGGATCATTTATTGAATAAGTATCACTTCCTCTTGTCTCATTCTTAGAATCATTTGCAAATTCAGGGAAATGGAGCAGATATTAGAATAATTGCTTGAGTTAAAAAAAAGAGACCAAGTGTCTATTTCCTTTACTATTTGAGTGACTCTTTTGGTACCTCTAAAAAATTCGGGTAGGGTACAAATGGAAAGTCCTTACCTGTGCATAACATCCAAAATGTAAATATACTGCTGTTGAGTTGATCATTCAGAAAAGTAATGTGATGCCTTTTTCTTTTATTTATTTATTTTACCAAATGAATAATTGTGCTTCCAAAGGTTCTTTGGGAAAGAACCTTTTAGAAGGGGAAATTGTTTGAATTTGGATTTTGCATAAAGTACTATCTGTCTGTCTGCCAATATTAGAGGCTCAACCTAATGACCAAATCTATCTTACCTTACCTCTTCCTCCTCCTCTTTTGTGTGTCCTGTCACAGATTTGTACCGTGGAACAAACTGTAACTGAAGCAGGCCTCTCCTAACTACTGTTTAGGAATGAGTTCAAAACAGATTTTCCCATGTATTTTACTAGTACTTCTATCACTCCTATTTTAGTTTATATTTGTCATGTTTTAATGAATATTTTATTGTATCTTTGCAAGCTCTCCATAGCTTCTAAGGGAATAAGTAGCATATGTTTTTAAAAATTAGAAAAAAAAATTTCTCTGATCTTTTATTCCATCTGTTATATTTTCTGCAGCCTGAGATCTTTTTTGAAGTTGTCAGTCTTTCAACCTGGCAGGACGTGCTGGTGGATTCACAGCGAGAACATTTAAAAAAGTTTTTGCCCCGCTTCCCGGAAAACAATCCCAATTTTCAGAATAATCTTATCCTGTCCCTATTTAACGGAGAGAACTTCCGATTTGGAAACCCACTTCATATTGCCCAAAAACTTTTTCGGGGTCAGTGACACTTTAACATATGTTTTTAGAATTCAGCTTTGTGCTTACCTTTAACGGCTTCTCTTGTTTTATACTGCATGTTAAAATTACACTTGCTTATGAACCATTCTTATATGGGACAGCAATATAAATATAGAAGATAAATAAATCTAGCTTCATGTTTGTGGAGTTTCTCAGTCATCCAGATCATGGCTGTTCCAAAGGTGCTCTAAGCTGAAGAAGCTTCTTGGATAAGAAGCAAAACCTCTTCAAAGAAAAACAAGAAAGTCCAGTTGCTTCTTGAAAAAGCACTTTTGGAATAAACCATTACAGATGCTAAATGATGAGTTGTTATTAACTAAGAAAGATGAATAACTTTGAATAACCTTTATGAACTGCTGCATAAGGTTGAACATATTGCTTAATGTTTCAAGGGTTTCCAGGTACTCTGTGTCCAGATGATATATGCTGTTCATTATTACATATTCGTGTTTCATCTTTATTCCAAGAGTTCAAGATGGCTTTCCTGAGAACTGTCAATTTTTTTATTTCCATCAGACACACCCTGGGACACAAATAAAACCAGTGGGTGTTTTAGTCACATTGTCAGTAGAGCTATTTTGATTTTTTTTAAAATTGTACACTGCAAATACCTTATTTGTCAAGGTTAGCTGAAAAAGTTAGGGACTTAAACATGGAGCTACATAGTCCCATATGTTGACTCTTTCACTGTCAGTGAGCAATCATGTATATCACTAAAGTCATTGCAGACATGTAATAATAAAATGTCCAAATTTCAGCAGCAGAATGTTTGACACGATCCTTGGACATTGGGTAGATTTTTATGATGTGAACAGGAGCATTCCTATCTTTTTCCTCAAAATCCAACAAAATGACATCTTCCAAATAGACCAGTCCCTTCCAGTAGCATCAGTGCTGACGAATTGGATTTTTCTACAGGATGGGAGATCTGATTTGGACAAACATTAAGTCCCTTTTGTCCTCGCTTTACACATGCAGAAATTTTGAAGAATGTTTGGGATCCTTAAAAATTGCCAGTTTTCTTTGTATTATAGCCTTTTCTACACTGGTTGGTAG
Source organism: Laticauda colubrina (assembly GCA_015471245.1). Lineage (NCBI taxonomy): Eukaryota > Metazoa > Chordata > Lepidosauria > Squamata > Elapidae > Laticauda > Laticauda colubrina. The sequence continues at coordinate 8,595,433 of BLBF01000059.1, read as the reverse complement.
GATTAAACAAAATAAAGGAACAACATGAATATTCTTCTTATAGATGGACATTTCAATCCTGAAGTGGTGAAATACAGACAGCTTTGCTTCAAGTCCCAGTATAAGCGCTACCTCAGTTCCCAGCAGCAGTATTTTTATCGATTGCTGAAACAGATTCTTGCCTCCCGGAATGTAAGTATTGGAAGGCACAGTTGTGAAGGTATAGTTGATCAAGGGTGTCAAACTCAAGGCCTCGGAGCCAGATCTGGCCTGCAGAATACTTAGATCTGGCCCATAGGACCAGGACCAGCCCACAGTGCCTCTCCCAGTGAAAATGGAGCTCAGGAAGGCTGCTTGCGTCTTCGTCGGCAGAGGGTTGCAGGAGGCTATTGGGGCCGTGGATGGAGCTCGAAAGCCCGTTTTCACTGACAGAGCACTTGAGTCACCAGTGACATTGGACTGGCCACACCCACCCCGGCCCCCCAAAGTTAAACAAAACCCTGACGTGGCCCTCAATGAAATCCCAAGTTTGACACCCCTGGTGTAGATCATAAACTCTGTGTCTGCAGTTAGGCTTGATCCCCCATTGCCTTGTAGAATTCTAGATCTCAAGAACAGTAAAACTAGATCCACAGACTTAATAAGGATGTAGCATCTGAAGTTGCCTTTTTCATGGTGTCTGTTTCAGCATCTGTTGGAACTTGCTAGGAAGGGGGGATCAGATCTGGCTGTGAAAAGGAAATGCTCAGCAGCTGCTTTTGCTGCTGAGGAACGAGATAGACGAACTCATCAGCGATACCTTAAAATCCTCAGGGAAGTTAAAGAAGAATGTGGAGACACCACCCTCTCCTCTGATGAAGAAGGTACCACTGGTATGGATTTGAGGGACTAATAATTGAAATCTTCAAGTAGAGAATAAGACAATATTTCTCAACTCGGGCAGCTTTAAGATGGGGGGACTTCAACTCCCAGAATTCCTCAGCTAGCAAGACTAGAGTTGAGTGGTCAACAGCGTTTGATATATTCAGGGCTAAGACAGTTAATTGTTGAGTGTATTTGCTGAAATTGTCTACATGTAGTATTTTTTCACATGTTTAAGGCAGGAAGTGTTTTTTGATCAGGGTTCTTCACATGTTGCTACTTTTCAGTAATGTCCCCTTAAATTTCCTGTTCAGCTTACAAAATAAGCCCATGTTTTTTGACCAAAGTTACTTTTATGGAACATTATTTATTTTGAAGACTGTTACTCTTTCTGTTGTTGTAATCAACTTACTAAAATAATATTGTTTCCTTAGAATTAGAGTGAGAAACAGATTTAATATAACATTCCTTGTTTCCTTGTGGTTTTTTTAGGGCGTTTATACGGTTCTAACTTTTCTGATTAAAGAAGTGAAACTAGATAGCTGATAGTGTCTACTGGTTAAAAAAACAGTTGTGCGTCCAGCATCCCTCTAGAAATCTGACTGTTTTGTATTTCAGATTTGAGTTCCTGGATTCCAACCTCTCCAGCCCACTGTTCAAGTCCTGCTCTTCCTCTCAGAGTGATTCCCACTTTATCAACCCAAGACATGAAAACAGCAGGTGTTGTATTCTTAAACCGTCTTGAAAAATTTATCCACCGGAAAAGTGGGCAAGATAACCACTTTCATTGAAAAAACTAGTTTTTCTAGTTTTTCTTTCTTTTAAAAAAGCTGTTTTGCAAAAGCAACCTTTCTTACTCTGTGAAGGACAGAGGACAGTTTTAATAGAAATACATAGACAATAATTATGAGCCATGGCTTTTGAAGAAGAATATTTGAAGAGAATAAATGTATAAAAAATAGTGTAAATAATTATATGTTTAATAGGAAGGGATGGGATAGATACATTATATGATTCATTGTGGTATAAGTTTATGTAAATATATTCATATTTTAATTATAATGGGTTTGTTGTCCACCAGATAAATTGGATTTTGGTGAGAATAGCTTGAAGATGATGCTAAAGAAACACCATGAAAAGCGCAAGCGGCAACCAGTAAGTTAAAAGGCAATAATATTTAGTTATTAGCACCATTTAAAGGAGTAAAGAAGGACACTAATAAGCTTGTGACTTCCTTTCTGTTGTGCTAATATGTACTCAAATATCTTAACCGGCTGAATGACATATTTATATATAGAGGGTTCCAGCTTAAATTTGGTTTGAGGACTAAAACTCGGAAGGGCTGTGCTTTTTTCTGTAGACCTGTGATCCTAGGTCTTTATATGGCCCTTACCTGAGTTGGGCATTTATCTCATCCCATCCAAGGTTGCCTAGGTGCTGCTTCTTGCTGGTTTCTTTTTGCAGTAAACCTGATTTATTGTTTGCTCTCATCTTCTGCATAGAATCACCCTGATCTGATAACAGGGGACCTGACCCTGAATGACATCATGACACGTGTGAATGCTGGCAGGAAGGGATCTTTGGCAGGTGAGTGAATCAGATGCAGCAAAAATGTGCCTTATCAAGTGATTCAAATGAAGCTTTTTTTTGCAAAGCTCCAAAAAGATCCATGAGAATTAAAGGCTATAAATCTTCAAGCAAAAAAGCAGAATGCCCAATACATTTGTAACCATGTAGATGTGTACAACCACAGCTGTTGTGTTCAATTAGAGCTGCGTCTTTTTGCATGTTCATTTTGGGATAAGTGCCACTGAACTTAGAATCTGCTTCCTGATAAGCATTCAAGTGAAGTCATACAATTAAAGGGATTTTTAATTCTTGATGCATAGTATAATGTTTAGGTTTCAAAATTATACATTGTTTTTAAAAACTGTTTTGTAACTTAAGTACACGTTTTTTTTCCTCTTTTGTTTTTTAAAAAAGCCTTGTTTGACCTTGCAGTCCTCAAAAAGAAGGTGAAGGAAAAGGAGGAGAAAAAGAAAAAGAAGCTAAAAGTGATTAAATCCGAGGCTGAAGATTTCTCTGAAACTCTTGGCAACTCTGAACTTCCTCCTGTTTCTCAAAACCCCTCCCCCATTCCTCCCCTGTGGGATCCCCCATCCCTTCCATCTGTTAAAGAAGAGTAAGTCTCTTCCAAAGGGAATGGCAATTGTATATGTAACTCCCCAAAATGTAAAATAGGTCAATAGTTATAATGAAGCCAGTTTTAGCCACATAGAGTTTAATCAACATGGAAAATATTTTGTTCCTGCTAGCAAAGTTTCAAGCTTACCCTGTTTCTCCAACAATACGGCCTCCCCCAATAGGAAGTCCCAGTATGTTTTATAGGCATGAAATGAAATTAACCCCCTCCCCCCAAATTAAGGCCTATATTAAAACATGCGAAATGGGGGGAAATGGTGGAGGCAGCTTGCTGTTAGGAAGTACTTTTGTTGCACACCCGGATATGGTGCTGCCTGCGTTGACCCCAATACAAAGTGTCCCACCAACGCCGAGGTCAACATCCAAGCCGTCACCGCCCGCCCGAAGATGCAAGGGGGGGAATTAAGTCACCCCCGAAAAGATGGCCCAGCCATTTTTTCGGGGCTCAAAAAAAAATAAGACCCGGCCTTATTATATGAGAAACACGGTAGTATGCCATACATCAATTCATCTGTTTTAGGTTGCAACCTTGTCAGATAAATATAAATATGACTTACGGTAAGGTACAGATACAGTTTAGGTCAGCTTTCAACACACATTGCAACATTATCTCCAATAACGGGAAAATTATTTGTAAATATATGTATACATTGACTTCAGATGGGAAAGCATAACACCTTTCTTTTGTTTTAAAGCTACAAATTGTGACTGAAAAAGCATCTAAGCATGCTGGGAGAAGTTTGGGATAAGTAAGGGAATGATATTTAGATAATTGAGTCAGTCACAAATTTATTAATAACTTCTTAGTTTTAGTATAGTAGAACCTCTGGTCGTGAACACTTCCATTCATAACCAAATCAGGTGTCAACCAAACTTTCTTACCTCTGGTTGCAAACAAATACTCGGGTGGAGACCAAACATAACCATGGCAATTTCTCTTTCTGCACGATGCCATTTTTTTTTTTACGCGCATGCCCTTCGGATCACAACCAAATCAGGTGACTGCTGAATTCATGGAACGGATTATGGTCATCACCGGAGGTTCTACTGTAGTTCTCCCAGATTACTTTATTGAGATACTATACCTTGTATTTGGGTATCTGGAATAATGTGTGTGAAAATGCTTTGAACACAGAGTGATATATCTGTATGATTGCTATGGTACTTGATTAATTAAGTTAAAATATACTTACCTTCTTTCCAAGGCCTCTTGAAGACATCAAGCCTTGTCTTGGAGTGAATGAAATCTCCTCCAGCTTCTTTTCTCTGCTTCTTGAGATCCTGTTGTTAGAAGGTCCTGCTTTTCTCTCAGTGGTAAGAGTTTGTTTTCACATCTCTAGATGCCTATCTAGATTTGGAATGATTCAGGCTGGAATTCTATAAGGTCAGCCTTCCAAATTCAGTGGACTCTTTTTGTGTTGGTCGCCTTTCCTGTTTTCCTCGCCCATGAACTGTTTTCAGCATTGGGGTATCCACTTACCTAGAATCAGGCATTGCCAGAAATTGAATAAATGAATAAAAAATATTGTCAGGGTTCTGGCAGTTACCCCATTTAAATCATGAGTCTCGAGCCAAACTTCCAAAACTTCAAAAGGATTTATTGGGAGTTAACATGTCTGGCATTGCTTGGGTGTAGCTGACTCTGAGACACATCATTCATTGTCACCCTTGAACCTGGTTTTCCCCCCACCCCCTGGGTGTATCGTAATTCATATTCTCCAGTGAGACGCATTCATAGCCAAGAGTCACCTATCATGCTCTCCAGTTAGAATTGTGCACAGCAAAAACTTCAGTCACCTAGTTACTGTCTTTGAAAAACTATTTATGGAATGCACTTTTGATTTCCAAGCTGCCACACTGCTCTTTCAAACCCCTCCCCCCCCCCCCCCTTCTGTTGGCAACTCAAATGACCTAGAAATATTTTCTGGGTTGACAAATATTCCCATGTGGAGGTAAGGTTCTTTATTGGTTTGGCAATTGAGATAGCCATGTATGACTCTGAGCTTCATACTGAATGTCAGGCCATCCACAGTTTTTGTAAGCAGTATAAATTCTACCTGTCATCTTGTTTCCTTCAGCTGGAAGATAAAGTCATGGACTGGCAGTCTTCTGCTGCTAGCACATTAAACAGCTGGTTCTCCTTTGCCCCCAACTGGTCAGAACTGGTTTTGCCTGCCTTGCAGTATCTCACTGGAGTCAGCAGAGGTGAGAGACACTGTTTTTGGTTACATCCAAAACAAGTGATTCCATTTACACTGGAATTCAGCAATTACTTGGTGCTCACTAAAAATTTAAGCTAGCTAAACAAGTGTTTTAAGATAAACAAGTGATGCTTATATAATTTGGTTAAAATTTGCTTACATCTAATCTGCCCTTGTCATTTGATTTTTTTTATACAAGCCACTTAATGTCAGGGTAGCAGTTGTCAGAATGAATACCTTGTTGATATCATACTTTTCTTTCTCTCAGATTCATTCACTTAAAACAATCTTGATCTTGAAGAAATGTGCTCAGAAACTTTATTCCACATTATAAAAAATAGAGATCAATATTGTTTAATCTGGGGGTTTCATGTTGTCAAATCTGTGTGGCTTTAGATACAGTAGTGAAGGAAATCTTTCACAAATTAAAAAAAAAATCTTATGCCTGGAAGAGTTGTGTTACATGTTTCCAGTTTTGTCTTGTACTACCATTTTCATGCCAGGCTTCAGATATTTTTTCTTGTGGATTGCTTTGCAATGGAAAATACAGATTTCCCAAATGTAGTGATGCATCCAGATACAGTTCATACTAGGAAAGAAATCCATAGATTCAATTACAGTGTTTTTGGATGGGGCATGCATGACAGTTTATAGAAGAACATCAATGAGCAATGAGCAATCTTCACATTTTCCATAGGTTGACCTTTAATCCAGTGCTATAATCTAAATGATTTAAAAATACATTATAGTCATGCCTAAATCTAATAAAATATTTTTTTTACAGATGCTTCTTCCAGTTTTTCTCCTTTTGTTGAATTCAAGGAAAAAACTCAGCAGTGGAAACTAATAGGTAAAGTAGCTAAGCTGCCTTCTGCACTCTTTTTCTTAAATTTTGTCATCCAGATAGACTTGTATCCATTTACTTTCTTATCTTTCCTCATTTCTTTTGTGGCGGAAATAAATACGAATATTATTTCCGCACTTTTCCATTCTTTATAGCAGAAGAATCAAGCAGTATGGGGTGGGCTATCCCAGCATCTACAATGTTGCTGTTGTAGCATATTAGTGGTAGATAATCTGTGTGGCTTGTTTTCTTCTCTAGGCTCTTCCCAAGATCATGAGAAGGAGCTAGCAGCTCTCTTTCAACTTTGGTTGGAGACCAAAGACCAAGTTTTCTTCAAGGTGCGACCAATATTTATTTCAACTGGCACAAGTCTAGCTAGTTTATCTGTCGTGTTTTACAGTCTTTCTTTCTCTTTGTCAGGACAATGAAGATAGTTCAGATGCTACCACACCAGTTCCCCGAGTGTGAGTATTTATGTATTTCAGAAGTCTTTTTAAAAAGTCAAACTTGACCTAAACCCGTAAAATCAATCTTAATAGTCAGTACTAAATACAGTCCAAGAATATTCATGCTTGTACAGTTATTAATGAGTAATTCTTAGATACATTTTTGTGCAAAAGTAAAAATAAATTTTAAACAATTCAAAGAACTATAACAATATTATTAGTGATGATCTTTTCTGTTTGTTGATGAATGATTTTCTAAAATTATGTTAATTTACAACCCAGTATACATGGAGCACAGATGTCTAGTAAACTAAGAATAATTTAGAATGATATCCTTTGCATTTATTAATCAGTCAAGTGTCTAAATAAATGTTTCCTCTTATCAGAGTGCTTAAAAATGATAGGCACTCCTGTATTCATAATGCTCAAAATTGGTTTCTGGCTTTCCTACAATTGGCTCACTTTTCTTTCCAATTATTTTCTCTTGACTTTCATCACCCTTTTTGATTCATATTAGTTTTAACAAGGTAGCCAGCACAGCTGCCCCCAAAAAAATCTTATCCTTTCTCATTATTAATTGCTGTCACTTGTTCTGAGTTTCTCTGTATAGTTAGTCCTCAACTTATGACTAGACATTTAAGTGATCATTTGAAGTTAAGATCTAGTTATGACCTAGATGTAAACTTCCAGTGCCTACCTCCGCCCAAGAGTCACGTAATTGCATTTTGGGCACTAAGCAACTGTCCCACATTTATGGCTGATTGCGGTGTCTTGCTGTCACGTGACTGTGATTTACATTTTTTGTGTGTGTTACTTCCAGTTTTCTGTTTAAAAAACCCCCAATGCAGACAACTGAGTTGCTTAATGGTCACAGTGTTCATTTAATAACCATAGTGGATTCACTTAACGACTGCCACAAACAGGGTTATGGAATTGGGCGTGGACACGTGGTGGCCCTCTTAACAACCCGCACAATTTACAACTGCAATTCTGGGCTCGGTTAACAGTCGCAAGTTGAAGGCTACCTCTAGTCGATCATTGAATCTCACACTGTTGCCTGTTTCAGAAGGACAGACTATATAGTCCGGCCTAGCACCGGAGAGGAGAAACGCGTTTTTCAGGAACAGGTAAGGATGGCAAGTATAGAAAAAGCTGCAGTTGGCAGGTACTGTTGCAATGATTCTTAAGTGCTTTCACCCCTTTTCCCAGCCTCCAATAACATCATTACCCCTACAATAAAACTGGTCTCTGTTGCTATCAAGCATCTTGATAGCAATAGCCCAAAACAGGTCTTTGAGTCACAGACAAGCCATTATAAATTGCTCCGTTATTTCCAGAATATGTCCCAATGACCCCCAGTTTTAAGAACCACTGCGCCATTGCTCTGCCTCCATTCCATTTTCCTCTGATTAAAGGGTTCAACATTTTGAATGTTTATTGCACATACAGCCTGTGGAAATGCTAAATGCACATATTTAAATCCTGCTGATCACTGTCAGCCAAGTCTTGGAATTTTCAGTGAAAACAAGTGGGATATTTTCATGTCAGCCCTTCAGAGAAAATAGATTTTGTCAAGCAAACATTAAACCTGAAAGTGCTTCAGACTCATCCGACAGGGTACCTTTTGTGGCAGAGAAAGACTTCTACCTGCATATGCCTGCATTTATATTATTTAAATATGATCAGTTACCATATTTACTATTAGATAGATAGACAGTCAGACAGACAGAAAAATTTTACACAAAGACTACATTTACAACATTTTTGCTGAAAACTGGCGTATACTTCTAGATAAGATAAAGATATAGAGGTAAAGAGAAATAGAGATAAGAAATATAGAAATATAGATACACGGTTAATAGTAAATATAATTGATCATATTTAATATAAGTGTAGGCATATGCAGGTAGAAGCCTTTCTCTGCTGTGTGTGCATATGTGTGTGCATATGGTTTTTTTTGTGTGTGTGTGTGCATATGTTTTTACCCACATTGCTCTGCTGTCATCTTCTGTGAATCTCTTATTTGGGTGTCCTTTATCCTTTTATATCTGCAGGAACGTTATCGATACAGCCAACCTCACAAAGCTTTTACCTTCTGTATGCATGGCTTTGAGTCAGTAGTGGGCCCAGTGAAAGGAGTCTTTGATAAGGAAACCTCTCTAAACAAACCCCGGGAACATTCTCTGTTGCGATCAGATAGACCTGCGTATGTCACCATATTATCTCTTGGTAAGTTGTGTGTGTGTGTGTGAGAGAGAGAGAGAGAGAGAGTGAGAGAAGGATAAAGTGTTTTCATATGGACCCATTGAATTTTGCAATGGGAGGAAATGAGCGATAACATAGCAGGGTAGAACTGAATTCGTTTCTAGTTCTAAACTACGTTGTAAAGCCATCTTGAAAATCATCTGTTGAAAGGTAGAATAAAATGATCCTCAATACATTATGTTTCTGAGTTAATTTTTGAAACCAGCAAATCACCATAGAGAGAAGATAGCGAGATGAATGTCGCCAATGCAGAGCAGCCTCGTAGCTTTAAGAAAGTTCCAGAGGAAAGCCAGATATTTAATGCTGCTTCATAGAGAGTCAGACTACAGGTAGTCCTTGACTTGTAATGGGATGCTTAGCAATTGTTCACAGATATGGACCTCCTCAGGGATACTTAGTTCTGAAATGTTGATCACCCTCCTCCATGATCAAATGAACACATTTGGGTGCTTGACAACCAGTTCCCATTTTTGGCCGTTTGCAACAACCTATAATCACAAGACCACATTTGCAACATTTTTGCTGAAAACTGGTATTGACTTCTAATTATCGGCAAAAATTGTCCCATAAAAATCAAATGGTTTGCTTAACAACGGATGCAAAAGTCATAAAATCAGGTCAGTCACATAAGTGAACCCTTCATCACAACCTTTGACTACAAAGGACAGGTTCAATTACAGTCATAAATTGTAAATACACACACCTGTGTTGTATAACTTAGCATTATCTGCTCTACCTGGCAGTAGCTCTTTTGTCCCTAAAACAAAGGTCTTTTCCAACATAGCTTTTGCGGACTGAAGGTTTCAGGCATCAAACCTTGCTCTGTGTTGTAGAAAGCATAATCCAGAAACGACCGATCGATTGATTGCTTATTGTACTCTATGACTATTATTAAGTATTGTACCTTATGATTATTGACTCTTGACAAATGTCTTTTATGTACACTAAGAGCATTTGCACCAAGACAAATTCCTTGTGTGTCCAATCACAATTGGCCAATAAAGTATAAAGAATTCTATTTTGTCTGTCAGGATTCACTAGCTCCTGAATAACAGCAAAAGAAGGACATAAAGTGATTCATCCTTTTGTGTCATATTGGTGTATAAGCCTTAGAAGACTTGAAAGTGGGAAATCCCTTCTTAGCCCCAAATAGGAAGATTTCGATCTTTTTTACAGGAAACGGGTCATATATTTGAATTTGAAGGAATGGAGAAGCATATAGAGAAGGAAGCTATAAGTTGAAATCATAACTGATAATAGTGTACAGGATTATTCTTGGAATCTGGATTGTCTGCATAACAAGAGGGCTGCCTGCAAAATTTCTCTAGGGGAAAGGAGAAAAGCTAAGTCCCAAGTGGGGCTGAAGTGGGGAAGCCTTCAAATAAAGGGGGCAAGAATAGCTCAAGAGTGACTACTTCAGTACTGGATTCTATCGGGACCCTGATTGAGTTTGGTCTTTTTTGGCTGTCTCAGTTCGGGATGCTGCAGCCCGTCTTCCAAATGGAGAGGGAACTCGTGCTGAAATTTGCGAGCTCCTGAAGGATTCCCAGTTTCTTGCTCCTGATGTCACCAGTGCTCAGGTAAGCTGGACGTGTTCGAGCCACCTTACTGGTGTCTCAGAATCCCCATAGATGTGTGTGTTTCTTCCAACTGAAAATAGCAATGCACTGCCACCATTTTAAAAGGCTGTAGTTTAATAGAATGTGAGTAGAGCTGCAGATTATGGTAGCTAATGGAGTCGTAAAATATGCTTTTATAAATTTTTCATTATTGCACCGCAGACATTCAGGGATACGTTACACTACTGCAACTGGGTTTTCTTAGAACTGAAGCATTAGCTTAAAAATGAAAATGTTAACAAGGGACTGTAGATTAACAAGGATATTCTGTAGATCAGAATATCCAAATCTATAGAAAATATGTCTTTTTCAATCCATCTTGCCTCTTAGTTTCGAATGGTTTGGGTATCCAGTTCCTACTTGTGGGACATATTTCTCATCCCTCAAAAACATTCTTTTCTGCACTTTCATAAGTCATTGACAACTGGTTTCTACATAAAGTCTTTTGCCCCCCTTAATTTCATGGTGATTCCTTTTCTTAGGTTAACACTGTGGTGAGTGGTGCTTTAGATCGTTTGCACTATGAGAAAGACCCCTGTGTAAAATACGACATTGGTCGCAAACTATGGATATATTTACACCGAGACAGGAGTGAAGAGGAGTTTGGTAGGTATTGGCTGGAGGGACCTAACAGCATTTAGTTCATTGTAATGTTGTCAAACATAGTTTGTTGCAAACATGAAGTCAGTCCTGCATCCATCTTCTTTCGTAACACACTCATTGCATTACAGAAATAAAAGGGGGAGAAAGCTGGCTGCTGCTCTTTGCCACAAAGTCTTTGGTTCCTCAAATGGACTATTTGTATGTCAGTATATAGTCAGTTCATGTACCCCATATACAGACTATATATAAACCAGCAGTTGCCAACCGGTGGGCCATGAGAAAATTTTGATGGGCCATAGAGAAATCTCACCCCCAGAGCACCCCCCAAAGCAATTAATCCAGGCTGCGCCACCCACATGGCCTGTGGGAACCCTCTCTGCCCACTCATTCCTTACCTGGCAAACTTGCCTGCTAAATTGCTATTTTTCCTTTTTTCAACCATCATCTGTTCTGCTGTGCCCGGAAATTTAAATCAGCTAGGAAACAGGAAATGGTTGGATTTGGATCTTCAGCTCTGCTTTTAAGCACACCCGAACCTCCCTTAGGACTGAAGTTTCTATTATTCAGTGCAGACTCACGGCAAGCAAATTTCATGTGACAGACTGAGCTAGCCGATAGCAGATAGATAGGTCACTGAATGATTCTGTGAGCAACTCAATCTGCCTTCCTGCTTTGTCTGCTTTTGGGTAAAAGTTGCTCTTTTTATATAAAAAAAATCAGTATTTATATAAATATTTATAATATTTACATACAAGCCATGCCCAGCCAAACACAAACACGCTTGACCACCAAGCCACACCCACAAATTAGGCCATGCCCACAGAACTGGTTGGTGGTCCCTGGGATTTAAAATTATGAGTTTGGTGGTCCCTGAGGTCCAAAAGGTTGGCGACCCTGATATAAGCCATTTATATATAGGGTACTCCATATATAAGAAGTGTATAAAAACTGGATTCCTTCCTTCCTTCCTTCCTTCCTTCCTTCCTTCCTTCCTTCCTTCCTTCCTTCCTTCCTTCCTTCCTTCCTTCCTT
>BLBF01000059.1:8569336-8583372 GCA_015471245.1 Laticauda colubrina | reverse complement strand
CTTCCTTCCTTCCTTCCTTCCTTCCTTCCTTCCTTCCTTCCTTCCTTTCCTTTCCTTCCTTCCTTCCTTCCCTCTGTTTATTGTAAATTTGGCCATTACTGAGAGATACTCACAATTTTCCTCTTGTTCTCTTTCAATAGCCATCGCTTGCTCATATTCATAATTTAAAGTGAAAGACATAGAAGCTGTCTATAGGAAGATGATTTCAAAGGATATCAAGAAAGTGCTTTTAGAACAGGGGTGTCAAACTCATATCGTTACGGCAGCATCACATGGCATATCGGGACTTTTTTCCTCCTTTGCTAAACCGGGCGTGGCCAGTGCGTGACGCTTCTGGCCTGTGGGCCGGGAATTTGACAGCCCTGCTTTAGAACATTAGCAATTTTTATGGATGATTCAACTGTTCAAGGCTGGCAAATGATGTCACTCAGCAGAGTGTGAATTTTTGGAAACACATGTGTATTTTTTAAGGCAAGGGCTGCCTAGGTGTGCATGTCTTTCAGCATCTGTTTGAGAACTGCTGCTGATTCCTTTCCTTCCAGAGCGGATTCATCAGGCCCAGGCAGCTGCAGCAAAGGCCAAGAAGGCTCTTCAGCAGAAACCGAAGCCTCCTGCAAAGACTGTAAGTTGCCTGGTGTAGTCTTTGGGGGCCAGGATTTTGAGAAGAATTATTTACCGCACTACCCTGAAGGCTTGGGTAGAGGTTGAGCTTTTTTTGGCCATATCCTGTTCTAATTCTGGCTACAAACAAGTATAAGTGGAACCTCCGGTCACAAATGCTCCTGTTTGCGATCAAATCGGGTGGTGAACAAAAAAATCCATCTGATATTTTAAATTTGGGTCACGATTCAAAAATCGGGTGGAGAATAAAATCGTAATGGAAAGATTCCCTTTTGGTGCCATTTTTTTTTAACCGCGCCAATGCACAGTCGGTTGTTCTTCCAAACACGACCTAATCAGGTTGCGATCGGATTCCAGGAATGGATCGTGGTCACGACACGAGGCTCCACTGTAGTTTGTATTCTCAGATGTGTCGGACCAACTCTTAATTTTGGGAAGACAAATCTGCAGGGAGAGAAGATAATTCCAGTGAGTCTGTGCTCCTTCACAGTCTTGATTTGATATGTAGATAAAGTCAGAGAAAAACATCCCCTTTGTCATTAGTCCCTGGTCCAAGCAGTTACATTTAAATAAAAATAAAAGCAAGACTTTCTGAGTTACTCCTGAGCTACTTAGGACAAGGGATGGGCATTAAAAACGGAAGCCACAGATTGTCCATTCAAATGTATGGATCAGTGGGGACATAAATGGGATTATTGTATCTTACTTCTCTCATGAACAATGCGGTTGGTTGCAGTCAAATATTTATGTGTAAAACAGCCAGTACAAAACCTTCTGTATATGATAAACAATAGGCTAAGGATAGAAAGTTGTGATTCCTTTCAGGAATTGCTGCCTTTTCCACTGCATAGAGGAGTTGCTGCTTGTTTTTTGTTCTTCCTCTCAAACCTGTGCAAAGGAAATTCATAAAGACTGAGTCTGCTCAGTGATTCATCTAGTGAAGCTCCACCTATAACAGGGGTCTCCAACTTTGGCCATTTTAAGCCTGGAGGACTTCAACTCCCAGAATTCCCCAGACAGCTTCTGGGCGTTGAAGTCCATCATGCTTAAAGTGGACAAGGTTGTAGACCCCTGGTCTATAATATATCAGTGGCAGCTTTCTTGGTTTTCTCAATTCCATCTGAAATTTTCTGGGGCTTGCACAGCTAGCATTTTAAATGCAAAGTGTTTGCTGTATCCCTGAAACGCAGATTTGGGGTTTTTTTTAGAAAGTCTGGGTTTTATTTCACTCTGTGACCTTGTGCAGATTGTCAGAGATAAATGCAGTGTGTGTGTCTGTGTGTGTTTCAAAGAACTAAGCTTCTTTCTTGACACTGTAGAAATCCAGCACCAAGGAGAGTTCGGCGAAAGGGGTGACCACCAGCATCTCCGAGCCCAGCCAGCTGAGCATTAGCGATTCCAGCATGCCACCAACCCCGGTAACTCCAGTGACGCCTGCCGCGCTCCCTTTGCCAGCGATGCCGATTTCACCCCCTCCTGTCTCTGTGGTTAGCAAGAGTTTGTCTTGCGTTGCAACAGAGCCAGCAAAATCCAGCCAGAGGTAACTCCTTTGTACATCTTGATAAAAAGTTGGAGCGGGTTGGAAATATCTCCAGGCAGAATAAGGATAAGGCAGGGGTAGGGATTAAGAGAGGGTGCTAGACGGTTTAAATCTGCAAAGAGGAGGGAAAATATAAACCACAACGTTGCCAGATTTCTTGGTTACAATCTTCTACAAGTGATTCCTCCAGAGCATAGCAGGTGACATAAGAATCGGGACTGTTTGGGAAAACATGGTTGAGTCAAATGGTCTGGTTTGATTGAAGAATGCAGAAATATTGGCAGGCTTTCTAAGCTATTTGGGGAAATGTCTTTGAAGTAGTGTTCAAATGATAAACAGTTTTTGTAACTATTGTTTTTTTTGTTTTGTTTTAAAGAAAAGAAGGACATGTGTTATATCACTGTATTTTGAGCACTTGATCCAGTTGAAATTCTGTGTTCAAGGTTCTTTCTCTCTCTCTCTCCTCATGAGAATTTTTTGGTTTTTGTTTCATTGTTGTATAGCATCCTTTTGGTATCTTCTCCCACCATGCCCCAGCTTGGGACGTTGCTCTCCACCCCACAAAGCACTCAGCCTCAGCCTGGATCTCAGCTGTCAACCCCGCGGACAGCTGGCCACACCACTTCCTCAGGCCTTCCTCAAGTTCGAGTAGTTACAGCTCAGACTAGCCTTCCTTCTCTGTCTCAGCCAGCCCAGGTGGTAGCACAACAGCAGCCATCTCTAGCCTCCATTCCTCAGATCCGGGTTCCTTCCACTTCTGTGCAGAGTAAAGTATTCTCTCAGGTGAGTAACAAGTGTGAATGAGCACAGGAGTTATTAATCTTCCTTCCAGGTGACCTCTCCATCACTACTGAACGTAGATCCACCTCTGTAATTTTACATTGAACAGCAGTTGAGCAGCAGTTGTACACAGTATAATTCAAGGCATCGGAACTATAGTACCTAAATAAATTACTACTTCTTTCTCATGCCTGCAAAAAAGGGGAATAGGTGTAGATGCTTCCTGTGTAAAAACTTAATTCCCTAAATGACATCATAGAGCTGTGATGGTGAACCTATGGCACGCGTGCCACAACTAGCACGCGAGCAGCAGGCAAACTTACCTCACTGCGCATGCCCACGCCTCATAGCTGATTTTTTTTTCGGTTGGTTTGAGGCTTTTTTCGGCCTCCCAGAGGTTTGGAAAAAGTCTCTGCAAGGCTTCTCAAGCCAAATTATAGGCCCGTTTTGTCACTTCCTGTAATACCGCAGAGGCTTTTTCCAAGCCTTCGTGAGGCTGAAACAGGCCTCAAACCAACCGGAAAAAAAATCAGCTGTGAGGTGCAGTGCAGGTAAGGGGGTGGGGATTGCACGCATGCACAGGGGGCATGGGGAGTGGGGGCATGCATTGCATTCTGGGTGCTGGCACGCGAGTACGGGCATGCTGGTTCGCTCGCAATTTTTGACACAAGAGCCCAAAAATGTTAGCCACCACTGCCATAGAGACTTCCATTTTCACGAAATCTTTGGTGGATCTTCTTGCTGAGAAAAGCAAAATATACTTTCTCTTGGGACTAGCAAGTTCTCTGGAGACAGGAGAGTTCTTAACTTCTGCTGGAAGAAATCCCATCTCATTTTAGCCTTTTTAAACCTATGTTTTTCATGGATAGACTTCTCTTTCCCTGTTCCCTTTGGTAGAGAAATGGGATTTACCGTATATACTCGCATATAAGCCGATCTCGCATATAAGCCGACCCTTAAAAAACTGCCCCCAAATGAGGAATTTTGCAAAAACTCACATATAAGCCGACCCCCAAATCTTTTAACATCAGACATGGGTATATTTTAATGAATTTTACTACTGCAAATGCAAAGAAACTGGACACAAAGTTGCATGTGACGATCGCAAACACGAAAGCAGTCACATGAATGAATGACCAATCAGAGCGTGTTATGATCCGGTGGTAGAAAAAGCAAAATGGAGGCTCCCAGAGTAAGAAAAATGTGTAAAAAAATGGAAATATCAATGATATTGCGTGATCTGAGAAGTGGCGTCATGTCATCATGTCGTTTGGGTGAGATCAGATTTATGCACTTATAAGCCGACCCCCAAATTTGGGGGAAAAAAAATTGCGTTTTAAAGTCGGCTTATATGCGAGTATATACGGTATTCTTAAATCTTGTGGTTTTTGAATGTCTAGACCGGTGATTATCAACCCTGGCAATTTTAAGATGTGTACACTTTAATTCTTAGAATTCCCCAGCCTGCCAATAAGACTGGCTGGGGAATTCTGGAAATTGAAGTCCACACATCTGAAAGTTGCTAAAATTCAGAAACGCTGGTCTGGATCATACATGGGGGAAGATGGGAGATAGATCTTCAGCCTCTGAACAATTTTAATGTTGTCACCAGCAAATAGATTCCCCAAAGCACAGGAACAGCTATGAGGAACAACTTCCTTTACAGAATGTGAGCAGTTTGTGTTGTCTGTGCTTCATTATCTGCAGTGCTAAAAAAAAAAAAAAAGAAGACTGAGTATGTGTGGGTTTGTCTGAATTCAGTTACATTAGCTGAATTGGGAAAAAATATTAAGGAAGTGAGTCACGGACTCCAGTCATCTCTTACATGTGCTATTTATTTTCTCAAGTAAGTCACAAAACAGAAGAATTGTTCCAAGTGCATATTGGACTAGAAAGGAGTCCTGACAAGAATGTCCATATTTTTGTATTTGGAGTAATAAGAGTGATGGCTACCTTAAAATTTTTGGTCACAAGTAGAGCAATTTAAGGCAGAAAAGAATGGCATTTAGATGGCTATGCAATTGTTATGATAATGACTTCTTCTCCCCCTCAGGCTGTCATGACTGTGCCAGTGAAAGCTCAGACCAGCTCAGTCCAAGTACAGAGGACAACTGTTGCTGTAACTGGAGCAGCCAGCATCACTGGGACAGGGATTCCTGCAACGCCTGCACCCACCCCTAAGCCAGCAAATAGTTCTCCAAACAGTGCAGTGCCCAACCCTCCCACCACTCCGTTGACCTCCTCTGCTTCTTTATCATCTTCCTCCTCATCCACCACTGTCCTCCAGAACGTTGCTGGCCAAAATATCATTAAACAGGTGAGGATCTGCACTCTGCTAAGCTTACTTTACTACTAACTGTGCCCCTAGGAAATTCACCAGCCACGCCTGGTTTATTAAGCTCTTGAATTTATTCAAATAAAAACACATAACTACTTCACACCCTCCTCACAGACATAGCTTGAAAAGGAAGGAGATGGTAGAATGGAAGAGGAAATTCAGGCTTCTGGCAGCTGTGTTATAAACTAGGAAATAGATCTCAGGAGTCTACTCAGCCTTGAGAGATTGGCCTGTTGCCCATTAATTTGCCTGGTTTTTAAAGACCTCTGAGCAAAGGTTTTGATCCCTGGAAGTTTGGTCTTCTAGCCCTGTTTAGTTGGCATGGCTACACACAATATAACCAGTGTTGCAGGCATGGCTACAGACAATACGACCAGTGTTTCTTGAAACAGAAGTTCAAATCAGTGCCTGTTTTGCTTTGCAGGTGGCTATTACTGGACAGTTAAGCATGAAGAACCAGACTGGGAGCAGCCTCCCGCTAACCACATCCAACTTCCGTATTCAAGGCAAGGATGTTTTGCGTCTGCCTCCGTCCTCCATCACCACCGATGCCAAGGGGCAGACAGTTCTCCGCATCACTCCAGACATGATGGCCACCTTGGCCAAATCTCAAGTCACGACCGTCAAACTGACCCAAGACCTCTTCAGCACAGCTGCCGGCACCGGGAGCAACCCTGCAGGGAAGGGCATCTGCGCCACTTTGCGTGTGACCTCAAGCTCCATCCAGTCCTCGGACTCCCCCGCCAAGACCAGCACGCCCAACACCTCTGCTTCATCCGGTGCTGCTGGACCAACCGTGGTCAAAGTGACACCGGACCTGAAGACAGTGGAGTCTGCCGGTTCCGCCTTCCGACTGATGCCTGCTCTGGGCATGTCCGTGGCAGACCACAAGGGCAAATCCATGACCACAATCACATCCTCCGAAGCCAAGCCAGCAGCCACCATAAGGATTGTGCAGGGCATGGGGGTGATGCCTCCCAAACCTGGCCAGACAATTACAGTAGCCACTCATGCCAAGCATATGCCCTCTTCTTCAATCAGCATACCTGGGACTGGCCATACCTCAGCTGTTTCTCTGCCCACCATGACGGCTTCTGTCTCCAAGGCAGTTGCTGTGGTCTCAGGGGCGGCAGGGACACCCATATCTATAGGGCCAGGAACCTCCACTGTGCGACAGGTGCCTGTGAGCACCACAGTGGTTTCCACCTCCCAGCCAGTAAGTAACTCCCTGAGATGGGAAAGTATCCACTTTCTTACTATTCTGGTTTCTTCCATCATTAGGAATTGTTTACAAGTGCCACATGGAAAGGTCATATGTATTGCGATGGTTTCGGGTTTTTGCAAAAAATTTGGGGAAGACGGCTTTCAGGGGGAGAAAAAAAAAAAAGCACTTTTGGGACAACCGTGATCTCGAAGACTGAGAATCTCAGATAACAGATAATCAGAGTTGCAAGGGACCTTGTAGGTCATCTAGTCTAACCCCCTGCCCAAGTGGGAGACCCTACACCATTTCTGACAAATGGCAGTCCAATTTCTTCTTGAAAGTCACAAGTGATTGTGCTCTCACCACTTTGAGGGCAAGCTGTTCCGTTGGTTGATTGTTCTCACTGTCAAAAGGTTTCTCCTTATTTCCAGCTTAAATCTCCTTGTCCAATTTCCACCCATTATTCCTTGTCTGGCCTTTTATGTGCTTTGGAAAATAGATTGACCCCCTCCTCTCTGTGGCAGCCCCTCAAATATTGGAAGACCGCTATCATGTCTCTTTACTGGAATAGCCAAGCCCAGTTCCTGTAACCGTTCTTCATATGTTTTAGTCTCCATTCCCTTAATCATCCTGGTTGCTCTTCTCTGTATTTTTTCTAGAGTCTCAACATCTTTTTTATAGTGTGGTGACCAAAACTGGTTGCAGTACTCTATGTGTAGTCTTACTGAGGCTTTATAGAGTGGCATTAGTGCCTCCCTTGATCTTGATTGTATCCCTTTGTTAATGCAATTTAGGATTGCATTAGCTTTTTTTGGCGGCTGCTGCACACGGTTGGCTCATCTTTAGCTGGTTGTCCACTAAGACTCCAAGATCCCTGTCACAGTTACTGCTATTGAGCCTGGTTTCACCCAGTCTACATGTGTAATTTTAGTTTTTTTTGGGCTCCATAGACATGTGGATAATCTATAGGGCAGAAGAAACGGTACGAATAATTTCTGCATCTTATTTATTTCCCAGGGGAAACTGCCTACCCGAATCACCGTGCCCCTCTCGGTCATCAGCCAGCCTGTGAAAGGCAAGAATGTTGTGACTGCTCCCATCATCAAAGGCAACCTTGGGGCCAAGTGAGTAATGCAGGAGGGATTGGGAATCTCTCAGTAACGAATTTCCTAGGGCTGTAATTAGGTCACTGGAAATCCAACAAAAAAGAGGATTGAAAGTCCTGAAAGGTCCTGCTAATTCTTTTAGCTGCTGAAAACATTATAGAGTGAAACCTCTGCCTGTAAAATGGGTTAGGTAGTGTCCAGTTTGATGTGTTTTTTTTTTAAAAAAAGAAATTCCTAAATGATAGTGAATGTTGCATAGCATCCTACTTTCTTTGGCTATCCCCATTTTTCCCCACTCTAAATTGGTGAACTTCTCACCTGCTGCTGTGACTATTGAAAGGTAATCCTTACATAAAACATAAAAAGTTTTCAGAGTGAAAAATCAATTACTGTATTTGGTTTTTTCCCATTAAGTTCTCTAAAGCACAAAGTGAATTTCCTTTTCACTCCTTCAGCCATATGGCTACTGTGTTTCCATAAAACAGTTCCCTTTGTAGGGAAATGTGCAGAATTATTCTTTTTTTTTTTTCTAGCGTTTTCCCCATAGATGTCAGGTCCACTTTTTTTAGATCAACTAAATGTTATTCCATTGGTTGTGACAGGAATTGACTCACCGGCTGTCGCCTGAGCTGTGGGCTAAGAACGATTGGCCCAATGTCACCCAGCCGGCTTTCATGCCAAAGTTTCCTGGTTTTTAGCCTGGAGGCTTAACCCCTACCCCAAATCAGCCCTCGTAGTGAAATGTGCAGAATTCAGCTCAGATCCTGGAAACACATACTTTAAGGCACTACTAGAGGGAAACTGATGTTTCTTCCTAAAGCAAGTGAACAGCAACTCTTTCCCTGCTAGAGATGGTGCTAGTTTGGTAAAAAAAACAGCTTTCACAAGTTAAAACTCTGGGAGACCTCCCTGTGAAATCGAACCCTTCTTGATGTTCTTGTAAAGTATTGGGAACCTGGAGGCTGCAATGACCAATGTGAAAAGCCCAGTCTTGTGCAAAGGAGTCTATCGCCTTCTGCCTCCAATCTCCCCCTGACTTCTAGATGGCTTTCTTTCCATAGCATTAGCGGGTTGGGGCGGAATATCATCCTGACCACCATGCCAGCCGGAACAAAACTGATTGCTGGGAACAAACCAGTGAGCTTCCTGACTGCCCAGCAGTTGCAACAGCTTCAGCAACAAGGACAGGCTGCCCAGGTAAGGAACCCCAATCACTCTCTTCGCGGCTTGGGTTTGAAATATCACCATCGCCTTGACGGTTGCAATTAATTTTGGGGTATGATTTATTCATGCACTTAAGAGAGTGCTTTGATCAGAGGTTGAGGATTTGAGGGACATGGGTGAGGCAAGCTTTCAGTAAGAAATTTGGTTTAACAACAGACTTTCCCCCTAGTACCATGAGCCATGGGTGACGCAGTGGTTAGAATGCAGTACTGCAGGCTACTTCTGCTGCTGGCAGTTCAAATCTCAGCAGGCTGAAGGTTGACTCAGCCTTCCATTCATCTGAGGTCAGTAAAATGAGGACCCAGATTGTTAGGGGCAAGAGGCTGACTCTGTAAACTGTTTAGATGAAGACTATAAAGCACTGTAAAGCAGTATATAAGTCTTAAGTGCTCCTGCTATTTTCCTTCCTCCTTCCCTCCCTCAATCCCTTCTTTCCTCCTCTCCCTTCCCTTCACAGTGGTTAGAATGCAGTATTGCAGGCTAACTCTGCCCACCACCAGGAGTTCGATCCTGACCAGCTCAAGGTTGACTTAGCCTTCCATCCTTCCAAGGTCGGTAAAATGACCCAGATTATTGGAGGCAATTATGTTGACTATGTGAACCACTTAGAGAGGGCTGTAAAGCACTGTGAAGAGATGTATAAGTCTAAGTGCTTATTGCTGGTATTGATATTTTCTGGGATGTGGGGGAGATTTCTCATCTCATTGTCCTGTTCTGTACAGGTGCGGATTCAGACCGTTCCAGCCTCCCATCTCCAGCCAGGAACAGTCTCTGGCTCTACAAAAGCGGTATCCACTGTAGTTGTCACGGCAGCCCCATCTCCAAAACAGACCCAGGATCAGCTGTGAAAGTGTCAGCAGGATTATATATTTTTTTCAACTAAGTCTCTAGATCTCTTGCGCCATTTTCACCTGAGTAGCTCAGGTGGGACTTTGTGATGTGCAGGTTGGTTCCTAATGCAGCTCGAAGCGTCTCTGGTCGTCTCTCTGAATTATCAGCTCGTGTTGGTGGGAATGTCTATTTCTACAAGGGATTCTAAACGAGACAAGAAGAAGAATGGGAGCGTTGGCAGTAGTGGACACTGGATTGGACTTTCCGCCATCTGGATTGTTACTGTTTGTTCCCAATGTTTTTATCTGTTCTGTGTACGTATATGACTGCTTTTGGGTTTTTTTTTTTTTTTTTTTTTTTGAGATCTGAGACCACTTTAGGTTGATGGTCTTTCTTTCTGCGTGCGGATGTTTCTTCCGCCTGCACCAGGTTGCACAAGAAAATCTCATACGCAGGTGAGCTAGTTGTGAATAAAGCTGAGAGTTAAATTCTTTTGTTCCCTCTACCCCATTTTTTAAAAATGTTGGTGGCCTTAATGGGACAGGAAAATTGCTTCTCAAAATCACAGGTGAAGCCAACTCACCCAGAGCTTGGTGAACACTTACCTTCGGAGTCTCCAAACTTGGCAACTTTTAAGACTTGTGGACTTCAACACCCAGAATTCTCCAGCCAGCAGAGCAAGAAGGGTCCTATGTCTTGAGTTAGAGTTGGCTGGAGAATTCTGGGCGTTGAAGGTCCACAAGTCTTAAAGTTGCCAAGTTTGGAGACCTCTGACTTACCTGCTCACTTCAGTGGACATTAGCCTAACTGTTGATTTTTATTACTTTTTGAATAAAGGTTACCAAACTTTATGAACAAATGTCTGCTATCAGCTCAGCTATATTACCTGACCTGTTTTGTTTTATTGTAAGGGAACATTTTTCAAAAGTGATATTAAGCGCTGAAATGAATATCTATTTGGTTTGTATTTCTGCTAAGAGAAAAATGCCACGTCTATGAACCGCAATAGTTATTGCATACCATGTTCACAGTTTTGCATGGTCTTGTTTTTTTTTTTTTTTTAAAGTCAAGAGAGTTACTAGCTATTATAAAGTCATCTGACATTAAAATCAGATGTTAATCAAGTGTATTTTACTTTTTTGCCATAAAATGGGAATCCAAATATAGCTTCTAGTTTGGGATGCAAGAATCAGAAAAGTTGGAAAAACATAACAAACAATACACTGGGGGTTTGAAAACGGCACTTTGTTCGATTAACTAATAATGAGACTTGTAGAATTTGGCATTTTCTGTATGTTTAAATGAAACAGTATAGTAAAATGCACGTAATTCAGAAGAAATATTTTGGATCTTATAGGAGCCCAGAGCAGTTCTGGTAAGCATGCTTGTCTTCAATCATGCCTCTGCCAGACCCAAGAGGGGAAAAAAAGATGCCATTGTTTTCATGAATCAATCATTAACATAATTTGCTTGAGGCAGCTCTTAAAAGCATCCTTGCCCTGAAGTCTGAAGAGGTGTGAATGCATTGTTAAAGGGGCAGCGGACAGGTGCTGTATTCACACAAGAGCCAAAGCACTTCTTTAAAAGAAGTTTCAAAAAGATCCCACATAAACCTTGAAAGAATGCACAGGCTTCGAAATAAAGGGATGAACAGACATTTATTTGCCTTTAATGGACCACCTTATTCCACAGTCTACACTCTATATAGATATCTTAAGTATCTTAAGGTCCCCAAAAAGTAAGCTAATTTGCAGCAGTTGAGATTTCACTTGGTTGAGATGCAGAAGAGGTATAGGATCTCCTGGTTAAGCACAGGGCTGGACTAGAAGACCTCGAGGTCCCTTCCAGCAATATTCTAATTCAAATTCTGCCCCCCATAGCCATGAAGGTCAACTTCTTGTTACAGTTTTTTCTTTTCAAGCTTTTCTAGGTCAGTTTGGTTGACTGGCTTGCTCTTCTTACTAACCAGCTTTTCCTTCTTGGCTGGATATTTTTCTCACTGGATTTTAAACCCTCCAGGTGGCAACATGTTCTGGTGTAATGAATACTTGGGATGATGTAAAGATAGTGTAGGGCATCCTGATGGACTCACTAGACAGTGAGTCTAGTGGACTCGAGACTCACTGTGTGAGTGAGTGGACTCACTTTCAGTAAATAACACCATTCAGTGATTCTGTAAAATTGCTAGGAAACACAATGCTGTCACTAAGTTTTCCATTAATTATGCCACTTGATGCTGAAGTTATTCTTTATATGTTTAATACATTGTGCTTTTCATTCAGGTACTTGACACTATTTCTCCCATAGACTAGATACTTTTTAAACTAAATACATATTGAATTTCAGCAATGTGAATTAATATTTTAATTTCATTTTCCTAAGAAACACCTTTCTCTTTCAACTCTCATCTCAGCATCTATCTTTATATTTATCTATATCATCTCTATCTTCCATCATCTATCCTCTATCTTCTATCCACCTATCCATCCATCTCTCTCTCTCTCTCTCTCTCTATCAATCCAACCTCTCCCTCCCTACCTGAGATTGTTTTCTGGGCATCTTTGTGATTTGGCAGAAATTTGTCAGTGTTGCCTGTCTGAATATTTTAAATTACTGGCTATTTTTACTTCATTGCTCTGGCCTTTTAACCTTAGAGGCTCTGCTCAAGAGGGCAACAGCAGAAATGCTAGGATTGCAACTCCTCAAATTCTAAAACAAAAAACAACACCCCTCCCCAGGGTTGAATGGATAGCTTCAATTCTGGAAGCCAATCATTCCAGAAAGAGCACCGGTTTTCCTGCCCATCCAAACTGTCCTGTCCAAATCAAAGTTCAAGGTTGCAACTGTTTGCTCTACTGGGACTGCCCAGTTCTTAAAACCACCTATGTTTTCTCCAGACATACATTTTCCTGTCAGTTCCCTCTGGAAGCACATTGCATTAGCCTACCCCAAAAATAACAAGAGATCTCCCTCCCCAGTTTACCACATAAACTACACTTGGCTAGATTCCCACAATATGTCAAGGCAACCAGTAGACCGTATTACCAGGCAGGGTTAGAATTGACCAAGGCACAACCCAACCCCATGGTAGCCTGTGCTTTTAAGATCAGGGGGTCTCCAAACTTGGCAACTTTGAGACTTGTGGACTTGAACTCCCAGAATTCCTCAGCTAGTCTTGCTGGCTGGGCAATTCTGGGAGTTGGAAGTCCACAAGTCTTTAAAGTTGCCAAGTTTGGAGACTCCTGCAAACCACAGCCACCCCAAATAAATCGGCATCCATACCAGACGTGTGGTTCCTTTTCCATTCCATCGATGGTTTGTCCACCATCCCATTAGCTTATTTCTAAAACTACCTTTTACCAAATACCTGCATTGATTTTGTGACTCTGAATCCCACCCTTTGTGGTTTATTCGAACCATCTCCAAATCACGTGAGCCCAGCAGAGGCAAACCCTCTGGGGAAGTTAAATCAGATTTGTATCTTGGTTAAGGCGCTGGTGTTGCATTCTAGTCCTGCCTTCGGTCTGAAAAGCCAGCTGAATGGACCTCACAGGGTTGTTGCTGGGAAAATAGGAGGAGGAAGGAGCATCAGGTATATTCACGCCCTCGAGTTATTTATAGAAAAAGGAAAGATTTGAACAGATCTTTTAAAAAATACGTTCCTTCTTGGGTTGCCCATGGAAGAACTGAAGAGTCAAGGAAAACACAGGCAACATGGGATAGAGGACCAGGCTAAGGAATCTGGGGTCTCTTATCAGCTGAACCCAGCAAGAAAAGCTCCAGGTCCCACAGGGTTCTTCAGTCTATAAGTGTCCAGTCTGGAGTAGCTCTCCTTGGCAGCCCAGCAAGTCCCTCCTGCCAGGAGCCCCTCCTCGCCTACCAGCTCTTCCTCCATCCCTCAGAGCTCTCACCGGAGCTGGAATATTCAGCAGGTTCTGACCAGTTCGGTGGCGGACATTTTGAGTAGTTTGGCGAACAGGCAAATGCCACCTCTGACTGGCCCCGCCAACCCCATCTCTTCTCTGCCTCCCGAGTCCCAGCTGATTGGCTGGTTTTTTGGTTTCCCTGCACAGGAGAACAGAGCTGGAAAGCAGGTTAGTGGGTTGGGGAGGGAATGGAGATTTAGCATCACTCACTTTCAGCTTCCCCCACCTGGGCAAGGGGAAAGGGCCTCCTTTCACTGCTACTCACATGAAGAAACAACCTAGAACTAAGGAGAAACTTTCTAACAATGGGAACAATTAACCAGTGGAACAGCTTCCCACCAGAATTCATGGGTGCTCCATCACTGGAGGTTTTTAAGAAGAGCCTGGACAGTCAGTTGTCTAAAATGGTGTAGGGTCTCCTGCTTGAGTAGCGGGCTGGACTAGAAGACCTCCAAGGTTCCCTTCC
>BLBF01000059.1:8539458-8565060 GCA_015471245.1 Laticauda colubrina | reverse complement strand
AGCCAATGGCTTCCACAAAAACAAAATCACCAACTTGATCCACAAAAACACACCAAGACATAACAGAGACCTAGAAGATCAACAGATCCATGGAACATCATTGGACGGATTGACAGCAGATTCTTTGAAAAGAAAGAGAGGAAAATTGAATTGACTGCAATATATGAATGATAAGTTTCTGGAGGCAAAGTGGGGGCCTGCATTTGCTGTAGCAGAACTCAGAGGTGGGAATTGCACTACCAGTGCGTTTCCCATCTAGTATGAGGTGAAAGTGTTCACATGGTGACCTAAAATACTCTGATGATGACAGGTTGGTGGTTAAAGTTTTGGATACAACTGCAGCAGAAGACAAAAAAGTAATCCGTAAACTGAAAATAATGTTGAGCTCTGAAATTTGTTTTGGAAATTAGTTATATTGCAGTATGGGCAGTGTGAAGGATGCCTATTCCTAGGATATTTCCAGAATTCTTTCCTTTCAGGGTGGGATTGGCTTGACTTTGAAGAGTTGGAGATTGGCTCCAGATCATTTCAACTTCCTGTTAGGGGATGCAGAACCTTTTCCTCCCCACACTGAAAATGCAATATTTCCAGTAGGTCACCTTCTTATTCCTGTTCTCTCAGTGGAGAAAGATTTTAAGACTGTTGTACATGTTTTAAAACTGAGATAAACTTATGTACTAGGATGGGTAAACCTCAGCTTTCAGTTTCCTCTTCTTAGAGATTTGCCAAAATGTAAATCTATGTGTCTTCTGCTTGGAGTGATATAAGACATTTTCTTTTTAAGAAAGCATGGTTTTTATTGGCCAAGGGTAGTTTAAATTAACTAAGTTATGGATTGCCTTGACTCTTCAGGATGGGGCAGACTAAATGTCCATGTGTATAAAGTTAATGATATTGTAAAGGATTGGGATGCAATTTGGATCTTTCTTCAGCATCTTTGGTGATGTTGCTGTCCATTCTTCTCTGATTTATTGACTGAATATTATTGGAGTTGAGATCCTATCTATCAGGCAGGAAGGTTATCATAAATAGTTTTAAGGATCTGTTTTAATTGGATCAGATTAGTTCTTGGATGAGAAGTCATAAGATCTCAAGATTCTGGGCTGGACTGGGAAGTTAAATATTCTTATATCTTGGTTTCTCTTAGTCATATGATCAATATTCAGTAATCAATCCTAGCAGGAAGATAAGATGAAACTAAGTGCTTAGGAAATAAAGCAAGATTTATATTCAAACATTAGGAGTTACCTCATGATTTTTGATTGAAGGCCAAAAATTAGAAGTCTTGCAGCATCTTTTCAGACACTGTATTAAGAGGCTTTCATGATCTACAGCTCACTTCATCTGGTACACAGAGCAGTTCCATGGATAGGGTAAGGGTAGAAGTAATGCAGATGCATTTTACATGTGAGACTGATTATTAATACTTTATCAACTGTTGATATGAAAATGAATGGTAAAACATTAAGAGTTTAAGGTTAGCTCTTACTTAGAGCTGGTTGGGATAGGGGAAAAACAATCTGTATGTTTAGGAACAAGATTTAACGTAGATTTAATCTTGTAGTAGTGAGCCCTTCTCACCAATGCATTCAAACAAAGTAGGTGTCAGCTAGAAAGATACTCCTTTGGTCTTTTTAGTTGGCAGAAAAAGGGAGTGGGGAAAAAAAACAGTGCATTCCTTAAGTGCCTAGATAATCAACCTGACAGACCAAAGTGGTTCGAGCGCAAGGATATTACTAGAGAGCATGATTGATAACTCTTGGGGATGGATGTGTCCCATTGGAGAATATACATCCAGGGTCAAGGGGGAAATGAATGATGTATTTTAGTATCGGCTGTATCCAGCCAACACCAACATGACCACTTCCAATAAATCAATTTTCTTTTCTCTGAGATGCGGCTAGAGACTTATGATTTGAATGGGGCCGGATTTGTTGGAATCCTGACAGCAGGGGCGTCAAATTCAAGTCCCGAAGGCTGGATGTGGCCTGAGGGGTGCTTACATCTGGCCCGTGGGACTGCCCTAGAAACAGTGAAGGACTGTCCCGCGGGGCATCTATCAGTGACGCATGCTGCTCCCCAAGCTCCATTTTCTCTGGCAGAGGGCTACCGCAGCCAAAAACTGAGCTCAAGAGCCTGTTTTCGTTAGTAGAGTACTTCAGCCACAACAAGCACCACCAACACAGGTGATGTCATGCTGACCATCCCCACCATGGCCACCCCACCCTGAGGTCAAACACAACCCTGATGTGGCCCTCAATGAAATCGAGTTTGACACCCCTGAAATAAAAGAGTTGCCTTGTGCTTCCATGGTCAAAACTAGGTTGGCATTGGATGGACATGGAAAGCTTACCTACTTTTTCCCTATCCTGAAAAAAAAAAATGACCTCCTAAAATTCTTAGTCATTAGCAACATCTCTGGGCTCTGAAGCTTAACAGGATCTAGTTAGGTTCATGTCTGATTGGGAGGTTTCCTTGAAATCTCCAGGCAGTAGGCTGAAGGGAGAAGATGAAAGAACATCCTAGAAGAGGCAACAACAGCCAGCCATTTTGGGGGAGCTTGGCTCTTCTTGGGTGGTGGTTAGGGTTACCCTGGCTGTTCACAAGGAGTTGGTGAGCGACTTGGTCAGCAGTGACTTGAGGCCTTGGTTGGGATTTCGTAGAGTCGTTCCCAAGGATGCGAATCGTTTTCCAAGCTTTCCTGCTGCTGTGGGTCATATCTGTTGATTCAAAATGCTGAGACAGCTTCCCAAGGGCCATCTGACTTCACAAGACCTTTCACCATGAATGATCTGTGTGGTGCTACCAAAGCAATGAAGAGTAATAAGGCAGCTGGGTTAGATGATATCCTCTGTGAGCAGATCAAACATCTTGGACCTGTTGCACTCCAGTGGCTGCTTGACATGCTGAACAAATGTCTGAGTGACAACACCTTGCCAAAGCTATGGAGGAAGTCCAGAGTAGTCGCCTTACTCAAACTAGGCAAAGACCCAGCCAGCCCAAAGAGTTACAGACCTATTTCCCTGCTCTGCCACACGTACAAACTCTTTGAAAGGCTCCTACTCAACCGTATCACCCCCTTTGTAGATGAGCTCCTCATTCCTGAGCAGGCAGGCTTCAGGCCAGGAAAGTCCTGTACTGGCCAACTGTTGAATCTCACACAGTACATCGAAGATGGGTTTGAGGAAGGGCTGATAACTGGAGCAGCTTTTGTTGACCTCTCTGCGGCCTACGATACAGTGAACCATAGGATTCTTACAAGGAAAGTCTTTGAGATGACTAAGGATGTCAAGCTGACACAATTGATCCAGAACCTGCTTTCAAACCGGCGGTTCTATGTGAATCTGAATGGTACCCACAGCAGATGGCGGAGACAGAAAAACGGTCTCCCGCAAGGAAGCGTCCTTGCCCCGCTTCTTTTCAACATCTACACGAATGACCAACCAATCCATCCAAGTACAAGGAGCTACCTGTATGCCGATGATCTCTGCATTGCCTCACAGAAGCAATCCTTTGAAGAGGTGGAAAAAGCACTCAGTGATGCTCTGGCAGGTCTAACTCCTTACTATGCCGCAAATCACCTACGTGCAAACCCGGAGAAGACTCAACTTAGCGTCTTCCACCTTAAGAACAGAGATGCTAACCGACAACTGAGGGTCAGATGGTATGGAAAATGGCTTAAACACACCAATAAGCCGATCTATCTAGGTGTCACACTGGATCGTTCCCTTACTTACAAGGAGCACATTGCCAAGACAAAGGCGAAAGCTGGAGCAAGGAACAGCATATTGAAGAAACTTGCTAATACAAGATGGGGAACAGATGCCAAAACTATCCGCACCACAGCTCTTGCTCTATGCTTCTCCACTGCCGAATATGCAGCCCCTGTCTGGTGTAGGTCATCCCATGCTGCAAAGATCGACCCAGTCCTGAATGCAGCTTGCAGAGTTATCTCTGGATGTCTGCGTCCAACAAGAGTAGATGACCTCTACTTACTGTGTGGTATTGCTCCACCACACATCAGGCGAGAGGTCTCAGCACAGATGGAGAAAACCAAGCAAGAAGTTAACCCTCGCCACCCACTCTACAATCGTGAACCGGCTAAAAAGAGACTCAAATCCAGACGCAGTTTTCTCCATTCAACCGAATCCCTTGATGACACCGCCCACGGTCGAAGGATTACCCTATGGTCCAACCACCTCCAGTCTGTGACGCATCAGCTCTCCTATGAACCAAGTGAATCACTTCCTCCGGGTTCAAGTGAGGCATGGCCCATCTGGTCATGCCTGAATCGCCTACGGACAGGAACAGGACGATGCAAAGTCCTCATGCAGAAATGGGGCTACAATAGGGATGGAGAAACTGCTTGCGATTGTGGGCAGGATCAGACAATGCAACATCTTTTGGTCTGCCCCCTCCTACCAGAGCCATGCACTGTTAATGACCTGGAGACTTTCAACACCAAAGCCAGATCCTGCGCTCTGCACTGGACAGGACTTGTGTAGTGACTCGAGAAGAAGAAGCCAGCCATTTCCTTGTTACAAGAAAAACAACATGGATGCATAGTGAAGATACCAGGAGCGAGTTTAGTGTGAAGTAGAGTTGATCTGAGAAGTGCACTGAATGTAGATCCCAAGATGTGGATTTTTTCTCTCTCTCTCTGATGTTATTTCTGAAGTTGCTCAAAAAACGAACCGATTGCCTTTTGTTAAGGTCAGAAGGTTCCTTGTTTCATTGTAAGCAGACTTTCCAGTTGGAGCAGTAAAGTGGAAGTTGAACATTTGCTCTTAGGTGGATGAGGCTAGCAAAGACTTCCTTCAGAAGAAAAGTGTAGGTTTTCCTTAATTAACATGAATCTAGTTTCAAAATTTTAATACTTCATTAAACAATGGTTGGGAAATGTAGCATGCAAAACGAATCTCTCCATTGGTGGACTTCAATTTCAGGGCTTAAAGAAAGGAAGAGCTGGGTATAGTTGGGAATGTTCTAGCTCCGTGATGGCGAACTTATGGCACGTGCCACAGGTGGCATTCAGAGCCATTTTTGCCGGTGCACAAGCTTCAGGCAAGCTTACCTCACTGCGCATGCATGTGTCTCACAGCTAATTTTCAGCTGGTTTGAAGCCTTTTTCGGCCTCCCAGAGGCTTGAGGAAGGCTTCTGCAGGCTTTGCAGGCTGAAAATTAGCCCTGTTTCGTGACTTCCTGTTTTTCCGACAATACCGGAAGTGATGAAACGGTGTTAGTTTTCAACCTGCAAAGCCTACAGAAGCCTTCCTCAAGTCTGGGAGGCTGAAAAAGGCCTCAAACCGTCCAAAAATCAGCTATGAGGTGCAGTGCAGGAAATGGCGGTGGGTTGGGTGGGTGGGGATTGCATGTACATGCATAGGGGGCATGGGGGAGCATGCATTGCCTTCTGGGTGCTGGCATTTGAGTGTGCAAGCACGAACGCGCTCACAATTTTTGGCACAAGAGCCCAGAAAGGTTAGCCACCACTGTTTTAGCTGTTCATGTTGACCCACATTTTCTTCATACCTTCTTAATTTCATCTGTTGGGAAGAACTTGTTTCTGGGGAACAATGAAGTTTGCTTGACAGCATAGATAAGTGGTTTATCATTGTCTTCTCCTAAATCTAAGAGACAGGGTAGTGAGTCTTTCTGATGTTCTCTCAGGCAAGAACTAACTGGTTGAACCATGTTTCATTTCTAAACCCAGTAAAGTTGGTCAGGTGTTATCACCTGCTGAGATACACAAAGTCATCTCCGAACTCTTAGATTAGATTGTTGTCCCTATCTGATCTTGTGGATTCTTCATTCTCTATGTAGACTGGAAATCCTGTGGAAAGTTATCCAATCTCCTCTAGTTTCTGCTCACTTTTCTGCATGGCTGCCACGAAATAATGGCAGATTAAGAAATGCCATGAAATAATAATGGCTGATTAAAAAAAGGTTACTTTGATTCTACAAGTAACAGGAAAAGCAATACTTTCCCCCCCTAAAATGTTATTTTTGCATAAAAGGTCCATAGCCTCTATACCATTATACATAGTCCTTGTATATAGTCTGTATATAATATTCAGTCGTTATACATCATCATTTTTCGTGTAATAACAAGCTCCCATGGGCATTTGTTCAAAAGCTACCTTCCTTCCTTCCTTCCTCTCTCCCCTCCTTCCTTTTCCCTCCCCCTTCGGTCCTTCCTCCCTTTCTTCTCCCTCCCTCCCTTCCTTTTGCTCTTTCTTTCCTCTTTACCAATGCAATAAAGACCTTTCCCTCTAATAATTATGGAATGGCTACCAACAACTTTTGTTTGCTGTCCAAATAAACATCAAGAGAATCCTGTTCCTAAAGGAAGCTTGCAGTAGTAAATTTAACTGAAGTGATTTGCACCTGTGCATGTTTTGTCAGTAGTTCGTCCTATGTTGTATTTGACTGAGACCTAAGAACCCTGTGTAGAACTGGTCTTCTCTCTCTTCTTAAAAGGATATAAAATCTTTCTCTTTAAACAGTACTTTCCTTTGTTTCTCTTTCATTCCTGACCGCTTTCATCATTTGTTTAGTCTATCTTGGCAAATGCAGAGAGGGAATTAGCTTGTATTTCTGTGCAGCCTGATTTATAAGATGCATGTTTACATGGATGTTGGAGATGTTACTAAAGCTAGAAAACCATTAATCGATTTACTCTGGTTAGAATGTTCTTAAAAGCACTATTTTTTTTGGGGGGGGGGAAGGTTTTCAATTCACTTAACTAAGTCTGAGAGGGGGCTTGATTTGTGTTGAAAAACAAAACCAACTAAGAACACTTCTTGCTATGATGAGCAAGAAGTCTTGCAAAATTTCTCTTATTTTATGAAAGATCAAAGATGATTAATTCATAGCAGTGTCTAACTAATTTCTAACTTGGAAAAGGATGCCTTAAGCATTTGATTTTTATTTTTTTGCAAATTTTCATTCAGAATTCTTAATACAAAACTTTCTGACCGAAACTTTCAAACCAGCCATGGAAATATGAAAATATACCACAATAAAATATCAGTAAATATGAATCGGGTTAGAAAACATCTGCTGGTACATTGTCAGTGGACGTCTGCCACTTGCAATTGGCAAAAGTATTTTTCAATTATATCTTCTTAAGATCATGTCTCTGATAGGATTTTTGAGGCCTATTTTGCCTCCTAAGCAAAATCATCACTGGCTGCAATCCAGTGTTCCCTTTCTGGATCGATGATTCCCTTACTGATGAAAAGATTCCAACTTAAAAGTAAGGAAGATTCATGCAGTAAAGAACATCTTACAACATCAAAATGCTAATCAGAAAGAGAGGACAGGAAACACTGACGGAACTAAAACCAACATAGTACTTCCTGAAAATATTGTGAGTTCTTGCACTGGGGTTTTTCTATATTGTATCTTCCTATTTTATGGTTTCAAAATATGTTACTGTCGGTTTGGTGGGTATCGCTTGGTGTGCATGGTTTGGCTTGGTGGGTGTAGCAGGGGAAGGATACTGCAAAATCCCATTCCTTTCCCACCCCACTAATCTGCTTTCCAGCTCTGTTCTCCTGTGCAGGGTAATGAAAGAAGACCCAGCCGATCAGCTGGGACTCGGGAGCCAGAGAATAGATGAGAGCAGGGCCAGTCAGAAGTGGCATTTTTCCGGTTCTCCGAACTACTCAAAATTTATGCTACCGTTTCTCCAGAATTGGTCATAACCTGCTGAATACAGTCTCTGAAGAGGAGAACTTTACTCCTTTAGTGGTTGCTGAACAGCAGTTCTGTGCAACCCCAAACAGCATGGCCAGGAGTGAGAAATCATGAGAGGGAGTTCAAATTCAAATTCTCCATCAATCTCCTAGAAATTAGGACCAGTGTCTCTCTCAACCTCTGCAACATTAACTTGCTTGGACTTCTACTCCAGAATTCCGGTTGTCTGGGGAATTCTGGGTAAATTCTGGGAGTGGAAGTCAATGCAAATTGAAGTTACTGAAGCTGAGAAACACTGAGTTAGACTGCAAGAGCCCTTAGACCAGACAAGAGTGGAGCAAAGGTTTGAATCCATGTCTCCTAGATCCAAAATTATCATCCGTCATTGTGTTGAGCTACCTACAGTCCTTTTTAAATCTTGCCTCCAGGTAGGAGCAGCATACTTTGGAGAGCTGCACATAGGGGAAACCTACGTTTTGTTTTTATCTGTCCTATCCAGACAGCTAGAGAGAATGTAGCTCAAATTGAATTGCTTTCTATCAAATGCACACCCAGAATGTAAACAAACAGCTGATATAACTGACTTGTTTCCCAGCTCTCACCAAGGGTGATTTTTTTTTTTTTAGCTTGTATGTCTTACTTTAGATTGTATTGTGATTGCAGAGAAAAATTGGGCTTTGCAGGTGGATTCCAAAAGGAGAGAACCTGTTAGTATTGGTGAAGGATATGAAATTCTTACTCAAGACACTGGATAATGCAAAAGCAATTCACTCTTAGCTTAAACCTTCTTTGCAACGTTGTGTTTTTGAATTTTGGAACTATCTATGGATGAAAAGTCTTTGCAAGTAAATTCTGTCGGTTGCAGTCTGGAATAAATAGAATCATTTTAAATGAAGTGATGAGCTTTAAAATAAAGAGGGGTTTTTGGTTTGTAAAATGACATATTAGCAAATCCTTTTTATCTTTCTTGGATCAGGCAATGGAAAAAGAACGTAATGTTTCACTTGAATGTTTCCTGTCATTTCCCGCATTTTTAAAATTCCCCTGGTTTTAGTGTAGTTTTCCTAGACCTTTTTTTTTTTTTTTTGAATTTTTTTTATTGATTTTTAGAAACAGACATAGACAAACACAATACAGAACATGAAAACATAAAAGCTCTTTTCTGAAAGTAGCCTGATCCTGGGTTACATCTCTATGTACAGACACCAATTCAAATTCATGCTCTTTTTTATGTACCATTCCATATCTTATTACCATTCTACATTTTCTATATGGCTTCTCCCCTCTTTTAACTTTCTTAATTTTATTTTTATTTGTTTCATCTCAAATCAGATCATTATATTTATATTCTTTGTCTGTCCTTTTTCAGTTATCTATTATTTTTTCTCCTGAAACAAAACTCCTACTATGGTCAATCCTAAGGAACAGCAGAATAAAAGAGTTGGAAGGGACCTTGGAGGTCTTCTAGTCGAATCCCCCTGCTCAATCAGGAGACCCTAGACCATTCCAGACTGTCCAGTCTCTTAAAAGCCTCCAGTGATGGAGCACCCACAACTTCTGGGAACAAGTTGTTCCACTGATTATTTGTTCTAACTCTCAGGAAATTTCTCCTTAGTTCTAGGCTGCTTCTCTCCTTGATAAGTTTCCATTCATTCCTTCTTGTCTTGCCTTCTGGTGCTTTGGAAAATAGATTGATCCCCCCATCTTCTTTGTGGCAGCCCCTCAAATATTGGAACACCGCTATCATGTCACCCCTAGTCCTTTTCGCTAGACTAGACATACCCAGTTCCTGCAACTGTTCTTCATATGTTTTAGCTTCTCGCTCCATAAACATCTTTGTTGCCCTTCTGCATTCTTTCCAAAACCTCCATATCTCTTTTATAATATAATGACCAAAACTGGATGCAGTATTCTAAGTGTGGTCTTACTATAGCTTTAGAGAGCAGTACATAATCTTGATTCTATCCCTCTGTTAATGCAAACTAAGATTGTATAGGTTTACAAAAGAATGGAAAGTAATCGGCGGAATTAATATCTGTCTTACCAAATTAGGTAGGAAAACATTCCTAAAATGACTAAAATGAGGATTTGAGGCACTCTTGTCCCTTCTCAGCTAAACCTCTACTGTACCAGATAAGCTACCATTGGTTTATCTACAGCTACAGCCAAAATTTAATAAAGGGATTCATGACAGAAATAAGATTTCCTGGTTTGGATCTCTCTTTCTCATATTTTATCTGTTACTTGACCAGCTCTGGTAAAGATTAACCAGAATCATCATCCAACAGTCATTTTTTTTATGGCAGGTAATTACTTTTCATGATTTGCAGCAAGGGAAAGGCTGAAAGCAAATGACAAAGTCTGAGATGTGACCTTGTGAGATTTGAATTGTGGGTTAGACACATGGGTGCTGGTGTCTTTTTCTGTGGGTGCTTCCCCTATTTTTGACACTGTTAATTTTGGAAAATGTATACCGTGATCAGTTGGTTGGGCCTTCAGAGGCCTTCCTGCTACAGGCTTATAACAGCTTCTTTTTCCTCTTCCTGCATGGTCAGACACTGATCTTGATTTCGGTTCTCTCCTCCTTTTCTGTAAGTTACTCTTGGGAATTTCTACTGAGGGAGGAGTTTAATGTTTTTGCAGTGAGTACATGCCATTGGGATGAGCTCATAGCAATACACATGCTTGGATGCCCACAGTGGTTGATGACGTACATCAAGCATCACTTCTTCATGCTGAATGGACTAGACCTGAAACTGGTTTTCTCCTAAGGTTTGGTTTCCCTTTTGTCTTGGTTGATAGAAATGCAATAGAATCATAGAGTTGGAAGGGTCCTTGGAGGTCTTCTAGTCCAGCCCCCTGCCTAGACAGGAAACCCTACACCACTTCAGACAAATAACTGTCCATCTTTTAAAAAAGTTCCAGTGTTGGAGCATTTACAACTTCTGGAGGCAAGTTGTTCCAATGATTAATTGTTCTCACTGAAATTTCTCCTTAGTTCTCAGTTGCTTTTCTCCTTGATGAATTTCCACCCATTGCTTCTTATCTTGCCCTCAAGTGCATCAACTGGCTAATTTTCTTCTGTGGCTATCATTGGAGTAAGTCAAACTAGGAGACTTGATGTAATGCTGACCACCTCCTCAACTGTCATTCAACCTGAAATCTCCTGCATGCCTATGTTTCTTCCTCGTTCCTCCCCTCTTTAACTGTAGAACACCTGCATCATTGAACAAGAAGTCTCAAGATTGTGTTTTATGGCATATTATTGTGTTCTACAGCTAGCGGTGGCTGCAGTAGGTTTATTCATTTATTTTATTTATTTATTTTAGGAAATTTATATTGCCGCCCATTTGCATATGGGGCGACTCAAGGCGGCTTACAGGAATATAAAAACCTCATATACATAACAAACTAATAAAAAGTATAATCACATAATAAATTAATAAAATGATGTAATAACCCCCAACCCAGGCTCCAACACATCACATGAGCCATTTAATGGGCTCCATCCTGCTCTGGATTCCCCAGGCCCACTGGCAGAACCAGGTCTTCTTCAGCGCCTTCTGGAAAAATGGGGGCCATTCTAATCTCTGGGGGAATGAGGTTCCAGAGAGAGGGAGCCACCATGGAGAAGGCCCTTTTTCTGGGTCCTACCAGGTGTATCTCCCTAGGGGATGGGACCCACAACATTCCTTGCCTTCCTGCTCTGGTGGGTCGGATAGATGTGACTGGCAAGAGATGGTCCCTCAGTTCACCTGGTCCCAAGCCATGAAGCACCTTGAATTGCACCTGGAAGCAAATTGGCAGGTTGAGGTTGGATCTATTAAGGTTTCCCAGACTACAGCATCTCTTAGACTCACTGCATGTGTTTGTCTACAGCTTTATATATTGGTCTTAACAGTGTTTAATTTTTTGAGTCTTTGTCCCTGGCGTGCAGAGGTGACTTTTCTTTTATTTAATTTACTCTCCATTTCAACATTCACAGTCGTCCAAGTATTTGGAAGTGCAGGAAGCAAACTCACCTGAAAAGCTTTGTGCAAGGTAGATGTGACCCAAAGTTGACCTTTCCAACTGTGGTGGTGTTATCTTTGTTGGAAAGTTGAGTGATGCTTGATGTTGAAAACTATAATTTGTTGACATTTCCAAGTGAAAGCGGGAAAGTGCATCATTTGAAAATAAATAATCTCAGAATTTTTGACCAACTTGTAATTGGTGCTTTGTTCGTCCTCTAGAATCTGTTCTTAGTTAAACCCACAAATATGTTCTACCTTTCCATGACTGCCAGTTTCTAATGAGAATTCTGAAATTATTTTGATACATGTGCATGCATGTGTTTTGTTTTACTTTCTTTAGTTATGCTTTTTCATGGATGGACAACTGCATAAATCTAAGGCTACAGGTGTCCACAGAAGAAATGGTGGGGAAGCAAGTGATAAACATGCATTCCAGTTTTGTGTTGTTAAAATGACATGTTGGTATTACTCTGGCCAAAATCCTCTAGTTAAGGGATAATTGCTCATTCACACATAGCTTTAAAGGTGTGTTGCAATGTTATTTTCTTTCTGCAATATTTTCTCAACCACAGCAATTTTAAGCTGCTTGGCCTTCAGCTTCCAGAATTCCCCAGCTAGCAGCCATTGTGGCTGGGAAATTCTAGGAGCCAAATTTCAAACAGCTTAAAGTTGTTGAAATTGAAAAACATTGCTCTAGACATTGATCCGATCTCTCATATCCCAGTTAGAAACCATGATTTATCTATTGTTACAGTAGAGTTCAAACCACCTTGTCTATAATTTAGCCATTCTTGTGTTTCTAGATAGATACTGGTGGATGGTTGTACCGATGTATTTTTAAACTTGTGTGGGTGTCTGAAATGGCTCTGAATGTTCTCAGCTATGATCCTTGACCTCCACATGCAGATGAGTAAAGAGGAATTAGAAAGAGCAATTTCTCTCCTGTTAGTTTTGCTTTGCTGACCAACTAATCCATATATGGTCTAATTTCCCCATGTTTTCACTGTGTTTCAAGCAAGTGGTGAGTCATCAAATGAAGATAGTCCCCAAAGCAAACTGATCAAATAAAACCAGACTTCAGGTTACACAACTGCAATGGGGCAAGACTCTCTTGAAGAAGGAAGTGAGCTTCAGTGAATGTTTACAACAGTCAATTTCCTGAACAGCTTTGCAAAACTGTTCTCTAGTTGCTGAAACCAATCTTATTAATCTTTTTGGAGGTCAAAAACATAAATGCTGAGGGTTTTTTTCATTAGATTTCATTCATCAGGGTTACCTTGAGGTAACAATTAATATAATTCAGGGGTTTATGAATTCCAATATTTTATAATTTGTAGGAATTTAAACAGGATAAAATGTATTTCTCAGATTAATTGAGATTGAGTAATGTACAGTATTAGATTAGTGAGAGCCTTCTGGTTGGATTTCATGCATCCATGCAATAAAGACAGCTGCTTCATTTCAGGTCCAAGATGAAAGTAGGAAATGTATGTCCCTTCAAGTTTGCTAGAGACTAACATCCTTTTAGGTTTTTTTAAATGAACATAAAAGCTAATTAAACTTCCTATTTATGAAATAAGAGGATCAGTAATATAAGTTTTTTTAATGAAAGGGATGAGAGAACTCTTTCAGTTTTATTGTCAAGAAAAGCACATGGATATGTTCATGTAGTCACTAAGGGATCAGCTGGATATGAAGGACTACCTATATCCTGCTTTTTA
Source organism: Laticauda colubrina (assembly GCA_015471245.1). Lineage (NCBI taxonomy): Eukaryota > Metazoa > Chordata > Lepidosauria > Squamata > Elapidae > Laticauda > Laticauda colubrina. Next base: position 8,551,625 of record BLBF01000059.1, on the reverse strand, counting down.
ATTTTTTATAAATACTCAAGTTGGGGAACATAACTCCTTCCTCCTCCTGTTTTCCTTCCAATAACAACCCTGAGAGATGGATAGCAGTGGTGGGATTCAAATATTTTTACTACCGATTCTGTGTGTGTACATGGCTTGGTGGGTGTGACAGGAAAAGGATACTGTAAAATCCCATTCCCTCCCCACCCCACTAACCTGCTTTCCAGCTCCCTTCTCCTGTGCGGGGCAACAAAAGAAAACCCAGCCAATCAGCTGGGACCTGGGAGGCAGAGAATAGATGGGGTGGAGCCAGTCAGAGGTGGTATTTGCCAGTTCTCCAAACTATTCAAAATTTCTGCTACCGGTTCTCCAGAACTGGTCTGAACCTGCTGAATACCACGTCTGGTGGGTAGATCTGAGAGACAAGTGATTTATCCAAAGTCACCCAAGTGGCTTTCATGGCTAAGGTGGAACTAGAACTCACACTCTCCTGGTAATTGGCCCAAAATCACCTAACTGGCTTTCAAGCCTAAGGCAGGACTACAATTCTCAGTCTCCCAGTTTCTAACTTGGTACCTTCACCATAGCTCAAATTGCTTCACTTTTTAATGGTTTTTAGTAGCTCCCAGTGATGGAGCTACAAGGATTTTTCTAACTTTAGGATAACCAGACAATTATGTATCTTTGATTTTGGACTGAGGCAAGGAAGTAGAATTATTCCTTGAGCTTGAATTATTGCACTGTAATGGTTAAAATATATGGAGAGTCACTGAGCAATTTTGGGCCAGCCATTCTCACTCAACTTCACCAACTTTAAAAGGTGGTTGCTTTGGTTGTTATTGCTTTGGTTGTTATTCACTCCCTTGAAGGAGTCTATGGAAGAAAAGTGAAATTTAATTATAACTAATAAGATGATGAACATCATGATGCTTGAAGGAAAAAAAACCCAACAATTTTGGCTATACTTTCTCTTTAAATAATTAGTTTTAGCTGCAGTCAGAGATGAAACTCTAGAGAAGCATCAGGTTTTTTTTTTTTTTCCCAACACCAACTTTCTATAGAGCAGCCTTAAATTTAAGGTTGGCTATTTGAGAGCTCCCACATCCTTCTAAAGTATCTAAAAACAAATAGTAGCCATGTTCTGACTCTTACAACACTTAAAGTTCAGAATAGAGAGAGGAAAAGGAAGCATTGCAGCCGTCAGAAATGAGGTGGAAAGTTAGAGACCAAAGATTCCCAGGCTTGTGAGAATCATTATGTCAACAAAGGGCAGTTGCCTTCCATGACCTCAAAGAAAATAGCAATAGGAAAAGACTTATATACCTCTTCACAGTGCTTTACAGCTCTGCCTAGGCCATTTATAGAGTCAGCTTATTGCCCTCAACAATCTGGGTCCTCATTTTACTGACCTCGGAAGGATGGAAGGCTGAGTCAACCTTGAGCCGGTCAGGATCGAACTCCTGGCTGTGGGCAGAGTCAGCGTGCGATGCTGCATCCTAACCACTGTGCCACCATGGATGGATGGATGGATGGATGGAAGGAAGGAAGAGGAAGGGAAAAAGGAAGAGCAAAAGCACTTAGACTTATATACCACCAGGTTGCTTTAAAGCCTTCTCAAGTATTTTACAGAATCAGCCTTTTGCCCCAACAATCTGGGTCCTCATTTTGCTGACCTCAGAAGAACAGAAGTCTGAGTCAACCTTGAGCCAGTGAGATTCGAACTGCCAAATTGCAGGCAGCCGGCAGTCAGCAGAAGTAGCCTGCAGTACTGCATTCTAACCCCTGCGCCACAATGGGCACGGCGAAGAAATACCAGTGGGGAAGAGGAGAAATCTACAATGAAAACCCCAGAAATGAATATATACATGCCTGAATATAGGTACACTCTTGTAAGTCCTGCCTTTGCCATGAAAACCAGCTGGGTGACTTTGGGCTGAGAGCTCTAGTACTGCCTTCACCACGAAAGGTGTCCGGGTGACTTTGCGCCAGTCATTGTTTCCCACCCCAATCCACCTCACAGGATTGTTTGTTGTGGGGAAATTAGGAGTAGGAAGGTGTGATGGATATGATCACTGCCTTGAGTTATTTATAAAAAAGAATAAAGGCGGGATACAAGTAAACAAAAATAAATGTAGTTCCTATTGTCTGAAGAAAAAAGCCAAGAGTCTGGAAAGCCATTGTAACCATACGTAGAATGTTTGAAATGGGTTGGCAAAGAACAAAACTTGAAATTTGATAACTGAGCAGAATTTAATGTGCTCAAAAACAGGAAAAAATGTGTATTTGGAGGAAATTTTCAAGGAACTTTGAGCAAATTCATTGCAGGGATAAATGGAGCGATCTGGTTGTATGCTCGGAGATTTGAACCCTTCCTCATTTTCTAGATTATTTCCCTGACAGGTAAGTTTAACAAGGAATCACGTCTGCCCACCTTTATCAGGTCAAAGAGGAACAACACAGGCTGAATGTAGCTGGTGAGACAGAATTAGCTCCCATCCAGGTGTGTTTATGTCTGTAAGGTAGCATCCACCTGCCCGAGATGGAAAGTAGTAAGGTACTTTCTGGGATCCATCCTACCTTTCCATGATTGTCATTTCTATTTTCTTTGGAAAGGCAGTTTACTCCCCTTAGAATTTCCATTCTTGAGCGGTTATAGGAAGAAGCAGGTTGTTAGCTCAAGCAGGGTTGGTGCCCTGAGAACAAAAGGAAGAAAACGCCTCTCTTTTGCTTCGCCAGACGCCTCAGAAAGGTTCATAGAGGGGATTCTATTCACCTTGGAGCTCTTGCTGCCAAGAATGTAGCACAGGTGTGGCCCAGTTGAGACAACCTGTTTTGGCCGGATCGACTCTCAGGTGCTAGAGAGGTGTTGGGCTGGGCCAGCGAGAAAAGAGTGTTCCTGAAACTCCTCAGTGAGTGTGCAAGCAATACTCAGGCATCCCTGCAGTTTCTGGGAATGAGTGTGCAGGTTCTTCAGCTGTGTATTCAGAGTTTCTGTGTGCTAGAACAGCATTTCCCAACCCACAGGAGGGTAATTGTCACCTGACACATTTTTTATTTATGTATTTATTTTGCCTCCCGCCTTTTATTATTATTATTTTTACAAACAGCTCAATGTGGCAAACATTTCCACCACACCTCCCTTCCCTCCTCCTATTTTCCTCACCACCACCACAACAACCCTGTGAGGTGGATCAGGCTCATCAAGGTCGTAGAAGCTGGAAAAGATTTGACAAAAGGATTAAGAATTAAAGAATTTCTCAATTTTTGATTCTTGGTTAAGCCGTTTGGATTGCAGTCTTTTTTTTTTTTCAGACTGAGAGAGATTGGGGAAGAAACTAGAGTCTCCAGTTCGAATTCTGATGCCTGACCTGAATGCAACATGGCTAGCTGTTGTTCTCACCCTGTGCTTTTCATTTTCAGATACAGTGCTACAGAGCTCTGCTGTTTTTTTGATGGAAGAATTTTTTGATGGGTTTAGATCTGAAATACGCAATGGTCTTCCTGCATGAGTCTCAATTGCTATTCCAGCAGCTTTTCTTTTTAAGTCTTCCAGTAATCCATGGGCTTTTATTTGGTCCTGCATTTTCATAGCATGTCAATAAAAAGAAGCCATTGCGCAGTAAAAAAAAAATCTGTTTCTCTATAGCCTATGTTGGAATCAAAGATAAAGATAACCTTTGCCGTATGTATTTTTGCTGAAAGAATGGCTTGGTAGGTCTTGTAATTCAGATGGTTGCTGGCAAGCAGTGGAAATTCTGGATGGCAGGGCAGGTGGATGGTGTGAGAAGCAGCAGGTGTGGGTCCCTTGAAGAGGCATTACGAGGGAGGGGTTCTGCTTCCCTTGAGCACTCAAATAAATGTGCAAAAGGATCACATGTTATTCTGTGGGGTGGAGAGAAAGAAACGATGTTGTGTCTATCCATCTGCCTGCCTGCCTGCCTGCCTTGCTTTTTACCACCACAAATGTGACTGGTGAGGTGGTTTGCAGTGTGACGCAGAGCAATTTAAATGCAAGTTGATTAATCCTCAGAGCTTAAAGCAAAAAAAAAAAAATTTAATGAGGGAGCAAAATCCAACATAGCAAAAGCTAATTAGAAGTAAGAGATTGGGGATAAGGAGAAAAGTAAGAGAGAATAAAATAAAGCATTGAACCTACTGAATCATACTTGGGCTTTTTTTTTTTTTCTTGCTTTGTGAGCCTCAACAATCAGGGCACCAAAATGCTGGACTACATTGGCCTTTTCCAGCATGATGTCCTCCTAGGCCATCGTTCGCACCTGTTGCCTCTACTTGCTGTGACTGATGGAACTTGTGGTACCTTCTGGATACTTTGGATTTCCTTAAGGATGGAAAGGATTGCCTTGTTAGTGCCATCTAGCAAAGCTTTGTAGGCAGGGCCAGTCTAACCCACTAGAAGAAACTATTTGTAGCTAAGGGTCAAACTTGTTTTCAGATTAACAGAATTGGAAGGGACCTTGTAGGTCACCTAGTCCAACCCCCTGCCCATGCAGGAGAACTTACAACATTTCAGACAGATGGCAGTCCAATCTCTTCTTGGTAGCTTCCTGTGATGAAGCTCCCACAACTTCCAAAGGAAGCTTTCCATTGGTTGATTGTTCTCACTGTCAGAAAATCTCTCTTTATTTCCAGGTTGTATCTCTTCTTGTTCAGTTTCCATCCATCCAAACTGCACTATTATCAGTGCTTTCTGAGCTTGGTTGTTTTCTTGCAGACTTTTCATTACCCTGCTAGGTAACCTCATCAGTGCTAGCATGACGGAGATACCTAGCTGGGTAATGAAACCTCTGCAAGAAAACAGCCAAGCTCAGTGAATTGTCTTGGGCAACAAATTCTGAGGAATCGACTCAGAAGCTGGAGAAAAAAACTGAATAAGTTGAGGTTGCTTTGAACTGAGGCCTTGTTCAATGACTAGTCTGAAGAAACATTCAGGTATCAGTTGGAACTGGTGTCACGTCAAGCAGAAACGTATCTTGCAATGTGTGTCAGGGGAGAAGACCCTGCTGAATACATTTGGATGAGAGAACATCCACGGTGTCAACTCATAAAATATTTCTATGGGTTTTTTTTAGAGTTGCCAACAGAAAGGGAGGGGGGGAGAAAGGGGTTTCAAAGAGCAGTGTGGTAGCTCGGAAATAGAATAGTGCATTCCGTAAATAGTTTTTCAAAGATAGTAACTAGGTGACCGAAGTTTCTGCTGTGCACAATTCTAACTGGAGAGCATGACTGATGACTCTTGGCTATGGATGAGTCCCATTGGAGAATATTAATTATGATACACCCGGGGGTGGGGGGAAACCAGGGTCAAGGGTGAGAATGAATTATGTGTTTCAGAGTTAGCTATACTCAGGCAGTACCGACATGTAAACTCCCAATAAATCCTTTTGAAGTTTTGGAAGTTTGGCTCGAGACTCATGATTTAATTGGAGTAACTGCCAGAATCCTGACATAGGGATTGAGACTTTGGATGTACTAAGATGCAGCCTGATCATCTCTGTCTGTCTTCCTCTAGGACATGAACGGCCTTGAGGAAGGGGTGGAGTTCCTTCCCACCATGAACACCAAGAAGCTTGAGAAGCGTGGTCCAAAACGTTGGATCGTGGTAGTCATCGTGGTATCCATCTGCCTGCTCCTTTCCCTGTTGGTTGGGCTGCTGGTTTGGCACTTCAAATGTAAGTTGTTAAGGTTCAGCTTGCACTCCAAACTAAAAATAGGTTATGAATTATAATACATTAAAAAGTAGAACAACTAATACATTACTTAATAACCTGTGACAGATTCAACCAGCTTTACATCTAAATAAATCCATGCCCTCTGAGATCCGTGGGTTGAATCACCTGTAAAATAGAACTGCTGAGTTTTTAATCCTGGTGAATATATTTAGCTTACCCAGTAAAGGGCTAGATTTTGCAGGTGTCTTCCAGATGAGGTTCAGCTGTAATACTCAAGAAACAGCAAGGAGAAAGGATGGAGGGGTGACATTTTCCAAATAATTGAATGGGTATCTGTTTGTTCTGGACATTCTTGGTTTGTAGCAGAAAGTGCCAAAGTGTTGTGGCCTGTCGTCCCCCGGCCCCTCTAGCAGCTGAATTAGAGGAGGAGGAGATGGCACGGGAGTAAGGGTCAGCAACAAGGCAACCTGAGAGCTCCAAGGGGGAAGATAGAATGGAGCTATCAGAGAGAGAGATGGATCCTTGACCATCTCTCAGCCCTCAGATGGAGAGACAACAGCCCCCAGATCTGGAGGTAGCTGATGAGGAAGAGGAGAAACAGCTGGGTCCAGTGCTTGATGGGTGGAACTGCAGAAGGCAGAGGAAAGGAGAGCAGTGGAAATCTATGGGTCGGTCTTTGGGATGGAAGATCCACCTCTGCTAGCGAAGCCCCACCCTAACTCTGGAGATAAAAGGCAGTGGGGTGGAGATGAATAGATGTGGCAGGCAACTATTCATCTTCTGGCTGGCCAGACTTGTTAGCCTGTGGTGAGAGAGAAACTTTTTGCCGGGGCTGCTGGCACTCCTAATAAAGGAATCTTTGAGTTCACTTCAGAGAGTTCGTTGTGTTTGGGGAGCTGGGTCAGAACACCTGTCCAGTATTTTTGCTGATTCTGACCTCTGTCCACTGTTTTCTTAGACAGGGCTGTCCTTGTGCAGAAGCCATACAACGGCCACATGAGACTGATAGGCTCACGGTTCATTGATGCCTATGAGAATTCCAGCTCTCCTGAATTTGCTGTACTAGCAAAGAATGCAAAGAACATGGTAAGAACTGAAAGCTGCATAAGCAATGACAGCAACGGATTGTCTGCCTTGGTTATCATTGGATAGATTAAAGCAGCTTCTCATCCCCTGTTGATTCTAGCCGTATTGCAGTTATAATTCCCAGAATTCCCGAGCTGCAAGGAATTCTGGGAGTTGCAGTCTCAGCATATTTAAGGAAGGCTGAACTCAGCAATTGTCCTGCATGGAAAGGTCTTCTGCTAATGTCTATCCAGGTAGTTCTTGCTTAAAAATCCAATTATGGATTTTTATAAAAAATCCATAATTGCATCCTGAAACTCCATCGCTAAGCGACATGGTTGTTAGGCACAACATCATGTCACTGCCAACCCATGAAGGCAGTTTCAGCAGTCCCAGTTGCTGCCATTAAGTGAATATTGCATGGTTGCAGCATCTAAGGTCAACATGATTTCCGTTTGTGACTTCCTGCTGGCTGCCCCATTGCGTTTAGTTGTTGGAAGACGGACATTGTCACAAATGGTGATTATGTGACGGCAGGACACTGCAATGTTGTGATTGCAAGCCAGTTTACTGAGGCCCTGAAACACGAGTGTGGAGATGCTGCAACGGTCACAACTATGAGGATCTCTCACAAGTCCTGCTTGTACAACACCATCGTCACTTTTGTTCAGTGAGGACGACCGGTATTAGAATAGTTTTCTAGAGTCTTGAGCAGAGAAAAGCTTTGCTAATGATCTTGTTGTCCAGCATTGTAGCAACCTCTGTTTTCAAATGTTTGTTTAGTTCTGCTTTGATTCTGCACTTTAAGTCTCAGACTTCCTTGATCTTCAGGCACTGCAACAGATGGTAAGCCATTATAGTTACCTGATAGGGTTCGTACATGACACAAAACATATAATGTGGTTTATTGGATTTGGGTTCAGCATGCTGACATGGATCCAGCCATCCCAATTTATAAGCCACTTTAGCATTCTGAATGACTGTAGCCCAATCCCAAAGTTTGTTCAGCAAATCCTAGCTACCACAAAGACTGCTAACAAAAGGATTGAAGATCTTGTAATAAAGCAAAGAAGGTAGAACTCCAACAGATGAAGAAGTAAGACGACAAATAATAGTACAGGATGTGAGAAAAATGAGCACCACTGGAATAGGCTGATTTTAAGCTGAATTAAATGGAAATGTATATACTTGCATATACATATCATATACTTGTTCTCAATGCAGCCATTTTTTAAATCTTTAGCTCTTAAACATCTATGCAAAGAATTTGGATGTTGGCCCATTCCACAAAGAGTCGGTGATACTAGCATTCAGGTACGTAACTCCTGAAACTTCAGAGCAGTTTGATTTCATGGTTATGACATCTATCTAGAAACTAGGAAACCATGAGTTCTAGTCCCTATTTTGGCATGAAAGGAGGCTGGGTACTTTGGGCCAATCATCAGGAGACTGAGAGCTCTAGTCCCACCTTAAGCATGAAAGATGGCTGAGTGAATTTGGGCCAATCACTAGGAAACTGAGTTCTAATTTTGCCTGAGGCATGACAGCCCTAACTGGGCGAATTTGGGCCATTCACTTGGAAACTGTGAGTTCTAGTCCTGTCTTAGCCATGAAAGCCAACTGGGGGACTTTGGGCCAAGCAATCCAACCCATCTAGGAGGGTTGCCATTGTGGGGAAAATGAGAAGAAGGCATATTAGATATGTTTTGTTGATCTTAAAGTTGCCAAGTTTGAAAAATACTTTTTTAGACATTGATCATAGTAGAATTTTCAAATGCAGGCATTTTGTTTTTTGCAACCCTAATTATTTAGGCTGGGTTCTAACCTATCTATCTTTTTTCCCTTCCCACACAGTGAGGGCAGTGTGATTGCTTACTTCATGTCCACATTCAGTGTTCCTAAACACAAGTTGGATGCTCTTGATAACGCCATAGCAAATTTCCGTGGTTTAAATCTAGCTGGATCAGGAAAACTGCGGAAGCAAGAATTTCAAGTGGAGTCTCTCACTGCTTTTCGTAAGTCTCTCTTTTTGTTCTCCTCTTCCCACATGAAATTCCCTCATCTGCCTATCTTGGTAGAGTATTTACACTAGTCATCGGGGAAGGTTGAACTTTGGGATGTGTCAAAGCAAAGAAAAGGTTTTAAAAGACAACATGACTAGAAAATCTAGCAGAATCAATCTGATACTCACAAATGAAGGTGAATATATGTATCCCAGAATAATGTTGCAGGATCCAATCTGGGTTGGTCACTGGGACAAGAAGTTGTATCTTCTGAGTTGTGCTGGAGCCCATCCTGAGGGAATTTATCTCTACCAGAATGTGGTATCTAATCTAATACTCCCACTTCTAATGTCTCAGCAATCTGGAGAATTGAAACTCAACTATTTAAAAAAAAAAATGCATAAGTATAGTTGGACCTGAGTCAGTGGTGGGATTCAACCACTTCACACCACTTCAGGAGAACCTGTTGTTAGCTCTCTGAGCAGCTTGGTGAACTGGTTGTTGGAAGAAATCATTAGAGCAGAGAAGCAGTTGTTAAATTATTTGAATCCCACCACTGACCTGAATGGATGAGGAATGGTCAGAAAATGGTGAAAGAGGTAAATGATAAATCTCTTTCATGGTAAAAGAGATTTCTAAGAATCAGTCTGGAGGGCCAACACTATAATGAGGAAGGGAAAGGCTTTAGGGATTAGGGTCATAAGAAAAATATATATAAAAATTTGTCTTCAGATTTCAAGATATTTTTGACAAGCTCATTTATTAGACTTACGTCATCTATTAAAGACATCAATGTTTGTTAATGGAAAGCAACCTCAGATGATTTTTTTCTAGGAAAGTCCCACAATCCGGATATTGATTGCATTTAGCCCAATCTAAAGTATCTATTTCTATGAAAAGATTTGGCTGGATTCCTCCCAAGACAATTTGTGTGGGTGATTTATTTTCTATGAATTCAGGTCGTCTGCGATTGCCCTATGTTGAAGGTATAAAGTTAAACTCCTCGTTATAAAAGTTTTGTGTTTTTAATTTGTAGCTTCTGATGAGGATATCGTTAAAGCAACCCGAGACAGTAAGTAAAATTTGGTTTTTTGTTTTGTGATTGTTTTTAATTACAGTCATAATAAATTATGGGATTGTTGAATAATTGGAGATTGTGTGGGAGTAGAATGGAATATTGCTATCTGGAGGAAAAAAAAACATATTGAAGTTGCAATCCTGTCATCTCTTATGTGGGATAAAGGTTCTCGAACTCAGCTCAACATCGAACAACAGAGTTGGCAGGGATGGAGAGGTCATCTAGTCCAACCCCTGCTCCAGCAGGAGACTTTATATTATTTCAAACAAACGGCTGTCCAATCTCTTCTTGAAAGCCTCCAGTGATGGAGCATCCATAACTTCTGGAGGAACTGATTGATTGTTTTCACCATTAGGAAATTTCTCCTTAGTTCTAGGTTACTTTTCTCCTTGGTTAATTTCCATCTTAGGCTTACTTAGAGTAACTTTATTGTCACTTTAAATGTACAATAATCAGCATACATGAAAAAATGAAATTTCATTGCACACAGCTCTCTGCTAAATAGACAAACATTCAAAAAGTTATCACAAGATGTGAACGAAAGCATTGTGACTAGAACTGAAACAGATGGAAAAAGGACTAAGATGGAAGAATTACTTAAAATATTTTCTTGAAACTGGACACATTAGAAGCACCGATAAAAGAGAATATTTGTAGATCAGGGTTGAATTGAGGGCCTCTTGGTGCTCTCTGCTCTTGCTTGTCTCAGGATGCAGAAATTTCTGCTCTCTGCTCTTCCATGAAGAGCGCAATGTTAGTACTGTATCTCAGGAAGATATTTTTTTTTCTTTCATTTTCTGGTCTGGTTCTTAGCAAACAAAACATATGTCTCTATGCTCTCAACAGTTTAGGGGAATGTGTACGCCCTTCCCTTTGTGAGGTCTCTGCTGCTAAAACTGTTGTCAAGATTTAACAGCCATATTCATTATACATGACATTATAATCTCTCCGAGGAATATATAGCTTTTCACCCAAACAGCCAAGGAACATGAAATTTTTTCTAGGCAGGCCTTAAAATCACTTTGAGTACATATTCCTTGCTTTTTTAATTTGTTACAACCACTCAGTAATTGCAATACTTGGTATGGTGTGCAAATTCATTAAAAGTCATCATTGAAAAGCTGTTTGGCTGTATTAAAAAATTCAAAATAGATAATGACTCAATTAACAAGGTAAAGTGTTATGATAACAGTAAGGTGATAAATAGAAAATGGTAACAAAGAGGACGATCAAAGAAGATTAGAAGTTCTACAACCATGTGATGCTGGTTATTATTGGTTGTTGTTTTTTTTTTAAAGAGTGGTAAAACTAAAATACTCATAACTTGGAAGCATAATTTATTCAAAATGTGTTGGAGATGTGGTGGCGCAGTGGTTAGAATTCAGTATTGCAGGTTAACTCTGCCCATAGCCAAGAAGTTCTATTCTAAGTGGCTCAAGGTTGATTCAGGTGGGTAAAATGAGGACCTAGATTGTTGAAGGCAATATGCTACTCTGTAAACCACTTGGAGAGGGCTGTGAAGTGGTATATAAGTCTAAGTGCTATTGCTGTTTTCCTTCTTCCCTCCCTCCCTTCCTTCCCAGTGTTTAGAATTCAGTATTGCTGACTCAACCATTTAGAGAGGGCTGTAGTATATAAGTGCTATTAGACTTATATATAAAGTATATAAGTCTAAGTGCTATTACTAAGTGCTATCGTCCACCTCTTACATCTTTTGGATCCTTCCAGTTTTAATTTGCCCATCTGAATTCTGATTTACTGATTGAGAGATGCCTTCTTGCTATCCTCCTGAGAACTTTCTCTCCTGGTGTTGTTTCTCTCACCTGACTAGACAGCTGCAAATATGCATTGCATGCCAAAGAAGGGAAGGTGATCAGCTTTACCACGCCAGGATTCCCAAACAGCCATTACCCACCCAACATGCGCTGCTTCTGGGCGCTGAGAGCTGATGCCAACATGGTCATTAGCCTAACCTTCACTACATTTGAAATCGAGCCATGCCATCTAGGAAAGGACTTTGTCAAGGTGTACAACTCATTGAGTCCAGTGGAAGAACGCTCGTTGGTGAAGTAAGTCCATTGGCTACAACATGACGTGCTGTCATGGGAAAAAATATAGATGGGCTGCTGGGGGCATCATTGGCAGGAGCCTGAGATAGACTTCAATTTTGGTGCCTTCTTCTGGGTTGCACTGTTACTGATACCTACTCTGATGGGGAAGGAGACTGCCAAATATGCATTGCTTAGTCACTAATCATCCTTCCTTCTCTTCCTTCTCCTTCTCCCCCAATTTCCTCCTTCACCTTCTTCCTTCCTTCCTTCCTTCCTTCCTTCCTTCCTTCCTTCCTTCCTT
>BLBF01000059.1:8526335-8539448 GCA_015471245.1 Laticauda colubrina | reverse complement strand
CTTCCTTCCTTCCTTCCTTCCTTCCTTCCTTCCTTCCTTCCTTCCTTCCTCCCTCCCTCCCTCCCTCCCTCCCTCCCTCCCTCCCTCCCTCCCTCTCTCCCTTCTTTCCTTCCTAGGCTGTGTGGGAGCTTTGACCTTTCATACAACCTGACATTCATCTCCTCTCAAAACGTCCTCCTAGTTATGTTAAGTACAGATGCAAGAGGAAGATTTCCTGGGTTCGAAGCAGAATTTTTCCAGATGCCAAAGATGACATGTAAGAACATCATTCTTTCTGTTTTGGGGTGATACTAGGAGATCATGGGTTGGCAGGATGGGGGCCTGACAACAAATTCAGTACTGTTGCTCCTTTTCTTGACAGTTTTCTCTTTAAGAGAGAGGGAAGGAGACCTGAGAAATATATGAGCCAGAAGCCCAAGAAAAAAAGATGAATCTTAGCAGCCATTAACACATTATTAAGCCATTCATGCAGAAAAATAGTCTGCTTCTAATTAAGTAAAGGATCCAGTCTAGTAGAAGATAAAGATGAGTGGAAAATGAATCAGCTAGAGAGGGAGAAAATCTCGAGGATAATAAGGCACTAGGGGCACAGTTATTTTTCCCTCACTCAGGAGATGTTGTGATAAATTACACCTTCCCTTTCCCCCACACACTTCCGGATACTCTAAGAACACATCCTAATGAGAACTGGGCTGATATTGGATGGGGTTAAGCTGATGGACAGGTGTTGTAACAGATAACCATAATTGGTCTCCTGGGTTATAGCCATGCTTTTGAATCGGGCCCTTCGCAATTGACGTCATCTTATTAATGGCCGTTCTGCACAAATGCCTTTCTTCTGGCCACCAATAAGGTTCATAATATTCTGTTTTCTCTCTCCACACCTGTTCCTCCCCTCCTGCCGCCCCGATTGCAGCTTGCGGTGGAGTTTTGAAGGGCATATCAGGGAACTTTACCACTCCGTATTATCCAGCCTACTATCCTCCAAATCTGGACTGCGTATGGAACATAGAGGTAAGGATTTCAGAGTACTGATTCTCTTTTACTTTTGGAGCCTTGCAGCATAGACTAAGGGAGAGCATTTGTAACTATCAAGGTGTTAAATAAGAGTTGAAAGGCCTTTTCTTTCTTAAGAGTCTGAAAAGAAAAGCAAAAAAAAAAAAAAAATCAAATCATGTCAACTCAACAGTGGAAAGTATGGTGGAGATCCAAACCTTTCTTTCTTTTTATCACTACTATTTTAATAAGTGCATTTCTAGCCCTCAACTTGGAGTGGTACAGTGGCCTAGAGGTGAAGCTCTTGCCTCATGATCAGGGGGCTGTGAGTTCGATCTTAGGTAAGGGTAAATAATTCTCTCTCTTATAATGAGTAATTATCTGCTGCGAACTCTGCATTGGTGACAGGAAGGGCATTTGGCCAGTAAGCGCTCTGCTCCTTTCAGTTGCCCTGACTACTCCAATGTAAGAGATTATGGCAGTGATGGCGAACCTTTTTGTTGTGGTGTGCCAAAAATGTGTGCACCGGCACCCACAATTCAATGCGCATGCAACCCCCGCCCCCTTTCCTGCAGCGTGCATACGTGCGCCTCCCAGATGATTTTCAGCTTGTTTTAAGCCTTTTTTGCCCTCCTGGAGGCTCGAAGGAAGCCTCTGCACCCTCAGGAGGCCGAAAAACAGTCTGTATTTTGGAAATACAGGAAGTGCCTGTTTTCAGCCTCCAGAGGGTCTCTGGAGCCCAAGGAAGGCTGTTTTCGCCCTCCCGGGGGCTTGAGGGAATCCTCTGGAGCCTCGGGAGGCTGAAAATGGGCCTGTTTCGGCACTTCCGGTATTTCCAAAAGGCCCGTTTTTTGGCCTCCCGAGGCTGCAGAGGCTTCCCTTGAGCCTCCAGGAGGGCAAAGAAGGCCTCAAACAGGCCAAAAGGTTTGGCTGGGGCTTGCATGCCCATACAAATGGCTCTGCAAGCCACCTATGGCACTCATGCCGTGGGTTCGCCATCATGAGATTATGGGGTCATTAAAAGACACACACACACACACACACACACACACAGAGAGACATTCTAGCCCTCAACTTGATTTTACATGGCTTTTTAAAAAAGAATCCATTATAATAAAGCAAGGGAATCATTGGCAGGGTCCACTCATGATACACTACTAAACCATAATATGGTTTGTTGGGTTTAGGTTTCATATACTGTATGAAGTGATCTCAACTGGCTTAGTCAACAAACATGGCCAAACCAAACCATGATTTAATGCCGCAGGTAACCCCAACTGAGTTGCATGTATGTGGATTCACATTCAACATTTTTATTTGTTTACTGCATCTATGCTACACTCTTCCTTTTGAAATTAATGTAGTTCAGATGATGGTATCTCCTAATTTGTTATCAAGTGTACCTTGAACCAATGTAGGTTTAGAATGACCAGGTCATAGTCATCCAATGAGCTCTTAGTTGACCATCTTGTCCAGACCTTAAACTATTGTCCTATATTGACTCTGTGGCATAATGGTTCCAGGAATTGAATCTTCCTCTTCTCACACAGAAGCATCAATGGGCTCAAGTTCTGTTTTCAGATTTCACGTAGACACATGGATGTCCTTTATGACAAATAGAGTGATCCAGGGTGATCTAGATCAGGGGTGTCAAACTCAAGACTTAAGTGCTTAACTCTGGCCCACAGGGCCGGCCTGGAAATATCAAAGGACTGGCCCATGGTATATCTGGCAGCCAAAACGGAATGCACTCAGGTCCTCCCATGCCCCATATTGGCCAACAAAGTGCTGTAGGAGGCCATCCAGGCCAAAAACAGGGCATAGGGGGGAATGCACACAGCCCCATCATGCCCCATTTTGGCTAGCAGATTGCTACAGGAGGTGCCTGTCCTGTCTCCCCCCTGCCCCCCAACTGGCCTGAAGAGGAGAACTACAATGTTGATCTGGCCCTCAAAAAATCCAGTTTGACACCCCTGATTTAGATTACTAGAATTCTTCTTATGTTCAGTTCGGAAACAGGGTCATTTACAACATTCCTAGTTGCCCAATGCCATGCATTTATCTTCCTTGGATTAAAAATTGTTCATGGTGACATTTCTACTCCAGAAATCAAATGCAGGATAACCTCAGACCATGCTTCCATATATAAATACACAAAGCAGGTTAGTTAAAGCAATAGTCTTCCCTCTATTGATGTATGAGTGAGAGAGTTGGACACTAAGAATGGCTGATCGAAGAAGAAGTGACGTCTTTGAATTGTGGTGCTATTGTAAAGGATTGCATATACCATGGACAGCCAGAGCAACCAACAGAGAGATGCTGAATTCTATAAAACTAGACATATGACTAGAAGCCAAAAATCACAAGACTACGTCTGATTTACTTTGGCTCTGTCATGTATGCAAATTCACTGGAGAAGTCAATGAGGCTAGGAATGGTTAGTGGAGCAAGAAGAAGGGGCAAGCCAAGAACACACTGGCTTGATCCCATAAAATCTGATACAATGATGAACACCCAACTAAAGTTGTGATTGACGAGGTAGCATGGACAGCACTTGCCTGTAAAGTCAGTAAGAGTTGGACACAACTGAATGGTTAAATCAACAACAACAGTTGCCAAAGACTTTTTAGAAAATGTTGGAAAAGACATCTAGCTTGGGAGTGGTACCAGTGTTTATTTCCTCTCATCTCTGCCCACCCCTGCCAACTTTAAATCTCATTTTCAGGTGCCTGAGGACAAAAATGTTAAGATACGCTTCAATAAATTCTACCTTGAGGATCCTGGTGATGCCTCCAACTCCTGCCCCAAAGACTATGTGGAAATCAACGGTATCAAGTAAGAGCCACTATTCATTTATAAACCTGTATTGCCAGTTCCTATGTATCTATTGCAACTGGGCAAGAAGAAAACTGTCTTAGTCACTGGATGTCTTTAAGACCCTTCCTTGCCATCTTTTAGGACAGAAATATCATAAATGAAAGGTCCTTGCTTGATTTAAAAAAAATCAAATATTTCTCTAGTACTGTCAGATGATCTGATTAGTTTTCCATATTGAAAGGAAAGAATGAGAAGACCTTGTCATTTTATTGCATGTGTTTTGTGTGTATGTGTGTGTGTGAGAGAGAGAGAGAGAGAGAAAGAGAGCTAGAGAGAGAGAGCTAGAAAGAGAAAGAAAGAGAGAGACAGAGAGAGAGCTAGAGAGAGAAAGAAAGAGTGCTAGAGAGAGACACAGAGAGAGAGACAGAGAAAAAGAGCTAGAGAGAGAGAGAGCTAAGAGAAAGAGAGAGCTAGAGAGAGAAAGAAAGAGAGAGAAAGAGAGAGCTAGAGAAAGAGAAAGAGCTAGAGAGAGAGAGAGATCTTATGTATTCATTGATGCATCACATCATGAATGAATGAATGAATGGCCGGCCTCCAGTTGATTTTTTTCTTCTTGTGGTCCTTTAGATATTGTCAGCCCAGCAAGGGATTTGTGGTAATGAGTAAAACCAACAGAATTACAGTTCGTTTCCACTCAGATAATTCACATGTGGACAATGGCTTCTCGGCTGAGTATTTGTCCTTTGACTCCAATGACCGTAAGTGGAGATGTCAAATGTGAGATTAATCAGGGAGGGAGGTGGTAGGATGAGTCACCTTCTCAGTCAGGAAGGGTTGAAAATTTGAAGTTTTTCGATAGAGAAGTCGTCTATGGGAGGACTTGATATGTACTATCCTATAGAGCAGTGATTTCTAACCATTTTGGGACCATGGGCCATCAGTGGTGGTGGGGTGGGTTGGGGATGGGATCAAAGGTGGTATTCAGCTGGTTTGGACTGGTTCTGGAGAACCGATAGTGGAAATTTTGTGAAGTTTGGAGAACCGGCAAATCCCACCACTGATTGGCCCTGCCCCCCTCTATTCTCTGCCTCCCAAGTCCCAGCTGATTGGCTGGAAAGCAGGTTAGAGGGGTGGGGAGGGAATGGGATTTTGCCATATTCCTTCTCCTGCCACACCCACCAAGCCATGATAGTAAACCCACAGAACTGGTAGTAAAAATTTTTGAATCCCACCACTGGATGGGATGGTTGCCTAATCCCATGCATACACAAATAAAACTTCACCATGCTCACCCACCACATGTGTAGCCTGGTTCCCAAGGGCTGCTGACCGATATCGGTCCATGGCCCAGGGGTTGGGGACCCCTGCCATAGAGAATGTGGGGAATGGTATTAGAAGAATATTGAGGCTTCCAGTGATAAGTACATTGAGATTTGGAATGACAGTTAGTAAACTGATTTTTAGAATTTTCTGTCTTTTCCCTCTTCTCACATTTAGGCACTCACTGCCCAACAACTAATTCAAAGTTCAATGGGGAGGTTCATTATTTGCATAAGATCTCAGTTTCATCCCTGTCCAACTTCTGTCACAGAGACAGTAGGGACTTTTTTCCAAGTTTTATAAGACGGATGAAAAAGACAAGTAACCCATCAGTTATGAATCGGCTCTTGTCACATCAGTACAATTTGTAGTGCCAGGTTCTACATCAGATAAGCACTGGATTTATTCCATAATAAAACAGTATCTAGAATCCTTCTGAGGATCTGGAATCATTCTGAGAAGAAGGAGAGATTGACAATCAAGAACATTAAATTTCTAGATGAACAATCCCTAAACATATGCTGAAATGACCAATACTGTCAAATAATATACTGACACATTCCCTAATCATTCCTTTGGGGTATGCCCTCTGAAGACAGACAGTAGATTAAATTATGTCCATGCTTGTCCTGATATCAGGGCTTTATTCCATGTAGAATAGTTTCTGGAGATAGTTTTAAGAGAGTTTTTTCAAGGGTGATCCTTGGGAGTTTCAAGACAAGCGGTAAAGGTTCCCCTCGCACATATGTGTTGGTCATTTCTGACTCTAAGGGCCGGTGCTCATCTCCATTACAAAGCTGAAGAGCCAGCGCTGTCCGAAGACGTCTCCATGGTCATGTGGCTGGCATGACTGAGCTCTGAAGGCGCACGGAACGCTGTGACCTTTCCACCAAAGGGGTCCCTATTTTTCTACTTGTTTGGAAATGCTCGGTTGGCAGAAGCTAGGACAAGTAACGGGAGCTCACTCCGTTACGCGGTGCTAGGGATTCGAACCGCTGAACTGCCAACCTTTCTGATTGACTTAAGACTTTCAGGTCTAAATGCTATGGCAAAATAAGACTTTCCCCAGAGCAGAATTGCAAATATACCATCCAGAATGGCAACGGAAGATGTTGATGTTTTCACCTATGTAGAATATTGATCTATTTATATGTTTTCTCTCCCTGTCCTGTTTGTTGACTTGTAGCTTGCCCAGGGAAATTCACCTGCAAAAGTGGCCGCTGCATCAAAAAAGAACTGCGCTGTGATGGGTGGTTTGACTGTCCAGATGCCAGTGATGAAAGAAATTGCAGTAAGTTCTCCTTTTTAGCTCTGTTTGGTGGTATGGATGATGTTCCTAAGGCTTGTTTACTTTTTTTTCAATGGGCTGCACCACCCACAAGTATCCAAAGTTCTGTTGATGGCCTTTCCATATAACTACACTGCTTGTGGTCTTCTTCTTCAGATTGCACTAAGAATCAATTCCGATGCCATAATAATTGGTGCAAGCCAAAATACTGGCTTTGTGATATGGTGGATGACTGCGGGGACAACAGTGACGAACTGCAGTGCGGTGAGTTGTTTTTATGAGATGGAGAACTCTAGGGCAGGGAGAACCAGGTTCACGCTTTGAACCACTCTTAGTTTGAACTCGGAGTTCAAAACTCTTAGTTGTCCAGATGGGGTTTCTTAACTGAACCGTAATTTGAAGTTTTGCACAGTTTTGTATTAAAACATGAACTGGATTTACACAGTTTAAGAAGCTCAAAGCTGGAAAGGGTTGAGGGGAGATGGAAGGGCCTTGAGGGATCGAAGGAAGAGCCATTGTCATGGCAATGGTATCACTCCAAGGATAACTGGGCCCCCATGAAAGTGTAAAAATTAGACTTTAAACTTATTTTTCATCTTGGGTGAGTTCCTCCTCATCTTTCAAGCTCAGCTAATGTCTTATCTTGACCATTTCTGAGAAATAAGCTGTAAAACAAATTATTTTATTTTATATTTTATTATTTTATTTCTTATTTGTTTATTAATGTTTTATGTTTTAACTAGTTGTGTTTTATCATTTTTTAAAAAAAATATTTTATGCGTCTTTTAAGTTTTTGATTGAGAACTGCCAGAGTTGGCTGAAAAATGGATGACTATATAAATGTTTTCAACGGTCAATAATATGGTCAGATAAAAGAAGACTGAGTCCAGGGCAGAAAGATAACCTAAATAAAAACATTTCAGACAAGACCCTTCCAAGTTGTCACAAAAAGAAAAGGTGGGAGCGATGATGAGCATTCAGACTTGCCAGCTTAGTGCTACAGCTTTATAGTAATAAAACTGACCTACATGACATTGGATTCCTGGTCTGATCTAACTCAAAAGGTTGACAACAAACTCTGTTTTCTGTTATTATGATGATCTGGACCCCAATTTTACGTGTGAGGGCCTTTTGATGGGATCTTGCAAAAATCAGTTCCAGTGTTGAAACAAAGCTAGCCTGACAGAGAGTGGCTGGTGAGAGTAGCTTCTTCCCGAGCAGTGGAAACTTGCAATTAACTTCTCTTTTCCTTCTCAGGATGTCCTCCTGACAGCTTCAAGTGCAGTAATGGCAACTGCATCCCAATGCAGCAGAAATGCGACGGGAAAGCAGACTGCAAAGATGGCAGTGACGAGGGAGAGTGTGGCTCTGGTAAAAGCTCTGGAGTGGTGATAAATGCTGGCCAAGGGGCGGGTGGGGAAGCTATGAAAATTGTGGTTTGTTAAGCAGGGAAGATTTGGGTATGTCTAGTTTGATGAAAAGAAGGATTCAGGGTGACATGATAGCAATGTTCCAATATCTCAGGGGCTGCCCCAAAGAAGAGGAAGTCAAGCTATTCTCCAAAATACCAGAGGGCAGGACAAGAAGCAATGGGTGGAAGGAGAGAAGCAACCTAGAACTAAGGAGAAATTGCCCGACAGTGAGAACAATTAACCAGTGGAACAACTTGCCTCCAGAAGTTGTGAAGGCTCCATCACTGGAAGTTTTTAAGAAGAAATTGGATCACCATTTGTCTGAAATAGTGTGTGGTGTGTGTGTGTATGTATGTGCACCGGACAAATATACTTTATGTGTGTAGGTGTGTTTGGGGTATGTGTGTGTGGTGTGTATATATGTGTATGGTGTGTGTGTGTCTTTGTGTCTGTGTGGTGTGTATATGTATGTGGTGTGTGTTTGTCTTTGTGTGTGGTGTGTGTGTGTGTGCCACCTGACAAATATACTGTGTGTGGTGTGTGTGGTGTGTGTGTGTAGTGTGTGTGTGTGCGTGCCACCTGACAAATATGCTCTGTGTGTGTCTATATATATGTGTATGTGTGTTCTGCAGGGTATTGTGCAATTTTTATTTAAAAATTACTCTCATGGAAGTAGACAACCTTTTCCACAAGAGAGAGAAGGCATCCCCCCCAAATGTTGTGTTTTACAAGTAGTCCTTGATTTACAACATTTTGTTTAAGTGACCGTTCAAAGTTACAACGGCACCGAAAAAAGGGACTTATGACCGCAGACACAGGATCAAAATTCAGATGCTTGGCAACTGACTCACATTTATGACGCGTCCTGGGGTCACATGGCCCCTTTTACTATCTCCCCTTCTGACAAGCCAAGTCAAGTGGGAAGCCAGATCCACTTAAGAACCGTGTTACTCACTTAACAATGGCTGTGATTCACTCAATTGTGGTTGTAATTCGAAGATTATCTAGGCCTCCCAGAAAGGAAGTATCCAGGTTATCCATGGTGTTGCAATGCTGTGGGAAAGATTCAAATCATTTCAGACTCCCATTTTGTGTTCCTAGCCCGGAGAGGGACACCTGCCATCTTCCTTGACTAAACATGGTTTCCCCCACAATCATCTGGGGTCCTCTTCTTCTGACCTGACATTTTTCTCTCTCTCTCTGCTTTACTCAAAGCGGTCACCATTTCCTGTCAAGCATATACCTACAAATGCCGCAACAATATGTGTGTGAACAAGAGGAACCCGGAATGTGATGGAGCGGCAGACTGCAGCGACAATTCAGATGAAGAGAATTGCAGTGAGTTCTGATTATTCTGAGAAAGTGGTAATCTGAGAAGTGAATAAATTCACAAATGTAGCAATCTTGGACCATTAAGCTAGCTTGCATGAAAGCGTTGGAAACTTTGATGATGATGATTACTATTACTATTATTGTTTGCACTGGGTGGTTTTTGAGTTGAGTAAGCAGGGCAACCAATTGGATCTAGTTGGCCATGTTTGTTCTTTCTCTCCTACCTGGAGAGCAGAGAGTAGGTGCTGTGAATATTATAACACTATTCTCGATCTGTTTTCGGAGCAGTTTGATGGGCAGGATGGTCCTCCTTAGCCAGAGGCACTTATTCCTCTGTTATGTGGAAAACTGACTCCCTTTTGGGGAGATTGGGAGTTACTTTCATCCCAGCGTCTTCCAAATATTTTCACAAGCCTTAATACGGAAAGGAGTAGGCAGAAATAAGAGTTCAGTTCTTGCCGTGTTGTTGAAGAGGTGACAGAATTTGGGGAAGTACTGACTTGTTGGGGGTTGGGTGGGGATTTTGGGAAACTTGTTGAATGTTCCAAAGATGTTTTTCCAAATGGCAACTGGAGTTTCTTCTTGTTGTTGTTTTCCTTGAAAATGTTTTGCTTCTCATCCAAGAAGCTTCTTTGGTTTCATGAAGAACTGAACTGAAAAAGCTTGGATGAGAAGCGAAACATTTTTAAGGAAGAAAAAAACCAAACCGTCCAAGAAAGTCCAGTTGCCTTTTGGAAAAGCATCTTTGGGACAACCATGACTGAATGGTCTTGTTGTATGTCTTGCCTGTTGACCAAACATCTCTCTGAACTGAAGTGATCAATTGAAGTGAAGCTTATTTTGGGTTTGTCTGAATTTTGTTCCTTTTAGACTGTGGCCTCCGTGAGTATAGCAAGCAATCTCGGATTGTGGGTGGAATGGACTCCAATTTGGGCGAATGGCCCTGGCAGGTCAGCCTGCATGTCCAGAGCGAGGGTCACGTCTGTGGGGCTTCCTTGATATCCAACAAGTGGCTGATCACAGCTGCCCACTGCTTTGTTGAAAAGAACTACATCAAGTAGGTAGAGGTTTTTTAATCATGTTTCAGAAGTTAATTGTGTGTTTTTTTAAAAATACTTTATTGAATGTTTAAAGTAAAGGATCCAGGAGAGTGAGGGACTCACCTTGTCTGGGGTAATGTCAGCTGTGCCTCCATTCAAAATCCAAGAAAGAAAACCTTAGACTCCATTAAAATAGAGAAAAGCACTTTTACTGGATTTGAAGTGATAGCAACGAAAGGAAAGCAAGATCTAAGGCACATAGGCATGGAAATTACACATTGAAAGTTATCCCAAGTCCCCTCCCCCAGTAGTTCAAACTGGACATCCAATCTGAGGTGTGTATATTATCATGTGGGGTACATCTTCAGGTGGCATTTCACACATCTGGTATGCCAAGACGGTTGACCTTGGCCTAAAAAAGATAAGTGGATGCAGTTGCACAGAAAGCAGGAAAACATCGCATCTTTTTCAGTTCACACAACTTCATCCTCCAACATCAAATTATCCCTCCTCCAGTTTCCATAGTAGCTGGCAAGAGTCAAGCAGTAAAAGATGTCAGGAAAAATTCTTGGAGGCTGACGGATAATATCAGAGATCCTAGTAATAGATCCATTGCAAGTAAGAACTCCGAGGCAGGTTGATTCCTCAAATAATAGCTTTATTGGAATATCATATTGGCACATATCTGGTGAGAAGTGACTCTGAGAGGCCCCTTGGTTTTCACCTAAGTAAAAATAAATGTTTTTTTCCATCAATCCCAAACAATTAATCCCATGGCCCAATCAAGGCAGTGTCCACTGGTCTTGTGACATCACTCCTCCTTCCTCCAGCCAGGTGTAAGAATGTCCTTGGTTCCCAAGAGAAATTATTTTGTTTTGACTACACAACCCCAGCTATCTCTTAATTTCCCCCTCCCTATCCCTCACTGCAGTGTGGCATCACTGAAGCTCCAAGATGGCTCTGGCCAGATCCACTTCAGGGTTGACAGGGGTAAGATGTTCCTTAGGGTGGGGATAGTAGCTGAGAAGTCCCGTCCCAAGATCCTGCCATGCTAGCTTGGGAAATTCTGGGAGTCTTAATGGTGCCAAGATTGGAGACCCTCAAAAGACCAATGAGATATATACCATGCCCTCCTTACTTGACTAGTTGGGAATGGGTCAATGTAACAAGTATCCTGACCCTAGGCCATGTATCCCTTTTTGATATGAGAAAGTGGAAAACAAGGCCGGCCTTCTTATCAGAGTCAGACACTGAGGTAGATAAGCAGTAATCATCTAACCCTTGCTGAATTTCTCATGGTCCCAAGATCCATTTACAGTAGAACCTCTGGTCACGAATGCTTCTGACCATGGCCAACTCGGGTTCTGACCAAAAAAATTCACAAATTTGTTTTCCACAGCCAATTTTCCCCTTCTGCACCATTCTTTTTTAGTAAGCGCCGAATTTCCAAAATTGTTCCTTTTAGACTGTTCAGGTCACAACCAAAGTTATGGAACAAATTATGGTCATGACCAGAGGTTCTACTGTACTATCCAAACTCCAAGCTTTCAAACCTTTTGCAAGTTGTCCTCAGCTTAGGACCTACAACTGAGCCCAACATTTCCATAGCTAAGGCTGTTACGCGATGATCTCCCCCTATTGATTTTTCTCCTCACCGTTGTTAAGTGAATCACTGCAATAGTGATGTTTGTAACACGGTTGTTAAGTGAATCTGGCTTCCCCATTGACTTTGCTTGACAGAAGGCCATAAAAGGGGATCCAGTGACCCTGGGATCCTACAACTGTCACACATACATGTCAGTTGCCAAGTATCCATAGTTTGATCATGTGACAATGGGGATGCTGCAACTATCCTGAGTGTGAAAATAGGTCATAAGTTCTTCAGTGCTGTTGTAACTTGAAATGGTCACTAAATGGTTGTTAGTCAAGGATTACCTGTATACAATTTGCCTCATGGTGAAACTAGAACAGTCTGGAACTGAACATACTCAAAACCATAGAAATGGTGGTAGACTTTAGGAGAAACCTTCCCATGCTACCACCTCTTACAATACTAGACAACACAGTATCAACAGTAGAGACCTTCAAATTTCTAGGTTCTATGATATCACAAGACCTAAAATGGACACGTAACATCAAAAACATAATCAGAAAAGCACAACAAAGAATGTTCTTTTTGTTCCAACTCAGAAAGTTCAAATTGCCCAAGGAGCTGCTGATCCAGTTCTACAGAGGAATGATTGAGTC
The DNA here is from genome assembly GCA_015471245.1 of Laticauda colubrina. Lineage (NCBI taxonomy): Eukaryota > Metazoa > Chordata > Lepidosauria > Squamata > Elapidae > Laticauda > Laticauda colubrina. Next base: position 8,526,996 of record BLBF01000059.1, on the reverse strand, counting down.
TGTCATCTGCACCTCTATAACTGTCTGGTTTGCTTCTGCAACCCAACAGGACAGACACAAACTTCAGAGGATAAGTAGGACTGCAGAAAAAACAATTACTACCATCCTGCCTTCAGTCGAGGACCTGTATACTGCACAAGTCAAAAAGAGGGCTGTGAAAATATCTACAGACCCCTCACAACCCAGACATAAAATGTTTCAACTCCTCCCCTCCAAATGATGCTATAGAGCACTGCACATCAGAACAACTAGACACAAGGACAGTTTTTCCTCAAATGCCATCACTCTGCTAAACAAATAATTCCCTCAACACTATCCAACTATTTACAAAATCTGCATTACTATTACTATTAATCTTCTCATCACTCCTTATCACCCATCCCATCCCACTTGTGACCGTATGACTGAAACTTTGTCGCTTGTATCCTTACGATCTATACTGACTGTTTCCGAGTATGATTTGATTGCTTATTGTCCACCATGACTATCATTAAGTATTGTACCTGATGATTCTCGACTCTTGAAGAATGTATCTTTTTTTTTTTAATGTACACCGAGAACATATGCACCAAGACAAATTCCTTGTGTGTCCAATCACACTTGGCTAATAAAGAATTCTATTCTATTCTATTCTATTCTATTCTATTCTATTCTATTCTAT
>BLBF01000059.1:8476950-8526325 GCA_015471245.1 Laticauda colubrina | reverse complement strand
TATTCTATTCTATTCTATTCTATTCTATTCTATTCTATTCTATTCTAAAATGTTCTTGCTAGTTCTTGCCCTTCCTAACCAACATACACTGCTCTGCCTGCAGATATAGCGAACCCTCCCTGTGGACTGCCTACATGGGCCTTCTGGATCAACAGAACAGGTCCAATAGCCTCGTTCAGAAAAGGACGATCAAGAGAATCATCAGCCACCCGCACTTCAATGACTTCACATATGACTTTGACATTGCTGTGATGGAGCTGGCCAGCCCTGTCACTTTTTCCAAAGAGATCAGAGCTATCTGTTTGCCTGATGCCACCCACGAATTCCCTGCAGGAAAAAACATCTGGGTGACCGGATGGGGAAGGACTGAAGAAACAGGTGAGTGAAGGAATGGGAAGAAGAGAGGGTCTCCTTGGGGAAAGGATGAGAGGACTTGGCACCAACCTGCAGCTTGTTTTGGACAAGCATCCAATTTTGGTCACCACGATGTAAAAAAGATGTTGAGACTCTAGGAAAACTCTAGAAAAGAAGAGCAACAAAGATGGTTAGGAGCCCGGAGGCTAAAACATATCAAGAACGGTTGCTGGAACTGGGTAGGTCTAGCTTAGTGAAAAGAAAGACAAGGGGAGACATGATAGTAGTGTCCCAATATCTCAGGGGCTGCCATAAAGAAGAGGGAGTCAAGCTATCCTCCAAAGCACCTAAAGGCAGGACAAGAAGCAATGAGTGGAAACTCATCAAGGAGAGAAGCAACCTAGAACTAAGGAGAAATTTCCTGACAGTTAGAACAGTTAATCAGTGGAACAACTTGCCTCCAGAAGTTGCAAATGCTCCAACACTGGAACTTTTGAAAGAAGATGTTGGATAACCATTTGTCTGAAGTGGTGTAGGGTTTCCTGCCTAAGCAGGGGGTTGGACTAGAAGACCTCCAAGATCCCTTCCAACTCTGTTATTCTATTCTAAATGTAAATGAGTCAGTAACTCCATCAGAAACTTTTCCTAGGTGGCAAAATGCCAGAAGGTAAACATGCTTACGAGATTGCAAAACATTGTCTGCCTCTCTCTTGATTCATGAATATAGAACATAGAATAATGAAGTTGGAAGGGACCTTGGAGATCTTCTAGACCAACCCCTTGCTTGAGCAGGAGACCTTATACCATTTCAGACCAACAGCAATAGCACTAAGACTTATATATAATTTTATAATGCTTTCCAGCCCTCTCTGATCGGTTTACCGAATCAGCTTATTGCCCTGAACAATTTGGGTCCTCATTTTACCCATCTTGGAAGGACGGAAGGTTGAGTCAACCCTGAGCCTGGTGGGATTTGATCTGCCAAATTGTAGGCAGCTGGCTGCAGAAGTTAGCTTGCAATACTGCACTCTAACCACTGCACCACAGAGACTCCATAAATGGTTGCCCCGTCTCAGTTTGAAAGTGATGGAGCACCCACTTCTTTTTAAAAAAATATTTTTATCATACATTTTTTGTTATTATTCATCACATTTCCAATTTTACAACAGCAGTGTACTGGCTATTACCAAGTCCTTTTTAAATATACATCATGGTATACACCCTGATTATAACTATTATTCTTTTAGTCATACAGTATAGTCTCTTTTAAATATATAGTTTTGTATGTCATAATTATAACTATTATTTTAATAGTTGTACCATAGCACTCTATTACATTTATCACTCTATACCCTTTAAACTATATTCATGTACAGTCCGACAGTGATATTGTTTACATTTTGTGTTCTTACATATTTCTATATATCTGTATTTATTTCTATTTTCTTAATCTTCTTTTCATTGTTAAGTGCTAATCTCTGCACCTATTATTTAACCATTTATACAATACATTCCATGTTAAGTAGTATTCTTTAAGTTCCATTGTTAACCTGTTCAATTCAGCACATTAATTTTTTTATTACACTCTCATCTGTGGGTATAGTTTCATTTTTCCAATTTTTTGCATATGTGATTCCAGCTGATGTTATATGTAATATTAAGTATGTGAGTCTTTTATTATATTTCCCGGGCATTACCCCAGAGCATCCACAACTTCTGAAGGCAAGGACACTTCTGTTCCATTGATTGATGCTCTCACCATTAGGAAATTTCTGCTTACTTCTAGGTGGCTTCTCTCCTTGGTTAGTTTCCATCTGCTGCAATGCAAGCCAGTCATAAAGAGCAGAGACCAAAGATGTATCAATGGAGGCTACAGAAATAAATCAACATTCTAAAACTTTTTGAAAACCCTGTTTGTTTTCACACATAACATTGTTTCTCCAAATGCCCAGAGTCCTTGGCACAGATGGTCCTCAATTTACAATCATAGTTAGGATTTGGAATGTCCATGGCTATGCAGTGCAACATTAAATGAACCGTGGCCAATTTTATGACCTTGTTTATATGGTTATTAAGCAAATTTGGCTTTCCCCATTGATTTTGCTTGTCAAATGGTGATCCTCTAATTCCAGGATGCTGCAACTGTTGCAGCTACATCCTGGTTGCCAGTTTGGATTATGTGACTTCCCTAGATCTCACACAAACCTTTCTGAATTTTGGGGGGCAGGTCCTGGTGCCAGAATTTTGCAGAAGGCAGAAATCCGGGTGATCAATCAGACCATGTGTGAGTCCCTGTTGCCCAATCAGCTCACTGCACAAATGATGTGTGTAGGAGTCCTGACAGGAGGAATTGATGCTTGCCAGGTGAGAAACTTTGCAATTTCTTTTGGAAATGTTCAAGCCCCTGACATGTTCTTCTGGATACATTCAAGCCCTTTAGATGTTCTTCTGGAGACATTCAAGCCCTTTAGATGGTCTTCTGGACATGTTCAAGCTCTTTAGATGTTCTGGAGATGTTCAAGCCCTTTTGATGTTCTAGAGATGTTCAAGCCCTTTAGATGTTCTTCTGGAGATGTTCACTTCCTGAAGAACTTCAAGTCCTTTAGATGTTGCTCAATGGCAATTAAAAGCCTGCTGCAGCCACTCCATCCAGAAGACAGAGAGTTATTCAGCAGCATTGGGAGGTCTATCTGCTCCTTCACCATCCTTCTAGGCACTTGGTAACAAAACAGCCACTGAATATAGAGCACAGGCTGTGTTCATCCCATCTCACTCTGGTCTTCTTCTTCTATTGTTTATCTCCCTCTAGAATAGGGGTATCCAACCTTGGCAACTTTAAGATCTGTGGACTTCAGCTCCCAGAATTCTCCGGTCAGCCATGCTGACCAGAGGATTCTGGGAGTTAAAGTCCACAAGACTTAAGGTTGCCAATGTTGGACACTCCTGCTCTGGAAGGTCCAAGCTATAAAAGGATCCATCCAACAAACCCAGGCAACTCCTTAGAAAAACTTACCTGAAGTAGGAAATGAGGGAAGGGAGCACCAGGGATTCTGTTCCTTGATTAACCTCTGCCTTTTTTCCTTTCAGGGAGATTCCGGAGGGCCGCTTACCAGTATAGAAGTTAACAATAGGATGTTCCTGGCTGGTATAGTCAGCTGGGGAGACGGTTGCGCTCGCCGGAACAAGCCCGGCGTCTATACCCGGGTCACTAAGCTACGAACATGGATCAAAGAGAAAACAGGGTTGTAGGTGGTTCCTGCCACTAGGATTGTTCACACCTCTTGATTCTTCGTACAGGTCGGTCAACCTGGACATTGAAGAAGACTTTCCCACATGATGTGAAGGGAACCCTGTCTCATATGTTCAACCCTTCTCTCCTTTGGTTCTCACCCTTCTGAGTCTTCCAGGTGGGGAAGGTTGGTTTGAGAACAAATGATCCACCTGGATTTAATTGTACACGGACTGTTTCCACCTGGGAGAGCTTCTTTCCTTGCTTCTGTCTCCTGAGATCACCGCCATGTCTTCATTTAAACCCAAAACTGAGTTTTTGACCGGCCTGGAGCCTCCGTCACAGATCTGACTTTTGCACAGGTGTGCAAGGGAACGTTGGAACCAGTTTGAGATGGGATTATACTGATTCCTCTTCTTCCCAAGTCCCCAAACAGATGACAGTGGGAAGAAAAGAAGACTACCCTGCCTGTTTAGAAAACAGATTGCAGGTCTTTGGGCTTGACACCCTGTTCTTTTCCTTGTTGTGTCCAACACAGTGCCATCTGTGATTAATACTACATCCTGTGACTTTTATCTTAAAATTCCTCACTAAGAGTAAGATACTATCTTTGGTATCTTGGTGTGCAACTCCCCGGAACTCTTGCGGGAAGGGAATTATGACAATTTCCAGATTTGCTATGATGTGGATTGATTTAGGGCAGGGGTCCCCAAACTTGGCAACTTTAAGACTTGTGGACTTCAACTCCCAGAATTCTGGAAGTTGAAGTCCACAAGTCTTAAAGTTGCCAAGTTTGGAGACCTCTGATTTAGAGCTATAATATTGCTGCAAAATTTGGTGGACCACAACATGGGAGCAGAGAGATTCCGAAAGCTGTCTTTTGCTCATAGCCAGTGATATTCTGGATATTTGCAGCAGAAATAAGGAGCAACTTCTTTGATTAAATTATTTTTCCCCCTCCCTATCCCCCCTGAATGAATTTCACAATATCAGTGTACAATGGCCTATAAAATACAACCTTGTTATGTCAACAAAGTAAGCACTGAAAATCATACTCAGTCTGCAATGTTAGAAGCAATCATACCAGATCTTGCTGTTTTTTAAGAAAATATTTCCCATCTTCAACTTCACCTCCTTTTTATAATATGCTGATCAGAGATGTAAAGACCTAAGGAAAAAACAGGAAGGGAGGGGGATGGACAGCCAGTATATTTTACATCCCCCGCCTCTGAATTTTTCCTTTCCCATCCTCATTTGTTTCCCTGTCTTTACACCACATCCGCCAGTATAATTCAGATGGAGATCCCTTCTTGATATTTTTTTGAACTATATTTCTATCCATTTTAATCCCAAGGGTAAAAAGTTCTGACTTTAGCTTTCTTTGTAGATGGAATCAAATTCTATTGTCGATTATCAATAGGTTGCCTGCAAATCTCCAAAACGCCTTTGAGGATTAAAAAAAAACGACAATCAAGGAATAATAGCCTTTTGCTCTTCTGTGTAAAAGTCCAGTTGAAATATTTGGGACTTGCAATCCACTTGCCTCTTCCTTTCATTAAAAACAACAACAACAACCCAGTTGATTCTGGACTTCTCCAACAGTGAAAAATCATGGTTCTTTCCATCAAGGGTGGAATATGCTTGTTTGAGGTTGGATCTTAGTGGGACTTCATCTCCTGAGCCATCCCATCAACAACGAAACCTACTCTCTTGGAAGCACCTCTTGGCTCTTGTGAAATGCTGCATGTTTCCGATGTTCTTGAGACTGGATCTCCTTGGTCTTCTGGGGAGACATTCTGTGATTATTTGCCATCTTATCCATGAGGTTTTAGTAGCCCTTTTCTCACTCAGTCCCCCTCAGATATCTTGGACACCAAAATAAGCTGGCTGAGAATTGCAATGCCTAGTCCTCCAATGTCCATGAGAAAGCCCATCTTGGAACAACATTGATAAGGAGCAGAGATCTCTGAGTCGCTGCACTTTTAATCCAGTCCCTCTGCACCAGTTTACCTCATTAGAATGAGATAGATGTAGAGAGGTCTAGAGAATATAATTGTGTGTGTGTTCACAGTGAATGTGTGTGTGTTTGTATGGGTGGATTGTTTCCTTTTTCTGCCCCGTTTTGGGGTGGATTGGCATTACCACAATGTGCCTTATTGTACAGCCTTGTTTAATCTACAGCATTTCTTTCTTCTTCGGATGCCATAAGGTTCTTTATAGGTTGATAGCGAAAACTAATGCTGAGACTCCAATCTGGGTTCTTGTGTCATTAGCATTCTTCTTCTTCCTAGCTATTTGCCAAGCTGGTCAGGTGTTCTGGGAGTTGTAGTCCAATCTTTTTTTGGGAGCGCTGCTATCTTGCGGTGTACCAAATGCTGATTTGCTTCAGTGTTTGCTGGCTGCATCAATTTGAATTCGAGCCTTCTTTGAGTAGAATAAGTACCTCTGTCTCTGAGTGAAAGAAAGGATGACCATGAGATTATTTAGGGAGCAAACACTATTAAGTAGAGCTAGATAGAGCTAAAATGTTTCTGCAAGCCAATGGACAAGATTGTTGTATCTCACTGTGTGATGTGTCTTATTTTTTTACAACTGTTGCTTTTACAACTGATGGACAAGTTATGGTTCTTTACTGTAAAACTTTGTGTTGTTCTGCACCTCTATTGGTCCAAAGTGTAGACTGGAGAAAATTACATATATTCTTGAAGAAGTTGTTCCTCAGACATAGGACAAAAATGGGAAGAAGTCTCTTTTTTCTAGGATATTTAACAATCTGGGAAATGCTTCACTGTGTCCTGTTCTTTATTTAAAGCACAAAGCTACAGAAAGGGATCAGTGCAGACTTAACTGTTTTATTTCACATTAAAAGAAAGCTTTTCAAAATGGTTTGAAACTAATCAGCTCAATTTTACTTCTTACCGTGTTTGTATGTACATAAAGATTGTATTTTTTTTAAAAAATGCTGTAAATAGCTTACATGCGAAAAAACTATTCCAAACATTAATTCTTACCCATATTTCTGCACCCCCTTTTTAAATTTTTCATTGGAAAACTGAATGAAGTGGAAATGTCTGATGATTCTTAATCTGTTATTAAACTTGGTTTTTTTTTAATGGATGATTCATTTTAATTCGTTATGTTCTTTGGGGTTGAAATATTTTCTTTTAGATCAAGGGTCTTCAAACTTGGCAAGTTTTAAGACTTGTGGACTTCAACTCCCAGAATTCCTGAGCTAACATGACTGGAGGAGGAATTATGGGAGTTGAAGTCCACAAGTCTTAAAGCTGTCAAGTTTGAAGACCCCTGTTTTAGATGAAAAGCTGACCTGAGTAAGATCCTATAAACAACGAGAACCTCAAAACAGAAGAATAGTGTCAAGATTACAAGAAATGATGCAAGGAAGTCCCCAATTTATGGCCACAACTGAGTCCAAAATTTCCATTGTTAAGTGAGACAGTTGTTCAGTGAATTTTGCTCCTTTTATGATATTTCTTGCCACAGTTGCTAAGTGAATCAATAAAGCTGTTAAGTTAATAACATGACTGTTAAGTGAATCGTTGACTTTGCTTGTCAGAAGGTCATAAAAGGGAATCACGTGGCCCCCGGGACACTGCAACCATCATAAATAAGAATCAGTTGCCAAGCATCACATGACCATGGGTATGCTGCAACGGTCATAAGTGTGAAAAATGGTCATACTTTTTTCAGTACTGTTGTAACTTCGGTCATTAAATGAACAATTGTAAATCAAGGACTATCTATAATTTCACTTTATACAGTACGAGTGAAGTCACATGAAATATTGTATATGATTTTGGTCACTACGATCCAAAAAACGATGCTCGGAGGCTAGAAAGTGTGCAGAGAAGAGCAGCAAGAATGATAAAGGGTGTGGAGCAACAGATCCTTTCACTGTATTTATGAGTCCAAAAGGGACACAGTGGCTCAGTGGCTAAGACGCTGCTGAGCTTGTCATTCAGAAAGGCCAGCAGTTCAGCAGTTCAAATCCCTAGTGCTGCCTAACTCAGTGAGTTCCCGTTGCTTGTCCCAGCTTCTGCCAACCTAGCAGTTCAAAAGCATGTAAAAATCAAGTAGACAAATAGGGGCCACTTTGGTGGAAAGGTAACAGTGTTCCGTGTGCTTTCAGCATCTTCCACATGAACAGGGAGACGTCTTCGGACAGCGCTGGCTCTTTGGCTTTGTAATGGAGATGAACACTGCCCCCTAGAGCCGGAAACAACTGGCACGTATGTGCGAAGGGAACCTTTACCTGTACTTTATGAATCCAACTCTTCTGAAGCTAATATTTCCTCCATAACCATCCCAAGAAATGGATTATATATCTTTCCCGTGCATTTGGCGACTTCTAGATCTACTTTCAGAATTATAAGAGCATTCCTGAAATTCTACAGTTCCATAGTCTGATGTGCCCTGGGATGCATAAATGAAGGTACATTTTTTAAACAGTACCTCCACTGAGATACAACTTGTTTAATCTTTGTTCAATTCATTTGGTGGATTCTTTAGATCACAGTGAATATTGAAAGCTCAAATACCATGGGTGCATTGGTATGTATGGAGGAGGGAGGGATGGAAGGAAAATTGATGGATGGATATAAAATGGATGGATGGATGGATAGATAGAAATTGAATGGATGGAAATAAAATAGATGGACAGTTGGTAGATGATAATATTGATATAGACAATTTAGATAGAAAATGGATGGCTAGCAATAGTTATACTGATCTACTGCTTTACGGTGCTTTTACAGCTCTCTCTAAGCGGTTTACAGAGTCAGCATATTGCCCCCAACGATCTGGGTCCTCCTTTTACCTACCACAGAAGGTTGGAAGGCTGAGTCAATCATGAACCCATAAGAATTGAACTGCCAAACTGCTGGCAGCCGGCAGTCAGCAGAAGTAGCTTGCAGTACTGCATTCTAACCACTGTGCCACCATAGAAAATGAATGGATAAATCGAAAATGGATGGATAAATCGAAAATGGATAGATAGATAGAATGATAGATAGATAGATAGATAGATAGATAGATAGATAGATAGATAGATAGATAAGAGAGAGAGATAAATGATAGACAAATGATAGATAAAGATGGCTGGATGCATGCTTATATAGATATTCTGTCCCATTTTTAACAGATTGGCATGACCATAAGATACCCACAGAAATCTCCCTTAAGTTGTAGACAAAAAAAAACTCAAAATGTATATCTCCTGTAGTCCACAATGCACACTGCTGTGTTGCTGCACTTGGGGCACTGGGATAAATAACACAAGCGTTTTAATTTTGTTCAAAACCCTGGCAGGGTCAGAGAACTGAAGCTAGGGCTGTATATATTTTCAGTTGCTTGCTTTTTAATGAATACTTACATACTAATCATGTATGCCTTCTTCCAGATTTTGCTGTGCATATACATCACTAAGGAAGGCTAGTTTTGTGGTGCCACAAAGCTGGCCGGGCAAAGCTATAAATTGCTAGTGCAGAAATGTTCAATGTGTTCATTTTACACTCGACTTCCTCTCCTCCTGCTGAGCTGCAGAATAAGAGAGCTGCTGGGCCGAGGAAGTAGCCATGCAGAGACCTTGCACTGATGGAAAAACCACAGATGCTCATTCTCTTGGTTAAAGTTCGACGAGGAAAAGAACCGTCCAGCAACAGATCATTCAAGTGTAAAATAGGCCACGGTGTGTTTGAAATGAGAAGAAAAATGTTCCGGGTTGTGAGATGAATTTTCCTGCAGAAAGATTCACCGATGAATTGACCTGAATTATTGATGAATTGATGAATTACTGTTACTATTATTCTTCTCTTATTCTTATTCTTCTTATTGATGAATTGATGAATTACTGTTACTATTATTCTTCTCATCACTCCTTATCACCCATCCCCTCCCACTTGTGACTGTATGACTGTACATTTGTCACTTGTATCCTTAGGATTTATATTTACTGTTTCCTAAAATGATTTGACTGCTTATTGTTCCCTTTGACTATTATTCTTGACAAATGTATCTTTTCTTTTTATGTACACTGAGAGCATTTGCACCAAGACAAATTCCTCGTATGTCTAATCATACTTGGCCAATAAAGAATCCACCCATCCATTCATTCATTCATTCATTCATTCATTCATTCATCTTGTTTTCTTTTGGGATGTTTCCTGTCTTCTGGCCTACAGCTCTTGGGGGTTTCTGCTGTTTTGTTTCATTCAAATACAAACCGGAAGAACCCAATCCAAATTCTCTTTGGATCCCAACCTAGGTGTTACTGCTTGCTCAGCAGGGCCCACAACATGACTTTGTAAAAGGAAGTGGTGGCTAAGGCTAAAATGACTCTTTCAGATCATGCTCAGACCAAAAGAATGACATGTTTTGACTTCAGTTGGAGACCGGAGATTCCATTTCATGCTAGACTTTTCAGTCCCTTGAATGAGTACTCACAATCGTTGTACAGACCCCTAATCATCTTGGCTGCTCTTCTCTGCATTCTTTCTAGAGCCTCAACATCTTTTTTATAATGTGGTGACCAAAATTGGATTGCAGTATCTAGGTGTTGTCTTACTAAGGCTTTATAGAATGGTAGTAGTACCTACCTTGATCTTGATTGTATCCCTCTGTTAATGCAATTTAGGATTGCATTGGCTTTTTTGGCTGCCACCACACACTGCTAGCTCCTATTTAGCTGGTTGTCCACTAAGACTCCAAGATCCCTCTCATAGTTACTTCTATTAAGCCTGGTTTCACCCAGTCTATATGTGTGCTTTTGATTTTTCTTGCCTAAGTGTAAAACTTTACTTTTCTCTACAATGAATTTCATTTAGTTAAATAGGGCACAAGTCTGTCAAGATCCTTCTGGATCTTGAGCTTATCATCCAGTGTGTTGGCTATTCCTGCCAGTTTAGTATCATCCACAAATATGGTAAGTTCCTCTTCTATTCCCTCATTTGAGGGGGGGTTTCCCCAGAATCCTGTGCACTGTCTGTATGTCCATGGGAAAAGTGTTGCCTGGGCACAGACAACTAAGCCATGCGACAAGACTGAAAGGAATAAACCTTGGGTGGGTAGTGGTGGGGAGAAATATACTGCTTTGGATTGAGGCAACGAAGGAAATCTGGGTTCTCTGGTGACAAAAGCTGAATATCCAGTTCTTTTGCTTATGCTGTAGATGAAATCCCTCCCTCTTCAGCTCCCTCTCCCTCATTGATTGGCTTGCTGGCACCGATGCAAACTTGCTGGGGAACAGAGAGAGAGAGGGAGAGAGGGAGAGGCTCACGGGGCCAAGAGTGGAATTAAAGTATTACATCGAAAGATTAATTGTGCCTCGGGAGGGCCAGGAGATTATAGGGAGAGTTCTGTGCCTGGGGTGTCAGTCAAACAGGCCAGGTCTGGGCATTATCTTCACATGCTGTGCTACTGCAAATCATTCTGTAAGGGACATTGTTCCCCATTCCTCTTTTGCAGATAAAGCCAGAAAGGGGTGGGGTGGGGTGGATAATAAACCACAGTCTTTAACCGGGAATGTCTGGTTTAATAAAGAAAGGAGTAGGGGTGACATGCAGAGGTGGTATTCAGCCGGTTCGGACTGGTTCTGGCATACTGGTCGTGGAAATTTGGGGTAGTTCGGAGAACCGGCAAATACCACCTCTGGCTGGCCCCGCCCCCCCATTACTTCTCCTATATTCCCTTGTTTTTTTTAGCTCAGCTGATTTGCATGGCAGAATGGGTTGACGGGCCTCAGAAACAGCTCAGCTCACCGACGTTGACAGAGGTCAGTCTTTTGAGTCCTGTGTGCACGCGTGAAGCATGCGTGTGCATGCAAAACCTGTACGCCGCATAGAACCGGAAGGAACAAATTTGGAAACCCACCACTGGTGACATGATAGCAGTCTTCCAATATTTGAGGGGCTGTCAGAAAGAGGAGGGGGGGGGTTTCAATCTATTCTCCAAAGCACCTGAAGGCAGGATAAGAAATCACAGGTGGAAGATCATTAAAAGAGAGAGCCAACTTGGAAGTAAGGAGACATTTCCTAACAGTGAGAACAGTTTAATCAGTAGAAGGGCTTGCCCCTAGAGGTTGTGGGTGCTCTATCACTGGAGGTTTTTCAAGAAGAGACTGGGCAACTCTTTCTCTGGAATGGTGTAAGGCAGGGGTGTCAAACTCGAGGGCCACATCTGCATTGAGTTTGTCATGCCCCTGGTGGAGACTGACTCTGAGGAAGAGGAGGAACAGCCAACAGGGAGTGGGAGCATGGCTCCAGAGGTGGTGGAGGAGGCTGGGGAAGTGAGAGGTTGGCTGAGCAATCAGAGGAGGATCCAGGCACATCCCCTATCCATTCTTGATCACTCAGGGAGGAGAGGATCAGGGAAAAGTGAGGTCTACTCAGGAGGAGATTAGCATGATCCTCCTCATGGCTTGCAGCTGGGAGCTATGTATATAAGTTTGTTACTGCGCAGTCAGAAGTGCTAGAGTCAAAGTTTAGTGTTTACTTTGAAAGAGGTTTATCTTTGCTGGTGTTCTTCCCATGGACTCTCCTCGGTTATTTTCCTGGAGTTTATGATTAGTTATTTTGGCTTGCTTTGGAACTCTTGTCTATGTGGTTTATTTTGGTTTTCTTTTTGCCTCATTATTTACTTTTGTGACTTTAAACCGTGCTTAATTAAACAGTGAAGTTTTACTGGCCTTACCGGACTTTAATGTATGTTTTCGGTTTTGGGTTATTTTGAGAGACTACAGGTCATCACAGTGTTTTACCTCGTGGGGGCATGACTGGGGTGGGTGTGGCCAGCTCACCATCACTTATTGAGGCCCCATTTTAGGCTGTGATGGCCTCATGCAGCCCTTTGCAAGAGAAAACAGAGCTCCTCCTCAAGCTCCGTTTTCCCTGGCAGAGGCACCGCAGGGTCGGTCCTTCGTTATTTCCAGGGCAGTCCTGCAGGGCCATACCTAAGCACTCCATGAGCCAGATCTGGTCCCTGGGTCTTAAGTTTGGCACCCCTGGAACAAGGTCTCCTTCAGCAGGGGGTTGGACTAGAAGATCTCGAAAGTCCCTTTCAGCTCTGTTATTCTGTATTCTAAGTGCTTGATGTCCATCTGCTCACCTGTTTTCTTTCTTTCTTTTTCTTTTTCTTTTCCCTTTCCTGGGTTAATACTTAGGTGAGCTTCAGATTTTTTTTTTTCTCCTCGTTCACCCATTGCAAATCCAGCCCAAAACTATTTTTATTCCTTTTAGTTCCCCAAGGGATAAGTGATTGCTGAATACGGCTAAGATTTATTAACCAAGCAACCAAAACAAGCAATGTCTGAAGATGGATTTGGGATACTAAGAATATAAAAGAGAGATATTATGTTTTTCATTTTTGACAGAGCTTGCTTGGTTTTGCCTTAGCCTGTTATGCAATCCAGACAATGTTGGTTTATTCAATAAGTCATCGTTTATGTAATCCACCATTTCACACAGAGCGTAAACTAAGATGTTGCTTGGGTCAGGTTAAATGTGACTCAATTTCCTTTTATGGGCTTGAAGAAGTTCTATCTTTCTTCCTTTAAACATGCCATCATAACAATGTTGTCCTTTCTCTTGGTTTAGAGGAACAAAGATGAAGAAAGACTCCAGATAAATAAACACTTCTTCTGAACAAGTTCAAACCACTTCTTTCTTCTCTGAGGAGTTCCAATAAAAGTTAGGAAATCTACGCAACCCTGCAGTGGATTATCAAACTTTTGCTTTTTATATAAATGTAATCATCAGCCATATGAAATCTTCTCCCACTTCCTATCACTTTACTGAATTAAATTCTCACATTCAGGTTTTTGTGGGTTTTTTTTTTTGTTCTTCCCTAGGCTTCAACAGAATCTAATGACAGTTCTCTGTTGATACTATGCACAAGAAGATATGTACCAACCGACACACTGTACAATGGAAAGATGGTCTTATGCTTTGTGTTTATGTTTGTATTTATTTATGTTTGTTGTTAAAAAATAAAAATCTTTTTTTTAAAAAAAGAATCTAATGACAGTTCTTTCCACCCACTAGGTGTCACTCTTTTATAGGTTATCACACAAGTTTTGGCCTTCTGCCTGCCAGATGCTAAACATCTGGAGCTCAAGAGTTGGCTCATGTTGGGCACCGTTTAAGTTAAACTGGACTTCAGCTCCCGTCGGTTTCAAGCAGCATGGTCATCCTTATCTTCATCTTGGTGCACCAACAAATACCCCTCATGAAGAGGAAAATCAGAACAGATCTTACAGTCCCTTTGGCATTCAAAATTTTGAAGGAGGTCTTGAACTCTGAGAAGCACACAACTGAATAGAGAGAGGCCAAGTAGGTAGGAAGATTTGTTGGCTGAAACAGTCCAGCTTTGTTCCATGTAGCTGTCATTTAAATATTATTGTTAAATAGCATTCAAGACAAAGAAAGAACAGTCCTGTAAAAAGTGCTGGCTTGGATGGATTTAATTGGTTGTCTTAGCTTCTGATGCTGCATGGCAGCCCTGAGCAATAAGGAACTGGCTGGAGAAGGTTCTTCATTCTCTAGAAATGGAACTGAAATGCAAAGTCATTTAGCCAAGGGAAGGAAAAATCTAGAGCAAGCTTCAAAGCCACTCTATGTGCCAAGGAACTCATGCTGAGAATGGTTTCAATTCATTGGTTGACCTTTTCAGATCAATTGGTTGACCTTTTCAGACCGATTGTTCTGGAAAGATTGTGATTGGAAGACACTGCACTGCTACCCAAACTTTTGGAATCAGAGAAAAGAGGCAGTGCTGAAACCATCTTTAGTACCTCCTGATAGCAAGTTGGTGAGACATCCTGAAGTTCCACCAAGCCCTCCTAAACTGTATGATGTGCACAAAGGTAAAGGAATACTTGTGTTCAGTGGAAAATACCACAACAAAAGGTCTACTTAGAAGTTAATTCCTTATCCTGCGGGGTTTTAACATAGACTATGGAATGGATGATCTGAAGTAGAATCTGAGGATGAAGTGTAAAAAATACTCCATAGAACAGGGGTCCCCAACTCCCAGTCTGTGGACTGGTACTAGGACACAGCATGCCAGAAATTGGTCCAGGTAAACAAGTGAAGCTCCATCTGTGGGATGCAGACAGCATGTGAAACCACACTCCCTCTGGCCCATGGAAAAACCTATCTCCAAAGAATTGGTCCCTGGTCCCAAAAGGTTGGGGGCATTGCTGTAGAAGATAGGAAGATGCTGAAGAAGTGGAAAAAAAGGGATTTACAAGTACCGTAGGAATGATAAATCTTCCTGTATATAATTCATTGATTATATACAACTGAATATATTATGTCTTCCTAGGAACCTGAAAAATCATTAAGGGACTCTGAGGAATTGAATCCTAAAACGAGATAGTAAACTACTATAAATTCTACGCATACTTGTAGTGGTACAGGTAGAATTTATTATAGTTTACTATACAGAATCTCATTTTATGCTTCAAGTCCTCAGAGTTCCACAATGATTTTCAGGTTCTTAAGAAGATATAGTACTTCTTTGAAGACTTATAATTTAAGAAATCTTAAGACTCTGTGTAAATTAACTTTTGCATGCAATATGAATCCATGTCTTAAATTGAAATCTAAAAATGGTTCATCCTGTCAGTTAATTTTCTGTTTCCTCTAAGAGATACAAGGTTATTCTAGATATTGGACCATACTCCCACAACTTGATTAGGAATCATTCCATAGAAGAAATCAAACATCCTTTCCAACAATTTATTATCAAGCCAATATGGAATTACATCTGCTTTCTAGGCCCTCGGGACTCAGTAGATGTTAAACATCTACTGAAATGAGAGGAGTGGACAGCTAAAAACTGTAACCTTTTGTTTCTGATTTGTGGTCTTTGAAACAAATTTTTTTTTTTTAAAAAAAATAGAAACCACAACCCCAAATGGAGCTGAAGAAATTAAGAGGCTTTCGAAAGCAAAAGCTTTTGTGTCATTTATTACTTGGCGGCAATGATCAGCACATTTATTATGATGGAAAATTTATGGGCATGATTAGCCTGTTTTATCAAAAGTTCATGTCTACATTTTCCAAAGCAGGGTGTGGAATTCTAGGCAATTGGATTCTGAATTCATCTAGGAAACAGAAAATCCAAGATTCCAAGTTCCTGTCTATTTTAGCTTAGTGCCAACTCCACCTCTGAATTCTGTGAAAATCATTTCCAAATGTTCAGATAGAAATGTGGTAGTTCATTTCTACTTGGTTTGCTGCATGCCAGAGCTGCAGAAATCTTCCCCTCCCCCTGTCTCTGTCTCTGTCTCTGTCTCTGTCTCTGTCTCTCTCTGTGTGACTGTGTGTGGGATGATATTTTTTTCTCAAGAACATAGAATAATAGTTGGAAGGGACTTCAGAGGTCTTTGTCCAACTCCCTTCTCGAGCAGGAGACCCTATACCATTTTAGACAAATGGCTGTCCGGTCTCTTTTTGAAAGTCTTCAGTGTTGGAGCATTTACAAATTCTGAAGGCAAGTCGTTCCATTGATTAATTGCTCTCACCATCAAGAAGTTTCTCCTTAGTTCTAGGTTACTTTTCTTCTGGGTTGGTTTCCAACCATTGCTTCTTGTTTTGCCTTTTGGTGCTTTGGAAAATAATCTGACCCCCTCATCTTTGTAGGAGCCCCTCAAATATTGGAACACTGCAATCATGTCCCCGCTAGTCTTTCTTTTCATGAGACTAGCCATGCCCAGTTCCTGTAGCCATTCTTCATATGTTTCAGGCTCCTAACCAACTTGGTTGCTTTTCTCTACACTCTTTCTTGAGTCTCAGCATCTTTTTTGTATTCTGGTGACCAGAACTGGATGCAACATTCTAAGTGCAGTCTTACTAAGGCTTTGTAAGGTGGTACTAGAACTT
The DNA here is from genome assembly GCA_015471245.1 of Laticauda colubrina. Classification (NCBI taxonomy): domain Eukaryota; kingdom Metazoa; phylum Chordata; class Lepidosauria; order Squamata; family Elapidae; genus Laticauda; species Laticauda colubrina. The sequence goes on along the minus strand of BLBF01000059.1, from coordinate 8,509,846 downwards.
GTATTGGTTTAGTTTAAGAAACTTTAAGAGGGTGAACATGTTCCTCTGAACTTCATGATGTGACTGGATTCTGAAATATTGTCTCCCCCAACAACTTTGTTCATGGTGTCAGGGACAAAGGCATCAAGTTAAAGGCTAACTCCCAAATTCTAGAGTAATAATAAACATGCAACCAAAGTGCCCTGAAAATAGGTTGTCCATGCTGAGTTAAAAATACACTCCCATACAATGGGTCTTATAATATATCAACTGTCCAAAATAAATCCGAGCAGCTGCACTGCACAAAAGGCATCCTTGATTTTGGGTTGGGTTTGGGGTAAGGTAACATTCATCAAATCAAAGAACAAATGGTCATATCATTAAGAAAAAATAGAAACCGCCACATGACTTCCTTAAGCATCAACAACAATGGACTCTCTGGATAAATTTTAAAAAACAAAGTTCAACAAAATGGGTTTTACCCCTCGGTACAGATCAAAAGTGTCTGTGTGGGATGCAGTTCTGCAGAGAACATTTCATAGTTCGAGAATAACCCAAGAGAAATTTCAATTCTGAATTCTCAGCAAGGATTTGTTATTTAGGTACCTTTTTTGATATTGTGGAGCCAGCGTGACTGTGTTAGACTAGAACTTTGGTTCCCATTGTGTTGCTTTCAAGTGCCCGGGAAATCAGGAAATCCAGGCAGTTCAAATGAATTTAAAACTTTATTGCAAATTTAAGGACTCTAGAAGAATCTGAACTACTAACGTTCAAAACAAATTGGTGGTAGATAACAGTCAATGGAATTCAAGGTGGGTGGGACTTAGATCTTTAACTGACTTGAGATCCATGATGTATTTGACCCCTCTCTCTGGTCATCAGCCTGGTCATCTCCTACAGTTGCTTGGGAATAAAAGAGAGATTAAAGGTTGTGTTGGACAAGTAAAGCCCATTGTCTAAATGTTTTTTTTCCACAAAAATCTTTCCACAGTCATAATTTCTGAAGATTTCTGAAGGTCCATTTGCCTCTTGAAAAACACCTTTGGGACAGACTTTACCAGTCTAATTTTTCTCTCCTTCTGTTTGTCCTTCACTAGATATTTCCTGGTAAGCCTCACTCCTAAAGATAACTTTGGTCATGGAGCATAGTCAAAGTTTCAACAGAGAATTTCCAGAGAAAGTTGCAATTATTTGTACAGGCTTCTTCTCAGGAACCAGTGAATAGTTTGTACTAGACCAAAGTTGGCCAGAGGGTCACTGTTAATACTCAAGATTGTAGGGGAAGAGAGACTAAAATATGTGTCATTAGTAAGGAAGAAGAATACTTCATCATAAGCATAGAATTTCTCTCTCTGGAAAAGGAAAAGCTATCAAATGCATCAAGATAGGATCAAAAGTCCACAGTGTGTAAAGCACTGGCAGATGACAGTCCCCAAATGGAAGCGGCTTCTGCCAACTTTGTGATTATAACCAGGAAAATTATGCTATCAAACATCCCTGAAGGGGAGTTTGAGAGCTTGACTCATTTTGGGTTTTGTGGAAATGGAGACACTTATTTTAAGGAACAGTTGCATTAGGTTCGGCTTTCTACGAGAAGGAACGTAGGCCAGAAGGAAAAGTTTAATTCTCTTTCTCCATTCCTGATAACGGATGGGATGAGACTCTGTGTTCCTTTATATTAGCTGCTCCATTCTTCTTCTTCTTTTAATCTCAGTTGAACAACCTGGTATATTAAAAGATGTCAAGTGATTTGCCCATACATTCTTTCCTGGCATAGTCTAAATGAGGGCAGGAAAGGTTCAACAGCCCAAATGTTTCTCTATGCCAAGTGTCCCCTTTAGCAGAGATGATATTCAGCTGGTTCTGACCAGTTCTGGAGAATCAGTAGTGGAAATTTTGAGTAGTTTGGAGAACCGTCAAATGCCATCTCTTCTCGGCCTCCCATTGAGTCCCAGCTGATTGGCTGGGTCTCCTTTGGTTGCCCCGCAAAGGAGAACGGAGCTGGAAAGCAGGTTAATGGGATGGAGAGGGAATGGGGATTTTGCAATAACATTCCCCTGCCATGCCCCACCAAGCCACACACACAGAACTGGTAGTAAAATTTTTTGAATCCCACCACTGACCTGAACGTAAACAGGCTTCACTATTCAGAGCTGAAAAAGCTTCTTGGGTGAGAAGTGAAATGTCTCCAAAGAAAAACCGGAAAGTCCAGATGCCTCTTGAGAAAATAAAAAAGCACCTTTGGGACAACCATGACCTGGAGGACTGAGAATCTCCATGGACACTTAGCTTCACGATTCAGTGTAAAAGTCTATGGTGATTCTCAGTCATCCAGGCCCTGGCTGTTCCAAAGGTGTTTTTTCAAAAGGCAACCAGGCTTCCTTCATTTTTTCTTGAAGACGTTTCGCTTCTCATCCAAGAAGCTTCATCCATTCTGGCTAGAACGGATGAAGCTTCTTGGACAAGAAACAAAACATCCTCAAAGGAAAAACAGAGAAAGTCCAGTTACCTTTTGAAAAAAAAAGCATTAGTGCTGCTTTACAAAACCCTAGTAAGACCATACTTGTAATACTGCAACCAGTTTTGGTCACCATACTACAGAAAAGATGTTGAGACTTTGGAAAAAGTTCAGAGAAGAGTGACAAATGATCAAAGGTCTGGAAACTAAAAGATATGAAGGTTTTGGGTCTGGCTAGTCTAAAGAAAAAAAAAATAACGGTGACATATATAGCAATATTCCAGTATTTGAGGGGCTGCCACAAAGAAGAGGGGAGTCAAATTATTCTCCAAAGCACCTGAAGGCAGGACAAGAAGCAATGGATGAAAACTGGTCAGAGAGTGAAGCAACCTGGAATCAAGGAGAAACTTTCTAACACCACCACACTGACACCAGAAATCATGGGTGCTCCATCTCTGGAGCTTTTAAAAAGAGACTTATCTTTTAAGACAGTCATTTATCTGCAATGGTATAGATTCTCCTGCTTGAGCTGGACTAGAAGATCTCCCTTCCAGGTCTATTCTATTCTAAGGGATGATTCAGTGTAGTTCCTACTTATTGCAGGCTGTGTAGTTATTGTGCAGGGATACCGGGTTGTATACAAGTAGTTCTCAACTTAGACCATCACTGAGCCCAGAATTATGCTCATTGGCATAACTGACATTGTCAAGCAGGACACTGTGATCATGCCCAATATCACAACCTTTTTTTGGAGTGGTCATTAAGAAAATTCAGCCATTGTAAAACAAATGCCATAGCTTTTAAGTGAAGCCACAGTTGCTAAGCAAATCCATTGTCCTCTAAAGGTATTTTTTGGCTTGAAACAGGAAGTAAATCCTGATTTCTGGCAAGAAACATCACAAATTATGGTCATGTGACTGAGGCCCTGCGAATGGACATAAATTGTGACTGGTTGCCCAGAGCCCCAAATTCAGTCAGGGTGGGCAGCCATCAGAACTTTGAATCTGGGTCATAAGTAGTCCTGGGAAGGTCCATTGTGGCTTCAACTCTGGGGGTAAGTCGATGCTTACATCTGCCTGCAGATGGTTAGGAAGTAAGAGGGTTTCTTCAACAATGCTCACATCTTAAGCGCATCAACAATTTGTGAATGGAGCAGAGTTAACACTGAGTGTTGTGAGGTTCCTTTTGCTGCAGGAGTTCCAAGGAAACCCAACCATCTCTTACGAATATTCAGTTGGGTGGGTGGGTAGGGTTCTTCCATCACAGAAATCAAAGTTTAAGCAAGCTGTGAAAGAGAGTTAGGAAGTCTGTAGAGATTGTCAGTCATCTAGGTCATCGTTGTCCCAAAGGTGCTTTTTGAGGAGGCAAGTGGAGTTTCTTGTCTTTTTCTTTTGAAGATGTTTCACTCAGTGGTGGGATTCAAAAATTTTTACTACTGGTTCTGTGAGCGTGGCTTGGTGGGTGTGGCAGGGAAAGGTTACTGCAAAATCCCCATTCCCTCCCCACTCCACTAACCTGCTTTCCAGCTCCGTTCTCCTGTGCGGGGCAACCAAAGGAGACCCAGCTGATTAGCTGGGACTCAATGGGAGGTAGAGAATAGATGGGGGCGGGGCCAATCAGAGGTAGTGTTTGCTGGTTCTCTGAACTACTCAAAATTTCCATTAACAGTTCTCCAGAATTGATCAGAACCTACCGAGTACCACCTCTGGTTTCACCTCTCATTCAATAAGCTTCTTCAGCTATTGAAGAATTAAGCTGAAGAAAATTGAACTGAAGAAGTGAAATGTCTTCAAAAGAAAAAAAACAAGAAAGTCCAGTTGCCTCCTGAAAAAGCTCCTTTGGTACAACCATGACCTGGATGATTGAGAACTTCTACAGACTTTTTGCTGTACAATTTGGGATGAAAACCCTTTGAATGGTATGGGGGTATGGCAGTAGGAATGGATTTCCAGAGGAAAATCCATTCCTGCAGACTTGCAGGAACCAGGAGCACCACTCAGGTGGCCCTGAGGACAAGGATAAACCTCCAGGTAGCTTTAAGGACCTTCTAAAAAGGATGCAAATGACCAGCTGTCTGCAAGGAATATAAATCCTTCCATTCCCCACCATCCAGTCAGAGCTGAAGAAGCCTCTTGGGTGAGATAAGAAGGGAAACATCTTCAAAGGAAAAACAAGAAAGGCCAGTTGCCTCCTAAAATAGCACATTTGGGGAGTTAGGAAGCTTCATTAACTTCAACTCTGAGGAACCAACTATTTGCTTATCTGAATAGGTTAAGTTGGCAGGGTGAGATAGGTCGAAGCTTAACTGCATATGGGGGGAAGGGGCTGCACTTGAGATGCTATATTGTTTTTCTGGATCACTTTTAAACAAAAAATGGGAGGTATAAGCTATTATTGTACCCCACCCATATATCTTCATGTTGTAGAGATACTTTAAAAACAGAACATTCTAGAAGTGTATGAGTTGCTGTGAGTTGGCTGTTCCACAGGGAAATTCTGACTGTGTGTGGAAACTGCCTTTCCAACGAAAAGGTAAAAGCTTTGGGGTATAATTAAATTAATCTTGGATGAGATACAGGAAAATCCAAAAGGAAGGAAGAAATCTGTGGCGTGGGAGGAGGGTGCACATTTTAACAACACACAACCTTGGCCCTTTCCCATCCCCATGGCCTTTTCCAGCTTGAATTTCCATGACATTAGGATTTGCTCTGCACAAGCCAGAAGATCAATAACAGGGCTTATAAAATGATAAACAGCAGATGTTTTGGGATGGATAAAAGCAGCTGCAAAAATCAGAAATATAAAGATTTTTTTTTTAAAAAATGCAATTTCATAATCCTGATCAATACAGAAGGATGAGGAACCCAATGCTGTGCAAGGTTGATTGAGGGATGAGATGGAAAACAGCTCTAAACTTGCTGTGAAATTTCAGGAGGAACCTAACTGATGAATTCACACATCCTGAAAAATTAACAACAATTAAAAAATCTCAGAAACTGGTTATCTACAACATCATGATTGAATTGCCAAAATCATACATTGGAAGCTCTGCCAGAAGTTTGGGCTCGAATGCACCAAAAATTAATGGGAACACTATCTTGACAAAGTTCTGGACAATAAACAGGTCAGGATTTTGTGGGATTTTCAAATCCAAACAGGCAAACATGCCTGATATGTGGAAAAGGGGAAAAAAAGGCTGGTTCATTGATTGGTGCATAAGCGCACCAACGTGCTGACCGTCCCTGCCCTATTGTTTCTTTAATTTTCTTATATGTACCCATTTCATGTGTTCATAACTATGTACATACTTATACCTATTATCCTGTAAGTGACTGACAAATCAAAATAAATAAATAAAAATTAAAAAAATATTGCAATACCAGGTGATGCAGGAATTGAATAGAAACAGCTAAAAAAAATAACGAAACAGCTAAAAAAAAATAACAAAACATCACGATTGACAAATTGAAGTTGATCGATCGTGGATGGGGAAATCAATGTTCTACCAATAATAATAGGAGCCTCTTCAAGGAAAAAACCAAAGTAAGTCAAATTGCCTTTTGGAAAAGCACCTCTGGGACAACCTAGAGAATGGTTTAATTAAAGCCATTTCTGGAATTGACATTGGAAAGTTGCAACTTTCCACCTGTTCAGTTCTCCTCCAGGCCATCACTGGCATCATATAATAAGTAAAAAGACAATATTATGGATTTATTCCACCTTTGCTGGTTTCTAATACCCCTCCAAAGACAACTGATTGAACCTCAGAGTGAATAATTAATGCTTTCATACATTAATATTAATACATTAATACAAGCATGTCCCTCTTTTTGGAATAGATATGTATCTGCTTCACTGTAGTGATAAAATAGGGGAAGCAAGGAGATGAATTGTTGGCTTAAAACCTTGACCAAACATTTGCAGTCCTCCCTGGGAGACTGTCCTTTTGTAAAGTGCATGGATACTTGTGAAATAACATCACTTTTGGCTTTGAACAAATGTGCTTAGCCAGAGCTTGTAAAATTCTTTGCGTGCCTTCGCCTTTCTCCCACTATCTTTCAGTAATAAGTGATTTCTTAAGGATCATCTAGCATGGCTGCAGTCAGCACTAGTCTGAAAATTGTAATTTATTGTGGAGTATGACTAGTTGGGAGCGCAATCTGGTTGTTGTATTTGTCACTGCCTAGGTCAATGGTGACTATCCTTTTTGGGCTCCTGTGCCATAAATTGTGCGTGCGCTTGCATGCTCACACATGTGTGCCAGCACCCAGAAGGCAATGTGCCCCTTCCATGCCCCCTACGCATGCGTGTGCAATCCCCACCCACCCTCCACCGCCCCCTTACCTGAACTTTGCCTGATAGCTGGTTTTTGGCTGGTTTGAGGCCTTTTTTGGCCTCTCAAAGGCTTGAGGAAGCCTTCTGCAGGCTTCTGCAGGGAGAAAACTAGCACAGTTTCATCACTTCTGGTATTTTCGGAAAAACAGGAAGTGATAAAACGGGGCTAATTTTTGGCCTGAAGACCCAACATAACAGTAACCGAGGCCATCGCTGAAGCCACCGCAACTGAAGCAACGCAAAGATCAGCAGCCAAAATGCGGCAAATGAATAGGGCAACCCCGGCAACCCCGAGAAAACCTAGCCAAGAACTAGATAAGAAGCTAGAGGGCACTCAAAAAACCGCCACCACAACACACAATGAGGACATCGAATCCATGTCCAAAACTGACGAAGAAGACGAAGAGATACATAGACTCCATGTCAGGCGGAGCTCCATTCAAAATCCAGGAAAGAAATACTTAGACTCTTTAGTTTAGAGAAAAGATATCTTTTACTGAAAGTGAAGTGGTAGCAACCAAAGAATTCTGAATCTGAGAATTTAGGCGTGCAATTCACATATACAAAGTGATGGAAGTGTTCCCACCCCCAATAGTTCAGATGAAACTTCCAATTAGAAGTTGTGAATATGATCATGTGGGCATCTTCAGGTGATGATGAGGCCTCTGTCCATTGACCTTGGCATACTTTGATAATGGGTTGCAGTTGCGCAGAGAAAAGAAAGCTAAGCGGGAAATAGAAACCTAACTCTATTGTATGCTTCCCCCCCCCATTTACACAACAGAAGAATGTAACACCTCCAGCTCACTTCCCAGACTTATCCCTACCTCCCCTTCCCCCCGTTACTTATGGCAGCCGAAAGATGCAAAGTGATAGTAGAAGATCTTGAAGGCTGACATTCGGCCCTCCTAGAAAAAGGAAAATCATCAGTCCTAAAAGAGAGAGAGGAGAAAATATAAAGATAATTATTAATCATTAAACAATCACAAAAGAATACAATCCTAAGGCTTATCAGGATACTTGGAACAAAATGCCTTGACCAGCTTAGGGGCTTTAACGTCGGTTTCGTTAACCCATTCGGCTTGTGAAGAAGGGAAATGTTTCCAGGCTACGAGATACTGGAGTTGACCCCTCCATTTGCGAGAGTCCAGAATTTCTTTAACTTCAAAATGTTGTTCGCCTTCAATCAGTATTGGTATGCGAGGGTCAGCCTGGACGGGTCTTAAGTCAGAAGTACGTTCAGGTTTTAGCAAACTAACATGGAAAACCGGATGAATTCGTCGAAGAGTTTTGGGTAAGTTCAGCTGGACTGTTACAGGATTTATAATCCGTTCGATCGTGAAAGGACCAACATACTTAGGACCAAGCTTCTTTGACTTTTGAGTGGTCTGCAGGTATCTGGTGGACAGGAAAACTTTGTCGCCCACTTTATATTCTTTCTGTGGAGATCTTTTCTTGTCTGCAAACTTCTTATGAGCTTGATGGGCCTCATCTAGTGCTTTGCGTGTCACTGGCCAGTTAAGTTGGAGTTGAGTTATCCATTCATCCAATGAATGGATGTTAGGCTTTTCATGAGGGAGTTCAGGTATGGGTACGAAATCTTGTCCCTAAGCCACTTTAAATGGAGTAAATCCAGTACTACTGTGTACGGAGTTGTTATATGCCACTTTGGCAAATGGTAGTAAGTCGGACCAGTTATCTTGTTGATAATTTATGTAACATCTAAGATACTGTTCTAACACTGCGTTAGTCCTCTCACAGGCCCCATTGGTTTGGGGGTGGTGGGCGGAGCTTAAACCCTGGGAGGAGCCTATCAACTTCAGGAACTCTTTCCAAAAATTTGAGGTAAACTGGACCCCTCTGTCAGAGATTATGCGTTCTGGAACGCCATGTAACCTATAGATATGTGAAATAAACAATTTAGCCAGCGTCTTAGCAGATGGAATCTTGGAACAAGGTATGCAATGTACTTGTTTGGAAAACAAATCGGTTACTACCCAGATGACCGGGTTTCCACCGCTTTCGGGTAATTCTACTATAAAGTCCATAGAGATTTCCTTCCAGGGGGCTGTTGGTCTAGCTACATTTTGTAACAATCCTACTGGCTTACCAGGAGGTCTCTTTGCCGAAGCACAAATTGGACAGCTAGCTACATAAGCTTCAATGTCCTTCTTTAAAGTAGGCCACCAGAATTGCCACTTAACCAGATGTAAGGTCTTCACAAATCCAAAGTGGCCAGCTGCTTTAGAATCATGAGCCTGTTGTAGTATTTGGCCCCTCAGCACCTGTGGCACATACAACTTGGCCCCCACCCAAGCCAAACCATCTCTAACTGTATAGTCTTTCGAATGAGCCAAGAACCAATCATCAAGTTTTAAAGCTTCTTTTAGTTGTTCGGTTAGGTCATTCAATAAATCCACATCTTGGTTCTTCTTTTGGGTTCTGGTGATCACTGGGGCGGCTAGATGTTTGGTTGAGACAATTGGACTTATCACCTCCTGGCGCATACTATTATATTGGGGTAGTCTAGAGAGAGCATCCGCCATGAAGTTCTTCCCTCCTGGAATGTACTTCAAGGAGAAATTGAATCGCTTGAAGTACTGGGCCCAGCGAACCTGTTTAGGGGACAGCTTCCGGAGCGTTTTTAAAGCTTCCAAATTCTTATGATCAGTCCATGCCTCAAATGGGTGTTTTGCTCCTTCCAGGAAATGTCTCCAGGTCAGTAAGGCCCAACGAACTGCAAAAGCTTCTTTCTCCCAGACGGCCCATCTTCTCTCTGTTTCAGACAGCTTACGGGAGGTATATGCACAAGGCTGTAAGGTCCCTTTCTCGTTGATTTGAAGTAACACCACTCCAATAGCCACATCACTTGCATCGGCTTGAATCACGAAAGGAGTTTCCATACCCGGGTGCTTCAGCACTGGTTCTGCAGCAAACAGTCATTTTAGCTTTTCAAAAGCTGTTTGACACTCCATGGACCACTCCAATGGCTTGCTCGGCCTTGGCTTCACCTCCCCTTTTGTTTTTAAGAGATTTGTGATGGGCATTGCTATCTTAGCCAAAGTCGGGATGAATTGCCGGTAAAAATTTGCAAATCCCCAAAAGCTTTGAAGTTGTTTTCTGGTGCGTGGTGGAGCCCATTCCAAAACGGCACGTATTTTCTCTCGATCCATTTCTATGCCTTCAGATGAAATGCGATATCCCAAATAGTCAATTTTGTCTTGGTGGAATTCACACTTTGACAATTTAGCATACAACTTAGCGGCACACAGTTTCTGTAGAACCGACCGCACTAGTTTCACATGTTCATCCAGAGTTTCCGTGTAGATAAGGATATCATCAAGATAAACCAGAACCTCCCTGTATAAATGTTCATGTAACACTTGATTGATCATTTGCATGAATACAGCTGGGGCCCCTTGTAAACCAAAAGGAAGAACATTGAATTGGAAGCAACCCATCGGGCAGTTAAAAGCGGTCTTCCACTCATCCCCTTCCTTAATTCGAATTTGGTAGTATGCTTCTCTCAAATCCAACTTCGTGAAAATCTTCCCCTTCGCTAAATGGGCCAACATGTCCTTCATCAAAGGAAGGGGATACACGTTTTCCACAGAAATAGCGTTCAAATTTCTGTAATCCACCACCAAGCATTTGGAACCATCTTTATTTTCACGGAACAACACTGGGGCCGCTACCCGGGGTCTAGCAGGTTGAATGAAACCACATTCCAGATTTTTATCTATAAACAATCTTAGCTCTTCCAATTCCCGTGGGGTCATTGAGTACAACTTTGGTTTCGGGAGCTTCACCCCAGGAAAAATCTCAATAGCGCAGTCTGTTGGCCGGTGAGGCGGAAGCTCATCCGAGGGCTTCTCACTGAACACTTCTTTGAAATCCCAATACTCTTTGGGAATTTTCTCCTCCCCTTTCACGGGCTCACTACCTGTGAAAGCTATTTCAATTAGGTCCTTGGGCTTCGGCTGGGATCTGCCCTCTTTTCCCAGTCGCTGCTTGGTGCATATGCGCAACAACCCCTTTCTCCAGTTAACCTGGGGGTTCCATTTCCGGAGCCAGGGCAATCCCAGTATTAATGGTTGCTCCATCCCAGGGACCACAATAAAACGCAGGGTCTCATCATGCTCTCCCATGATCATTTCTATAGGTTCCGTGACAAAATGTGCAGGGCAACCTCCATCCACTGATCCATCTAGTTGGCAAAAGGAAATGGGCATCTTCAAAGGTTTTAGTTTTAGGCCCATTTTCTTCACTACTTCCGTGTTGATTATACACCTTGTGCACCCAGAATCTAACAGGGCTAGCATTTCCCCTTTGACTCCTGAATTGGGTACCCTCAACTTCACCGGAATGGTCATAGGGCCCACGCTTGGACTTACCAGAAAGTCATCTTCTGAGTTGAAATCATCCTCCTCAGGGGTAACTGGGGTTTCTGATTCCTCTCCTGCAGGAGGGGCGACTTCTGCCGTCTCTTTCGACTTTAGTGCTGCTTCGCGAGGCTTTGCTGGGGACTTTTCGGGTTTCTTCCCTTCTTTTGGCACCCCCTTTGGTCCCAGCTTGACTCTGTAGTTCACAGCCCAGTGACCTTCCTTTCTGCATCGAAAGCAGGCCGAGGGGTTGGGTCTTGCCGCCACTCTTCCCCTCTGAGGTTTGGGAACCTCTTGAGGACATGGGGGGGAAGGCTTGCTCCACCCATAATCTCCCCGCCGTTTGCTTTGGGTTAAATCAATCTCCACTTCTTTTGCCAGCAAGTACCACATCTGCAAGTCACTGGGTCTCTTCTAGCAATGCATCTCTGGTATTCTTCATTTAAACCATATTTAAACGCTTCTATCAGGGCTTCCTGGGGCCAGCCTCGGATATGACCAGTTAACTGCCTAAATTCTTGGGTGTAATCAGCCACTGACCTCCGCCCCTGATTTATGGTCTTCATCTTAATCCGGGCCTTGCGCTCTGCCAGTGGGTCCTCAAACCTAGCCCGCAGTGCAGTCATGAACAGGCTATAGTTCAGCAACTGGGGAGCATTATCATTATGCAAGGTCACCATCCCCTCTGCAGCTATTCCCTCCAGAGCTTTGGTAACACATCTCACTTTGGCTGCCTCTGAGGGAAAATCCTCCCCGTATTCTTCCATATAGCTCCAAACTTGGGCTAGGAAAAATCCCAAGGCTTTGGGATCTCCCCCGTATCTTACTTCTAATGGAGGCAGCCTAGGAGCTCTACGCCTTCTAGGAATCACACCTCCCGCTGAGGGCACCGGGGCTGCTGTTGGATTGGGTAGCCCCTGGCTGGGGCTACTTCCCCTCCCCCTTCATACCTTTGTGCAGCTTGGAGTTGTTCAAAGGCTTCATCGAGGAGTTTCCTGGCTTGATTCAGTGAGAGTTCTCTCTTTTCCTTCTCTTGCCATGGCTCCTCTTTTCCACGCCGGTGGGTAGTTGTGACTCCAGGGGGGGGTCCTTCTCTGGATCTTTCCAACCAACCCCCACTGACCATCTGGGCTTCACAGCTGGATCCTTTTCCAGACTGAGCTCTGCTAGCGATTGGGCTTCCTGTACCAGCAGAGAATCTTACCGTCCAATGGCTCCCAGGTCCTCCTGATCACTAGTTGAAGATGACATGATGCCAAGGCCCCCTCGGAAGAAAATTGGGTATTCTCTCCAGGTGGGCTGGTAGAGGAGATTCAGAATAATGTCAGTCGGAGCTCCATTCAAAATCCAGGAAAGAAATACTTAGACTCTTTAGTTTAGAGAAAAGATATCTTTTACTGAAAGTGAAGTGGTAGCAACCAAAGAATTCTGAATCTGAGAAATCAGGCGTGCAATTCACATATACAAAGTGATGGAAGTGTTCCCACCCCCAATAGTTCAGATGAAACTTTCAATTAGAAGTTGTGAATATGATCATGTGGGCATCTTCAGATGATGATGAGGCCTCTGTCCGTTGACCTTGGCATACTTTGATAACGGGTTGCAGTTGCGCAGAGAAAAGAAAGCTAAGCGAGAAATAGAAACCTAACTCTATTGTATGCTTCCCCCCCCTATTTACACAACAGAAGAATGTAACACCTCCAGTTCACTTCCCAGACTTATCCCTACCTCCCCTTCCCCCCGTTACTTATGGCAGCCGAAAGATACAAAGCGATAGTAGAAGATCTTGAAGGCTGAGACTCCAGTCGGAAAAAAACAGAAGGGAGCAAAGAGAAAGGAAGTCAGACTTCCGCTGTGCCGGGTGCAGAGGTGACCACCCACGTTGCAAGTGCTGTTTCCTTGATGCTGTCTGAAGGCATCGTGAAAGATGGGGACACATCGCTAGGGTCTGCTGAAACAGAAATAACTACAGCCCTAGAAGAAGAGGAAGTACCTCTCCTCCAGAGCGAAAGAGAGGCAGACAGGTTGGAGCCGAGAAAACAGGAACAAGCATTTCAACGAAGCCAATAGAAAAGAGGAAACACACCAGACAATAATTATTGGACACTCGAGTGCAAGAAACGCAAAAAAGGTGCATGTACAAGTCACCATAGAAGGCCAACCTTGCGAGATGGAATTTGATTCCAGTTTGTACCTATCCATGATATCATGGAACACCCTAAAGAGTCTGATACCAGATATGGAAAGGAAGGAACTAGAAAGACAAAAACATATGCTAAAAGACTACCAAGGTAACAGGATCCCCGTAGTCGGACTCGGACATTTCCAAGTCAACTTAAAAAAATATAAGAAGGTACTTCCACTGACCATAGTAGACTGGGATTGCCTCAGCCTACTGGGACTCGAATGATTTGCACCACTTGGAATCAGAGTGACCGGGATCAACAACGTCACCAAGACGGACTGGGAACAGAACCTGATGAGAGAATTCCAGGACGTCTTCAATGGAGAACTAGGCAAGTACCGAGGGTCCCCTATCTCATTTAATTTGAACCCAAATGTAGTCCCAATTAGGCTAAAGGCGAGACAAGTCCCCTTCGCGTTAAAACCAAAAATTGATGAACAATTGAATAAACTCATCGCACAGGGGGTATTAGAGCCAATAGACCACGCAAAGTGGGAAACTCCAATTGTGACCCCTATTAAACCAGATGGGTCCATGCACATCTGTGGAGACTATAAGGCCACCCTCAACCACGCGCTACAACAAAACGCATACCCTGTCCTGGTAGTACAATACCTTTTACATTCGTTGGAGGGAGGAAAATTTTTCATTAAGCTCGACCTTGCACAAGCGTACCAACATTTGCCAGTTGACCCAGAAACAGAGGAAGCACAAACAATTGTGACTCACAGGGGAGCATTCAAATGCAAAAGACTACAATTTGGAGTTAGCGTGGCCCCAGGGGTATTCCAAAGTTTGATGGAGTGCCTATTACAAGGAATCAAGGGGGTGGTACCATATTTCAATGACATATTGGTAGCTGCCAAGGACAAAAAACAACTGGAAGGCCACCTGAGGGAAGTATTACAAAGATTTAAAGAGGCAGGACTCAAAGTGAAAAGAGAGAAGTGCCAACTAGCCACCGATAAGGTTGAGTTCCTGGGATACCTCAAAGATAAAGAAGGAATCCACCCCACAGAAAAGAAAATCAGAGCAAAAATAAATTCCCAGACCCAAAAATAAAACAGAGTTACAAGCCTTTTTGGGACTTATTAACTTTTACAATGTCTTTTTGCCACAGAAGGCAACGACAGCAGAACTATTACACAGACTGCTGGATAAAAAAGCTACCTGGACCTGGGGGTGACGAGAAGAAACTGCATTCCAGGGAATCAAAGATTTACTCACATCAGACTCTGTACTCATCCAATACAGCGAAACCCTACCACTAACATTAACCTGTGATGCATCACCGTTCAGCATCGGGGCCATACTTAGCCACATATTACCCGATGGAAGAGAAGCACCGATCGTATTCTACTCCAAAACCCTATCAAAAGCGGAAAGAAATTACAGCCAATTGGACAGAGAAACATTGGCCGCAATAACAGGAGTCAAATGGTTTTTTACGGCAGAACTTTTTCACTGATTACAGATCATAAACCTCTTTTAGGAATCCTAGCAGAAAACAAAGCTACACCCAACATACCGTCACCATGAATGACGAGATGGTCCGAGTTCCTCATTGCATACAGCTACGACTTAATCCACTGGCCAGGGAAAAACATAACACACACTGACGCCCTGAGCCGTTCCCCCCTACCTGAGCTAGAAGATGATCCTGCACCAACCACGTCAATCCTGCAAATTGAGACGTGGGAAAATCTACCCATAACAGCTACAGACATTGCAAAAGAAACTGTGAAAGACAAAATCCTGGCATGGATTTTAAATTGGGTAGGTAAAGGGTGGACGAAGATGGGAAATGATGAAACTGTCAAACCATTTCGTATCAGACAGACTGAACTTTCTAATTTAAAAGGATGTGTACCGTGGGGGGATAGGGTGATCATACTAGACATACTGAGGGAAAAAGTACTTGACATATTGCATGAAGGACACCCGGGTATCGTAAGGATGAAGTCCCTGGCCAGGAGTTATGTATGGTGGCCAGGGATGGATAAGGATATTGGGAAATGGGTGGCAACGTGCAAATAATGCCAAGAATCTAGACCTACACCTCCTGCTGCACCTGTCCTCAACTGGGAAACACCTAGGGGCCCATGGTCGAAGATACACATTGATTTCGCAGGACCAATGAAAGGACACATATTTTTGATAGTGGTAGATGCTTACTCCAATTGGTTGGAGGTAAGCGTCATGCACTCAACTACAACAGAAGCCGTAATCAGACAACTAAGGAAACTTTTTACAACACATGGGTTACCGGATCTAGTGATATCTGACAAGGGCCACAATTCAACGCACTGACATTCGAAAGGTTCCTCGCCAAACAAGGAATAAGGTATGCCCTAACAGCACCAGGCCGGCCGGCTATGAACAGATGGGCGGAACGCATAGTTTGTTATACCAAGGATACACTACAAAAATTAGGACCTGAAGATATACAAGAAAAAATCTATAAACTATTAACTATACAGCACATTACACCAAACACCACAGTTAATAAAAGCCCAGCAGAATTATTAATGGGCAGAAAACTAAGGTCTCACCTAGACAGATTACACCCCACATACAACCCTGAAAAGCCAACAGACTCCTCCAGTAAGTACCGTACCTTTGGAATAGGTGACCTGGTCTATGAAAAAAACCTCACGGGGGACCCACTATGGATACCAGCTAAAATAACCCAGATAACAGGACCCCGGTCATACAGAGTAGAGACAGAGGACGGGAAAAACTGGAGGAGACACATAGACCAACTTAGATCAAGAACACTATTGAAGAACACTAACAACCCAAAGGACAAAGGAGAAGAACATACACTCACACATATGAACCACATCAAACATTAAAGCAAAAGAATAACCAAACCAGAGAGGGGGGAGACCCCTCAAACACAAATGAGAGGGGAGGGGGAGGCCCTCCACAAACATGAGAAATAATAAAACAAACTCTAACAACAATTCACCAACCAACACCACTAGTAGAACCGCTAAGAAATAGCAATCACATACCTGAAAAAGACTTCGGAAGAAGGGAACTGGCAGCGGAAAATCAACATGAAGCCGCTCCTGGAAGGAGCAGCCGAGCCGACTCTACCAGCCCGAACCGACCAGGCAGGAGTGGCATGGCTGACTCTACCTTCCAGGAGGTTCCATGGAGAAGGACGGGAAAAACAGCAAACCCTTCCGAACAGTCTGAAGACAACACCACTACTGAATTGTGCAGGTCCAGTAGAACCCATAAGAGCCCCGCCTATTTACATGACTACTAACCTAGGGGAGCCTGATTGGTTGGACTGGACCACGTGGGGAGGGGTGTTATATATTTGAATGGTTCATTTTGATTGGTCCGCCTAAAGGCGGGAATTTTAAAGAGCCATCATTGGGCACGAGCCGCGAGCAGCTGCTATAAAAGAGGCTGCTGCGGCTCCACTAGTGAGTAGTCACAGAGAGACAAATAAAAGAGCTGAAGTATCACTGGGTCTTGAGTTATTCATTCCCACAACAGAACAAGGAGGTTGGATTAGAAACCACCCAAGGTTGTTTCCAATTGTGTTATTCTGAGTTCTAAATATGGCAAGACAGCTTCTGTAAAACTTTACTTCTCTTAGCCCACTGATTTCCTTTCCCTGATTCATGCTGTCAAGTCAGGTCAAACCTTGATTATCTGGTTTGCATTCTGTTTGTCTTCATGTGCGCTTGCTTTTCATCAAAAACCATCTTCTGATGGAGACCTTAGTTTTCACCTTTACCAGTGAATCAATCTGATCTGAACAAACTCTTTTTATACAATTCCACAAACTTTAAGGCCAACTTTTGGGCTAAGCTCCCTCACAGCACTGATTCTTAATCACTGAAATATGCATTGGTTTCCTACAGATTGGTGTCCTATATCCTGTTTCACCCCCACCCCCCCTTCTTCTTCATAATTTTGGAAGTAGCTTGAGACTACTGAGGACTTCTGAGTTTTTATTGTCTATTGGCAACATTTTCTTAATTCATGGCTGTAACTTCTGACCCAACGTCTGAGAAGCAAACGCAGCTGGTTCTCCCTATTGTTTGGCTGTTCTTTGCAGCTGCTATTATCACCAAATTTTTGGATGCATGTTGCAGAGCTTTTAATGATGTAACTAAAGAATTTGCTGCAAACATGTGGATGTCAAAATTCACATTGTACTAGTTAAGCTGAGAACTCGTGCCAACTCTGTCTCTGGTGTTGTTTCCTTGATTCATTTTTAGATGCCTCCAATTAGGGTTTTCTCGAAGAAGAAAATGTAAAGGCAAAAACATACGAAAAATGTATAAAAGACTGAAGGCTAAAACATATGAAGAATGGTTGCAGGAATTGGGTATGTCAAATTTAATGAAAAGAAGGACTAGAGTTGACCTGATATTGCAGTCTTCCAATATCTAAGGGGCTGCTACAAAGAAGAGGGGATCAACCTATTCTCTAAAATATCTGAAAGCAGGACAAAAAACAATGGACAAAAAACTCCCCCAATCAAGGGGAGAAGCAATGTAGAATTAAGGAGAAATTTCCTGACAGTGAGAATAATTAATCAGTGGAATATGACTGGCCTTCAGAAGTTTGGATGCTTTTAAGAAAAGACTGGACAGCTTTTTGTCTGGAATGGTATAAGATCTCCTGCTTGAGAAGATCTCCAACTCTGTTATTTTGTTTCTACCATTGCTCCCTTGCTTACCTAAAATCAGAGTCAGATCTCTGTAGGTTAGGAGTTAGCCTATCGTCTTCAATTGGACGTATTTAATGGCTGTCTTGAATTCCATTGATTTCACAAGGTCTAAGCATGACTAAATCAACATGTAGCCAACCCACCCAAGCTCTTCTAGAAATATAGCAGGCAAAGAAAGGGGTCTTCTATGACTATAATATTTGTTTTTTTTTTCTTTTGAGAACAGGGTGGTTCTCTTCTGTTGTGGCACACATCCTTTGGAATATAACTTCCCCCGCACAGATTAGATTAACTCAAATAATGCTGGCCTTCCATGAGGTCTTAATGGCATGGTTCTACCACCAAAACCTGGGAATGTTCTGACCCACATCCTATTCCAACAAATCAAACACAATCCAAATAGAACAGAAACCTTGTAATGCTTTTGCAAAATAATTAGCTGTGATAAGCACAAGCCTTGCCAAACTGTGTGAGACTTGCCAAAAGATAACAGACAAGAAATAATTTTCAATACAAGAATCTGCAAATACAAACTCAGGATACTGGAATGTCCATGAGGTTGGGTTTTCAAAACGTCTTTGCCTTCTCCAAAGAACATTCATGTCACAGCTGGCTTTTATCTTGTTGAAGGAGGGGCCATTACTTCACAACCTTATTCCCAAGTTGCCCGTGCTGCTGCAGCTGCTCTTTCCAGCGAGCAATCCTGTGTGTATGCGTACTTGGTTCAGGCTCCTCAGGAACCTCCTCATCACTGCTGCCAGCCCCCACAATCTCTGAAGGCAGCAGTCTACTCCCTGATGGTCCTGGCCCCTCACCTGAGTACTTGCTCTCCTCAGCCATCCACAGTTGCTGGCAGCTAACCATAGCACTGAGTTCAGAGGTGTGACAGAACTCATGCAATGATTGTGCTGTTTTGCTTGCTGGTTTTTTTTTTTTTTTTTAGGTTAGCTACCGATTATGTATATATTATTTTAACAGAAAAAAAAAGTTGGAAGGGACCTTGGAGATTTTCTAGTCCACCCCCCTGCTCAAGCAGAAAATCCTATATCATTTCAGACAGATGATTGTCCTTCCAGTGTCCCACAACTTTTGGAGACACATCGTTCCACTGATTGTTTAGTTGATGGTTTGTGTTGTTGTATGGCATTTTTAACTACTGCTAGCTGCCAAGAGTCATGAATTTGAGATAGACAGCCCTATGACTTGAACTAAATAAATAATAAAAACTCTCAGCATCTTGAGTGCATTACCATTTGGGGATGAACAGGAGGCAACTACTAAAACATCACTGAAACAGTAATTGCATTTTCCAAAGGCACTTCCAAATGGACATCTCTTTAGCAATTATGGTCAAAAAACCAGACCCAGCAGTGGTTGGAGAGGAATCAAAATGAAAGGACTTGTAATTTTGGAAGGGCCTAAGTTGTTTCAGTTCTATGCCATCTCCCCAAAGCAAAGTTTAGTTCTGAGTAGTTATAAGGATGAAGATTTATGTGTTCTAACTCCCAGTAGATTTGAGGAATGACTAAGTTGACTGGGGCAAAATCATCTATAGGATGCCAGGTTACCTCCCCAATCCAAAATTACAAAAGTTCATCACTGGATGCATCTCTTAAAATGTCATATGTGAGTGTGTGGAACTAATAAATAAATACACATCTGCCACAGGCACCATCTATCTTTCTCCTTCTATCCTGGCCCCTTTTTACAGAGGCACGATTGAGAACATTTTAACAAACTGCACCATTGGTTTGATGGCAGCAGATAGAAAGTCCATACAGAGTGGCGAGGACAGTGGAGATGATTATAGGAAGCTCACTTCCCATTATTCAGGATGCTGCTAATAGGTGCTGTGTGTTTAAAGCTTGAAACATTAGAGCATTAGAGACCCCACACACCCCACACACCCTGTTTCTGTTGCTCCCCTCTGGGAGAAGGTTTCGAAGTATCTATAGCAGGACTACCTGATTCTGTAACAGCTTTGTTCCCTATGCCATCTGTCTGGTAAACTCACAAGATTAATTTTTCTCCTCATGTACATGTATACATCCGGCCTGGACTGTGTTGTTTCTCTGTGTCATATAATATATATGGGTATTTTCATAATTTTGTATTTATTTATTTTGTCATGTTTATGCAATGTATATTGGAGGCGGTGACCTTTTGAGAGCTGTATGCAATGGAATTTCATTTTAATGTATGCCTATTAGTACACATTCAAAGTGACAATAAAGTTATTCTAAGTAAATCTATCTAGAGCAGCAAAACTTGATTGCTGATCCTTAGTATGGGCCATTAAGAGGGTTGCAAGATTAATTTTTAATTTCCATCCAGACCAGTCTTCTTTTGATGGAGCCTGAACTGAACTTATGCACCATGATCATTTAAAATAATTTCTTTGAAGGCTTTAAAGCAATATTTTAGCACTTTGGAAGAGCTCTGAATTTTTGTTGGAGTAGGTGCGTCACTTCATATGCTTCTAATTTTACAGAACCTGGTTCAGCTTTATTTTGTCTCCTTCACTTAATTGTTTCTGGTAGAATTACTTGCCCTTGGGCTTTCTATTTGAGTTTTTGTGATGTCCTCATGTGAATGGTTATTTCACACTTTTATGCCATATATAAAAGGCCATGGAAGAGTTTGGTTTGTACGTACATGAATTAGCCAACTGATTTTGTCTGGGAGGAAAAAGAAAACAATTCTCTTTTCTGGAATTATCAATAAAACATGGCTAATAAGACCAGGCAAAGTCAAATTTTGAGCCTTACAACATAAAAATGGTTTTAAATGATAGACTTCTAAGGAAGAAAATTTAATTGGGGGAAACATCCTTCTTAATCCATTTGCCTAATTTGTCTGGATCGTCCATATTGTGATTGACAACAAGTTTTGGGGAATTTTTTTTTTTAAAAGCACCCATTTTCAAGGTCCTTCCAATCCATCAGATATGTGATCCTTTAAGCAGGAATTATCACCAGGGACCTTAGAAGAGTTCTAAAATACTGTCTGTATCAATTTAGTTTATATTGGTTTCTTTATTGTATTGCTATACTTCTCTTTCCAGAATAGCTGAGAGCGATTTACAAGAAAGGAAGCAAAAAAGGAGAAAATCTTCTTCCAAACTCTTTGATTAAAAGGGTCTTCATTTCCCAAGATACTTCATTGCTTTCATTCTATCAGATGATATGTGGAAGGGTTATTTATCTGGTGAAAATTTCTTGCTTTTGAGTGTTTATTTACATGAATTGGTTCATGTTAGGTAAATTTGGACAGCAAAGTTGAGAGTCTTAAAGGTGTTTTTTCAAAAGACAACTAGACTTTCTGATCCAGTTGCCTCTTAAAAAAGCACCTTTAAGGACAACCATGACCTGGATGACTGTGAATCTCGATAGACATTCAGCAAAATTGATAGCTTTACAGAAGGTAAACTGATTACTGCTGGTGAATTTGGCAATAGCAATAGCGATAGCACTTAGACTTATATACCGCTTCACAGTGCTTTACAGCCCTCTCTCTAAGTGGTTTACAGAGTCAGCCTCTTGCCACCAACAATCTGGGCCTTCATCTTACCCACCTCGGAAGGATGGAAAGCTGAGTCAACCTGGTAAGACTTGACCTGCCAAATTGCAGTCAGCCGGCAGTCAGCAGAAGTAGCCTTCAGTACTGCACTTCTAACCACTGCACCACCGTGGCTCATTTAGATCAATCCTTCCCAATCTGTACTGAAATTAACTTCCTTTCTGGTTGGGAATTCTGGAATGTAGTATTTGATACATTGGGGTAAGCACCAACTTAGAGAAAGCTGCATTAAATGCTTTACATCTTGGCCAGAATGGCATTATTGCTTATACCATAGTGAAAGAAACAAGAAAGGGTGCTGTTTTTGTAGAAAGAATTTAACAAAATTGTACATTTTCAAGGGACTTTATGAAGTAGAAAGGGGTGGCATATGTATGTATGTATGTATGTATGTATGTATGTATGTATGTATGTATATCTCAAGTTACAAATCAGATGTTCTGTTGGCTTTGAGCATGGAGACATCATTTTGCCAAGAGAAATAAAGACAAGTGTGTTCACTGGAACAAATCTAGAAAAACAAGTAGTAAATTGCTTTGAGTATCACACTGAAGAAGCGGGGACTGAAAGGAGTGAAATGAGACATAGGGAAATGGGGTCATTTGAAAGGTGAGCATTTTCTAACCCCTGAAGTTCGAAAGATCTGCCTTTCTTAATTGCAGTTGATTCTTGGTTTTGTGCTGTTGCATTCTCTTACTTTTTTTTTTTTTACTGCATTCCAAGGTTGATTTCCTGTATGTTTTAATCCCACCAGTTTGACACAGTCTGCCCTGGCGATGAAATCATCAAGTTGGCATGTCTCCTGTCAGAAGAAAGAAAAAGAAAGAGAGAGAGAGAGAAAAGAAAAGAAAAAAGAGAAAGACAGAGAGAGGGGAAAGAAAGAGAGAAAGAAAAGAGAGAAAGGAAGAAAAAGAGAGAAAAGAGAGAGAGAAAGGAAGAGAAAGAAAGAAAGAAAGAAGGAGACAGTGAGAGAGGAAAGAAAGAAAGAAAGAAAGAAAGAAAGAAAGAAAGGAAGGAAGGAAGGAAGGAAGGAAGGAAGGAAGGAAGGAAGGAAGGAAGGAAGAAAAAAGATTAAGAGAAAAAGATAAAGAAAATAGTTTTGGGGTTGAATATGCAGAAGACATTAATTCTCATTAATTTTAAAACCCATGTGGACTCTGGCAGGTTCTTCTGGGTTTGTGACTGAGGAAGCTGATAGCGGCTGTTTCATTTTTACATTTTGAATCCATTTTAGTTGCTAGGATTTTTTTTAACACTTAAAAAATGATGGGGGTGAAATGGGAGAACAAAACCAGCCCTTCCCTTTCATGAACTTGAAGCTGGAAGCAGGCAATCGGTTGCTCACACTCAGGGAAAGGCCAAACACACCGAATGTCAGGCGGAGCTCCATTCAAAATCCAAGAAAGAAATACTTAGACTCTTTAATTTAGAGAAAAGTTATCTTTTACTGAAAGTGAAGTGGCAGCAACCAAAGAATTCTGAATCTGAGAAATTAGGCATGCAATTCACATATACAAAGTGATGGAAATGTTCCCACCCCCAATAGTTCAGATGAAACTTCCAATTAGAAGTTGTGAATATGATCATGTGGGCATCTTCAGGTGATGATGAGGCCTCTGTCCGTTGACCTTGGCATATTTTGATAACGGGTTGCAGTTGTGCAGAGAAAAGAAAGCTAAGCGAGAAATAGAAACCTAAAGGCCCTGTCACACTGCCCAATGGATGCAAAACGGACACAACGGACGAGCAAAATGTTCCATCCGTTGTTATCCACTCTCAAAAGGGGCAAAAATTTGCATAACTGGAGCGGATAACACGGACGCGGGGAGGACGCAGAGCGGATGGAAAGCGGATGCGGAACGGAAGCCCAGTGGATGGAAGCGGATGGGAGCAGATGGCACATCCGCTAGGCTTCCGGAGGGCCTCAGCAAAGTGGACGCGGAACGGAAAGAGCGGATGCACAGCGGATAAAGCGGATGCACAGCGGAAGCCTAGCGGATGCACAGCGGAAGCCTAGCGGATGCACAGCGGAAGCCTAACGGATGCCTGGCGTTAATTGCGCATGCGGGGGGGATGCATTGCGCAAGCCACACGGATATAAAGGGAAGCAGCTCGCACGTGGCCAGCATTCGGAGGAAAGACCTGCTGCAGGATACATTGAGTCCTTGCCTGCCCTGCCTGCATGCCTGCCTGCAAGCCTTGCTGCCAGCCTTCCGGCCAGCCTGCCTCCAAGCCTCCTGGCCAGCCTCCCTGCCAGCCTTGCTCTCTGCCTGCCTGTCAGCCTTGCTGCCAGCCTGCCTTCCAGCCTCCCTACCAGCCAGTCTGCCTGCCAGCCTTGGTGCCTGGCCTGCCTGCCTGCCTTCCTGCCAGGCTTCCTGCCAGGCTTCCTGCCAGGCTTCCTGCCAGGCTTCCTGCCAGGCTTCCTGCCAGCCTTGGTGCCTGCCAGCCTCCCTGCCAGCCTCCCTGCCAGCCAGCAACCCCACAACCATGGGGAAGAAGCGAAAGTCTCAGCAACCTGCTGCCATCCCTGGCAAGAGGGACAGGGCCACCCTCCCGCCCCCTGTCCCTGACTCTGCTTCTGCTGGGGCTTCTGCTGCTCGGGCTTGCTCTTCTGGTGCTGGAGCTTCTGCTGAAGCTGCTCCTGGCGGTGGTGCTTCTGCTGCTGCATACTCTGCTGAAGCTGCTCCTGGCGGTGGTGCTTCTGCTGCTGCGTACTCTGCTGAAGCTGCTCCTTGTCCTGCTGGTCCTGCTGGTCCTGCTGGTCCTGCTGGTCCTGCTGGTCCTGCTCGTGCTCCTGGACTTGCTTGTACTGCTCGTGCTCCTGGTCTTGCTCATCCTGCTCATCCTGCTCGTGCTCCTGGTCCTGCTCGTGCTCCTGGTCCGGCTGGTGTTGCTGGTGCTGCTGCTGCTGGTGCTGCTGGGGCTCCTGGTGCTTACTCTGCTGCTGCTGATCCTGGTCCTGCTGATCCTGCTGCTGTTGTTGTTGCTGCTGCTGCTGCTGCTGATGATGATGATCCTGCTGCTGCTGCTGCTGCTGATGATGATGATGATGATCCTGCTGGTGCTGCTGCTGCTGGTGGTGTGGAGGAGCAGCCCCTACCACCTGGGAGCCCCTCTGATGAGGGCCCATCTGGTCCTGCCAAAGGAGGAAGAGGCATATGCGGGGACGGGAGAGGAGGCAATACTTCATCGAGGAGGAACACGAGGATGAGGTGCTGGAGTGGCTGAGAGAGAATGACTATCTGTGGCGGAAGGGACACCAGCTGTACAGGGACACCAAAAGGAAGCAGGCTGCTTGGAGAGAGAGGGCGGAGAGTATGGGTTACACTTCGGAGGTGCTCCTCGGCTGGTGGAAGCACATGCACACCTGGTATGGGAAGCTGCACCTGAAGAAATCTGGCCAGGCCACGGTTAAACTGATGGACAGAGAGACCTACATCATGGCCAGGTGCAGCTTCCTGGAGGCTGAGATCCACCACCGAGGAGCACTAGGAGCCCCTCAGTCTACCCTCTCTCTCCGGCAGCCTGCTGAGAGCCAATCCTCTTCCGGCCGAGAGTCAGTCCCTGTCTCCAGGCAGGTTTCTGTGGAGCATGCCATGGTGGAGAACCCACGGACAGCTGTTGTAACCGTGTTGGAGCGCGTGGAGGACTCCCTGGTGTGGTGGGAGAAAGGAGACATCGAGTCCACCACAGTCGTAGCCACATCCACCCCCCCCCAGATCCGCCTCCACAGAAAGGCAGAGAGCCAGACAGCAGGAGGGGCAGAGCCACACTGTCCTGCTGGAGATCAGGGACACCATCCGCACCCGTATAGATCTCCTCTCTCAGCTGGTCAGCACCGACTCCTCATCCTCCAACCGCAAGCCCTTCCTCACCTATGTCAACCAGACCCTCAAGAACATGGAGGAACCCCAGTACCAGGTGGTGAAGGACCAGATCACCGAGCTGCTTCACAACCCTCCAGATCCAGAGGAACCTGCTCCCATCCAGTCCAGGTCTGCTCCTCCACCCCAGGTGATGTCTCTCCCATTCCAAGGCTTCCCACAGCCCCTCACCTACCAGGGCTACGGCTTCCAGGAGGTCCAGCAGCACAGGCAGCAGCCCTTCCCAGTCCAGGCACAGTCATCGGACGACACCGTTGCCACCGGTTCCACTGATGCCACCGATGCCACCCACGACAATGATGCCACCGATGACAGCGATGCCACCCATGCCAGTCCTCACCCAGCTGCAGACCAGACAGCCCCACTACACTACTCCTTCCTCCACCCCACAGCCAAGCCCGGCCTCAGTACATCTGTCATCAGTACTGGGGCTGACACCCCATGGCATGGAGGAAGGACCTCTCAGCATCACGGGTCTGAGCCAGCTGTCTGAGAGCTTCCTCAACACACCGTCCCCTATTGTCCTCTCGGGGCCAGGCACGCCAATGACGATACAGACCAGAACTCCAGCACCACCCACCTCCACGGCACCTGGACCCTTCACCCCTGAGACTGGGCACACCTCCGAGTGACCAATAAGAGTGTCAGAGACTGGGTAGCTGGCTACCTGTGGACTTTATTTGGACACTTGACTTGGGTCATTTTTTTTTTACAGCTTGTTGTTCAATAAAGTTTATCTTTGATTCACACACTTGCTTCATTTCTTTTTTGTAATAAAGTCTTGGTGGAAACTTTTAGAATTGGTTTAAGCCTTTGCATGCTTGTGGGATGGGTCAAGATAGCAGTGGGGTGGGCAGGGATACCTTTGGGATGGGTTAAGATAGCTGTGGGATAGATAAACCTCCAGTGCAAGCATAGTGGGACTGTATGGTCCACCCTCCCAGGTGCCACACCTTTGGCCCTTCATTAGTAAGCATTGATCCACACATTTGAACATAAACAC
This sequence comes from Laticauda colubrina, assembly GCA_015471245.1. Classification (NCBI taxonomy): domain Eukaryota; kingdom Metazoa; phylum Chordata; class Lepidosauria; order Squamata; family Elapidae; genus Laticauda; species Laticauda colubrina. The sequence goes on along the minus strand of BLBF01000059.1, from coordinate 8,483,342 downwards.
AACTCTTTATTAAATGCCCTGTTCATTGTAGGCCCACCCAACATACATGGCCCAATCTCATCAGTGTGATGAGACAGGCTGAAGGAAGCACCCATTAATCATCTATCATCCTGTCTTGCCACTCCACTGCTCCAGCTGGGGAGTTGCACCAGTGTCTCAGGAGGTTGCGCTGCTTCTTCCCTTCACGTGAGGCTCTATTGGGCCCTTGCACATCCTGAGTGTCTATCAGGTTTCGCCCTTGCCTCCATTCCCCAGGCTCCATGTCCCCATTGCCTTGCTGGAAGTCCACGAGCCTGTTCTGCAAGACTGGGTAGCGGGTGCACATGAGATTGTGCAGGATGCAGCCAGCTTCCACGATCCTCCTCACGGTCTCTGGGCGATGCTGCATGGTGGTGAGATGTACCTGGAACCTGTTGGCCAGGATGCCAAAGGCGTTCTCCACCACCCGCCTTGCCCTGGACAACCTGTAGTTGAAGATCCTCTCTTCACGGGTGAGGAGTCTGGAAGTGTAGGGCTTCATGAGGTAGGTTCTGAGGGAGAAGGCATCATCCCCCATGATGGAGTAGGGCACATCTTGTGTGTCGTTGGGCAGGGGTTCTGGATCTGGTAAGCCCATGATGAGGTTGCCTTCCAGCCCCTCCTTGAGGTCACTGGCATTGTATACCTGGGCATCTGAAGATGAGCCGCTGCCTGAAGCATCGATGTACATGAACTTGTAGTCAGCATCGACCATGGCAAAGAGGACAATGCTGAAGAAGCCCTTGTAGTTGAAATAAGTGGAGCCCAACTTGGGTGGTGCTTTGCAGGCCATGTGCTTGCTATCTATGGCTCCAATGGTGTGTGGGAAGTTCTACCTCTGATACCACTGCTCTGCAACTTTCTTCCATCCTTCATCAGTGGAGGGGCACTGGAGGAGCTCCTGCAGGTATTCTTCGATGATGGCCTGCACCACTTCTCTGACCACAATGCTGATGGTGTTGGGTGGCACCCTCCAGCTGTACTGCATGCTCCTGTAGGTGGTCCCTGAGGCCAGGTGGTACAGAGTGAGTGCCACCTTGAGCCCAGGTTCCAGGCTGGGCCAGAAGTTGGTATTTGCCTTGGTCAACCTGGGTGTCAGCCGCTGCACAACTTCATCAAACATGGCTGGAGGCATCCTCATGAAGTTCTGGAATGCCCGAGTGTCTTCGTTCCTGAGCTCCACCATCAGCTTGTTATACAGTCCGTCCTCTGCTCTTCTCCCGATCCATCTTCGGACCCAGACGCTTCTTGGCCGCCTCTTTTCTTCCCATAGTAGAGTTCACAGAACCTGTAGATGGCTTCGCACTGTTGCAGAAGGATGGTGGCTGCCAAAAGGACTGTGTTACGATCCACGGTGGACATGACTGGATGCTGCGGAAGAGCAAGAGTGAGATGAAGGCTGCAGAGGTCTGCACAGCTAGGCTGCTGGTCTGAAAGTGAGATGCAGGTGAGTTGCTCCCCCTTTTTATAGGCAGTATAGGTGTCCCTTTGCATCCTCTAGGCATCCTCTAGGCATCCTTAATATCCAAGATAGGTCCCCTCTGCGAACGTTTTTTCCGTTTTAAACACTTTGTTTCCATGATGCATCCATTCTGCATCCGTTCTGCATCCGTTCTGTGTCCGTTCCGCTTCCTCCCTGCGTCCAAGCGGATGCAAGTTGCGCGGATGTGCAGCAGATGCCTAGCGGATATAGCAGATGCATAACGGATGCAGAATGCATGTGTAGCGGATGCGTAGCAGATGCAGAACGGACGAATTGGATACATTTTCCGCGCAAAAGTTTTGAGCAGCTCAAAACTTTCTGAGCGAATGAAACGTCAACAAACGGATGCTGGATGGATAGAGAGGAAGCAAAACAGAGGCAGTGATTACATCGCGTTTTCCAACGGATGGCAAGCTTTTTTGTCCGTTTTACATCCTCTTTGCATCCGTTGGTGCAGTGTGACAGGGGCTTAACTCTGAAGTATGCTTCCCCCCCTCATTTACACAACAGAAAAATGTAACACCTCCAGCTTACTTCCCAGACTTATCCCTTCCTCCCCTCCCCCATTCCTTATGACAGCCGAAAGATGCAAAGCGATCGTCGAAGATCTTGAAGGCTGACACCGTAACAGAAAAGCAGAAGATGTGTGGTGTTTTGGGATTATGTAAACAACAGCAGAATCAGAGGAGTGCTGAAAGAATGGCTGGCCTTGCGCCCCAGAATTGTGCTAACACTTCCCATCATCCCCAGCTAAGGTGGCCTAAAATTATCATGTCTGGAAAGCATCTGGATTGTACTAATGTGTGCGTCTAAGACATCCAATCTTGGCATCTTTAAGACTTGTGGACTTCAACTCCCAGAATTCCCCAGCTCTAGTGCTAGGTGCTAACAATTCATGGGTGTCAAACTCACCATATCAGGTTTTGGTCATGTGTCATTTCATGTTGTCTTTCCCATTTGCAGAGCTGATGCGGGCGTGGCCTGCATGTGACACATCAGGTCAGTGGGAGGGATTCAAACATTTTTACTACCGCTTCTGTGGGCGTGGCTTGGCTTGGCTTGGTGGGCATGGCTTGGTGGATGTTTGCAGGGGAAGGATACTGTAAAATCACCATTCCCTCCCCACTGCTGGCGGAAGGTTACTGCAAAATCCCCAATTCCTGTCCGAATGTACTTAATACATCCAAACTTACTACAGTTGAAATATCTCAGGGTGAAATGATTGACATTTGCAACTTTCCCAGCTGGTTTCGGGCAAGCAAACTCAAGCCAAATTAGCTGAAAAACCACAAGGCTCATTTAACAACTCCAGCAGTGGTGGGATTCAAAATTTTGTTTCTACCGGTTTTGTGGGCATCGCTTGGTAGATGTGGCAGGGCGTGCTGGGCATGGCTTGGTGGGCGTGGCAGGGGAAGGATACCGCAAAATCCCCATTCCTTCCCCACCCCACTAGCCTGCTTTCCAGCTCTGTTCTCCTGTGCAGGGCAACCAAAGGAGACCTAGCTGATCAGCTGGGATTCAGGAAGCAGAAAATAGATGGGGGCGGGGCCAGTCATAGGTGGGATTTGCCAATTCTCCAAACTACTCAAAATTTCCACTATCAGTTCTCCAGAACTGGTCAGAACCTGCTGAATCTAGTCCATGTGTTACCAGTTTGATACCCCTGTGTTGATCAGTGCTAACTGATGATGTTATCTCATTTGGATAATGAAAAGTCTGCAAAACAAAAACAAAAAAAACACCCCAGTAAGCTCAGACAGCAGCAGAGAGGAAACAATCCATTATCCCAACTGCCTTTCTTCCCTAGGGACAGCCATTTGCTGGACAGGCAATCTACTTCAGCATCCATTTTGGGGCAGGTTCTCAAGAGGGCCAGACATCCGAAAAGGTCAGGAAGACCTGCTTAGAAGCTAGCCATTGTTGTCACTGACGGTGAGGTTTGCCAGATGGTCTCTCCGGTGGCCCTCTCAGCTTGAAACCCAAAACCTACTGTGGTTGTGATGTAATGGTTTAAAATGTGGGAAACAGACAGAACTGATGGATTGCCGGGTGAGAGAGATTTGTATTACAGCTTTCTATTGCTTTGCGTAAAGAGAAAAGAAAAGGGGGAAAGTAATATTTTAATCCCCTTAGCTTGTTTTGAGACACAACAATATTGTAATTGGGCTGTTTGAGCGAGGGGTCATTTTCTGGGCAGTAGACTAATAGACCGCTGCATTTTGCTTCAGATCATAGTTTTCCTTGCTTGGCATGGTGCCTTGCAGATCTCTCACAAATCTTTGTTATTGTTGCTGCGTTGTTGTTGTTTAGAAAAAGAAGTTTAATTCAGCATGGGAGATTTCAGGTCATATTTCCCTCTGAACCACATTCTACTGCCTGTTGTTTATTGTGAGGAAGGACCTGCAAAACGGAATCACAACTTCATGATAGTTGGCTCCGTGTCCAAGAAAGTCCAGTTGCCTCCTGAAAAAGCATCTTTGGGGACAACCATGACCTGGTTGACTGAAAATCTTTATAGACTTTCATGACAAAAAGCGACATTTAAATGCTTCCACCGAAAAAGCCTCAGCCTCTTTTCAGTCTAGTGGTGGCTTTGAGAGAGGACACTAGTCCACTGCAAGGGGTGTGGAAAAGAAGAGAGATCCTTGTGTGCTCCTTGGGACAGGTCACCTCATGGCCAGCCCTGATTTCCAGCAAGAATAAACCACCAAATGGCAGCCCATGGTCAGATGTTGTCTCTGGACACTTTTTTACAGGAATGCTAGCCCACTTTTGTCACTTCTGGTATTTCCGGGAAAAATAGGAAGTGATGAAACAGGGCTAATTTTCGGCCTGCAAAGCCTGCAGAAGCCTTCCTCAAGCCTTTGGAAGGCCGAAAAAGCCCTCAAACCCACCAAAAATCAGCTGTGAGGCATGCAGTGAGGTAAGTTTGCCTGCACCTCACATGTCGGCACAAATGGCTCTATGTGCCACCTGTGGCATGCTTGCCATAGGTTTGCCATCTCTGTGCTAAAGCTTTCTTTTCCACGTGAGTTATTTTATGAAAAAGGGTAATCTGGAGTAATTATTAAAAGAGGACCTTTTTTTTTTTTTTTTAGCAATTTAGCAATTTCAGTGAATGTGACTTATATTGCACAAGAGGACAAATCTATGATCCAAAGCTGACCATGGATTTGGATGTGTACAGTGGAATAAGTATGCCTTATTAGCAATATTGCAATTAGACTTCCATGCTCTGCAGCGGGATTTTTAACCTTTTTACATCAACATCTCCTCTGGGAATTTGGTGAGGCACACAGACCCCGTCACAGAAAAAAGTATTTAAATGCATAAAATAAAACACACAAATGCAGATTGTGTTACAAAGGAAATCATTTATGTTCCAGTACAGTTAACATTAAACATAACCAAAATGTAATATAATATCCATTATGTTTTATCCATTAGCATTTTTAGAATGTTAAGGTTTAGAATGTTAAGCTTGCAGGGATATTTAGGTACAAAACAACCTCTAAAATGCAAACTGGGTTGACTATTATTGATTACACATTTGGAGGAAAAAAAGTCATGTGCAAAACCAAATATATTCTGGTTTTCTGTTTTGGGGTATGTTATCTGTGGGATTTACTGTACTTAACACTTTTGGAAACTGGAGGTCATAAATTATTTGGTGCCATACCTTCATTAGTGAATGAAAAGCTAATTTTCAGTTGGAGATTAAGGAAATGGTAGTTGTTTCCATCCAAATTCATGGACTCCATGAAACTTATCTATAGATCTATACTATAGATCAGTGATAGTGAACCATTTTGTTGTGGTGTGCCAAAAGTGCATGATAGCGCACGTGCCTGCTGGCACCCACAATGCAATGTGCCCTGCCTTCCCTATGCAGAGGCTTGCCTCGAGCCCCCAGGAGGGCAAAAATGGCCTCCCCTGGGCTTCAGAGGCCCTCTGGAGGCTGAAAATGGGCACTTCCGGTAGTTCTGGAAGGCCTGTTTTTTTGGCCTCCTGAGGCTGCAGAGGCTTCCCTCAAGCCTCTGGGAGGCCGAAAACTGCCTCAAACAGGCCGAAAATCAGCTCAGAGGTGCATGCATGCGCAGTGCAAGTAAGTTGAGCTGGGGCTCACGTGCCCACACAGATGGCTCTGCGTGCCACCTGTGGTTTGCCATCACGGCCATAGATCTTAGATTTATCTGGAGGTTGCTTTAGGTCCTTCTAGTTAGCATCCAGTGGCTTAATCCAATGAGGATTGAATTGTTAGGCACCTCAGCTGTTCAAGCTTGCATTCAAGCCAAGAGATTCAGGAAAACCGGTAGGCTTCTGCCAAAATACTTGTTGGAAACAAAGCTGCAGAGGAAAATAGGAAGAGAGAACTCAGCCTCTCTGATACATTCTCCATTTTTCTCTAGTTCTTGCTGGAGCCATTTTCCAACTTTGTGCATTGTGGATCAGACTTGTTCTTCCTCCCCCCCTTTTTTTTTTCCTTGGGCAGCAGCTGCAATCAGCAAGTGTCTCACCCGTCCAGAAGATTTCTGGAGATTTTAACAAACCGTGAGAGGATAGAACATCTGGAATGAGCAGATGGTTTTAATAGCCACGGGGAGGGTGTTTTGGCACATGGTTGCCACTGAGCATCTGCTGACAAGAAAGTAGAACCCAAAAAAATCCCAGACAAAGCAGCCCACCCTGTAATTTGAGAGAAGGGAGTGGTGGGGCCCAAAACTGGGGAGAGAACATAATAACAAGGGGGCAAGTGGGTGTCCAGACTGTCTTTGTGTGTTTGGTGGAGGTGACAAATCTAGGACATTTTTCTGTAAGTGTTTCATTCATTCACCTTACATTGATATTTCTCCCCCTACTATTACCGTCTCCCCCCTCTCCCTCCTGTCCC
>BLBF01000059.1:8437410-8476550 GCA_015471245.1 Laticauda colubrina | reverse complement strand
GACGTGGGATAGCAGCTGCTTCTTCCTTTTAACTGCTAGTGGGGGTGTGACTTGATTGGGTGGGGGCTTGGCTGTGTTCTGATTGGGTGGGGGTTCTCATGGGGTGGGGGTTCTCATTGGACTTGATTGGGTGGGGGTTCTGATTGGGTGGGGGTTCTCATGTTCTCATTGGTTGGGGGTTTGGCTGTGTTCTGATTGGGTGGGGGTGTGTTCTGTTCAGGTGGGGGTTTGGTTGTGCTCAGGTTAGTCCTAGTTGCTGGGGGATTTGAGCTGGTGAGCTGTGATCCTGTTGTTTGGCTTCGTGTTCGTGGTCGTGCCACATCTTCATGGTGAGTGTCAGTTCGCTTCTTGTATGGGAAACCCGCCCTCATTAATAAACGAGTACCTAACATGAAGAATGACACCAGACCCACACCCACGAGTGCCACACAAGATGCTACCACCACACCTCCACGTAGAAAAAAGACTCACACTCACACAGAAGATGAGACATGACCACGGACTAGACACAGTGCTGCACACTGTGCACTGATGATGTGACCTAGTTGGACAAGGAAATGTCTTCAAGGAAACAACCAAGCCCAGAGAGCAGCAAGGACTGCACAGATATGGGAGTTGCCAAATAAGACAGTCCAAAAGATGGAGTCATTTGGATTTTGCTGCTGGAGGTAAGGGAACACAGAATAACAGAGGTGGAATACACCTTAGAGATCTTCTAGTTCAACCCTCTTTTCCTTTTTTTATTTTTAAAAATAAAAAATCTCTCTTTATTGAGATTAAAATATTAAAATATAAATGTGTCTATAAAGAAAATAAGTTTGTACAATTCACCATCATTCTTTAACAGTACACAATCTTAGCTATATTCATACATTTCATATATTCATACATTTCAACAATTTCTAATTAATCATCTACATATACAAATTTTATATCTTATTTCTAACCTATAGGTTTCATATTCCTACTATCTATCCATTGATACCAGTTATCCCAAACTGAATAATATTCCAAGTCTTCATTATTGTTTAATTCTGTGGTGAGTTTAACCATTTCTGCACACTCAAAAATTTTATGGATTATTAAACAATCTGTCGGTATAGTGGCCATTTTCCAAGCTTGTTCTAGTGCAATTCTCACTGCTGTGATAATATGTATAATCAAGATCTTTGGGGGGTATTTTCCCTTAATGATCCCCAGGAAAAACAATTCAGGCTTCAATTCTATTCGACAGTAGGTGATTTCATTTAACCATTTTTGTATTTTGATCCAGTTCTTTTTAATTTCCGGGCATAGCCACCAGACATGGAAAAAGGTACCTTGCACTTGTTTACATTTTCAGCAATTTGGGTTTAAGTTGTTAACCCTCTTTTCCAAGCAGGAAACCTAATACCATTCCAGACAAAAGACTGCCCAATCACTTCTTAAAAACCTCCAGTGTTGGAGCACTCACAACTTCTGAAGCAAGCCATTCCACTGATGAATTATTCCCATCATCAGGAAATTTCTCCTTAGTTCTAGGTTGGATCTCTCTTTGATTATGTTCCATCCCTTACTTCTTGTCTTGTCCTCAGGTGTTTTGAAGAATAGATTGTCCCCTCTTCTTTGGGACAGACTCTCCAATGTCTGTTTAGATTCTCAGTCATCCAGTTGTCCCAAAAGTTCTTTTTCAAAAGGCACCTGGATGTTGTTTTTCCTTGAAGATGTTTTGCTTCTCATCCAAGAAGTTCAAACAGTTCAGAATGGAAGAAACATCTTTGATGAGAAGTGAAATGCTTTCAAGGAAAAATTAAAAATCCAGTTGCCTTTTGGAAAAGCATATCTGGGACAGAATCGCAAATATTGGAAGACTGCTTTCATGTCACTCCGGGTCCTTCTCTTTGTTACCTGAATCTTACTTTAACCCTTCTCAGCATCTTCAGCTGAGAAGCACCTTCTTTTTAGAGATGCAAGGCAGAGTACTTGAAGTTCAGGGAAAACAGGGAAGGGATCTGAACAGTTTCTTCTTCTGTTCCTTCCCCATCACAGAGCACCTGCAATTTGGCAGATCAAACCTCACTAGGCTCAAGGTTGACTCAGTCTTCCATCCTTCTGAGATGGGTAAAATGAGGAGCCAGATTGTTGGGAGCAAGAGGCTGACTCTAAACCGCTTAGAGAGGGCTGGAAAGCACTGTAAAGTGGAATATAAGTCTAAGTGCTATAGCTACTTTCCTTCCTTCCTTCCTTCCTTCCTTCCTTACTTCCTTCCTTCCTTCCTTCCTTCCTTCCTTCCTCCTTCCTTCCTTCCTTCCTTCCTTCCTTCCTTCCTTCCTTCCTTCCTTCCTTCCTTCCTTCCTTCCTTCCTTCCTTCCTTCCTTCCTTCTTTCCGCCCGTTCCTGCTATCCATCGATCAATCCATCCATCCATCCATACCAGCTCAAGGTTGACTCAGCCTTCCATCCTTCCAAGGTGGGTAAAAAATGAGGAGCCAAATTACTGGGAGCAAGAGGCTGATTCTGTAAACCACTTAGAGAGGGCTGTAAAGTATTGTGAAGCGGTATATAAGTCTAAGTGCTATTGCTATTGCTATCTCCTTGAGGGAAGTGCACCATTCTCCTTAATGGCAGAGCTGGCTCAACCCAGGAATAGCACAGCAACCTGAAGCAGTAACATGGGAATTGGGATTTGAGTAGCACCATAATTTAGTTGCTAAATGAAATAAAAGTGCTAATAGACCTTGGCTGACACGGCCACAGCTCTGAGGTCAATGTGTATGTTTGTGACATGTCAACACTTCTGGATATATCTATATATATATCTATATATATATCTATATATTCAACCCAGAACAGGCTAAAAGGTTGAACACTCTGCTCAGCATCTCTTGTGCTGATGTTTACTGTCTTTATCATGGCCAAGAGCAGATCTGGCTGGGAGATTTAGGACCATCGTGTTCAAGGATTATCTCTCCTGTCTAGTTGCAGCCAGAAAATGTCTTCCAGGTTTTCTCTTTAAATCTTCTGCTGTTATAGGAATAAACCAGGCCAGCTGTTTTTCCATGGACAGCAATAATAAATTGAGAAGCTCCTCTGTGTGTGTGTGTGTAAGAGAGAGAGAGAGAGAGAGAGAGAGAGAGAGAGAGAGAGAGAGAGAGAGAGAGAGAGAGAGAGAGAGAGAGAACAGGTCTGAGAATGTGTGCAAGTCGGAAAGCTGTGCGTGCGCGTGCCGCTGTGAGGATGTTCAGCCATGAGCCTATCTTTGCAACTGCTCGCAATTCTGCACTCATTTTGGCATTGCCCATTAGCATGATTGCTGGCTTTATAAACAATTGCAGTTATTCATCCAACTCAAACCCTTGGCATAAGGTGAAGTGGCCTTGCAAAGAGAGATCAGCTCTCCACTTGGCACTCTTATCGGAAATGTAGGATACTTGCCATTGCCAGTGATCCTTCAGTGAGCAAACGGTCTCTAAATTAGCTCCTGGGGTCTAAGTGCAAATTTCCCAGATGAAGTAAACCTCTTATCCCAGTTCCCCCCCTCTCCCTGGTATGTTTCTCCATTGGTGCTTGGTCTTTCTAAGCTGTCTTGGAGATAAGCAGGAGCAAGATCCGTGTTCCTTAATGCTTAGGCCGAGGCTCCAAACTGGTTGATATTAGGATATCAGTAACTGAAGCAGAATTGCAACATCTCCAGGGGTGGCATTCTACCGGTTCGGACCGGTTCGGGTGAACTGGATGTTAAGTTTTCATCTGGTTCACTGAACTGGTATTTCAATTGACTAGCTGGCCCCTCCCTCCCCTCCCCTCCCAGGAGTCTCCACACAATGCAGGTAAGTGCAGGGTCCGCGTGGAGGCTTTGGGAAGGGGTAAAACAGGACTTCCGGAAGTCTGGAAATGGGCCTGTTTCTGGCTTCCGGAGGGCCTCCAGAGTCCAGGGGAGGCTGTTTTCACCCTCCCAGAGGCCAGGGGAGGCCTCCAGATCTTTGGGAAGGTGAAAAACAGCCCTCCTGTAAGTTCAGGTAGGCTACGCTCACCCAGCAACCAGGCAGCAAACCTATTGTTTGGATTTTTGAATCCCACTCCTGAACATCTCATAATTAAAAATAAGTTTCCCAATATCTGGTCTCAAAAAAAGGCCATGCTAGCCAGTTCTTGGCTACACTGCAGGGACAATGAATGGAAAGAGAAGGCAAGGCCTGGCACAGCTGTTATAGCAGACTTCTTGATAAGATCCTTGATTTTCAGGAAGATTTCTAGCTCAACTGATTCTTTTACATCTTTACTTAAGGTGAAAGCCTGTAAAATATTTATAAATACACAGGTGGCAGCACTTAACTTCCTGAATCTGCCGCATAGGTTTCTCTTTCCATGTCTAATCATGAACCAGGAATGTGTGTTTGTGTGTGTGCTGCATCATGCCGTTCTACGGATGCAGGCAAATTAAGCTCAGGAGACAAGCATGTTTTCCAGTTCGACTCTTCTCAACTGCGAATAGCTGAGATAAAGAGAAGGAATCAGTTGGACGGTGATCAAATCCTGCATTCTGGGATAGGAGGAGAAAGCAAGGAGAGAGAGAGAGAGAGAAAGAGGGAGGGAGGGAGGGAGAGAGAGAGAGAGACATGAAGACTCTCCTCCAAGACTATAAAAGGCAAACGTTTAGATGAAGGTGATGCTAGGGAAGGTTTGCCAAGTTATTGGAAAGTGTGTGTAATTAAAAGCACTTTGTGGCCAGACTTGGCATGTGCTTTTGTGCTTGTCTAAATCAGCTGTTTAAATTTGATGATTGTTCTTGTTGACAAGCTTTTAAGTATCTTGGCTGCATATGGAGAACTTGTGCTTTCGATGGGGCTCGCAGAATACTGGGCTGTTATTAAATCTTGGGTTTGTGGGGGAAGAGGCCCAGGGGGAGAAAGGTATCCCCGGGATGATTTACACGCGGCTCTGGAATCTCAGAACAGAACAAGCTCATCTCTGTCCAGAGCAGTTCACGAAAACAGCAGCAGCAGCAAAAGGTCTGGCTGGGAAGTAACCAGTTTGCAGAAGTGCCTTTCCAAATTCGAGTTTCTGGATGTTTTAAAATCTGAATTAATTGAATGAAACCAAGAGTCGTTAGTTTGGAACAAACATGCTTAAATGCTGGCCCTTGGGACTGGGTGAAAGCTGCCATTTTGACAGTATTGCCATGAGGTCACTTAGAAAGGCTAAATGTGTATTTGTTCGATTTTTCATCCCACCTTTATTTTTGTCAATAACTCAAGGTAACAAACATAATATGCCTTTCTCTTATTTTCCCCACAATAAACAAGTCTGTGAGAATGGTTGGGCGGAGAGAGAGGGATTGGCGCAAAGTCACCCAGTTGACTTTCATGTAGACTAAAACTTACAATCTCCTGGTGATTGGCCCAAAGTCACCCAGTCACCTTTCTACTTGTTGGAGACTTTCCAATTTTCTATTTTCTAACGATGCTTTAACTGCTAAACCCAACTGATTCTTGCTTTCAACTGATAATTAAAAAAACAAATTTGGTTTCACATTTAAGATAAATTCTGAGATATGCCTACTCAAAAAGAGTAAACAGGAGACTGAACAAAAACTATTGCTATATAGTCCAATTCCATGTAAATTTACTCAGAAGCAAGCAAATTTGGGTAACTGATCCCCCCACCCCGTTCCTTTGAATCAATGTTGACTCCTGGCCACTGCCTGGAACAGATCCTGTAGATTTCTGAGTAAGTTTTTTCAGAAATGGTTGTCATTGCTTCCTTCTCAGGGCTAAGAAAAAGGGTCCGACCCAAGGTCACTCAGTTGGCTTCATGCTGAAACTGGGACTAAAACTCATGGTCTCTGTGTTTCTAGCTTTTGATGCTTCAGACATTACAACAAAGAGACTCTAGGCCATAGAGGTATAAAGAACTGGTATCCTAAAGAGATGTTAATTTGGATAATTTGACAATCCAGAGTCCTTGATTCCAAACATGCTGCCTGGGGAATTCTGGGAGTTGAAGTTTGCACATCTTAAAGTTGCCAAGGTTGAGAAATAATACTTAGAGCAATGGCAAGCTGGCCTTAATGCCATAAACCTCTTTGCAAATACAAGAATTTTCCAATCTTATAGGAAGCCTAGGTACTCCTTTTTCTGACTGAAAATCAGCTGTGACATGACGAAGAAATAATGCTGCAGGACAGAAATACTCCGTAAAACATTAATGTTTTAATGAAAAATCTTTGCATTGTGTTTCTATCCAAAGACACTCAAAACTAGTTTTTCTTTTTGCTCAATTTTTGTCTTATAATGGAATCAATCGTTTTTCAAAATTTTGAAGGCTTTTTTTTTTTAAGTTTAGACAACCAGGCTAGCAAAAAAGGTACCCAATACATATTCATCTTATATCAAACAAGCTAATATTTCAGTGCAAGGTAACTATACATAATATATACATTACACAGAGAATCACAAAAGCAAACACTACAGGCTCAGAACAAATCTCGAAAAAACCATGATATTCACATTGATTACAAGAACTCTAAAAATGATTGTAACAGTGAAACGGCACTTTAGTTTACAAAAAGTCACAAAAAAAAAAAATATATATATATATATATATATATAGCCACCAAGAACTATGGGTTCCTTAAAAATACTAATAGCCAGATATAGTATATAAAATGTAAAGTGTATTTCAACATTTAAAAAAAACCCAAAACATTTGTCTTCCCATTAAGTCAATCAACATGCTAAAAAGCTTAGCTATGGTCAGCATAGACAGACAGCTGAGGGGGGTGTGTGTTGTTTGAATGAGATGTGGCCGTTGACCAGGGACTGGCACAATTAAAGGGGAAAGTAGGTAAAATCACATGCTAGAATGGCCCTTTAGGAATTGATTCAGTCTTCTAACGACAACTTTATCTCCTTCCCTGTACAGTTTTTGTAACAGCCCAGAGACAAGACAGGTGTGCAGATGTTGGGCAAGGAAATACACTCTCTAGGGCTGTAGTTAGAATAAACCAGCAACATGCAGCATTATATATTAAATCGAACAACGGTGCCATCCATTTCAGGGGTCCCCAAATACTCCAGAAAAAGCAGCTGGAATAGGTTGATACAATATGGAGAATTTAAAGAAAAAGAGCCAACTTTAAAAATGGCACATTTCGCATTTTAAAAAACAATCGCATCTTTTAACAATACTAATTGGATTCTATTGACCAGCCTGCCTACTTGCCACCCAATGATAACTTGCAAAGTACAGTAGGACCTAGGCGGGATGTTTTTTTTCTAACATGGTCTGAGATCATGAGCAATATTTCATTTTGCCTTTATTAAAAAAATCAGAAAAGCCTTGTCGTCTGCAGAAAAGCAGCAAGCAAGAAAGGAAAGTTTGTTTGCATTTAATGCTATCCAAATACTCCTGGTTGCCATGTTCTGTAGACTTTTAAGATACCAGGATTCAGATTTAGCCCTCTGCCATCTTTAGGCTGGTGAGAAAAAAATTAGTAACCCTCTCCCCACAAAAGAAAAGCAAACAAACAGGCCAATGCCATTATTCAAAATTTTGCATTATTAAAAAAATACAATTTTAATCTCTTTGGAGACCTGGGGCCTAGGGACTATAGTGTTTATAAAATATAATATATATATATATTTATATATTTTGCTACACCGGCACTGGTTACTTAAACAAAAAGATTCACATTTACACTTTCCAGACAAATGGTAAGTGCCAAAACTAGAACTATTCTTAAAGACATTAACTGTCTATTTGCATTAGAACTGGGAGCATGAAATTGGTCAGTCTGAGGAAAGATTAACTGATTAAAAAAAAAGTTTTAAGAAGCTGGTGATAGAATATTTGCAATACCAAAATGGGTATTTTATAACAGTTTGAAGAAAAAATGGAATTGTCTGCTTTTCTCTCTTCCTTTTGTCCCATGGGAGAAGTCAGAAAATAGGACTAAATAAATATATCTCTTTCCATACTGAATTTGGGAACAGATGCTTTCCATGGGTATTCATCCCAATTCATTGGTACAAAAACATGAATTGCATACATTGGACTCTGAGAGCAAATTACAGATGGATAACCTAAATAGTCAAGCATATATCCTAGCACAGGGGTGTCAAACTCGTGACCTCACATGATTTATCGGGAATTTCTCCCCCTTCGTTAAACCGGGTGGGGGCATGATGCATCCGGCCGACGTTTGACACACCTGTCCTAGCAACTTTAAAGAATCATGTTGCCTAAATTACCAATACTAACCTGTTTTACTAATAATCACCTGTTACTGACAGGCACAGTCCACAAAGAGAAAAAAAAAACCTCTTTAGTATCTTGAAAAAAAGAAGCTTAAATTGAGACAAGTTCTATTTCATGAAAATCTAGAGAGCTTTTAAAGCTTTTTAAGTTCACGACTGGGCCATTTGGAAGCTGTTACCTGAATCGTTCTCTACAAGGAAGACAGTAGCAATATCTTGATGGGATGCCAAGGGTCTCCTTGAAAATTCAAATTGGGATGGAAGGGGAAAATCACCCCTGATAAGTTGACCCAAGGGCCTGTTGCTGAGGAGCGTAATTTGCTGCCCCTGCTGGCCCGGATACAAAATGTTCAGGGCCTAAACAAGACTTTCATGGGTGCTCCTTGAGTTGGGAACACTTTGCCACACTGCTTACTTAAAATAGGCTGTGCATAGAGCAGGGTTTATATTTTCAAGTTAAACGTGTGCGTTGCTGAAGACTTGATAACCCCCCTCTGCTTTCAGATTCTGAATACTTTCCTTGTTGCGTGCTTCACTTTGACCGCTGCTCACTAAAGTATGTCTGTCATCCTGTCTACCTTCTTCACATGTCGAGCCAAAGGGGGGAAACTTGAAAAAAAATGAGTTTGTTCACTGACAAATAGCTCTGCTGATCGGAAATACTTATGTAAGGAAAGGTTTCTCTTTTGAGGGTGAGAGAAAAATGGACTAATCCCCAATTGGATCGGAGCTTTATAAAATCCTGAAAATGTATCAGGATATGGAAATTTTTGTGTGTGCTATATAACATGATAGAACAGGAATTACACAAATGTTTACCTTTCTATAAGACAAAATGTGCCTTTTACATTTCAGGAAGCCAACCCAGTTCTGGTGTTATTTTCAAAAAGCACTCAATTTTTGAAATGTATTTTAAATATACATCATGTGTGCCTGAGCACATACAAAATATACAACCTGGACTAGCAAATTGCTCCCCATTACTGATCTCGTAGGCGGCAAAATGCACTGTGTAGGTCAAAAAAGGACTCTGTGGGTCAAGGTTAGATAACCTCACAATTCTTGCTACACTTTAAAGTCTATTATATTAAACTTATTTGCTTCCTATTCTGTTTAGATCTGAGGTAACCAATTTGCAACCTTTTCTTAATATTTGTTCTATTTATTTTATATTCATCTGTTTTGTTTGGAACGCAGTTAATATGTTAGTGTGATTCCTCCACTCTCCAAAAAAAGCGGTGTATTTTAATTTAGATGTTAAGACAACTCTCTCTATGAAATGTGTGACTAAATAGCTTTATCTTACACATATGGAAGAAAATAAATAGCTTAAAAATTACTAGATGAGTAAAATCATTGTATGTATAATGTAGCCAATGTCCTCTTTCCTGATATGAGATTTATTTTACTTAATAAATATTCTGAAACATTCCAACCTGAAAATATCCCTTACTAAAACATTTTCTTTACCAATCTGGAAGAGTGACTTAACTTTTTATTAAAATTCATTGGAAGAAAAATCTATGCCTATCTCATAAAATACTTTAAATTTAATCTTTGTTAATAATTATATCAAGCCCTTTAAAAAGTTGCAGAGAAGTACAAGTAATAGTCTCCTTGGATTTGGTGGATTTGCTAATTAAAAAAAAAATCTTTGAAACTATTACTTCCAAAACTTTTCATAAACATCATTCACCACTGCATATCAGTGCTTTTACAATTATTTAAACATTTCCCCCATTTATTGTGTTCTATTATATTCTTAGTCTGATAATATGAAATTATTTATGTCCCCCTCATCAATTATTTACGTCCCCCTCATAAATCTCATCCTTAAAAAAAATAAAGATGGTTTAAACAAACCCAAATAGAGGGGAATAAAATATTATATATCATTTTAGACTTACCAATAAGATGCTGCCAACAAAACCAAAATTATGGGCCTGTAAATGCCCTTTGTTGCCTTTAGAATCCTTTTAGGGGAAATAATAATTTGGTGATTGTTTGCTGGACTGTGCTTGAAGTCAGAGTAATGGCTTTTATGAAACCAGCTTGGCAAGGGTATATAAACAATTTAAAATAGGAACATTTTATCATTGCAAACAGGTCTTTTGTAAACAACTCTCACTGATTTGAAACTCGGCCTCTAAAGGAAAATAAATGGCTCTTTTTACTTAAAAAAAACCACAGGCTAATAAAATTGCAGTAAAAGCACACACATTCAGGCTAACTTGAAAAGAGCACATTAATGCGCCAAGGAGCTTTTGACTTTTGTTAACTCACTTCTCATTATACTTTCCTAGCATCCCAATTTGCAGGATTTCTTGATAGCTCGACTTCTGGAAATGAAGTTTTTGGATAAGGCCATTTGCATGAGAAGATTCTAAAAGGTATGGCCAGCACAGGTGAGCAAAATCCACCCCACCTGTTTTGCCAAAGCCATAAATCATCCGGTTTTAACGATGTGCATGCCACAGAACTGAAAGACTAAAAGTGATTCCTTCTAACTAAAAAAAAACAAAACACAAAATGATCAAACATCTACGACACTAGTTATTTAACTGCTTGAACTGGATATTGTAGTCAAAACAAATCTTCAACAGCCATCAATATCTTTTTCCTTAACAAGAGGTACTGCAAAATTAGGGTGGCAAACCAATGCCAAAAGTTATTCGGCCTAATTTTGCACTTGGTGTGTGCTTGGCTGCTCTTCGAATGGAACCATCTTATTCTGACCAACTTTTTCCTCTGCATTTTCAAATGCTTCCGTACAAGGGACCATTTTAAAGTGTGAAGAATAATGTAACATTGGTTGCAGTTTAGAGCTTTTAAACAGCATAGCTTATCAAATGGAAAGGGGTACATTCACTCCGCCCCCTCCTGAAAATTAAATTAAAATGTACAAGACCAAAACACAGGCACTTTCCAAAAGACGAAAAAAAATCCAAAAACCCGAAATCAAACTTTTGACTTATTCAATTGTGATAGACGAGAGCCCGGCCTTCGGGAGCTCCTCTCGGCTGGCCTCGGCGCTTGAGATGGTTTTTGGCTGCTCTGGCAGGTCTTCTTCCTTTTCTAACAACCCACCCAGAGGACCCAATGGAAAAGTGCTTTCGCAATTCTGCGTTGATGAGACCTGCGAAATAACCGGCATTTGGACAGAAGAGCTGCTTTCAAATCCATGCTCTCCTAGCTCGTACTGGCCAAGAGTCTCTTCATGTTCTTGGTTTAAGTAGTCTGGTACTAGGAAGTCACTGAAAAGGGGGCAAAAAGTGAGAAACAGGTTACTGGTCAGCAAGACACAGGTTGATGCTAACTGCAGCATTAGAGCTAAGCAAAGGATATCTACTTTTGCCAAGAAATGAGAATGGCCTGATTTAAACAAAAGCACAACCTAGCATTGTGATGCCTGTTAGATTTATGTGGTATATATAAAAAACTTTAAAGCTTCTGCACCAAAAGAATAAATTTAAGGTTGGGTGGCAATTTAACACAATGCTGATAAATTTAAAACGGGCAAAAGAAACTTTTCTATGATTGGCAGGCTTTTCAGTTCTATTGAGCATAGTCCAGGTAAAATAAAGCAAGGAAAATAAGGTATTAATGCAAAGTAATCTAAAAGCAACTTTTTTTTTTTGATTACTTGAAATCCGGATCTACACTGACAGATAAATGTCATATTTCAAAACACTGACACAAGGCAGGGCCCCAACTGCAACATGGTATTCTATAAATGTGCTGGGCTCATTTTAGTTTCTGACCATTTCCAGCCTCAACCAACTTGGCTGCAGATTACACAAAATGGAACCCAGCACATCTTGAGGGTGCCGTGATGGACAAGACCTGAGTTCTGCCCAGGACCGCAATAAACCTGGCAACCTGACAGAAAAGGACACTACAGGTTGCGGTGAAATAGTACAGGTAGTCCTTGACTTACAATCACAACTGGGACCAGAATTTCCTTTGCTAAGAGCAAGGTGGCTGTTTATTTGAGTCACGCTGGATTTTATGACCTTTCCTCCATGTTTGTTATGCAAATCACTGCAGCTGTTAAGTGAATCAAATCTGGCTTCTCCCCATTGCCTTTGCTTGTCAGAAGTCACCTGGGAAGGTTGCATATTGCCCCCAGGATGGTATGACCACTGAAAACGCATGCTGAATGTCAAGCGCCCAAATTCTGACCACGTGACCCTGGGGATGCTGCAATGGTCTTAACCAATGGTAAGCCACTTTTTTCAACGCTATTGCAACTTCGGTCGCTAAGCAAATGGTTGTGAAGTCGAGGACTACCAATACAAAAGAGGGTTTAGGGGGATAAAAATAAAGGTACGTTGCCCTAACAGTTTTGTTTTCGTTTTGTGCACCTCACCTGCTCTGGAAGTAGTTTGCTAGCTCTGACGCTTCATGGTTCAGACTCCTCAGATGAACGATTAAATTTCCAGAGTTGGTGAACATGGCGCCACATGTTTTGCACTCGTAAATCCGAGGCTTGCGGATAATGTGCCGGGAAACCCGCATGTGGTGTTTATATTCCCCGAAGGAAGTGAAAGTGGCACTACATATCTGGCACCGGAAACAGCGTTTACCTTCGTGCTTCAGGCGATGCATCTTTAGCGAGTAAGCCCGGGTGAACTTTTTCCCACAGCGGTCGCACTGAAATGGTTTAATGCCTGCGGAGAAGAAGAATAAGCAGAAAATCTTCACCACTGAAAAGCATCAGGAATAAAAATACAGCTGCTTCTAATGGCAACAAGTTGGCCTATTTACACCAAGGCTGTGTAAACTTCTAAAAACAAGAGGATAATTTGGTCTAAACTTCCAAGCACTGGATCCCATTTCCTCAAAACTAAGTATTTAAATCTGTGAACTGATTATCAAGTAAGATAAAGGCTATTCAGACCACCGTTCCCTTATTACATTCGAGAAAGCACATCTGTTCAGTGCAGGAATGGACAAAAACATGTTAAGCCCAGCAGTGGTGCATCCTATTGATCGTAATTTCTGGCTTAATGGATTTTGTTAATTTTATTCCGACTTGGGTCAGAGGGCTGTAAACCACTCAGAGTTGTCACAATTGGAGTGATGTATCAATCAAAGTCAAAAAATACATTAAAAGTTTGTTAATTATTAAAAATAAAAGAATGAAGCATAAATCAGAGGCACATAAGAGGCCTACAAGGGGAGATATGTAATATTTATCTGGAACAATTATTAACACATCTGTGTTAAAAACATAGCCTCCTTTATAATTTTTAAAAGGAAGAAAATCTTATATTTATGTAAAACACCTTCCTATATTGCATGAAGCCAGGATTCAAGGATTCAATAGAATAAGATAAATACACAAAGGTTAAAACCAGGTCTGATGCATTTGTTACCATGTTCTTATTTCTAGAAAAAAAAAAAAACTCATATGAAGCATTCTGCTTTCCAGGCTAAATTCTCAGCTTTCCAGAAATCAAAGCCGTTTTTTTTCTATTTTATTGCATTCTTGCAGTAGGGGCCATACATTGCTTCAAAACATTCAAGTAGTCCTCATTTAGCAACCACAACTGGGACCGTGGTTACAACTGTGCTTACAGTCTGACTTTACAGAGCCATGATGCTAAACCTGTGTACTGTCATTGAACAAGGCAGTTGCTAAATGAGGACTACCCTTATACTTGTTCTTGTTCAAATGATACCTTTGGGAAGTATACCAACAGATATCCTTACCTGAGTGGATGAGCATGTGCTGTTTTAAGTTCTGAATACGGGTGAATCGAACACCACAAGTTGGACATTGAAAAGGTCTGTCAGGACCATTTGGGCTAGGTCTTTCTGTGCTGCTGGTTGTAGGAGCAATATAGAGTTGATAAGGGTATTGGACATTCTCCAGTCTGAAGAAGCAAATAAAGAACTCTTTTAGGAGCAGACCAAGAGGAAAAAGGTGAAAGGTACAAAATACAACATGAAGGTATATCAGAAAGACAATAATGAAGACGTTAGGATCAAAGAAAAAGAATTGGAGATCATAAAGTATCAAGATCTGAAAAATGAAGTTGAAAGATTATGGTAGCCGTGGTGGTTCCAATGGTTACTGGCACACTGGATGCTGTACCAAGAAATCTTGTAGGGCACTTAGAAAATCTGTGCATGGATAATTTTTCCATCTCTCAGTTGCAAAAGACCACACTGCCTGGACCCACACATTACACCGATACCTATGACATCCTAGGTTCTTGACAAGAACCTAATGTGTACAAAGGCCAATATCAATTAAAGAACTGGCTGTTGTGACTTCTTGGTGCAAACAGATAATAATGCAACAATAACAAAAAAAGTCTACCAAACCATATTAAATGACTGAATTCTGAATGATTGAAAAAGGTAATCTTAAACAAAGTGGAAGTCTTGAGGAAAGAGATGGGCCATTGTATGAAAATGAAGAGTTGCAATTAAAATATCGTCAGTGAACCTGGTATAAAATTCTGGTTATCATTTCAACAGCTGATACTTGAATGATTAAACCGGTGTACATTTGGAAAGGTCAGACATATTTTGTGGGCACATAATGGTATACAGTTATATCTATTCCAGATAATGTTGTTTAAACAATCCAAGTGCTGCGTAAGTGTGTTATGCTTTTAATTTTGCTTTTTTAAAATACCACTTAGCGGCCACATTAAATCTTTTGATATGTTCTTCTTCTTCTACCTCTAAATCTTTTTTGGTAGATGTTCACTTGTATTTTTAAAAAGTGAGTATCTACTTGATTGAAAGTATGTCCCTAATGTGGACTACATAAAGGCTCAGATTTACCCTGTTCTGCTCATCCTGATTTTAACCACTCTAAAACTGTTATTTGTTGTATTGCAAGCCAAGTTATCCATCATGGTATACACACAAAACCCAAACATGTTCATGAAAAGGAAGTTAAGATTGTGGAGTACTTGATGCTCTCTGGACATGGTTGTTTTCTTCAATGCCTGTAAGAAAAGAACCAAACTCAGAGATCATCAAGGACCCCACAGTTCAACCCTGAGTTTCAAATAGTCTCTTCTCTTGGAAGCTAGGTTGTCGGAAACTGTGACTGCCTCAAGGTCACACAGGAAACTCTTATGTATCCCAGCTTGAAAATTTCCTTGTTCTGCTTAGGAATGTAAAAAAATAGTCTGGTGACAGGCAGCGTGGATGGTGAACACTGGAGCTTTGTGTTCATGAACCTCATATCTTCAATCTCATGACTGGCTACTGGCTCTGAATTCCACTTGTTTAGAAAATCCTGCATTTTTCCAGGGATGGTTGAATTCAAAGGAGATACACGTCATGTTTGTCACCATCTTAGATGACTCAACACAGCAATCGATCTACAAGGATCTAGTTTAGGTGTTATACATCACTTTCCTCCAGCCTGACACTGTTGATAGCATGGCCAACTACTCTACTGGCTGGAAATTCTAGGAAACATAATAGAGACAAAATGAAGAAGGTTGTTCTGCAGAATGCTTTGTATACTAAATTTATACATACCGGTCATCATCTTCCACATGGATATTCCCACCAGAAGTACTCTGGAGTGTTGGTAATCCTTCAGTGACACCTTCATCTATTGAACCTAGGGGCAGTTAAATAAATCATACATATTAAGTTACAATTTAATGGAACCATAGCAATGATTTTTTTTCATCCTTCTCATAAATTTTTCACTAACAACAGTTAGTTATGCTAGTTAGTAAAATATGCTGCCATATTTAAGAATTCTGTTATAACACAATAGGATAATGATGTAAAACAATATGCATAATTTATAAAGAACAAACTTTAATAAATTTGACCTATATGAATTCAAGAGATTTTTCAGGAGGCTTAGAAACATATTAAATGGAGGCAGGAGATTGTAATTACAAAGCCAGTTTGTTTAAACAACGCCCAAGGAAGGCTAAATAGTATAATGCAGAGGCAAAAACAAATAATTGTAAAGCTCATATCCTTCCTGATAACTTTTCTCTAGATTTGTGTTGCTTATAGCTCTGTACATCCCAAAGAGTCCTAACTGAAGTTGAGTGTGTCTAAGGCAAAATTAATGGAAAAAACACAAGGATTTGCTGTCCGTTAAATGTGCAGCATTCATTAGTATTGTGTTTCTACTCATCTGTACTGAAGCCATTTCAAAACTGTGAACGGTAAAAAGGTGCAGGAGGAAGATTTGTTAAATGTGGTGAGATTATTAGTCCCTCAATATAGTACAGTAGTCCTGGACCAGAGGTGGTATTCAGCCGATTTGAATTGGTTCTGGTGTACTGGTAGTGGAATTTTGAGCGAAGCGCTCTCTCAGAATCAGTAGGAAAAAATTTGGAAACCCACCACTGTCCTGGACTTACAACCATAACTGAGCCCAAAATTTCTGTTGTGAGACATTTGTTAAGTGAGTTTCAGTTGTTAAGTGAATCTGGCAATCTCCCCATTGACTTTGCTTGTCACAAGGTTGCAAAACATGATCTTGGAACACAGCAACAGTCATAAATATGAGCCAGTTGCCAAGCAGCTGAATTCTGATCACGTGACCATGGGGATGCTGCAAAGGTGACATTTTTCAGTGTCGTTAACTTTGAACTGTCACGAAATGAACTGTTGTATGTCAAGGATTACCTGTACAGCCTGGGAGGTCTTTTACTGTGCATGTCATTTACTGGAAACCACATTCCAAAGCAGATTACTATTTTGGATTCTGAGTGTGTGATATCTTAAACCACATACATCCAGTTTTCCAGGAGAGAGAACTCTGCTGCTATTTCTAAGGAATCAGGACTTGCTTCATTTGTTATTAACTCATGGCTACCAACAGAAGTTCCATTTAATTCATTGGAATTTATTCCTGAGTCAGTTCAATCACAATATTAGGCTACTTATATTGTTTGGAATTGCTAAAATAACTTGGGTTTCAATGTATTTAAAAACTGAAAGCTGTGATGGCCTGGATATTTACAGAATTCTGTGGGCACAGGATTCCTGTGTGACCCTGAAAAACCATTAGGGCTGGTAAGATTATTTTTAATGTTCGACATCTCCGAAAAAGAAATTAGCATTTCTTTTAAGGCACCAATTTAAGGCACTGACTTCTGTTTAACCGTAATATGCTACTGTTCTCCATCAATATCTGACTGGTTTAGAAAACAATGAGGAAAAGAAAGGATCGTTGTTCAGTAATGAGATAAATTTCTCCTAAACATGATTGTGGGTTCCAGTTATATGCGCCTTCATTTAAAGGATTGTCAAAGGCACACAATTGGAAGGATCCTTGTGCCAGACCCTGGGAAGCTACTGCTGATTACAGCAGATTATCTTAGATTTAAAAAAGAAGAAAGACTTCCTTGAGCCAAACTTGAATCTCAATCACTTCACAATCAAGATCATTTAATTTCTATTACCAAGAATACTCTCTTCCAGAATTTTTTTTAACCTCTCAATATAGCCTTTAATCTTGAATTTTCTGGTGGTTCAATTCATGGATTATCAGGTTTGACTTTGCTTAGCTTTTCTGAAGTTCATCTAGATGTTGCTACATGAATCAAAAGCCTTATGGTATAAGGCATATGTCGGCATATTATATTTTAAATATTAAGGGTACTGTCAGTGCTAATTGAAAATGACAAGACAATCTGCATATATCTCCCATTGCACTCAAAATGGTATTTATAAAGTCTTATCCAACTTGTGAGATTCAAATAATTTAACAACCTGTTCTCTGCCCTAATGATTTCTTCCAAAAACCACTTCACCAAACTGCTCAGAAAGTTAACAACTGGTTCTCCCAAACTGCTGCGAACTGGCTGAATTCTACCACTGGTCTTATCAGATGACTTTTCAATTTAATTATGGGTAAATGAGATGCCAGCATAATATGGTCCAAGAGAATGGGGTTGGAGATATACTTTCAAATCATAAAACCTGAGTTGGAAGGGACTATATCAGTCAACAGGTCTAACCTTCTGCTAAATGCTGGTGGAAAAATGAAAACAACCAAACAAATAACAATCTAGAAGTTATACTGGTAAAGACATTCTAATTCATGTTAATATAATGAAGATAAAGTGCATCCTAGTGATGGCTAAAATTCTCAATGCACCGAGTGACAAGCTGATGGGTGATTTTTTTTTCCTCTTCATGTATCCATGCAGTAAAGCAAGCCCAACCCCTCTTTTTCTCTCTAATAAATGTAGCATTTGAAACTTTTTTATGCATCACTAAAAAAAAAAAAAAAAGCTCAAATGACCTACAAAAAATTGAAGTAAACCAATCCCCATGGAAGAGTATCCCTAAAAGGATCAGAAGTGGGGAAAAAACAAACTGGGGATGCTAAATTTTTACTGCAGCTACTTTTTGGACTATATCTAAACTACTGCTGACAAAGGAGTCCTTTTCATCAATGACCTTTTTTTGGGGGGGATGCAACCAGCAAGTTGTCTGAAACTATTTGATATCCCAGGAAACTGTCAACACTCATACCACTTTTAAGTTCTTGCATCTTCAGACGGAATAATACAAACTGTTAGTATGAACAAAGGAGCATGAAAATCAAACATGTTGTTTGTCCAGCTCTTTTATTGATGGCTTTGCAGCTGGAACCCCATTGCTGCCTTTGATCTTCATGCAAATGAGAAAATTCAGTTGGCATGGCCAAAGCCTGCTTTCTTTTTTGCACACATTCAGCCAAACTGATCAGGAAAGATGCAGAGTGACATTTTGTTCACCACATTACCTATATGACATAAAAATGCAAAATGCTTTTAATCAACACTGACGGTCCACTCAATTATATGGATTTTTAAAAAAAGAATAGTAACAAATATGGTGGGTCTGAGATGTTTGGTGAGATGGTCTGTTTTGAAAAGAACAATGTCTGGGTAAATACATTTGAAATGCATGCCTGATTTTCTTACTTTGGGATACTATATTAGTTTTACAGTATAAAGTGTTTATAAACTATATATTCAATAATATCAGTATATTAAATAATCTTTTGATTGTTTTACAAATCAAAATGTTTCTGTTGATAAAAAGCATTTTGGAAGGTTTTTGTTTACTGTGAGAACATTGTTCCAAGCTTTTGCTTAACAAATTAACTACATTTAAAAAGCTATGATTGAGCTCCATAGATGGATTTCTGTAGTCATTTTCCTCCGTTGTATAGTTTATTAATGCACTGGGGTTTAAGAGAAAGTAAATTTAAAAAGCTGGCTACTGTGTTTTTAATCACCCAACGATAAATTCTACTTAATATGCCAATTTTTTTTAAAGTATGCTGATTTTGAAGAATTACTTACTGACAACACTTAAACAATTTAATAAATCAAATATTTATTTATAAGTTTATTATTTGTATTATGTATAAATAAAGCAAAATGGAAATCATCAAAACTTGTTTTGGTTTATAAATCTCCTGCATTAAAATATTGTGCATTATATTCTATCTAAATTGTTCTAATTATTTGGCAAACACTTTCCGATTTATTGTAAATCACAAAGCAATGATGGAAATTGGTGTTATTTTAATCAGAAACAAAATAAATTTGCTCTTTAATGAATTTCTATTTGCATCTTCTTACCTTTTCTACTCTAGAAATGATTATCATACTTTTAAAAATACTGTAATATACCTCCAAATGAAGATGCAGTGAAGTAAGTAATCATTATATAAGACATAGTGCTCAATATTTCTGGCCCGATAGGTTCATCTTATATTTTGAGAAATGCTGTGGATGCTCTAACCTATCCAGTTAAGAATGGGAGACACACCAAGCCCTGGGAGATACACCAAGCTCTAATTCACGTACCAAGGATGCTACCTTCATCTTCTTCTAGTCTCATTCCATGAAACGATACCCCATATGACTCCATTTTATATTTGTCATCTTTCCAGACAGGCATACCCACAAAACTGGGCAGCCAATACCTATCATTTTGTTTTCTAAAATTGCTTAAAAGGTCCATTCCAAAGCCAGAGACACCTATAGAAATTAAAAATGAAACTGAGGCAGGCCCTTTTGCTTAGAAACTTAAGTGTTCCATTTTTTAATTAAAATACTCCTTTAAAACAAAATGTCAGGGAGGGCAAGGAGAATTCCATTGGCATAATTAGTGCCCGAGGGAAATTGTCTCAGGGAGGGCAATTTAAATAATCTAGAAATTCATGTCCAAAACCTCCAAAATAGACTCGATGATGACATGTGTAGCTCCCAAGAAAACCAGCAAGAAATTAATTGAATGAGTATGAAAAATATAGCAAAGAACTGAATACTAAACTATGCTCCAGATCACTGAGGTTTCTTTGGAACATTCATAGAACAAAAAACCTGAATCAGAATTGGAAGATATCTTCCTCATATGATAATTTAATTCAACTCCTTCTCATTCAGCTATAATAGTAAGAAAAATCCCACAACTGAAGAAGATAAGCTATTAAAAAGAAGCACAATTAAAACACATGCACATAAACAATTTTTGTAGGGTGGAATAGGGAATGTGTGCAGGGCAAGTTTCACTGCCACAAGATGTCCATATCCTTGATGTATGTCTAGGGTACTTGTATAGTTTTCCAGGGGTTTCTGTGGGAGGAGGTTTTCTTAAAGACTATATTTTCCCTCTTAGCAATTGATTTTATCCATTTCTTTTCTTGAAAAATCATGAAAAAGGTCATGTCCTTATTTCACACAATTAAGATGTTACTCTGCTCTAATAATGAATCTGTATAACTAACCACATGTCACTGGAAATTTATTTCCTGAACTCCCATTTTTATGTGTTGAATGGTATAGATTGGATTACATTAGTCTGGTAAACTAGCTGGTAAACTAGTGTTCCAAGGGCTGCAGGAAAATAAATTTTGCCTTTCTTATTGACAAGCCACACTGTCATATTTCTGGCAGTTTAGATATACGGGTATCTAATAATACTGTAAAAACCATTCACCTTTGTTTTTCTTCTATTCAAAAATTCACAATTGCTAAAAAAAAAAAAGACAAAACAATTTAACTTGAACTGAAACGTAGCCAATACCGATTGTTAACATAACAGCTATTCAAAATACGATGCAAGAAACAGCAATACTGAGGCACTGCCACTCCAACTATTTCCTACTTCCTCAAAGCAGCACCAAAACTGAATTTCTTTGATTAAGGTGTTTTCTTCTTGGGAGTCTCAAAACAGAAGGAACAACTCTTCTCTTGCCTTGCTGTGCAAAGTGTAATAACTTGTCAGGAAATAAGGCCCACTGACTCAATAGAACTTCTAGTGTAGACTGTAGATTGGTTTATTACTTTTAACTTGTTTTCTACAAAAAGTATCTAAAATGGCTTGTGGAAAATGTTTAACATATCACAAATCAAAGAAATTATTTATGTGCACCTCAAATAAAGTTTAAAATTGCAAGAAAGGAGATTGAACACTTCTGGACTACATGAATTTGACAAATCATTTTGTCTGAAATACAGTGAAAACAGTAAACTTTTACAAGATATGGTACTGGTATTTCTTGTGAACCACTTGTAAACTCAGAATGAACACAAAGAAACAATGAAACACACATAGATTTAAGTGATTCTACCTATAGAAGATGACTGTGGACTGATCAAAAGGTCCTCCTGAACTTGTTCACTCCCAGGGACTGTCTGCTGGTCACTCAAAGAACTTTGGGATGCACTAACAGGCTGAGATACTTCCTCGTGTACTTCTTCATCACTCAACCTTTCCACTTTTACACGCACATCTTCTTCAATCACCAGGGGTGAACTGGTTTTTGTGCTCTCACACGTCATATAATCAGAAATTCTTCTAGATGCTTCAGATGGACCAGGCACTTCTAGAGTCCGAGAATTTTCTACTTGTTTCACTTTTTCTGACTGGAGCCTTCGGTCAATTCCAAAAGGAAAAGTCCAAGGAAAAGATAAGGAAGAGTCTACAGGATGACTTCTACTCTCTGCATAGGAAGCTGAAGTAGTCAAAACTTGTGGGGAGTTTGTCTGAGTGTTACACTTAAGTGGACTTTCTGGGGACATTACAATATAGCTTTTACGCTTCCGCCGTGATTCTCTGCAGACAGGTATGGTTCTTTCTACCACGCTGCATTCCGAGGAAACTGGAGAAAGACTGCCATCCCGTGATGTAAAATTGCAGTTTGCACTGTTTTCCTGGCCTGTATCTAGCACCTTTTCTTGCTGACTACTGGGGGTGTTCCATAAAATACTTGACTTCATAAACTCAGAACAGGTGCTAGCAACACTGAACATCTGCATATAGCTAGCAGCAGCCAAGACATCAATAATGTTTTCAGTGTTAATAGACAATGTGGCCGTGTAGGCATATTCCAGAAGAGGCAGAAAGCCAGTCACAGTCACATGATGCAAGTCAAGTACACTCTGGCTATCATCTTCTGCTTGGCCAACCAATTTGGAACGGAAGAAGTCACTGCAAGCTGCCAGAACTACCTTGTGCGCTCTGAAGATTTTATCTTGGACACGAATGGTGATGTCACAGAAATGTCCATCATTACGTAGCATGTTCAGCTTTCCAAGCATCTCCTGGCTGTGAGCTGGGGAACTGTGGGTAAATGTTTTGACGCCCATTTTACTTGTATACTTGCTGCGACAAATATTCAAAATGGACCTAGAAAAGAAAAAAAAAGGAGAAACTTTTTTCAGTTACATAATTATGTAAAAAAGCTTAAACTCTGGGAATTTATCATAAAACATGTCATTAGTATGTGCTTAGGAGTGCTAGTTAAATAATGTTTCTGTGTTTGCTAATTTGGTGCAAATATATTACTTGTTTGTCAATTATTTCAAACAAGACATACAAGACTGAAATGTTGTATTTGTGTCAATGGAAAATAAAGGCTATGTGAACTGTTCTTATTAACAAAAATCTGCATAATCACAGATGTGAATGCTCCTTTCCCGTCTTTGATGCTATGTCAGAATCTTTGCTTGATATATTCTTGAATAAGGCCAAACTGGAGTTAGTTTAAACAATGGTAAGACGTAGTACCTAAGTAAATTTTCAGGAGATTGCAAGTAGTGCAAATATTGTAATCAAATCTCGTCCAGCATTGCTAGCTATAAATATGGTTTGCCTCTTTTATGATTTTTACAGGAACAAGAAATAAAATTTTACATTTCCTGTAGTGAAATTATTCTTGGTAAATTACTGACTATTCTGCTTCAATAGGAATTTTGACAATTATAATCCAATCATCATTAATAGTGTACAACTGTGCTTGCAGGAAAGTATAGAAAAATACAATATATAATTATTTGAAACTTGAATTGTAATAGTTAAATGCTGATATATAATACTCTGGACAGTTTAGTAAACAAACTTTTATGCTAAAGCTTGGATTCCCCTATAACACACATTGTATAAGAAGCTCAGACTTTTTAAGTCCACTGCTTCAAATCCTTAATCAATCATGTAGATTAGATTTCAAGCTAACGTAGACTCAAGAATAATTAATCCTGTTAGAGTTCACTTGCCTATTAAAAAAGTAGTCGAACTTGATTGCAAATATGAAAAAAAATACTCTTCAGTAATTTCAGAAAATTAAGATACTGTGTCAAAAGTATTTGCATAATCTTTTTGACATAATAAAATCACATGAGGTGAGTCAATAATATTTTCAAGTGTTGTCAAGAATGTAATTGCTCCATCTGATACCACAGCTGCTTTCAGTAATACTCATGGATTTCTAAATATAGTAGAACTTTCTCTTATACTAAAATGGGCATTTAAGGTCACCTTCTTACAGATGATCTTATCTGAAAGATAATGCGTAGGCATGACTGATCATGTTTTTAAAGCTATACAATTCTAGATAAGTCTTGAGGTGGGGGTTGGTTATATATGTTACATGTCTGCCTAGTATACAATCAGGTAATTTAATGTGTTTGTGTATACACAAATATAGAAAGATATGGTTGGGATACTCGAAACAGTACACAGTAAAGTACAAAAGGCAGGCTATAATCATATACACAGCACATATCAAATGATACCCATTGAGCTCAGCAAGTCTAACAGACATATTTATTTACATAATCCTGCCTTTCATTTAGGAACTCAAGGTGACATATATAACACAACTGTACCCCCTTCCTGTTTTTCCTCATAACTTTCTAGTGAGACAGATTCCACTGAGAATGCATGACTGGCCCAAGACAGCCAGTGAGATCACTTGAATTAAGAGTAACAGTAGGCAGATTTTTGCTTTATCCTGCCTTTGTTGTGTACACAGCGCATTTTCATCTTATTTCCCCCCCCTCCAAACAAAAATCATGAGAGCATGGTTGCCCAAAGTCATCCAGTGACCTTCCTTAGATGAGAATGAACTAGAATCTGAATCTTCTTAGATTCAACAATTTAACTGCTACATTATTTATCTATGCTGGTTCTTGTAGATTAAATACAGATCCAATGTGGTTCTACTGATCCATTCTAATGCGTAACTGTATTTTTAATGCACCATTTCCTAATAAAATCTACAAAATAAATTATTGGGTTGAGTTTTGAATAGCTATTGTTTATTTTAATGAAGTTATAGAGCTATGCTAAAGTCTGTGTATATACATATATTTTAAAGAATTACAGAATAGAAACAATGTTAAAAGTAGTAAAACCATCCTGCAGTACAACCTTAAAACAAATTAAACTAGAATTACAACCTTAAAACAAATTAAAAGGCAAAAATAAAGAAAAACTAAACATAAAAAGGCCAGATAAATAAACATTTTAATCTGGGTCAAAAGAATAATAATTTTTAACTAATACTGCAGGGGACATGTTTTACCAAGAAGGGATAAGCATAAGAATAAATCTCTTGTCCTGTTATGCTAAGTCACAATATTTGAATTCACACATTATAGTATAAGAAATAATTAGTATTTTAGTGGAAAAAATAACATATTAAATTATAATCAAAGCTACATTTTGATTTAAAAGCATCACATTTGATCATATAATACTATATTGCAAACTTGTAGGAGCCCTGTGCTAGAGTTCCAATTAAGTTACTGTATTTTCATTTAAAAAGTCTGCACTGCAATAAATACCTTTGCCAAATATTGTACAACTATCATCAAAAACTTACTTCAAACAATAATGACTGGACTTATTTGTACATATACTGAATTGCTAGGAAAAGCACGCATCAAGTTAGTTCTTTAGCAATTACACGAAATAACTTTCTAACCATTCATGTTGCCTCTTTTAAATTTTTGACCCAGTCAATACTTCTCCCATATCAATCCATCTCTCATGCCCCCAGTATGGCTAAACTTAATTGTTATCACATTGTTCTACTGAAACATTCAAGGTGTGTATGCTTTTGCTCATCCATCAACTTCCACTGACATCAGTTACTTCTGTACAAGGAACTGACTTTCAGGAATCTTGTTCAAGTTTAAACAAGACAAGCATTTGGTACTTGCTCTCGCCCTTTTTACACTAATTTAATTTTACAATGAATTAATTGTCTAAATGAAATCATATATTAAATGTTTTTAGATAGCTCATCTCAAACAAAAAAATTGTTTGCCATTCAGGATTAATACTTGTAGACCAGCACAAATTCAACTCTTTTGAAAATCCTGTAAATTTAAAAGCCGTATGTCACTGCTGTGGGGAAGGGAAAAAATAAGATCAATACATGAAGATAATGATTACTGAAGCAGATTTATCTAGGTTCTGTGCTGATATGTTCCCTATAACAGGAACCAATCTTTGCTGTACCCTACAGAAAAAAATGAGGCTAATCAACAGTTTCTATTTATTGAAGTTACTTGGAAAATGTTTTTGTAAGAAGTTTATCTCAAAGTTATGTAAACCAACTTACAGCAATTTCTGAATGTTAAAAGGTTACTTCATTAATCCTGAGAGATCATCTCATTTTACTTCACATACTACATTTAGAAACAGGCACTAAAAATATGTATTCTGCCTGCAGTAGAATCTAAACAAATTCCAGCCCAAATTAACGGGATGGTAAGATAATTGTGAAGCTACTTACTGCTTCACATATTTGGATAACACTTTTTGTTCAGTGTGTTAGCTTATACTTGAGCCAATCTATTATTATCGATGCAAGAAATTACAATCAAGAAACTATCATTCGCCATTAAAAAAATACAGATTCTATACAGTAACTATCTCTTTAGCAGATCTATGACCATAATAAAAATTTGATTTCTCTATCACCCCCTTCTTCTATTCTCCTCAATCTTTCATAGACTTTCTAGCCCTCAAAATGCCCATATTTTAACCCTAACCCATTTCTCCATTTTAGAAGTATTTGTGAACAGGAACATTTTTGAATAGAGGTAATTCTTTATTTCAGTTTAGTTCAGTGCCTTTCTACCTTCTGCACTGTTCATATATGAACAAAACCTTTCTGTAGAAATGGATAAAAATGTATTCTTGTGTCATTTATTTTCTCTCTCTGAAAATTTAAAGTTTTATTGTCACTATGCAGAACTTTACAGCACTAAATACCTACCCCTGATTTTCACTAGAAGTCAGATTTTAGTTAATAGGCAGTAAACCAATTAAATCAAATACTAAATGCAGATCTAACTACCCACCTATTTAATTAAATCACCATGAACAAAGAGTGCAATTAATCTCTTGAATTCTTGCTAAGGACGTAGAATAACTTTAAATATATACTATGAACAAGGTAGCTCTCAGAACAACCCAACTATTTTACTGCTATTCAAACTTCATTTGTACTATGATAAGTGGTTTAAATAATATTTCTGTATTATGCATTCAAGTGCTCAACAACTTCTTGTGTATGATCTAATTGTATCCCTTATAACAATCTTTTGAAGTTAATGTGGACAACTGTGTTGTCTATAAAGTTTGTACAATCACATGTAAAGGATTGTATGTGTTTGTGTGAAGGCAAGTAAATGGAGAGAAAGAAGCTTAATTTATTCCCAGGCTATTCTTACCTCTTTAATGCTTTTGATGCTAAAAAGATGCTCCAAACCTTAAGATTCCATGATAAATCCATATCAACATAGGCTAACAGCAAATTCTGTTTTAGCAGCCATTCTCAAAGAACTCTATGATCCGCCATAGAGTACATTCATAGCAGCTGCCAAAAAATCTGGTCACACTTCTCAAGGAGGCCCTGTTAACAACTGCATTTTAATGTCTCAGGTGGGGGTAAGTCATGCACAGAAATGGCAGATCCTCACAACACGCCTTTAAGTCTAAGGTTGCTCTAAAGGTAGTCAATATAGTCCCTCTA
Source organism: Laticauda colubrina (assembly GCA_015471245.1). NCBI lineage: Eukaryota > Metazoa > Chordata > Lepidosauria > Squamata > Elapidae > Laticauda > Laticauda colubrina. The sequence goes on along the minus strand of BLBF01000059.1, from coordinate 8,449,032 downwards.
TTACAGAAAGAATTTTGAGGTTGAGTGTGTGGCTTGCTTATGGCCACCTAAGGAGAATATAGGAAAAGTGAGATTAAAAGTAAGGATTTCCTAGTTTATAACTTTTTCTGTTTAGCCAGTATGCTGTCCAGCACATTTATTTCTTAGCTTATTCTTCTTCCATGTACTTAACATATTTTAAATCAGTAGGACTTTGGCTTGAAGACAGACACTATTGAAATACTTAAAATAATTATGATTATTAGACATAATTTTGTGTAGTAACTATATTTTAGTCAAATCTACTTTATAAAGTGGTGGTGAGGCCAAAAATATATATCTTTTCTTTCTTGGAAGAAGAGTAATGTTCTTCTCTTGTAAAGAAGAAAAGTATTTAGCTTGCAGAGTAAACCAAACATGAATTAAGACTCTTTCAAATATTTTTGTCACAAGATGCATTACCATAAATTAAATCACTTATAAAAAGAAAACTATTCTTTCAAAAGTATTTCATGCTATATTTACTCATTGGATTATTCTAATCTACAGATTGATAAGAGACGAAATCAAATACTGTCAATTTTGACAGTTACTACTTTTATCAAGTACAACACTGAGTAAATTTTGCAAGCTTGAAACTAAAGTTAAAAACTGTAGAGCAGGAACAAGAAAGCAGGGACATAAACTCTGAACCTACTTGAAAGTCAATCACATTTTCACCTGCCTAATATATTCCATCTTCTAAACCAGAGATGTCAAACTCGCACTGTCACAGTGGCGAAGTGAGATATCGCGACTTTTCCCTCCTTCACTAAACCAGGCATGGGCATGTCCAGTATGTGACACATATGGTCCATAGGCTGCGAGTTTGACATCCCTGGTTCTAAACCATACAGCCCTTGGTTTTCCAGTTAGAAGTCAGAATCAATCACCCACTGAATTCTCAGCTAATTTTATGTGTCTTAAAATGTTTCTTTACTTACATAAGATTATACTTTTAAAAAGAAAACAATTTCCCTACTTTTTAGCCAAATAATGATACTCAGTTTGCTTTGTCTCCTGCTTAAAAAATGACAATATTTTAGGCCATGTCTGATGCATCTTTGAAAAAAGACAAAGTAAATAAACAATTTTAATGTGGGTATTCCTTTTGACATTATGTTAAGCAACAAATGATCCAGGAGATCAGTGTGCTGTGATTAACAAATCCATGACTCTATCAGCATAAACAATTATTTTTAAATCTTTTTTATGTGAATGTAGTAGCCATTATGAGTCCAACAAATTCAGCAGAATACACACATCTAATAAATAAGTCTCAGTCAACAATAATGTAAAAAACACGGTTATTTCCGGCTGTGAATACTGAACCAATGCCTACAAAACAAAACACTAATAATACAATAAACAATTTTTTTGTTTTGTTCAGCATGCAAGCAAATATGTGTATATTTATATCTTGTCTATTAGAATAGATCTATCGGACAAACCCTTTCGCTAAAATGAAGCGCACTATTAACCTGTTGCCTTTTCATAGGAAGAAATCATTATTCTGACACCATAATAAATATTTGTGGTCAGATTTTAAGAAAAGAATAATATGGTCTGAGCCTGATTTTTATGCAATAAGTTGTAATGTAGTTTGTTTGCTTTAGCTTAGCACATGGGGAAATATCTTTTTTGGCTGATGGGTATATTCAGACTGTCTTGAGTGCCCTCACAAATTAACTTCCATACTAGAGTTAAAAGGACAGCCAAGCATGATTCTGCATGGATACGTCCAAGTAGTTTCCTTGGAAACGATGAAGAAGTGGTTCTCTTCTTCAGCAATGTTTTCTCAACTTCCCAGTCCAGCTGAAAATGCTTGAACCTGAAAGTCTCTCATTGAAGGACTAATCAGGTCTGACTCTGCTTAGGTTTTTCACATGAGCCAAAGTGGGTTTTCTATTGACAAAATGCCCGTCTTGGTGATTTCTGGCCATGGTAAATTTCATCAAAACTGCTGCGTTTTGGTAGGGACAAGTAATTATTTTTGATTTTTTACTTGAACTGGTTAGTGCATCTTCAAACATAGCATGAGATCGTACCTACTGTTTTTTATTTTCCAATAACACAGAGACTATTCTGAACTACAAAGCATTCTTGGAAAGAGAAAGATGGCAGCTCTTCGTTTTGCTTTAAACTTCACACATTCTAAGAACCCCATAAATTTAAGCAGGTTACAGATCCATCATCACTGAAAATTAAAAAGACTTGCATTCTGGACCAACAAGTCAGCATAGCAAAAATCAACCAAGGGGACCATAACAACCCACATACACAATGTGGCATCAAAGGAAACAGGGCTGGGACAGAAAACAAAGCAAATTAATGTACATTCTTGACCAGTAAACAGATGGCCAAAAATAAAGGGCTGAGCAAGACACATTTCTGACGAAAACCACAGGCTGGGCTGAGGAAGAAATCCAATTAAAGCCAAAACATGTAAGGACAGAGTCTTTTTAATGGCACCAACTGCTTCTTCTACCTGTACAGACCATACTTTCTTTGCAAAAATGAATGATGGACCTGAAAAAAAGGGGACACATCTGAGAGAGATTCCCAAAGACACGAAAACAATCTTGTTTATGACTTTGCTTTACAAATTCCGAGTGCCAAATCAATAAACATAAATTCAATAAATAAAATCCTGCCGGGATATAACCCTAAAGGGACAGCATCCCTATCACGTACCCCTATCAATGTATCATTGGAAAGGCATCATTGGAAAGCCTCCCAGGCTGGGGAGACCGACTTTGGCAGCTTAATCTCCGTCTTGGGGTGACCCACAGAGGCCATCCAGGCTTTTCTTTCCCAACATTGAAACTTCCTGCACATATTCCCCCCCCCCTCTTTGGGGGGTGGCGTCCAATAGGACCCCCTCCCCCACTTCATGAAGCATTAATGGCAACAAGGTTGCAAAACCCGCACCTGAGCAAACCCAGGTCGCGGGTGGGTGGGTGTTAAGAGAAGCCCCCCCCCCTTCCCCCGTCGAGCCCTGGGAGGATCTCGAGCATCAGCGCGGACGGAGCGCCACGGGGGAGGCCGGGATGCTCCGGGAAGGGGCGGGGCCAAGGGGCGGGGCCTAGGATCCCCTCTCTTCCCTCCCTCCCTCCTTCCCCTCAGCCTCCATTACCTGCTCTTGGCGAGGCCCTCCTTTCCCCGCGCCCGGCGGGCCGAGAGCAGGAGAGGCGAGGGGTGGTAGGTCGGCCGGTCGGTCAACAAGCGCAAGGCCCAGTTTCTCCCTTTCCGGGGCCCCGTCCCGGCTTTTTAGTTCGGCCCCCGGAGGGCCGCCGCGGCTTCTTCTGGCTGAGGGGAGGGGGCGAAGGTGAGGAAAGGAGGGGGGGCCGCGAAGGAGAACGAGTCCCGCGCGCCGCCACGCAGGCGCTCTCGCGGCCTGGGCGAAGGCAGAAAGGGGGGGGGGAGGGCGGGGAAAGGAGAAGGACGGTGGCGGCACGGGGCCCGCTGGAGGGCTTCGCGCGCGGGGCCCAGGCGTTCGGGCTCTCCCTCCTCCTCCTCCTCCCCCCGCCCTCGCCTTTTCACGCGGAGCCGACGAGCCGAGCACTTTGTTTGTGTCCCATAATGCAACGCGGGCGGCGGCGGGCTGAACAGAAAAAGGGAGGGAATCGTCGGCGCGAGGGGAAAAAAAAGGAAGGGGGGGGGAAGAGGAGAGGCCATCAACGTTCGCCCGAGTGGGGGCGGAGCTTGTGCCCCGAGGAGCGGCGCGCGCTCTCGGCTGCCCCGTGGAAGCGGGGGCGCGCCTCAGGGGCGGCCGGGGAGGGGTTTGTTTTTGTCCCTCGAGGAGTTTTAAACCCCTGAAACGAAGCAGGTGATGGAAAGAGAGAGAAAATAAAAAAAAATGAATGAGTTTTTCCTTCTTTTTAAGGGTGTATTTTAATACATTAGGTATAGGGCTGAACGCGGACTGCACATTTATGTATTTATTGCCTCAAATTTGCCAGGACCGCCCTCGCCACAGACTTTGGGGTGGCTGTTAAAACCCAAATGTGGTTAAAAACAAAGACACAAATAAAATGGGATAACACACACACACACACACCAAAAATTCCCCAATACATTAATTTAGGCCTGGGACAGAGGCCAGGAAGTGCTTCACACAAACACCCACCCACATAATTTTCTAGTTCGGTTTGGTGCCCAGAGTCTGTTAAGATAATACATTCAAATATGTAAATACATATATAAATTTGCGCATGTATATTCCATGTACATATTTTATGGGAACCCCAGGAAGGTTTTCCCATGCATACATATGTGTGTGTTCATGCATAGGAAAACCTTCCTAGGGTTCCTTAAAATATGTATATGAAACATATCTGTTGACACCCAGTGATATACGTGTGTGTATGCATACACATACCTGTGTGTGTAAGTAGATATACACATACCTACATATTAATAAAAGTATGTACAGATAATCGTCTTACAACCACTATTAAACATTTGTTGTTAACCGAGACAATTTTGCCCCATTTTACATCCTTCCATCAGTTGTTAAGTTAATCAATGCAGCATGATCAGTTTGTGATCCACTTGCTGAGCATCCGAATTACGATCACATGACCACAAAGATGCTGCAATGATTGTAAATGTGAAAAATGGTCATAAGTCAGTTTTTCAGTTCCGCTGTAACTTTGAAGGGTCACTAAATGAACCATTGTACATTGAGTATCACCTGTACATTTCATAGGCACATTACATAGATAATAAAGCTGTGTTTTGTGCTCGTATGATTGTTTCTAGGTGTCTCAAGAGAAAGGAAAAGCATCCAGATTCTATAGTTTGCACTGGGAGCTTGATGAATCCAGCCCTGGGGATGCTTTCTGCTTAATGACTTCCAAAATCCCCGTCAGTTCCCCTGGGCTTGGCTGGGACACTCCTTCCTCCAAATCTGAAAACTGAAACTGCAGCTACTATGAAATGAACACACCCAGATTATCTGCTAATCCAGCAACAATATTACATTTTGAATAATAAACAAGAAAAGTGAGTCCTTAACTGGGGTTAAGGACCAGTTATTAACCAGTTATTTTGGTACCCTTTATGAAGTCTTTGGGATACAGCATTTGAGCCATGGGAGATCTCTGAAATACAACTGAAATAATTGCTGTTTTATTTGACCTCATTTAATCCACTGTGCTGCTGGCAGAATTAGGGTTAACCTGAATATTGGCCATGAACAACAAAGAGATGAAACAAAGAGTCGGTATTTAGTACCATTTTGAAGCCTTCAGGATTTTTACAATTGTGGATACTCCACCTCAAATCAGGTTATTAATAGAGTTCATCAATTGATTTAAAGAATGCTGTCATTGATTTAGTTTTTATACTAATGCATTCAAGGTAATTTTCAACTCAAAAAAAGTGAGAAAGCCATCTGACTTGCTTTCAGTTTGAAAGAAAGATTTTCTAAGCCTTTCTATACTAATATTTCTTGTGACATACTGGGCTTTAAAAAATAGCTCATACTCTATTTACAACCATGCATTTATATATTCCATCACATGCTCATAATTCTAAGGTTTATGAATGAATCTCAGCTTTCTAGTACTGCTGAATAGGAACATTTCACTTCCCCATTGAAAGATTTCCATTATTTTGCTGGAAATCATCTAACCTGGCAATTACATTTTTCCCAGATGAAAAATATGAAGATATTTGAAAATTGTACAATAGCCACAGTTGAAAGATAATCAGTATATGACTTACCAAAATTTTGGTTTGAGAGTTTTTTCCCCCTTGTGATTCAAGGTAGTTCCTGGTCTTTTACTGCTATGTTTTCTCTCTATAATTCCTAATTCCGTATAAAATTATTTTGCTAGAGTTTGTATCATACTAAGACATTCAGAAGAGACAGCTACGTTTTCAGTTATTGCCTTTTAACTCTTCCCAACTGTCCTTCTGTTGTTAAATTCCTTCAGAATGCGGCTGTATTATGACAGTAGTCTCAGAATTATTGTACCCCTTCATTCTATACTTAAAAGTAAAGTCTTCTTTAATTAGAATTCATGTGGTGATAATCCATGATGTTCTTTTCTCAGCAATGTTATTAAGCTTTTTACTATTTTTTAGGATGTTTTGTTTTTTAAAATCAGTCACAATTGCCTTTTCCAGTATAACTGCCTGAAAAAAATTTAGAATGATTATTTTAATTATTTGTCCTAAGCAGTCTTTTCTCCCATCATCATAACATGCAAATCTAAAATTAGGTTCTATGATCATTGCAGCCCTAATATACTGATTGATACATCAATTTTGTCTTCTGTCCCAGATGTATTTATTCCAAATATAGCTGCTCTTTGATGGGAGATGGAGGCTGTCATCCAAAAAAAAGCTTGAACAAAATAACTGGAACTTCACAGCAAGTATAAATCGTGTATGTTCTTTTGTATACAAAGAAAAAGAAAGAAATTTTGCTTATATTGTATGTTGCTTTTTAACTGTTCTTTCATTAAGATGGAGAGCAGATGATTAAAGAGCCCAATCTTGAAAATGTTAGTTCCAAAACTATCTCAGTCAACTGGAGTAAAAGCAATTCATCAATAAGAGTGCAGAGTGTTCAAATGCCCTTCTAATGATACTTAAGGAAAAATAAGCAATGTTCAACTGAGTAGAAATATGTTTAATACATGTGCATCTCTCCATTTGGTTATGGATAAGATTGTGGAATACATCTTTAGATTACAAGTGAAATAATCAAAAGGCAAGTTAGCAATTGATAAAGAGTAGCACTGATGATGTTACCTAGTTTGGGTAATAAAAAAAGCAAACAAGCTCAGATAGCACCAAGGACCCCAAGATATCAAACCCAAAATCTGTAAAACTTTTCCGTAGCTATATTTCAAAGCATTCTTCATTATTTGCAAGGCCATCTGAAGTTACTGACTTCCTTCAGAAATATCCAACTGTGCTAATAAAGTAGAATATTTGTAGCTCAGGTTTGACATGAGGGGCCCTTGGTGCTCTCTGAGCTTGCAGATGTTTCATTACCCAACTAGATAACATCAGTGACAGTAACTAATCATGTTACCTGTTTGGGTAATGAAATGACTGCAAGAAAACAAGCAAACTCAGAGAATGCCAAGGACCCCTCATATCTAAGGGTGGTTAATTTGTTCATCTCTGTTTTGTCATCTTGGGGCTGCAGCAGTAATGGCTCTGTTTTTTGCTGCAATTATTCTATCTTCCATTATCCCCCTCCCAAAAATTCAAACAGGACAGCAGAACTGCAAGGTGAAGTCTAAATTATGCAACTTTCACATCTCAAAAGCCTGGATTTTATGTCAATCTAGCATTTTCTCATTTGAAACCACTTTGCAGATGGATGCGTTAACGTCAAAGAAGTTTCAAACGCTCCACTAAAAATATTAACAAGCTGGTTCTGTTTGCATATGGATGTGTATTAGGCCTGCAGCTGGATTAACTCAGCCCATTGTGACAGCTTGAATGCTTCCAAGTCAGTTTCATTGGCTCATTTAGTTGAAAAGGATCAGCCAGTTCTGTGAACTATCCCACTCATCTCTGCTACGTTTCTGGACTTGAATTCCTAGTTCTGTATTCTCATCCAGTACTATTTCATTTGCTCAGAGTTTGGCAGTTGCTTAAGGGTGAAGTCAATAAATGAGTATGTGTGGATTCCATTTTATATAGATCTAGGAGAAAGATACTGTTGTAGCTGCAATGAATGTTCTATGTAATTATTTACATGCCCCATTTCCTCTTAGACAGATGACTGAATGATCTTTTAGTGGGAGCCAATTTAAAAGAATGGTGTCTGAGAACATGTTGCAAGTAAAAATTTGAGGAAGTTTACTGCTTTGTTGTGAAATAATTCTTGGGCACTGTGAAAAAAACAAAGTAGACTTTACAACTACCACTATAACTATAATGTATCTTTTCTTACAGTGGCTGACTTTATACAGCCATACTAGGTTTTTCCTGCATGTATCCCTTATAAGGAATGTGCATCCACTCTTATAGTTTCTTTTTCTCTGAGTATTTTGTCAGCTAAACCCAAAATTATTGCTGTCCACTAAGTCTAATAACATCTTGATCTAATTCTAATAGCTTACTCTTCAGACTTAGTTCTTGTCTTCTTTCCAGTTTTTGGTTATCTGTATTGGTTCTCCATATTGTTTATTTTTTACCATATACCTGCAGCATTGGAGCCATTTGGGTTGATTACCAGTTCTTGTACCTTTGCTATCTTGAACGGAGCTTGTCACTAACCAAAGCCTGCTAGTTTTATCTCTGGACTGGTTAATTTTCTCCATTTCCTTATTTATCCAACTAGCAACTTTTTGAAGAGCAGAATAAATATGTTTATTCAACCTTTTGCTCATTTGAATTTTAATTTAACCTATCTCTCTGTAGTCATAACATATAAAATAATACTTAGTGAAACTGTAATCACCTATCAGTCTTTTGTGTATGTAATCCCAGCATTTGCATTGCCTCACTGTCCCTTCCCCACAGTAGATGCTTAAAGAGCCACATTTCCTGTGCCACTCCTTTCTCAGAGTTATATATCACCCTATAGTTGCTGAAACTAATAGTTGTGCAACCCTTGCCTATTCATTGCAAGTAAACCCTGCAGCTGTGTTACATGTTTTAGCTAAGCTTGCCACCTTTGCCCCAAGATCTTTTAATTATGAAAGCCTCTCAATGGAAGCCTTAGCTTATTTGCTGTTATAAAATAACAGCATAGTCTTTTCCCCCCACAGCAGCAGAAGGTGGCATTTCGAATTAACATTGCTTGAACTCTTCAAATGAAGATTTCCTAGCAGCTGGCCTAATCAGATACAACCATTGATAGCACTAGAGCTCTGGCTATCTGTGCCAGCTGGGTTTTTGATTCCTTGCTTCTTTAGATATAGTGCCATCTTTTTTATCATTTCACCAAAGACCCATTTTATTTCCTGTGGTTACTATGTAGCAGTGAAAGAGGGTTCTTGAACATTGTGCAGAGTTACAAAAAAATTTTTAACATTATTTTTGTATATAAAGGACTAGTTGGATACCTGCACTTCACTATGAAACTATGTGATCGGGCTTCGTTTTGGGGGAGGAAAATAAGGGTAAAGAATTCGGCCTACCAGCATTTATCCGTATTCATCTGGCTAGCATCCTGTCAGTGTGTGAGAAAATTGAGGGCTGTTTGAAAATTGAAACAGTATTTATTGTGTGAGCAAGAAGGAGACAGCAAGGAGCAGCTTAGCTCAACTGTTCTGTACTAAAGTTGCTTGCTGCTGTGAAACTAAAATTGAAACTGAAAGTCCTCTGCTTGTGTTTTGCATTTGGACCAGATTTCTTTTCAGGTGGGGAGGGGGAGTAGAACTCCTGATCATCAGAGCATGTTAATAATAATAATATATGAAATACTAATGCTCTGATGGTCATTTTGAAAAATCTTTTCTTAATGAGCACCTAGAAGCCAAGAGGAAGATAGGTGCCAAATTTCAAGTTTGTAGGATTTACGGTTCTGGAGATTTTGTGATGATGCATGAATGGTATTTCATTTATGTAGATAGAAGATAAAAGGTTAGTTATTGCAAGGATTTGTCAAGGTATATTTATAAGTTTATTTATACTTGAGGGTATAAACCTTGTTGCTCTCTGAGATTGCTTGTTTTCTTGCAAGCTCAGAGAGCACCAAGGACTCCTCATGTCGACCCTGAGCTACAAATATTATTCTTTGTTGATATTTATACCTGTTGTGAAGGTGGGCAAGACCTAGGTTCAATTGTTTTCTGCTTTACAATTCCAAAACTGAGGACCTTAGGTGGTCTTTTCTTGAATTAAATCTTCCTTCTGTACCAGCAATGGGACAATGATCTTCAGCACTCCCGAAGGGATTAGATTAATTTTCAGGTGATACAATGCAGGCCAAGTTCCATAAAGTTCTGTTCTCCCATCACTTGCTATTCCTTGCTGAAGGTTCTCCTTGGTGCCTTCCTGCTGCCTCTCAAATGCTAAGGCAGGGACCAGTTGTTGAATAATCAGCAACATATTCAGTGGCCTGTTGAGTGTGGGTCAGCACCTATTGTTGCTTTATGTGTGTGTTCTTTCAGACTTGGTGTTTCTGAAATACTTGAGGAAGGACATTGGGAAAGACAAGGAGGCATCTGAGATTGCTTCAAGTCATCCTTGGTCAAGATAGCTGAGGGAACTACAACCTCTTTCCCCAGCAGATATAGCCTTAGTCAAATGCCTCTGCCTATATAATGCTGAGCTGCTCTTGGCCATAGTGAATGCTCATATATGCAGATGTTTGTGGCATCATTATATATTAATTCAATTTGAAGAGCTATATCAGTGTTGCCTTCAGCCATGTGACTGCATCAGACAGTTTTTAGCTTTGTACTTCACTTGATTTAATGAGAATCTGTGCCCATGGTTTATCTCTCTCTCTCTCCCACTCTCTCTCTCTTAGCCTTTATCAGAAGTTGCTGCTCTCAAAGGGATTGCAAGAACATTTGTTGGCAACCACTTCGCAACCACTGCCTAGAGGCCACCATGGCTTATGTTTTTATATCACTTTTCACAGCTTGTAGCACTTCACAATGGCTTCCTGAAAGCACTCCGGGCTTCAATTTTCAAAAGAAAAAATTTGTAGCACATCTCCCAGAAATATCCTCTTGAATTTTTTAAAAAAAAGTGTTGGGAGAGAGTATTCGGCCAACAATTTCTGTCCAAGTAACTTGCCCACCCGGGCCTGAGGAATTCTTAGCTGCCAAATCTCACACTTCCTGTCTATGCATGGTGGGTGCCCATTTCTATCTCTTGGCTCCACAGTAACTGTCATGATGAGTCTGCCTTTTGATATCGTAGTCTGAAAGAGATGACTAATTTTTTCACGATGAAGTTACATCAGTGATGGATGGGTTTGTGCATCCTCCTCACTGTCTACCTCACCCACATGGTTTCCGTTCATGGCATGTTTTGTCCTTCCTGATATCAAGATTTCTAAGCCTGGGATGTATTTTTGATTTTGGGCGTGTGGAGCTTTCATTTCTTCAAAGCAGGTTTCCGGAGGACAATAGCAGGAATCATCCCTTTTGTCTAAAAGTATGTTTTTTTTCCCCTCTCTCCCTGTTTACTTTTTTCTGGCCCTCCCAATCTTCCAAACCATAGTGTCTCTTTTTTCCCTTAAAAGTCCAGCTTAAAACAACTCTTTCCACATCAGCATGTCTGCCCAGAGGGTCCTTCAGGTCACATATCAAATTATTGTTTTAAAAGTTTCTGAAAAATGCCTTAGTTTAGTTTAGTTTATTGTCATTGTACCTCGTACAACAAAATTAAATACCATTAAGGAAGCACCTTCTGATTGCACATTTGTCTGTTCTTGTATTTGTTCACACACACACACACACACACACACACACACACTGCAGGCTATCCAGTTACGGACAATACCAGCAGCAGAAGCATTCACGGGATAAAAGAAAGAATGAATATAGACAACTTGTATGAATGTCTGCAAAAGGATGAAACAGAAGAATTTGAGGTGGTGTGGACTATGCCACTTCATGTTATGAATATATATATATATATATATATATATATATATATATATATATATAT
>BLBF01000059.1:8421141-8437310 GCA_015471245.1 Laticauda colubrina | reverse complement strand
TATATATATAACTTTTGATCCTTCTCTACTGAACACCTTTACCTAAACACTTTAGGTGACATCTCTCCATGAATATTTCAGAAAGAAAATGCATATACCATCAAACCTTTTGCCGGTTCTCATTTTGTTAGAGGCTCTTAAATAGAGGAGGCATGAAAAGTTGTGAATCTCCAGTTAAGAGTTCGCAACAGCTGGACTTATTTTCCAAACTGTCCTTAACATCTTTATTTGGTGTACTTGTGGTCATGGCCTGTGGTGGAAGATGTGAAGTGCTTTGAGTACTCTAGACCAAAAATCCCTTGAATGCCAGTTTCCCTGGAATGGGGAAGTTAATATTATGGCATCTATTCTGTTTTCTCCAACTTCCCCATTCTGTTGTGCATGGTTAATATAAATGCCAACGACTTGGGAAGGGACAAAATCGCCTCTACATTTTTATGTATTTAGGCATCTTTTTCATTTATACGGTCTCTTTTATTTTAAAGTTGTTGTGATGACCCAGGGTGGGATACGAAAGCAACAAAGTCATAAAAACAGGTGAAGTCCCTTTAATTCCTTCAATTTGGCTTCAAAGGTCCAATTATCATTGACTGGAGAAAAAACTTTCCCACAAACATTTGTGAAAAAGTAGAACTTCCATTCAAACTCAAAATACATATAAACTATAAATAGAAAAAAAAACAACACAAACCACACTTAAACAATTAATGAGACAAGGCAAGTTAAGGGCTTGAAGACATTCACAGATATCGAAATACACCCACTGGGAAGGATGCCAAAACTCAAATAAGAACTGACAAACTAGAAATATTTTCATCCTTTCCTTCCAGCACTGGCCCATGCACAGTTTGTCCTTTTAAACAGTCCTCACAGCTGCAGTCTGTGAAGGGGATCAAGGCCCTTTTCTCACCATAGACCATGCCATTCACATTGCTCTCTTATCTTCTCCTCCCTGCATGCCCTAGGATGGAAAGGGGATGGACCTGGGTCTTCATCTGAGTGCCCAGCTGGCCTGTGCCCTTCCCCAGTTTCCTGCACAACCTCCAGAGCCACACTCCCATTCCCTGTCGGCTGTTCCTCCTCTCCCTCGGAGTCAAATTCTTACAGGGGCATGACAGTTGTGCTTTTATTTTAAAGTTGTACTTTATATGTTTCTTGGGACTCAGATCTTCTTCCCTAATTTTCCTCTGCATGCACAATGAAGATGTGTTCAACAAGTGAAGAAAATTATGATTTGCTTATTTTACATGACATCTAATAAAACGACTGCACTGTGGAGTAGCTCAAAAACATCAATATAAATGTCTTTGATCTTTTATATAACAAAAGCCATACACAGGATCCTTGTTCCTCTGCAAGATAGTTTCACAGATGACTTTTGGAAAATGTTTCCACATGTATCTTCATGGCTGGGAAAGCGATATGCTGGCTGCTCTCCCTACTGTGAGCCTGGAATTCATAGCTTCTTTCTGGCACAATTGCTAATGTTGTCATATCAAAATGCACCGCCCCTGCTCTGATAATGCTTCTTAATTATCTTTCAAACTTTGGCATTCATTCTGCAATCCAACAGTCTTAAAAAATCTGTTCATGTGAGTGATGAAACTGTAGTCCTAGGTTGGAGCTTCGGCATCTTGTTCAACTGTGAATCATCCTTGGCCAAGAAAATAATTACTACATGTATGGATTCAGCTTCTTCTAATGCCCTCTGCTATAATGAACAACCTGCCTTAACAGGACTACTATGCAAAGACTGCATCTTTTTATGATCTCTACTGAAATATACCTCTTCATTATTCTGTAATTTAAGCTAAAGAGACTCTGTTATCATTCTTCAGAGGATCATCCTGGACCAGAATTTTGTGCCTGCTTGTTTTATGTATTTCTATTGTGATGAATACAGAAATGAATTGTTCGTTTCTCATAGGCGATATGCCATTATAGATCAATGTTCTGTCACATTGTAATGTTGCAGGTGCCAGGGTTCCAATGGATGCCCTATTTAATTCATGAGCCTTGAGCCAAGTTCCTGGCTTGCTCTTGAGTTGCCAGCAGGGTTATTTTGAAGATGTGAGTAAATCCCTTGTAGATGTGAGGGAAAAAGAAACTTTCAGTATATATAGATTCTAGCCATTTGCAGTGTTTTTAATGGAATATGTGTGCATAAATTGTGCTATAGTTTTTTAATAATTATTTTACATATTACAGTGATACCTCAGGAAGAGGTTCTAGGAAGAGGACCTACTCTTCACCATGCTACTTTTATTGTTACCCTCAGACCAACAGAGTGAGATAGGTTCAACTGAGCAACTACTCCAATTGCTTTGTAGCTCTATGGAAAAAGGAACTAGTCTTTGCAATCAACCACTTCATTATTAGCAGAAATTAGAACCAACGATTAATCTGATGTCCTTTTTTATTTTAGGTTACATATTCCAAATCCTTTGTTAGAATACTTAGCTGAGGATGATGGAAGATAAAGTCCAAAACGTATGAGCAAGCATAGAATCAAAATCACGTGAAGTATTAGTACTGCTTTATAAAGTCTTAGTAAGACCACACTTGGAGTACTGCATTCAGTTTTGCTCAACACATTACAAAAAAGGATGTTAAGACTTTGGAAAAAGTGCAAAGAAGAGCAACTAAGATGATTAAAGAGCTGGAGACTAAAACATTTGGAAGAATGGTTGCAGGATTTGGGTTTGGCTAGTCTAGAGACAAGAAGGACGAGGAAGGTCATGATAGCAGTATTCCAGTATTTGAGTGGCTACCACAAAGAAGGGGGTCAAATTATTCTCCAAAACACTAGAGGGCAAGACAAGAAACAATAGATGGAAACTAATCAAGGAGAGAAGCAACCTGGAATTAAGGAGAAAGTTCCTAACCATGACAACAATCAACCAGTGGAATAGTTTTCCTTCAGAAGTTGTGGATGCTTCATCCCTGGAGGTTTTTAAGAAGAGATTGGGCAGTCACTTGTTGGAAATTATGTAAGGTCTCCTGCTTGAACAGGGGGCTGGACTAGAAGACCTCCAAAGTTCCTTCCAACTCTATTCTGATTGATTGAAGTCGGCTCAGCACATCAACCTCCTCTACTCAGATGGCCTTATTCTGGTTTGGAATAATGTCTGCTCAGACTTTTTCCTTTAAATTGTTGCAGTTCCTTGGCTATTTAATAGTTCTCTGAAGAAGACACACAGCCAATTTTCAAGAGAAAATGTGATTTTTTTTGGGGGGGGGTTATTGTGCATATATGACTTAGATGTTTACCATCTTCACATTGAATGCTAGATACTTCAGTGTGTGGTATCTAGCATTCAATGTACTTTGGCTTAGGATTTATATGTAAACAGAAGAATATATCAGCAATTATATCATATCTTGAAAAATTAATTTGCTTCAAAGGCCATTACATAAACTGAAATGTTCATATTGATAAAATAAGACATAGTTCCAAGAATCTGAAAATAAATGTTATCCTCCTAAATTCTGTCTCTTGGTAGGACTTGCTATGGTCAGCTGTAATCTGGAAAGGAAGGAAATAAACTTTTCCCACTTCTAATTGGAGTGTGGCACATATGTTGATATGGAACAGGATTGAGCCATATTCTCCCATCTCAGGGTTGCAAGTGGCTCTTAAATATTTCTTTGGAGGACTTGAAATCCTTTCAATAGCTTGTTTTTCTAAAGCTTGAAGTGCATTTTCCTGTTTTTTCAGAGAATACCTAAACGTTGCTACATAAGCCTTGAAATAGTCTTAAGCTAACATTTTTTTAAAAAATAGAAAAATTCCAGCCCTACCAAAGACGTAGAACATGTCAGTTTCAGTCATACGTCAATTTTGTTACTGTCTTCCCAAATGAAGTCTCAAGGAACCAAGTATGATAGCTTGATTGTCCTACTTGAGATGAGAAGTTGATTGCAAGTTGATGTAACAGCTGCCACCCTACCACGCACGGATCACCTAGTTCTACCTTAATCAAAAAGGTGTATATGTACATTTATTTTTTCTATAGCTCCAGATATTTGAAACCTATTTCAACTGCAAAAAAAAAGAAGATGACCAGGGAAACAAAATGAAGGTTTTAATTGAGGAAGTATTTTATTTACAGCTAAAGGCTAGTATTACAATCCAGCTATCTGTTTCTAAAGATTAAAGGAAAGGACAGAAAGAGGAAGTAAGGTGGATTTTTCTTATTTATAAAAGAAAATTAAATACAATTAGAAACCTAATTTTTGTCATCTTGACTTATATGAGGTTTTTAGTTTTATGCATCAAATTGTGCTGATACATTAATTATACAACTACACCATTAGGAGAAGGGAGTGAGAGTTGTCATCTTTTCTCCTCAAACAAAATTTAATTGGGAAAGTTTGAGAGATGGCAAGCCTTTTGTACTAACCATCCCTTCACTCTCACTTACCCAAACAGTTACTGTACACAAATAAATATCTTTCAAAAGAGGCTCAGTATAGTGCTACAATCCTTCACTAAAGGGAAACTATATACATCTCAGTCTTAACATGTAACTTATTTTGCATACATTATCATAAATGCTACATATCTTTTTCAAAAGAATAGCTAAGTCAGACAAGTATTTTTAAGATGCAGCTAAGGTAAGTATGATACAGGCCCAGGCAGGAAGTATGATGGCAGTCAGTACAGAATTTGAATTGTGGAAAGATACAACTTGGTTTTAGAATGGGCCATCCAATCTTGCACTGCAACATTATGGAGACTAAGTGGAAGAGTTTTCTGCATCTTTCACAGTTCACTGGGGTTTTTCAGTCTAGATGTGATTGTTTTATTGAAAGCAGGGCATGCGAAAAACCTAACAAATTGGTACAGTCATCATATCCAAGCTTAAACTCCCAGATGTTTCATCCAAAGAGATTCTGATTTTGCTTCACCTCAAATATTTATTTTTTTCTTCCCCTGGGAGTTCTGAGACTTAATGTTACAAGGGTTAGATTTCCAAATTCTAAAACTCAGCACATCATCTATAGATTTGCTCATGGTTGGATTAGATCCCTATTTTGGGTTTGGCTTATGGATTTGGATCAACAAGACTTACAAAGCAACGTTTGCCTTTATTTGGAGGCCAATACCAAAATATATGTTGAACTGGTGTATACCTTATTCTAAACCATGGTTTATTAAATCTTGATTTGTGCAATAAGATACAAGTAGCTGGGTTTCTCACAACACACTAATTCAAAAGCAAATAACTTTACATATATTCACAGTATTTGTGTGCCATCCCAATCATGAACACCATGTTAGCGTGATGCGTGAATCTAATCATTGTGTGATATAATTCCTGAGTTGTGTTCTTAAAATGGCATTGATTCATGCAGACATGTACTTCTTGATTTTTTTAAAACTGGGAATTTAACTGAAATGCTCTAGTTGCTATCCTTTAGGTCAGGGGTAGTCAACTTTTTTATACCTATTGCCCATTTTTGTATCTCTTGTTAGTAGTAAAATTTTCTAACCACCCACCGGTTCCACAGTAATAATGATTTATAAAGTAGGCGACAAAACCCCTACCGCCCACCATGAAAGCTGGAACACCCACTAGTGCGCAATAAGGACCAGGTTGACTACCACTGCTTTAGGTGAATGATAAATATTGTAGAATCACCATTTGTGAGACTACATGCAGTGTTAGCCGGAATCCAATGTTATTTAGGCTTGCTAAAGATCTTTCTAATATTCCTGGTTGATTTTTGGAATATAGAAATTGGTAGTTTGGTTATCAAAGCTTTAGTCATGAAAAGACTGGGTTCTGGGAAGTGCTGTTACTCCTGATAAGTTCTCTTTTAACTGCTCTTTCTTTAACAAATCAAAACAAGTGAATTCAAAAAATCCACTGCAGAGAGATTGCAAATGGCTACAGTTTTTTTTTTTTTCCCATTGTGATGCACAACCACAAGAGGACAGTGTTGGGTACATTCTAAACAATTACTTTGGGATGGGTCATCCCAACAGATGACAGATAACCTGAGAATGAACATAACAAATAGTCCTTTGTAATATATGAAAATTCTTTAGGAATGCACCAGAGATTTCTAGATGTTGGGTGGGGGAGAAATGATCTTGGGAGTTTGCAACATCATTTATAACCCACTGTCATTTCTTCAATGTTGGAGTCCTTGAGAAATAACTACTTAGGAAATCAAAAGAGCTATTCCTCTAGTCCTGAGCGTGTGATCCACAGCGACCCATGTCTTTTGCAGGAAGGTCACAGCGGCTTACCAGTTGGCATCCACCACAGCATGCTTTTATTTTACAGATTTGTATACATTTTTTCTTTTAACCAAATAGCTAAAACAGTTCTGTAGGCAGAAGAATGAACCACATTGTGTTTGAAAAGCAGCAGCTCACTGACTAGTATATACTGTATATTCATATATATATATGAAAAAAGAGAAAAAGTAATTTTTTCCCCTGCATATGTATTAAATGTTAAATTAATTTGATCACTTTTCTCTCTTTTTTTTGCATGCTCTTTTTTCTTTTTTGTTGTGTTAGGGTTGAACGCGTGCTTCTGGTTTTTTTGTGTTTGTTTTTCTGTTTTGTATTTTACTGTTTATGATAAAACAATAAATAATATATATTTTTAAAACAACAGTTGGTCAAGGGTCAGGTCCTTTATTTAAAGGCAAACCCTATGTGGAAACATCACCTCTTGACTTTGCACAAGGAAACTAAGCTTCACTCTTTGCTCTCAGGTCAAACAGTCAAGAGCTGAAGATTCCCTGTTAAATATATACAATTGTTTAAAAGTTGCTATTTTCAGAAACAGCATCGCTTCTGCCTTTGACCCACCCTTCTTGAGAGGCTTCTTTTACACAATATCAGTCCCAAAGGAAACATCATGATATTCCCATTTCACAAATATTCTGTATCTTGCACCTTGCCTAAGATACTTAATGGTTTTCAGCACAAACATTCAAAATTAAATTTGTAACAGAGTGCTGCCTTCATTTGGTTTCAATTTTCTGTCGAGAAGTTTGTCCAGCAGCCTTGAAAATATGTGCTGTGCATTGTGAAAAATAAACTGAAGCTTGATGTCATGGAGATTCTTAATTCTCCAGGTCATGGTTGTCTCAAAGGTGCTTTTGTAAAAAATAATTGGACTTTCTTGATTTTTTTCCCCCTTGGAAAAAGTTTCGCTTCTTCATTCTGAATTGAAGTAGCTTCTTAGATGACAAGTGACATGCTTTCAAGAAAAAAAACAACCAAGAAAATTCAGTTGCCTTTTGGAAAAGTACCTTTGGGATAAACTGAATCTTCTTTCCCCTCCATGTAAAGAAACTTTGTACATAATAAGCTAGCACATCAAAGCTAGGTTTTGTGAAATCCACTCTACAATCCCGAGTTATTAACTGCTGCAATCTTTTTAAATAGAGAAAATAACGAACTCCAATCTGGTTCTTTTCTGGACCAGATTCCTACCACTTACACATTCATAATTCACATTTTGAATGCAAAAGCCAATACATTCTTTTTTGCGGCAAAATGGCTGATGCTGCCTGAGCACAGATGTCATTGTGAGCTGCATCCCACATATTAAGTCCAAAAAAAAAAGAGAGCTACATGATGGAGAGGATGAAGATCGTGTTAACCTGTTTCTAGAAACAACAGAATCAAATCCATTTCAGTCCCACTCTCCACTACCAATTAATAGGACATGGTGTCTAATTCTTGATGTTGACTGATGAAGCAAAAAAACTGGAAAGTACCATTACAGGTCAGCAGTATGATGCTTGAAATGACGGGAATCTTCCCTAGATATATTAATCAGAGAATGCTAACATCTTCTGCTTCAAATGGTAATCTTCCAGTAAGATAGGGACAAATATATTCCAAAATCTTCAGGGAATTATTGGTATTTTAAGAAAGAAAAAAGAAAGGAGGGAAGAAAGAAAGAAAGGAAAAGAAAGGAAAGAAAGAGAAAGAAAGAAAAAGAAGGAAAGAAAGAAAGAGAAAGAGAGAAAAAGAGAGAAAAAGAAAGGAAGAAAGAAAGAAAAAAGGAAAGAGGGAGAGGGTGAGAGAGAGAAAAGAAAGAAACAGGAAGAAAGGAAGGAAAGAAAAAGAAAGAAAAGATGCATGATATTAATGTTTTGTTTCAAAAATACAGCACAGTCAGATACAAACAGCTGCTGGGTGGAAACCGAAGGAACCTCAGCAAAGCAGAGAGAAAAAAAAGCTCTCTTTTAAATAAATTGTTCCCTGGCTCCAACTGTATTTCAAAGCAGAGAATCTTAGTGTTCTTGAAGATCTATTTTGAGATACAACTCACTATCAGGGAGCATCAGTCAGACCCCAGTGCAAACCAAAGAAAGCTTGCTTAAAAAGGTAGAAGTTCACTGATTTGGTGTCTGCTTTAAGGCCAGACTGTCTGGATCAGAAATAGGCCTTGGCAGTTCGGCGTGATTTTGGCAGGACTCTGGGTTGGGAAGGAAAGAGTTCAGGCTCAGCCCAGGAAGAAGATATGCCTGCTCTATAGCAGATAGCAAAGAAAAGACAATGACAGGATAGTGATTTCACTGGGGACGAATGAGGATATATGGGCCCTGAATTAAAGGCAGACAGAGAGGCCCTCATTAGACTGAGTTTGGAGTTCAAATGCAGATAGAAGTTCAGTAGAATCTTAAGAGTGATTCCAATGTATCTTCTTTGACACATAGTTAGGCAATTCAAAATCTGCATGTTTTTTCCCCATTCTATTACTACATACAGGTTGTCCTCAACTTACCTCTGTTGGGTTAATGACCATTTTCAAAGATATAATGGCACTGAAAAAAAGTGACTTATGACCATTTTTCAGACTTAAGACCGATGTAGCATCCTCATGGTCACTGATTTACATTCGGATATCTGACCACTGACTCACATTTATGGTAGATGCAGTTCTCCTGGATCATGGAGAAACGTTTTATGAAAAGGATGACCAGGGGTGACATGATAGCAATGTTCCAGTATCTCAGGGTCTGCCATAAAGAAGAGGGAGTCAAGCTATTCTCCAAAGCTCCTGAGGGCAGGATGAGAAGCAATGGATGGAAACTAATCAAGGAGAGAAGCAACTTGGAACGAAGGAGAAATTTTCCTGATAGTTAGAACTAATAATCATTGGAACAACTTGCCTCTAGAAATTGTAAAGGCTCCAACGCTGGAGTTTTAAAGAAGAGATTGGATAACCATTTGTCTGAAATGCTATACGGTTTCCTGCCGAAGCAGGGGGTTGGACTAGAAGACCTCCAAGGTCACTTCCAAGTCTGTTTTTCCATTCCATCCCATCTCATCCCATCTCATCCCATCCCACCCCACTCCACCCCACCCCCGTCCATTCCATTCCATTCCATTCTATTCATGTGATCCCCTTTTGCAACCTTCTGAGAAGCAGAGTCACTGGGGAAGCCAGATTCATTGAACGCTAGTCATTTAACAAAGTGCACTTAATAACTGTGGCAGTGATTCACTGAGCAAATGTGGCAAGGAAAGTCATAAAATGGGGCAAAACCAATTTCTCACTTAGCAAAATAATGGCGAGGTCACTTGTGGTCATACATTGAGGACTACCAACAATTTTTCCTATCCGTAGTGGTCTTAAAGAAGAAAATGTTGACCATTTGCATGCAGCAAGAAATGGAAAAATCTGCTGCATGTATCTTTATATCATTGTGATTCACAACTCAGCTACAATTCAGATGTGTCCATAAGAGACAAATGCAAATTAAAGGCTAGAGCTGATCATATTACCATTTTATAGTTATGGAACAAGGCCCACTGTAAATCTATGTTCTCTGGCTGGAATGTTGTTTTTTGTCTCAGAATGGAGATTTGCTACCTTTCAACATCAAGATATCTGACTTCCCTTCAACTGTTCCTTACTACATCAGCATAATTTAAGAGTGGAAAGAACTATGTTGCTAATGCTGTTTTTGAACCACACTTCAAAAAAGGCTGCATTCCTAGAGGAAATGGAACTGTTTCCTAAATAAATCACACAGAAGCTCATGCAGGGAACAAAATCTCATTCGGGATTTTCAAAATCATTCGAGATTTTTCAAAATCGTTAAGAGATTCTGTAGCCAATCAGAATGACTATTATTATACCCAGATTGGCTGTGTAGCCAATCAGAATGAGGATTAAAGAATTAAAGTTGAAGTCAAAGTTGAGAATTAGAGAACTAAAGCTGAGGATGCAGCAAATGAAGAGGCATAGTGAACTTTGTAGGGACAAAAAGGAAATTCATTTTTCAGGACTTTTAGAATTCATCACAGCAAACGCTAAAGGCTAATTTAAGAGAATAAACTCACCATCATCTTTCAAGAGTATATAGACTAGAGGTTGTTACTTTAGTATGAGGTTGTTAACATCATTTTGAACACAATGCCAAAAAAGAAAAATAAAGCAGCTAGAATTTTGCTACCCATTGTAAAATAATGGTCATGTTTTAAATTAAGCATCAATGTCCTGTTTAATGTACTGTATATGAGCTTTTATATGAAAATTAGACTGAAGACAAAAATTCCAAGAGGTTGGAGATATAAATGTAAGTACTGCCACATCCATTTGAGTTATATTAAAACTGGAACATCTATTTACAAATAGTAAGGAATCTGATTTAAAAAAAGGTTCTTTGTGGGTTTCCCCCCCCTAAATGGCCCTATTGATAAGTGCGTAAGCTTAACAAACAATTGATAGACTAGAAGTCAATCCTAAATTGCATTAACAGAGGGATACAATCAAGATCAAGTGAGGTACGAATACCACTCTATAAAGCCTTAGTAAGGCCAGACCTATAATACTGCATCCAGTTTTTGTCACCATACTATAAAAAAGATGTTGAGACTCTAGAAAAAGTGCAGAGAAGAGCAACCAAGATGATTAGGGGACTGGAGACTAAAACATACGTAGAACGGTTACAGGAACTGGACATGGCTAGTCTAGTGAAGAGAAGGGCCAGGGGAGACAGGATAGCAGTCTTCCAGTATTTGGGGGGCTTCCACAGAGGAGGCAGCCAAGCTATTTTCCAAAGCCCCCAAAGGCCAGACAAGGAACAATGGATGGAAACTGAACAAGGAGAGGTTTAACCTGGAAATAAGGATAAATTGTCTGAAAGTGAGAACAATCAACCAATGGAACAGAAGTTGCCTTCGGGAGTTGTGGGTACTTCATCACTTGAGACTTTCAAGAAGACGTTGACAGAAATGGTGTATGGTCTCCTGCTTGGGCGTGTGTGTGTGTGTTTGGACTAGATGATCTACAAGATCCCTCCCAACTCTGTTAATCTGTGAATCTGTGAGTTTCTCTGGCTGAGAAAATGCTAAATCATGAGTAACCTAAGACAAGAGACGACTGAAATATTTTTTCTTTGTGTTATGCAGTGGATCATAGTGCCCTAGTAATTTAGATAAATGTGCCTTGGCTGATATTCCCAGCATTTGTTTGATGATCTCATGCCTCGATCTGCAAATTGCAGCTTCAAAAATGAATTTTTTACATGCGAGGGGCAAGGGACACTTTTTAATGACGTTACCAAATAATCTTAGGAGAGTACAATAAAAATCCTTCTTTAGTGCATTTTAGCAATTCTAAGATTGTGCCCTGCCCCCAAATAAAATTGAGGGAAGGAGAAATATTAATCATGCACTCACCCTAATATTAGAATGAATCTGGAGTCATATTCTACCCATATCTTTTTAGTTATCTTTCCTCCAATGCTGGCACTCATATTGGTACCTAAGCTTCCAAAATATTGAATGATATATGACCATAAAGGGAAGCATGGATTACAACTGTTATTTTGAATCCCCAATGCTAAGATGAGGAGTGAAGAGTAATATGGACATGCTCTTGTAGAATAACATTTCATCTAACAGGAAGACATATAATACAGATTTATACTGTTGATAAAGATTTTATAGTCAATTGCAGAAGACGTCAGCCATTGTACTTCTCAAACTCTTATGATAATACAGATAGTCCTCAACTTACAATGGTTCATTTAGTGACAATTCAAAGTTACAAAAGCACTGGAAAAAAGTGACTTATGACTTTTTCACACTTACAACTATTGGTCACACAATTAAAATTCAGACATTTGGTTAATTGACTCATATTTATGATGATTGCCATATCCCTGGGTTACATGATCACCTTTTCTGATAAGCAAAGTCAGAGGGGAGGCCCAAATCACTTAACAACGGTGGCAAGAAAGGTTGTACAATGGAACAAAGCTCACTTAACAATTGTCTCGCGCAGCAACAGAAATTTTGGGCTCACTTGTGGCCATAAGTCAAGGACTACCTGTATTTGAAGAAACATTGCATAAGCCTGCATTTCATCCCAGTTAAACTCTCTGGGACCGATTTGTGCAGGCTAAGAACCCAGATCTTCATTTCATCAACTAAAGCAAGGCTCTTCAAACTTGGCAAGTTTAAAACTTGTGGACTTCAACTCCGAGAATTCCTGAGCTAACATGACTTGAGAAGGAATTCTGAGAGTTGAAGTCCACACATCTTAAAGCTGTCAAGTTTGAAGACCCCTGAACTAAACCACAGACTGACTTACCGGTTGCCAATATCAAAGGTAGCATTTTGTACTCCTGCCCTCCCCAAAGACTGCAGCTGTTTTGCTAACTGAAGGGTGCATGCAACTGCGTTTATGGGGATTGCTTCTGCATCGCAAGAACAACAGCATCTGAAATAACGTCTCTAAAATCCAACCCACAAAAGACGCTGGGTGAAAGTGCAGGTGAGTTTCAGCTCACCTGCCGGGATGACTTAGGACACGAATTTCCCTTAGTTACCAAATATTGACCTGCAGACATTTTTTCCCCACCAAAACTTCAAATGATTTATCAAAAATTCTATTTTGTCCCCCCCACTGAGGTAGATGTCAATTTGGAGGAAAACAAAACACAACAGAGGAAGAGAGAGGGGGGGGGATTAGTGGTGGTAACCAGTGGTGGGATTTAGCCAGTTCGCACCAGTTCGGGAGAACCGGTTGTTAACTTTCTGAGCAGTTTGGTGAAGTGGTTGTTGGAAGAAATCATAAGGGCAGAGAACTGGTTGCTAAATTATTTGAATTTCACACTGGTGGTAACCCATGCCTTCTAATCTCTCAAACTGGGAAATCAAATGGGGACCTCTTCAAGTTGATTAGTGCCCATTGGCCTTAAAACTACTCCCTTGCTTGGATATGCCAAGCCTAGTCTGAGTTAAGTTAGTAGTTAGACTAAGTTACAGAGGCTTCTTGGATCAGTTCACTTCAGCACTCCTGGAGGACACAGAGAGTAGAGGCTGTTGGGGGCTGTGACGAATTGCATTTCTCAAAGGCGACAGGCTTTCCAAGGTAGTCAATGCACAAGGCGCTTCGTGTCCGCATTCCTTCTCCACAAGTTTGGGAACAGGGGGACCATGGTCCCATCTGCCAAATTGGGCAAGGAAGACCACTGCATGGTTTGATGTCCTCGGGCTTGAGGGCCTGGTCACAGGTGGAGGAAGGTTGGCCTTCCACATCCAGACATTCTACTATTCGTCTTTGCCAACCCGAGCTACAGGACTTGGAGCACTCTGACCAGTCCCCCAGAACCCATTGCGAGGTCAGCAAGGGCTTGATTATGTTGGCCAGGCTTTTCTCCTTGATCTTCTGCTTGCTGAATTGGAGGTCCTTGGGGATAAAAAAGGTGTATTTCACCTTTGGTGGGGGGAATGCCTTGGGGAGGAACATCTCGCTGGAAACAGTTAACACCTGAACCACAATAGATTCGGGGAGCTGCTGGTAACTCTGGAGGCGTTCCAGAGTGGTCAGGGAGCCGCTGTACCTCAGGACAGTCCCCTTCACAAAAATGTCTTGTTCCATAGCTGAGACGGTGAAGTTTCCATTCAGGAGGTATTTGCCATCCAGGGTCTGCAGAGCTAAATAATTTCCGTCATGCTTTACTCCTCGTCGGCTGTGTTGCTTGATGTCAATGTTGGTTGCCCCCGCTGGAATAGTGACAACATTGTTGTAGCCAAACCTACAGAGATGAGAGAAATGGGTGTTAACTTCAACTAAACAACAGTGTGAACAAACATCTACTAAAGAACAACCTGTATTGCTCCATGACCAAAAGCATCCTTCTTCTCCTGTATTTTCTCTTTGCTATTGCAAGAGGTTGAAATGCTTTAAATTGCAACTGGCCTTGAGATCTCCGAAGACTTAAGAATTAAGCTACAGTAATGAAAATTTCCTCTGCTTGCACTATACCATTAAATTCCAGGAATCTCAATGGGGTAAAATGAAACCATTCTCATTCATCCCATTCTGCTGTGTTATTCGAGTGCTTTTTTTGCATTGAGGGTGACTCTTTGCCTTTGAAAGGGACTACCGATCCCAAAAATATTCAGGACATACAAATGGTGGGGTCAAAATAAAATGCAAAATGGACATCAATTACATATAAAATACAGTTAATTAAACATGGATACTCTTTTTTCTTTTCTTCTTTTCATGACCCTGTAATCCCTTTTATTGAGGTGGAGTTGGGGCGACTGAATGGAGCTGAGCATTTACTAGCTGCGTACCTTTCATGATGCCTATGTGGAGTTTGCAGCAGATATTTTCTTCTTGTGCCATGATAGAGAAACATCTTCTGCTGCCTAGGATTGAGCTGTCAACCTCTTGATATGAGGCAAGAGTCTATACCTCTAGGCCACTATAAATATGAACAGTTAATCCTAGTTATTTATTTTTTCCCACCTTTTTTATATTAGCATTGAAATTGCAAAAACAATTTGGAGAAGGTCACATTCTGCTGTAGGAAGGATTTCTGGACTCTGGACACTGGAAGATTTTTAGATTTCTGGATTTTTGCATGTGTGTTCATAGAACTCTATACTCAGCTCTAAATGGGCACTGTGTATTCTTCACCAAGCTTTGCCAAACCTTTGTGGCGTTCTCTTACTTGGATTTGTTGAGTGAGCCGGATATTTTTCTACAAGTGGAGCAGTCCCCACCACAAACTCCACATTTGTCTAGTTTCTTGGAAGACCCAATCATATGATCACAACCAGCCTTGATGCATTGTCCATGCACACACAGAGAGAGTGTATCAGGTGCACATGTTGTCCCATCAATTACCTGATATAAAAGGAAAGGAAGAATAAAACGAAGTCAATCTACCCATTTATCACTCTTTAGTATTAGAAAGCCATATTTCTAATGGCTTGAAAGACATTCCTTGAAATATATTTCTTACAGATATCTCTTTAGAAATATGGAGCAAAGCTATTGGTTTCAATTGTGGTCAGTTCTTGTTTTACTAATAATAGTTTCTTTATGTTTCCACTTTTCCATCAATTGATGGATATTTTCATTTACGTTTCAGAAATATTCATTCTTTTGGTTATTACTACTCGTGATCTGCATGTTTTTGGAAAATGTTTTTTAATATTGTGTTAACAATAGTGCATTACAGGCCCAGCATGCATGATCTATATATAACTCTGTACATCTTCTGCTACAAAATTCTGAAACATGGGTTTTAGGCACGTGTGGATACATTCAGATGCATTTGGTAAATGTGTGCAAATGTAGCAGATGGATGTAATAATTCTGATGGACGGGGGTTTTCATCTATGCCTCAAACTATATATAGATTTTTCTCCCATTTTTTTTAGGAAACATGGTTTTTCTTCCCAACCAGGAGAACATAGTTGTACTAGCTGGATACCCGTGCTTCGCTATGAAACCATGTGGTTGGACTTAGTTTTTGAGGAGGAAAATAAAGAAAAGAAATTCTGCCTCTGCCAACCAACATCCATTGGGATTTATTTGGCTAGTGTCCAGTCAGTGTATGAGAGAGTTGAGGTCTGTTTGGAAACTGAAACAGTATTTGCTGTGTGAGCAAGAAGGAGACAGCAAGGAGCCTGGGCATGGCTCAGCTCAACTGTTTTGTACCAAAGCTGGTTGCTGCTCTGAAACGGAAACTCCTCTCCTCTGCTTGTGTTTTACATATTTCTTTTCAGGTAAGAATGGGAAGTAGAACTCCTTAGAATCAGAGTGAGTTAATAATAATAATGTATGCAATACTAATGCTATGATGGTCCTCTTACTGAGCACCTAGAAGCCAAGAGGAACATACGTGCCAAATTATATATATATATATAT
>BLBF01000059.1:8390034-8405181 GCA_015471245.1 Laticauda colubrina | reverse complement strand
AAAGAAAGAAAGAAAGAAAGAAAGAAAGAAAGAAAGAAAGAAAGAAAAGAAATAACTTCTACTTGAAAACAGTTGAGAATCCACCCTTGTTTGATGTCTCATCTGACATTCTCTTATACTCTTTTTTTCATTCTATTTTGCCAGCAAAATAAAATCGACCTCACATTGAGAAAACCAGGTTTGCTCTGGAGTAAACAATGATATTTGATAAAGAACCCCATTTGCACAGCAATAGCATGAAAATCCTCATGGATGTCTATGCAGTCATTAATGGGTTCAATTAGAGACCCAGATTTAAAATCTGTGACCTTCTGCCCAACGAATTGATTCAGCACTGAGCCAAGATATCTTTCCAACTTTCTTCAACTACCCTTGTACACATTTAGATCCTAGACCATCACTGACAGCTCTTTTTAAAAAAGGCAACAATAAAAAGCTAGATCACTTTCTCGGAACACATCCTCCTTTCCCCTTATTTATGTGCATTATCTTCTTTGACCTAGACTTCTAATCAAATTAAAAATAGTCTCCTTGTTAGATATCAGGGGCAATAAAAGCAACGAAAAAAGTCTACTGACTCAGTTCCACCTAAATACTGAGATTCTGCACAATTTATAATTTCCTGACTACACTCATATCCTTGGCATGTGCTTGGACCACACGATAAACAGAGTGGGAATAATTCACTTGGCACTTCTGCATGGCAAACATAGAGCTTGCTTGATGACAAACCCCTGAGATATTCTGTATAAGTACACATGTGGTTTTCTGCATAGTGATATGGTGCATATTTTGCATGGACCAAGCAAGAGAAGCAAATGGTAGTATCTCCAGTGAATAGACAATTAATAGAGCTGGAAAAAGCTCTATCTCAGGTATATTAGAGCTACTCAGTCACATTGGTGACAGAGATGTACAACATTGCAACTTAAAGATCCACATGGTGGCTGGATATATATATATATATTTTAGCTTTTAAGAAGCAAGCCAACTGTTCTCTATGGGTGATATATAAATTAGATAGATAATAGATAATTGATAGATGATGCATTGATAGATGATAGATGACTGATAGATGATAGATAATAGATGATAAATGATAGTAGATGTTACTAGTTACTGTAGCTGCTAGCTAGATAATAGATAGCTGATTGATAAGTGATCAATAGATAGATTATAGTTGACTGATAGATAATAGATGATAGATAGGTGATTGATAGATAATAGATTATAGATAATGGGTAGATGAATAGATGATAGATGGTTGATACGATAGATGACTAATAGATAATATTGATAGATAATTGATAGATGATAGATAATGGTTAGAAGATGAATGATAAATGATAAATGATTGATAGATGATAGACAGGTAATGGAGAGATGATAAATGATAGATAGATAGATAGATAGATAGATAGATAGATAGATAGATAGATATAGATAGAAAGTTTGCAAACTTCTGGGCTTTTTGTTGAAAATGGGAAAAATGAATTAGTAATGTGTGGGTTTACTGATTAAAACTAACTGAATATTGGAAGTATTCACTCTTGGAAGTATTCATTAAAGTAACTTTAATGAGGGAAGAGAGTGGATAAGTTTATAAGTACAGAAAGGAACATTGGAAATAACTTGTTTGTTTATCTTATCTTTTTTTCTTTTTCTAATCATTTTCCTTCAAGCTCTTGGCTGACACTTTTTTTCTTTACTCTTCTTTTATATTATTGCCTGCTTATCTTTTATCTCCATGAAAATCTCTAATAAAAATGATAATGAATAAAAGTGCAACATACGTCCAGGGGAAGGACATATTTTCAACAGCTGTACCAGCTAGGCATATTAAGATCTTCCTGTGTATATTGTATATTTTTATATATATATATTATTTTATATATATTTAAATGTAATATATTGGGGAAAAAAGATACTACTGGTTTGTTTGCAAGAGCACAATGAAGATGCTTTAAGCAAACCACCTGGGCACGCAAAGTAAGCCACAGGAAGTTGTGGAATCTCTGTGTGAATAGTTTGTGATCATTAGGGTTCCTAGTCAGCAGGATCTGGGAAGTAGCCAGACCACAGATGCTCACACGAGCCGGACTAGAACAGCAGCCCCGAGACGATTCTTGCTTGCTGTTAATATCATTTGGTTTCTTCTGAGGTCACTTGTCTTGAGCAAGGGTGGTGAAGAAACACAGGCAGCCTGTCAGTGGTGGGATTGAATTTTTTTTTTTTTACCACCAGTTCTGTGGGTGTGGCTTGGTGGGCGTGGCTTTGGTAGGCATGGCAGGGGAAGGATCCCCATTTCCTCCTCACCCCACTAACCTGCTTTCCAGCTCCGTTCTCCTGTGCAGGGCAACCAAAGAAGACCCAGCCGATCAGCTGGGACTCGGGAGGCAGAGAAGAGATGAGGGCAGGGCCAGTCAGAGGTGGGATTTGCTGGTTCTCCGAACTACTCAAAATTTCCACTACCGGTTCTCCAGAACTGCTCAGAACCTGCTGAATATCACCACTGCAGCCTGTACTATTTACTACATAGTTTTGATAAGGTCTTGGCTCCCATCTCAAATAACAGCACCTCCTCTGTCAATCTGAAGCACAATACAAGGATTCAATTGTGCACAATAGTTTATTTTATTCATTTTCTTTTTTCATCCCACTTTTAGTATTTTTTTTCTGTATGACTCAAGGTGGTGAATATACCTAATAGTCCTTCTTCCTCGTATTTTCCCCACAACAATTTTATGGGTGGATTGGACTAAGAGAGAGAGACAGCTTTCATGCCTAAAGTGGGACTAGAACTCACAATCTCCCAGTGATTGGCTCTAAGTCACCTAGATGGCTTTCATGTCTGAGGCAGAACTAGAACCCATCGTCTCCTGGCCTGGTGCCTTCATCACTAAATCAAACTGACTCTGTTGCTATTGTTCAGTCTAGCTGAGCAGAAGACAGTTGGAACATCTGAAATGTTTCCCTCATTAGCCAGTTTGTCTTCTATATCGGGGTCTCCAACCTTGGCAACTTTAAGCCTGACAGACTTCAACTCCCAGAATTCCCGAGCCAGCAAAGCATTGAAGTCCACCAGGTTTTAAGTTGCCAAGATTGGAGACCCCTGCTCTATATTACTGAGATTGTGCCTCTTTTCTTGATTTTCCATACTCCCTTCCCCACTTTCCTCTCTGCCTTAAAAAAAAAAAGAGTCTTCCTTACTGGCTCTTCTTGTGTCTTTTTCTTTTGCCTGATTCATTTCCATCCCTTTAATCATCTTCTGTCTGATATTGCTTCTTCCTGACTGTTCTTTGTTCTTCATGAGGGTTGAAGATTCAATGGGCACATTATCCACACAACAGTCTTAAATTGTTGAAGAGCCATTTCCTTTCCCCAAAGAACTTTAGGAATAGAAGTCTTGGTGGGGGAGAGAGCTTCTCAAAATAGACACTTTCAAATTTCATGGGGAATGAAGATTGGACAAAAGTGCTACTATATACAGTTCAAATATGAAGTTCGGGTTGAGTTCTTAAAGTTAGTCAACGAATCCAAACTAAGAGTTAGGTGGGAGATAGGGAAGTGGCATCCTACACACCTTCTAACCTGATCCCCTCACAGGAATAGTGGGACCTGTAAGTAACAATTAAAAGCACCAAGTGATTACCCAATCCTTCTCCTTCTATTGTGGCAACATCAATATGGCTCCCACATGCCTCCCACATAATGCTCTTGCTATCCTGTTATGTTGGTGCTGCTTCTGTCCTTTGTCCAGGTAATCTTCAGGCCTCATTGGCTGATATCCCATTATAGTTGATGTCAAATTAATTTGAAGATCAAGTTGGCAAAATGTTCAAGAAGGTTCAAAGTAGCCAACCTATTGAATTCTTATTGGGAGAAAAGGGATAATGGTGAGAAAGGAAAGGAAAGAGGAAAGAAAAAGAGGTGGGAAGGGAGGGAGGGAAGGGGGAAGGGGAGAGGAGAGAGGGGAGGAAAGAAGGGAAGGGAAGAGAAAGAGGAAACGAAAGAAAGGAAGGAAAGAAAAGAAAGTTGTTTTGTCTTTGAGTTAGGATAATTCCCAGAAACTGTGTCATTTGGTTTTCTAGGTGGTATTTTTGGAAGTAGTTTGCATTGCCTTCTCCCCTGGGCTGAGAAAGAGTGACTGGCTCAAAGTCACCTCTGATTTTTGTGTCTAAGGCAGATTTCAGGTGCCCCATATCTAGTCCATCACTTTGATCACAAGGCCAAACTGGTTCTCCAACGTGGTTATCCTATCTTATAAATAGAACCAAACTTCATAGAATATCTGAAATTTCCTCCATTGAAGACAAATGTGAGGGCAAACAAACAACTGTTTGTTTGTTCGTTGTTTGTTTGAAAAGGCTGCTTTTCTTTGAGCTTGGACATTTCTCCAAAGTTTTCTTACAACTGTTGGCCTTCAGAATAACAATGCTCATATTTTGAAGTGTGTGTTTCATACCAGAATGCTTCATAATCGAGAGTTGCTGTGCCAATAGGCACCACAAAGCCACATGAAAGCAGCTGTTTAACATTAGACAGACCGTAGAAGAAGAAGTTGAGAAGAATCCTGCTCTGGGTGGCCCTGTGTCCTAGTTTCAGAGGAAGGTCTCCTTCTTTGAAGGATTGCCCAATCTGGGGCAGTTTGCAGATTAAAGAGAAACTTCGGCACCAAGAATATCGAGATTTTGAAACTTCCTGTTGGATTGTAGCACCTGGACAGCAATTTTAAGACAATGAGCACAGCTCACCTAAAAATCTTTTCCACTGTAGGGAGATGCAACTGACTGACACAGCAAACTATCTTGATTATTATCATTCTTTTTTAAAAAAAATATTTTAAATTTTAATTATGAGAATACAACACAACACATCCAACTTATCCTTGTTATACATATATACATTTTACTTCATTTATAATCTCCTTATTTAATATGTTAATTACGAATTAATCTAATTATAGCTACTAATATTTTGACCTTGTCTTCTACTATATCATTATTACTATATTATCATTATTCTTGATGTGTTTCAATCCCACACCTCAATTCGTATATCCAAATTTGAATATCCTTCTTTGAATATCTTTTTTACAGGAGATATGTTTTCTCCCTGGGGAGGGTTTAAAAAAAAACTTTTCGACGTTCAGAGGAGAAAGTAAGAAACAGAAGAAGTCAGTTTGTTAAAAATTAAATTTGGATTAATTCTGAACATCTCCAAAAAAGGCAGAATATGGTTCAAGATGTCGATATCTTTCAGGAGGAGAAAAAAAAAGATTGGCTAGGGTGTGCACAGAATATTTTTATGCCTGTGATGAAGTGGTAGCTTGTCTATTTTGACTGCATACAAGCCAACTATTTTTCTCATTCCTGAATCAGTATCATAAGCTATCTTACAGGGGGAAAAGTAGGATGCATGGCCCATGACATTTTCTTCCAACATTGTTTGGTGCAATGGTTAAGGCAACTAGCTAAAAATTGGGAGTCTGTGAATTCTAGTCTCTCCTTGGACACAAAAGCAATTGGATGACTTTGGCCCAAACATCAGGAGACTGTGAGTTCTAGACCCAACTTAGGCACAAAAGCAACTGGATGACTTTGGGCTAATTATCAGGAGACTGTCAGGGGTGGGATTCTACCGGTTCAGACTGGTTCAGGCAAACCGGATGTTAAGGTTACATCTGGTTTGCCGAAACGGTATTTCAATTGACCAGCTGGCCCCACCCACCCTGCCCTGCCCCTTCCAGAAGTTTCCATGCAGTGATGGAGGTTAAGTGCAGGGTCCGTGTGGAAGCTCAGGGAGGGGGAAAAATGGGCCTTCTGGAAGTTCAGAAATGGGCCTGTTTCCAGCTTCCAGAGGGCCTCCAGAGCTGGGGAGAGGCCGTTTTCACCCTCCCAGAGGCCCAGGGGAAGCCTCCAGACCCTTGGGAGGGCAAAAATGGCTTCCCTTGGGCTCTGGAGACCCACCGGAAGCCAGAAACAGGATGTTCCGATAGAATATGCCCACCATGCCCATGCCCACCCAGCAATCAGGCAGCAAACTGGTTGCTGGGATCTTTGAATCCCACCCCTGGAGACTGTGAGTTCTAGTCCCGCCTTAGGCACAAAAACAACTCGGTGACTTTAGGCCAATCCCCAGGAGATTGTGAGTTTTAGCCCTGCCTTGGCACAAAGGAAGCTGGGTGCACTGAGTTGGTTAATGAAATGTCTGCAAGAAAACAATGAAACTCAGACAGCACCAAAGACCCCTCTTTCCACACCATTTGCATGGTGGTGGAAACTTTCCCTGCTTAATTGTTGGCAGTGACAGAGACACCTGTTGAAATCTAATGGCAGTCAAAGCAAAAGACCACCCAGAGTTTACAATCAAGCCTTAGCTGTGATAATGTGCTCAGCAAATTGTTTCTAAAAAAGAAAAAAAAACAATTAAGGAAACAATGAATCGTGGCGGTTCAGGTTCATTTTTACCCAAGGGTTAGTTTAAGATGCTGGGAATAAATAGAGAGATCTTTTGGCAGAACAGCATAGCCCTAACATGATGTCTCCATCTAGAAGACAGAGTTCACAGATCCTGGAAGGACAATTTTTTTTAAAAAAAGGCTTTATTGTTCACAGATCCGAGAAGGACATTAAAAAAAAAAAAAGGCTTTATTGTTCAGATTTGCCCGATATTGCTGCTGGCTGGAGTCATGGAGCATGCTCTTTAAATTTAAGGGCTGCAGGAACATAAGGTGTTCTGCTCATACCCACAGTGGGCCAAATCAAATGCAGATCTAACAAAATGAAATTCAGTGTAGAGAAAGGAAAATTTCCTACACTTGGGCAAGAAAAACCAAAACCACACATATAGATTGGGTTGAAACCTGGCTTAGTAGCAGTGTGAGCAATCTTGGAGTCTTAGTGGACAACCAGTTAAATATGAGCCAACAGTGTGCAGCAACTGCCAAAAGGCTAATGCAATCCTAAATTGCATTAACAGAGGGATACAATCAAGATCAAATGAGGTACTAATACCACCTTATAAAGCCTTAGTAAGAGACACTTAGAGTACTGCATTCAGTTTTGGTCACCACACTATAAAAATGATGTTGAGAGTCTAGGAAGAGTGCAGAGAAGAGTAACTAACATGATTAGGGGACTGGAGGTTAAAACATACAATGAATTGTTGCAGGAACTGGGCATGGCTAATCTAGTGAAGAGAAGGACCAGGGGAGACATGAGACAGTGTTCCAATATTTGAGGAGCTGCCACAGAGATGAGGGGGACAACCTGTTTTCCAAGGCACCCAAAGGCCAGACAAGGAATAATGGATGGAAGCTGATCAAGAAAAGAATCAACTTAGAAGCAAGGAGAAATTTTCTGACAGTGAGAACAATCAACCAATGGAACAGTTTGCCCTCAGAAGTTGTGGGAGCTTCATCACTGGAGGCTTTCAAGAAGAGATTGGACTTCCATCTATCAGAAATGGTGTAGGGTCCCCTGCTTAGGTGGGGGCTTGGATTAAATGACCTCCAAGGTCCCTTCCAACTCTATTAATTTGTATCTGTATTTAGATCCTGTTTCTTGAAAAAAAAAAACAGGCATGTTCTTAGTAGCATTCAATGGGTGGCTATAAAGTAGGATGGCTAAGAAGCAACTATCTGCAGGCACAGGACACATGCCCATCACAAAGCTTAAAGTCATTGCACAGGTTAAGGATGGAAAACTTTAGCAGTACTGGAGTCAAGCCACTGTTTTGAAGACAAGGGGAGGTTTTTTTTTTTCCTTTATGGCTTCTGTCTATGAGAACACCTCCCCAGCAGAGCTTGAGAGAGAAAATGTCTCGTTCTAAACAGCTGTGAATTTCTTCACAAGGGTGCATCAGATGTGGAGTATTCCAGCTGCAGATGCCTAGAAGAGCATCGTCCCAATGTTGCTCTTTTAAAAGGCAACTGGACTTCCAAAGAAAAACAAAATCCAGTTGCCCTTTGAAAAAGCACTTTTAGGACAACAATGACCTAGGATGACTGAGGATCTCCATAGGCATCTAGAAGAGCACCCTTAGTTTTCAAAATCAGGGGAACAGAAGAAAAGAAAAACATAACTGCAAAAAGCTACAGTCAATAGCCACAGAGACCCTGTGGATAAGGAGAAAATGAGAATTTTTCTGACAGTGAGAACAATCAACCCATGGAACAGAAGTTGCCTTCAGAAGTTGTGGGAGCTTCATCACTGGAGGCTTTCAAGAAGAGACTAGATTGCCCATCTCTCAGGAATGGTGTAGGATTTCCTGCTTGAGTGGGGCGGGTTGGACTAGCTTATGTACAAGATCTGTTCCAACTCCGTTATTCTGTTATCTGAGACCCCTTCTTCTTATTGTTTGGACTGGAAGTTGAGTCATGGGAACGAGATTCATTTCTTGTTGCTTTGAGACATTTTGCTGCTCATCCAAGGAACTCAATTTTCAGACAACTGTGCCTGGATGACTGACAATCTTCACTGACGAAGAACTGTCTTGACTTTCAAGTATGCATTGTCAAATACAGAATGTGCCGGCTTGTAGAAGCTCACAGGAATGCCTCCAGATGCCAAGATGATGGTCCCTTTGTGGAACTGGGGTCTCTCTTTAGATCAGGGTGTCAAACTCAAGGCTTAGATCTGGCCCGTGGGGCCCAGAGGTGGTATTCAGCAGGTTCTGACCAGTTCTGGAGAACCGGTAGCATAAATTTTGAGCAGTTTGGAGAATCGGCAAATATCATCTCTGACTGGCCCCGCCCTCTTCTATTCTGTGCCTCCCGAGTCCCAGCTGATCGGCTGGGTCTTCTTTGGTTGCCCTGCACAGGAGAATGGAGCTGGAAAGCAGGTTAGTGGAGTGGAGAGAGAATGGGATTTTGCAGTATCTTCTACTACCATGCCCACCAATCCACGCTATGCCCACCAAGCCGTGTCCACAGAACTGGCAGTAAATTTTTTTGAATCCCACCACTGGTGGGGCCACCCTGGAAACAGCAAAGGACTGGCCCATGGTGCCTCTGCCAGTGGAAAATGGAGCTCATGAGCTTCATTTTTGCAGGCAAAGGGTTGCAGGAGGTGGTCGTGACCAAAAACGAAGCCTGTGAGCCTTTTTCTCTGGCAGAGTGCTCTGGCCACCACAAGTGCCCCAGACACAAGTGATGTCGAGCTGGCCACATCCACCCTGGTCCTGCTCCCCCACCTTGCCCCGAGTTCAAACACAACTCTGATGTGGATCTCAATGAAATCGACTTTGACACCTCTGCTTTAGACCGTGTCATTTGGAACGTGTGAAATGTGTGAATTGTCTCTTTTGTTAGCTTACTTCTGCCAAATGGCAGCCATGGGAGTTCTAAATGTCTGCATTTGTGTATCAGAATGTACCTCTGACTCATTCACTGTAAGTATATTTTAAAAATGTAAATGTGCATCATGTGTGTACAACTAATGAACCATAGATTAATGAATTAGATTGTGTTTATAGGCAGTTTGAATTTGTCTGAAGGATCATGACATCAGCTAAGAGGACGCTAAGCAAATGTGGGTTTAATCAGCAATGGCCTTTCAAGTATTGAGCCAAATAATTTATTTGGTCATGGCTTGTTGAACAAGTCAACATTTGATGGTGACTTAAAACAAACATAATAAATAAAAGCAGTGGGGACAGCTAACTTGTTTTGTGCAAATTCAAGGAGAGGATGATTAGGGGACTGGAGACTAAAACTTATGAAGAATGGTTATAGGAACTGGGCCTGGCTAGTCTAGTGAAGAGAATGACCAGGGGAGACATGATATTAGCCTTCCAATATTTGAAGGGCTGCCACAGAGAGAAGGAAGGGGTCAAGCTATTTTCTAAAGCACACAGAAGCCAGACAAGGAATTATGGATGGAAACTGAATAGATTTAACCTGGAAATAAGGAGGAATTTTCTGACAGTGAGAACAATCAACCAATGGAGCGGAAGTTGCCTTCAAAAGTTGTGGGAGCTTCATCACTGGAAGCTTTCAAGAAGAGATTGGACTGCCATCTGTCAGAAATGGTGTAGGGTCTCTTGCTTGGGCAGGGGGTTGGACTAGATGACCTACAAGGTCCCTTCCAACTCTGATTATCTGTTATCTGTTAGGTGTAGGAGGGGAACTCAGTCATGGGTTGAAGTTAATACAGCAATTCTCACGTGAATGCTACATAAAAGGCCAAATTGCCCAAGATTCATTGCTGTTGTGTAACAAATGCTGTTGCTTAAAACACTCTTTTATCCATTGTATATAATTTATGCATGCGCACTGCACATGTTTAGTTTGGGGACCGTATGTTAATCATCTCAAGTCATATACAAATCACATTCCTTATGATGATATATGTTGGTACACAAGTGGAAGGGCAGAGTTACAACAAAACCCCTGAACACACCAAACACTATTTCCATTGCTAAACTGAAAGGCAAAACATATTTCATCTGCTCTTTTTATTTATTTTTCACAAATTGATCATGTCTACCACCCCCTCTTCATTATTTCCATCTTAAAATCTTTTAACTGATGTTAAGCAAAGCCAATAAATATCACAAATGCACTTAGCAGACTTCAAATGAATCAGTTTCTCCCTTTCTTCTCATGTAGTGTCTTTAAGAGATTAATTTATTCTTTGAAACGTAGCAGTTGAAGCATTTTTTTGGGATATAAATTCCAGATGGAATACTTTTCCAATTATTGCTAGTAAATTTGAATGCAGTTTTCATGGAGTCTGGCATGGAATTACTCAGGTTTTAGTATTTTCTTCAGGGGTCTGAAAAAAATAACCAGAATTTCTTTTCTTTTCTTTTCTTTTCTTTTCTTTTCTTTTCTTTTCTTTTCTTTTCTTTTCTTTTCTTTTCTTTTCTTTTCTTTTTTTCTTTTCTTTTCTCTCCTCTCTCTCTCTTTCTGTGTGTGTATGTATGTCTTTGTCTCTCTCTTTCTCTCTCTGCTGTCTCTGTCTGTCTGTCTGTCTCTCACAGGAAGGGAAAGAGAGAGAGAGAGAGAGAGACAGACAGAGAGACAGAGAGACAGACACAAAACATGTTCTCCGGGACTTGAAAGTTAACATACAGTTGGGTGTCTAGACTGCTTTCTTCCCAAACAAACTAAGCAATTGTGCCAAGGATTAAGCAAGAGGACCCTAAACTGTCCAATATGATAGATCTTGCATTCATTGAGATGACACTAAAATATGACACATACATGCCTCTCCTATTCAATTATTTTATAGTTTTCTTGTCATCTGTTTGGTACAGAGCACAGTTACTAGTTTCCCTATCCACTACAGGAAAATCAAATTGTTCCACCTTACATTTTACTGAACAATATTATACTGTATTAACGTGCAATCATACAGACTCCAAAAATCTCAAAAGTCTTTTGCTTTGGAGCAGGAGGGAAGGGAAGGGGAGGAGAGGGATTTAAAGGTAGACTTTTTTTTTAAAGTAAAAGTTTAGAGGACAGACAGAAAAGAGTGTCTTATCTTTGTCCAACAGAATACACCAGGCTTTCAGCTTCTGTTAGACCATTTCCCCAGGGACAAAGCAGGAGGCCAAACCAGAATATCTATAGAGATTGGCTAAAAATGCAGATATCTTCCTCTTGCCAACCAGCTGAAGCAGTAGCCAATTTCCATAGTCACGCTGGAGCTGAGCGTTACTGGAGCCCTGGGACTGTGGCCAAAAAAATAACGCTTAGGTGTTAAGCTTGCTCTTGCAACGTATATCAGCATACGTGACTTTATCTGAAATGTCTCTTGGCCTCATCCAGGGATACCAACCAGGAGAAGGAGAATGCAAGGATGCAGATGACATCATACTGCGAAGAAAATGCAGCTAGCTTTTAACAGCCCTTGTTGTTCCGTGGCTACTCCGAGTCTCGGTTAAAAGACATGATATTTGTGTCCTGCAGTGACCTTGTCTGTACCTTCTTCAATGCTGGTCCTCTTTGCGTCTTTCCCTTTGATACCACGACTACCTAGTCCTGTCCCAATTGGAAGAATCTCAGCTGCTCTCTTCTGAGTTGCTAAAACTGCTCTGCAAAACAAACCAAACTTAACTACCCTCGTAGTAGAGAGAGGAGGCGGAAGACTGCTGTGTGAATTTAAAAAGCAATGTGATTTGTAAGGAAAATCCCAAAATCTGGGGCGCTTACAACTGTCATAACACGCGGCTGCATTTCATCAAGGTTGCTACCTCGTGCAACAGGAACACCCTGTTTCTTGATCTAAGCAGTTTTGCATGCCCTGCCTGAGTCCTGAGCCTGGAAAGATAAGCAGGAATAGGAAAAAGCATTCTCACTTACCATCAGATCGGGCCCATAGAACTGGACCATGGAAGTATCGGCCACCAGCAGGGTCTCCACATAATGAGCCTGGGAGGTGAACCTCTTCTCTCTGTTGAAGGGGGTGCTGTTGGGATCCAGCTGGGCTTCCCCTCCTCGCCTGTCCTTGGCAGCTTCTTTGGAAGAGCTTCTCCTCTGGAGCTGATGAACCTGCATCAGGGGATCTTGGCTGCCACGGTTTTGAGGCTGGATGACGTACTTGTCTCCATCCACAAAGAAGGAGCCATGGATGCCCTCACACAAGCTGACAGCCACTAGGGAGTTGGGTTGTGAGTTGACAGTCCCTGAGTAAAAGCACTTTCTGAGCTTCACATCCTCATCCTCATCCTCCTTTTTTTCAGTCAAGAACCCAACAGGTTCTTTTCTACCAACATGTTGAATCTTCAGCCCAGGAGCCAAGAAGCTGGCATCGGGTTCCAGCTGCAGCAGGAGCACTTTCCCAAAGGCTGCGATGGAGAAGGAAACCGGTCTTCCCCTGACCCAAGGCATATCTCCCCAGATGGGCACCACCTCCTGAACACCGTCCCTAATGTGGAGAGATAATGCCCAGGCATTTTGAAACAGCAGAACCGGGAAGAGCAAAAAGAGAGCTGCCAACCAGCTAGCGCGGGATTGCTGCTGAAGAGGAAGTGGCATAGATGCTAGAAGCTGGAGAAGGAGCAGAAGACAAGTTGAGAGACAGACAGAGAGAGATGGAGAATCACCGAAGAAGCAAATGCCCAACTGGCTTTGAGATAGGGTGCAATCCTGCAAAGCGTAAGACTAGGAAATGAAGGAGAAAGGCAGAAGGAGACAAAGGTTGGAGAAAGAAAAAAAACAAGGGATCAACTGAGTTTGCAGCAAAGTTGCCCAGGGTGCAAAGGGTGAAAAATCCTTTTTCTGCCCCAACCGTGATTTCTTCACCAGCTCAACTTCCTTGGGGCCTCCTGGATTTTTGCAAAGCAGCTGTCACAAAACCAGACAAAAAACAGCAGCACCAGCAAGTCAACTTGTCCAGTTGGGAAAAGCACAGAGAGACGAAAGAGTCTTGGGGGAAATTCTAATTTCTCTTTCTCTCTCTCTCTCTCCTTTCTCTCTTTGGGTTTACCTCCCCTCCCACTTTTCCTTCCTTGGACGAGGACTTTCTCTCCCTGAGTAGCTCCTTGCAGAGCAAGCTGCAAAGAGCTCCGGTATTTATACTTTCTTTCCTCTGCTTTGACATAAGAGGTTTATTTTTGATCTCGCTCACTATTCTGCATTCTCCTCCCCAGGGAGCAGAGAGCTGGAGGAGGAGGAGGAGGAGAATTGGGGAGGGGGGAGAGGAAAAAGGGGAAAAAGAGGGGGGTGGTGGAGTTTTGGGATGGAACTTGAGGCCAATCAGGATCCAGGAAGATCCGCCTCCCCAGATGAAGTGTCAGCTGAAACATTTCTCTCCCTCCCTCCCTCTCCAACCCCAAACTCTTTTATTCTCTCTTGGTTAACTCTTTCTCGGCTCCAGATCGATCTCGCAGCCAGGAAAAAACGCACCCATTGACTTATTTGAAATTCCACATGGGAAGACAGTCTTCTCAACTTTCCTCTCTTTTGCACAGATTCTGTTTTTGCCTTAAAAACCACCCCTAGTGGAAGGTGGGATGTTGTTTCTCCCAGCTCCAGGTGGAAAAAGATCTGTCCAAGAGGAATTTCCAAATCAGAGGAGAATGGAAGCATCCTTTTTCCTCTCCCGTGTACATTGCTGGCATCAATACCCAAAGTTGCTGTCAAGGCGTAACTAAAGCCAGGAATTTCATCTTGACGATTTCAATTGGGGTAGCCAAGATTTCTGGAGAATGGGTAGAAATGCCATGAAATGTAATAAGGTCTCCAATTCTTCTTCATCAATTGTTTTGAACAGGGGTGGAGTATGTGTGTGTGTGGAGTTTTCTCTTTGTCACATTTTCTCATTTTGGTTGTATTATTCAGAACTTATTTGTCTCTTATGTTCTTTGCTGCTGCATAGTGATCTCTTATCTTAGATGTAATAATAAAACATCTTGCAGGACACCAGGCATTAAATTGTTGATCCTCTACCAAACTTCGTCTTGGAGAAACCCTCCTTCCAACTCTATTATTCTATGTTCTATCCTTCTCAAATTGTCCATTGCATGTAATTCTTCCTCTCTTATTTTTGATCCTGGTGACTTTGCTGTAAGATGCTTCCTTGCTCAAAGAACATGACACATATCTCTCAAATGTATGTTCTCGAACTTTTACCCTGTTTCTTAAGCACATTCTTCGAATTCCAGTTACAAATAGAGCAAACAACTGCATTTCCATAATTTCATCTCCATTGATAAAAAATAAATAAATCAGGAGTTAAGTGAATTCCAGGTTGCCAGTCCGTTCTTTTCAAATAATCACAGAAAGGTGTCTGAAGCAATAACCAAATGATGGAATGTGAAGATATATCAAAAAAGCATCTTCAACTTTCTTCTAAAAAAATATGAGTGTTTCAAACATACCGTATATGATGCACTTGAATAATCACCTGTCTCCCATAGCATCTACCTGGCTGATCCGATCTGGCACAGTTGGTGTTCTCGAGGTTCCTTTTGATTAAACAATGTCATTTATTGGGAAACTTTTCTACCCTCTGGAATGAATTTCTCCCAAGATTTAAGTGACTCCCACTCAGCTTTTGTTTAAAAGTGTTGGTGAGGGACAGTGGAACTTCTTTTAAACTGTGTAGGTTGTTTTCCATTCAGTCTTTGTCATCCTTGCTATGTTTACTCTTTATTATTCCTCCTCCTCCTCCTCCTCCTCCTCCTCCTCCTCCTCCT
>BLBF01000059.1:8371113-8388613 GCA_015471245.1 Laticauda colubrina | reverse complement strand
CTGATTCAGTTGTCTTCACTACAAATTGTCATAGTTTCAGTCACAAATGGACTTCCATGGTCCTTACTTCATACTGAAGTGGTCATTAGAGAGGGCGTGCCTCAGCGCACTAACGTGCCTATCGTCCCCATCATTGTATTTTTATTCTCCAATTCTTGTTCTCGTTTTGGTTTGACAAATTCCAATGAACAAACAAACAAATACACAAATAAACAAAATAAAGTCACTTTGTGTGATGAAAAGTCCCTCAGCTCCCAACTAATGTTATGCGAGTTTCACTTGGCTAAGATGGCCAAGTCCCACAAATGATCTCATCCGGCCCAGTGGTGGGATTCAAATTGTTTTTACTACTGGTTATGTGGGCGTGGCTTGGTGGGTGTGGCATGGCTTGGTGGGCATGGCTTGGTAGAC
Organism: Laticauda colubrina; assembly: GCA_015471245.1. Classification (NCBI taxonomy): domain Eukaryota; kingdom Metazoa; phylum Chordata; class Lepidosauria; order Squamata; family Elapidae; genus Laticauda; species Laticauda colubrina. The sequence goes on along the minus strand of BLBF01000059.1, from coordinate 8,388,202 downwards.
GTGACAGGGGAAGGATATTGCAAAATCCCCATTCCCTCCCCACCCCACTGACCTGCTTTACAGCTCCGTTCTTCTGTGCAGAGCAACCAAAGAAGATCCAGCCAATCAGCTGGGACTTGGGAGGCAGAGAATAGATGGGGGCGGGGCCAGTCAGAGGTATTTTGCCGGTGGTATTTGTTTGTTCTCCAAACTACCGTTTCTCCAGAACCCACTGGAGAAATTCCCACTACCGTTTCTCCAGAAACAGTCAGAACCGGCTGAATACCATCTCTGATCCTGCCCCTTTGTGAGATGTTGTTTGGAAGCCTTAATCAGGGGTGAGATTCTACCAGTTTGCACCTATTTGCTAGAACCAGTTAACATTCTAAGCAGTTCGGAGAACCGGTTGTTAAAAGAAATTACTGGCCTAATCCTGTAAGGAAGGCAGGAAGGAAACATTCTGGTGTTGCTTTCAGAAACTGCCTCTCCGTTAACCCTGATTACATTCTTGGCAGAACTAGACTTCCTGTCTCAGGAACGTCTCTGGAGTTTTTTTCCCTCTTTTGCTGGTACTTTGTTTGTGTGGAGTGACCATTCAAAGTTACAATGGCACTGAAAAAAGTGACTTATGACCATTTTTCACACTTACGACTGTTGCAGCATCCCCACAGTCATGAGAGGCCAGGCGAGATGTGTGCCTCAATGTGAGTGATACAGAGTTGGCCACACCCAGCCAATAACATGACCACCAAGCCACACCCACCAATTATGCCCACATTTGTTAAAAAATTTGAATCCCACCCCGGCCTTAATCTCCCCAATATTTGTGAGGCGCATATCAGTTCTGTTTTGAGGTTCCAGATATCTTGCTGACATGGCCAGTTCTCCTTCTGATAAAAAGCTTGGTGGATAAGAGTCAATATTTAAAGACAATTTACTCCAGACAAATCGTTGGGCATCTGTTTGAGGAGAAGTATTTCCAACTCTGCTCATCTTTCTTGAAAAGCCATCTTTGTATATTCAGAGACACACCAGCTGTATCTTAAAATAGCAATGGATCACCGGGGGCCAACATTACCCGTTACTCCACTTCTTTTTATAAAATAAAAACCCTTTGGAGCGTTTAAAAAAAGAAAGAAAACACGATTAGCTTTCAGCCGTGCTTGTTTTCCAGGATTCCAGGATCAAGAGGTTGCTCGTGTGTCACTCAGTGTGGAAATGAAGTAATGTTGGGGTATATTTTAGAAAGAGCAGATTTTTGCATCAATGTGGATGCTCAAAGCATGTAGTGTCTGAGAAATGGATCTATCAAGAAAACAGGACCAATTAGCTCCAAAATATGGAGGTTTTAATGAGGGGAAAAAAAGGAAGAAGAGGAGAAGGAAGAGGAGGAGGAGGAATGGAGAAAGATGACCTGAAAGAACTGGAACAATTTGCCTTCAGAAGTTGTGTGCGCTCCAACACTGGAGGTTTTTAAAGAAGAGATTGAATAATAACTTGTTGGAAATAGAATAGGATTCCCTGCTTGAGAAGGGGGCCTGATTAGAAGACCTCCAAGGTCCCTTCCAATTCGGTTATTTTGTAAATTCTGTTAACTGCTCTATGAGGAAGGCATCCCTTTGTAGCTCCAGAAGTTTGCAAAATGAATACAACACCTTGATAGAACAGAATAACAGAGTTAGAAGGAACCTTGAAGGTCTTTTAGTCCAACCCCTTTGTAAAGAAGGAGACCCTATGCCATTTCAAACAAATGGCTGTCCAAACTCTTTTTAAAAACCTCCAGGGTTGGAGCCTTCACAACTTCTGGAGGCAGGTTGTTCCACTGATTAATTGTTCTAACTGTCAGGAAATTTCTCCTTAGTTCTAAGTTGCTTCTCTCCTTGATTCTTGGTCGCTGAAAGCCCTTGATGGGGAGGTTCTCAGCAATTCTGTTTGGCCTTCAGGTTTCTGGAGAAGTGTTTCCCCTACAGACATCTGGAAGGCAACCTGCAGGTCAACTCCTCCCATTGACAAATCAAAATAAATAAATTTAAGAAATGAAAACATTGCTTCTTGTCCTGTCCTCAGGCGCTTTGGAAAATAGATTCCTCTTTCCCGTTAGTGAAACAGAGTGCAGTGACTAAGAAAAATAAATAAATACAGAACTGAAGAAAATTGGCTAATTGATGGGCACACAAGCTATTTGGGGCTGAGGGCCATATGTAGCATTTGGATGGAACAGGAGGGGCTAAACTGAACCAGGGAGAAGACACCGAGAGACAGTGACTGAGCTGTAGAAACAGAAGATGGGCAAGATATGCTTAAGGAAAGTCTGTTGGCCTGAGGTTGACCCAAGAGGCCCCCTGCTGGTTATCTTTAACAAGATATTATTTGGTCATTAAAAACCCTTGATGGGGAGATTCTCAGCCATTAGGTTTCTGGAGAAGTGTTTCCCCTACAGACATCTGGCAGGCAATCTGCAGGTCAACTTCCCTTCCACTGTATGCCCAGGAGACATTTGCAGCATCTTAGAAGCAATCCCCAAAATAATGAAGCAAAAGAGTCCCATCCAAGAAACACAGAAGAGATATGGGGTTTGGGATACAGAAATGTGGGGAGATTGGGATGGCTGGGAGAGAATGGCATATTGGCTCACAGGCTCCGAAGAGTCTCTGAAGAATATGCCTAGCTGCTACCATCTCACACAGTTAAAATTACACTCAACTCACAAAATTAGCTTCTTGCTTCTGCCTTTTCAAATATCTCTCCGAACTATTTTTGCATCGGAAATTCCCAGGTGACTGGAAATTGCTAAGATGCAGTAAAGGGCAATAATACACCAACCAATAATAAAACAACAATATTTATATTGTAAATATGCTCAGTATTCTAAGCCATTAGCAAACACTGTGTTCATAACAGAAAAACAGGAAATATCTTCAGATACCTGAATCTAAAGCATCACATTTCTTGGTGGAAGGGAAGCTCTGCAGCCCTGCTTGTTTCTGCTGTTAAAAGTCAGATCATTCTCAGCTCTATGTACCTGTGGTTGGTTTCATATGCTGCGACATCCCAGCATGTTGTTTGTTTTAGCTCCTTGGGATCTAAATTCTTATCCTTTAGCACTTAAACTTATATACTGCTTCATAGTGATTTTACAGCCCTCTCTAAGCAGTTTACAGAGTCAGCCTCTTGCCCCCAACAATCTGGGTCCTCATTTTACCAACCTCAGAAGGATGGAAGGCTGAGTCAGCCTTGAGCTGCTAGAACTGAACTGCTGGCATTTGGCAGAATTAGCCTGCAATACTGCATTCTAACCACTGCGCCACCACAGTTCTCAAAAGAGCAAGTAATGGTCATAAATCACCTTTATCAATGTCATTGTAGCAATAACAATAGCACTTAGACATATATGCTGTTTCACAATGCTTGACAGCCCTCTCTAAGTGGTTTCCAGAGTCAGCCTCATGCCCCCAACAATCTGGGTCCTCATTTTACTGACTTCAGAAGGACAGAAGACTGAGTCAACCCTGAGCCTGTTGAGATTCGAACTGCCAAATTGCAGTCAGCCAGCAGTCAGCAGATGTAGCCTGCAGTACTGCATTCTAACCACTGGGCCACCATGGCTCTTCAGCCTTGCAAGCCATAGTTTAGTTTGCTGGCTGGTGTGAATCCAGCTATTATGGCTTGTAGAGCTACGCCTGAAACATTGGGATGTGGAAAGCAGCCTCAGTCTCTCTCTCTCTGAACATGGGAAAGGCCTCAACAGAAGAACAAGGAACATACAAGAATTCTTTCTTGTAGGAAAAAATCCATTTTCACGCAGAGGTCTCCGCAAACATAACCAAGGGAGCAAGCACTAACACAATCCAGTTTCACCTCAACACCACCAGCGTTTTGTGTATTTCCCCATTTCTTCCCCTCCAGATATTTCTTAAACAAATATTCACCGTCAGCTGTTCTTTTACTCCCATTCCAGGAAAAGGGGGCATTTTACTTGGTCTCCTGATTAAACTTTTGCAAACAAGTGAGGTAAATGCAGCGATGGCTTTTCTTCACTGCTACATTTGACTGAGAGACTGAGCCAAAAACTCTGTGTGTGATAAACAAAATGCTCTATCAGAGCGTTTGCTAAGCTTGTTAACCTTTGGGATGGAATAAGGGAGCAGTTAGAATGCCAGAGGAGCTGATTGACTTTAGTCCTACTCTCCAATTCTTCCATCTCTTAGTTCTTTCCCAGCTGACCAATGTTGGTAGAAGTGCGCATATTGTTCTAAACCATGATTCTGTTCGTTTTTTTTTTAGCTCAGCATGTTGTATCAACCCAGTCCTTGTGGGTTGTAAACTGCTTGTAAATCAACCCTCAATATTTTGAGGGAAGCTTTCTACTTGTTGGTTCATTTGCCATGGCTTAGAATGAACGAATGATTGAATGAATGAATTCTTTATTGGCCAAGTGTGATGAGACACACAAGGAATTTGTCTTGGTGCATATGCTCTCAGTGTACATAAAAAGAAAAGATACATTCATCAAGAATCATTAGGTACTACACTTAATGATAGTCACAGGGTACAAATAAGCAATCAAATCATACTAGGAAACAGTCAATATAAATCATAAGGATACAAGCAACAACGTTACAGTCATAGTCACAAGTGGGAGGGGATGGGTGATAGGAGTGATGAGAAGATTAATAGTGATTGTAATGCAGACTTAGTAAATAGTTGGACAATGTTGAGGGAATTATTTGTTTACCAGAGTGATGGTATTTGGGGAAAAACTGTTCTTGTATCTAGTGCTCTATAGCGTCATTTTGAGGGTAGACGTTGAAACAGTTTATGTCCAGGATGTGAGGGGTCTGTAAATATTTTCACAGCCCTCTTTTTGACTCATGCAGCAGACAGGTCCTCAGTGGAAGGCAGTTTGGTAGTAATGGTTTTTTCTGCGATCCTAATTATCCTCTGAAGTCTGTGTCTGGCTTAGAATGGTCGGTTATGAAAGAAAGTCAAGTCAGACAATTCCATTGTGGTTTACCAACAAAGGCTGAGATATACCTGGGCAACCCTTAACAAATAACTGCTGGCGATAAATTCATCCTTGGGTTTAAAGCATCATTTAAGGATCTTTCAAACACTTGGAAACAATGCTTTGGAAAAGAATAGCTATCTATCTAGATCCTCTTCTGATTCAAGGACAGCTATGGCAGATTGTGATTCCTGATGCTCTCACCTTTCCTTCATACACTTGGTTGCAAATGTTAGCCTGGAATTTTGGCTAGTTTCCATCACTCGCTCATTTATTAAACTAAGATTAGAATAGAATAATATAGAATGGAATTCTTTACTGGCCAAGTGCGATTGGACACACAAGGAATTTGTCTTGGTGCAAATGCTCTCAGTGTACATAAAAGAAAAGATACATTCGCCAAGAGGCAAGAATCATAAGGCGCAACACTTAATGATACTCATAGGGTACAACAAACCATCAAATCATACTAGGAAACAGTCCATATAAATCGTAAGGATACAAGCGACAAAGATACAGTCATACAGTCACAAGTGGGAAGGGATGAGTGATAAGGAGTGATGAGAAGGTTAATAGTAATAATAGTTCAGACTTTGTAAATAATTGGACAGTGTTGAGGGAATTATTTATTTAGCAGAGTTTGCAAAGTTTGCTAAATTAAATAGTTATGGATGGTTCAAGAAACAACTTGTTCTTCTTTTTTCAGGGAAAAAATAGCAATAAACAATAGCCAATTTCAGAGAGGACAGGGATGGAGAAAATCTACTTATTCCTGCTATGGATGAGCACTAACTGTATAGGGCTTTGATGGTGAAAATTTATTTAAATCGTACTGATCAATCCTTTTCTGCAATTATCTAAGTTATATGTTTCAGGGAACCATTATCAGTCTGTTCCTCTCAAAATCTGATATCAATAAGAATTTCAACTCCAATGTTCTTGAGGGAAAAAAACTTCTATAGAAACACATATGCTTCTAACATGTTGTGTTCATGCAATATACTTAACCCTAGTTAGATAAGTAGATACATGCATTTATAAAGATTTAGTAGATGCATTTACATAGTATACTAATAAGTGGTGCGGTGGCCTAGAGGTGGAGATCTCACCTCAGAATCAGGAGACTGTGAGTTCGATCCTAGGTAGAGGCAGATGTTTCTTTCTCTGGGCACACTGAGAATATATCTGCTGAATATAACTCTGCATTGGCAACAGGAAGGGCATCCAGACAGTAAAACACTCTGCTAGCTCTATCCAGTTGCCCAGACTCCACCCGCAAGAGATTATGGTGGCATTAAATGATGAATGATGATGATTTACATAGTTCAGTGAGCATAGCACCCTTTTTTATGTGTGTGTGTATGTGGGTTTGTGTAGAGAAGCTGGCATTGTACAATTAAGCTAGTTCTATTCCATATATTATGCAAACTTAGCAAATAGATAAGTCCAATAATCAGATTTAGTCTATTGTGGGAATGTAGCCATGTTGTCCAAAATGTAACACCCATCAAAAGAGTCTTCTCTCTTTGATCTTGTTGCTGAGATTATTCGCTAGACCTGAAAGGGAAAGTTAAATGTGTTTGGGTTTTTGTTTTTTTGAGGGGTAATGCTACACATGATCATTCCTTTTTAAAGATAGTTCAATCCCCAAGAAACTTCTAGAAGTTCTAACTAGATTGCAATTTTTGCTACGATAGAAGGGTAAACCTATTAAATCAAGATTTGGATATAAATAAATTCTCTGGTCAGAGAGGACGCAACTGTCATGAGGTTATAATCAATCCTAAAATGAAATTTCTCTCCACGTGTTCCCTCCTAGGAATGGATGTTGCATGGGGGATTCCCTACACTTAATTCATGAAAAAACAACATAGCAGGTACGAATCTGTCACCAATGTCAACTAGAGCAAACTAAATGATACACAGTCTTTTTTTTTTAAAGCCTTAGACGTCAGAAGAAATTGCTTTAGACAGCTGTTAGCTACCAAAAAACCAATGACTTTATTCTTGTGAATGCGATGTTACAATAGCAGCTGTGTGGCCAAATTCATGTGCCAAGAGATTTTGAATGTTGGTTATCAGTATTTGAATTTGGTCTAGTAGTTAAGATACCAGGCTAGAAAATCAGAGACTGTGAGTTCTAGTCCTGCCTTAGGCATGAAAGCCAGCTGGGAAAATAGGAGAAGGAAGATGTGTTGGATATGTTTGCTGCTTTGAGTTATTTGAAAATGATAATAATAAAGATGTGATACAAAGAAATAGACAAATAAATGGGTGAATAGAGTGTGTGTGATTAAGATACCTACTTGATAAACGCAGTTGTATTCTAAGCAGCTGGTCGCACCCTAAGTGAAGAACCTACCAGTTGTATTAAAAAGTTAGAAAATAAAAAAACTGGCCTTTTCTGCTTTCCTCAAAGTAGGGCAGGCATTCTTGAGCTCGCACATCTTTTTTAAAGGTCTGATGCTTTATCTCCCAAATTGTGACAAGAATGTTAAAAGATCATTGTTCATTCAGTTGTCTTGGCAACAATATATGGTTTCTGGCCACCTTTTTCTAGGATGCGTTTTCGACTTTCCAGTTTGCGAGGGCATTCATATATGTGTGCACACTTACACATAGGTGTGTGCATGTATGGGAACGGGTCATGGGTGGGATAAAGAGGGAAAGAGCCTTTGAAGCTGATCTCAAGTCTTGATGGTTTTATTTATTGATGAGCCATCAATCTGCCCTGCCTTCAGGAACTCAAAAAAGAGTATGGTGCGTTTCTTCTTTCTATTTGTTTTCCCCGATAACTTGGTGAGAAGGTTGGGTGAGGGAAAGAGGAGGTGACTCCAAACACACATTGTGGGTTTTTGTAACTGAATACAGGCCAGGGATTTGATTTGTCATCAAAGATGTTCTTTGAGGAGATTCTTTGGAGTCCTTGCTGCTTTCTAACTTGGTTGTTTTCTTGCAGATGTTTCATTACTCAACTATAGAACTTCATCAGTTATCAAGTTGGGAAATGAAATGTCTGCAAGAAAACCATCAAACTCAGACAGCACCAAAGATCCAGTTGTTCTCCATCTCCTCCTCCTCCCAAACCTGTCTCCCTTCTAGCACTGATGATGTTACCTACTTTGGGTAATGAAACACCTGCAAGAAAATCGCCAAGCTCAGAGGGCACAAAGGACTCCACCATTCAACCCTGAGCTACAGATATATTTTTTTTTCTGATGTCCTTTGGATTTAAAAGAGCCAGTCCTGAAGTTTTCTGCTGAATTAACGTCCAAGTAGAAATCCGGTATGACTTTGTGGAACATATTTTGAGAGCCACCAAGCTTAGCTTGGGGAGGGGGGTTGCAATCTGAGCTGGGTCATGGATAATACAGGTTTTTGTAAAGCTGAGAAGAGTAATGGATCAATGAACTAAAATTTATAGGAAGAAAAGAGATTTTCTGCATGGAATGAAGAGATTTCCCCTGATTGGATGCTCTCCATATGCATTGGACTGCAAGTCCTGTAAGGACCTTACATGTCCTTACAAGCTACCTGCAGACATGTTCAAAAAGAGTCAAGAGGTTATTGTAATGGTGTCATTGATATTGTTGTGGTTTGCCAGAAGCCGGTGCAGACGGCAGCAGAGTCAGACAGTAAGGAAGAATGGGGATCAGTCAGGGAGTCTGGAGAGGACTCGGATGAGGGTCCTGCATGAGATGCAGAGATGGGGGCAGGACCATCTGGGAGTGGGGTGCTGACTCTGGAGCCTCTAGAATCTGGCAGCAGCAAAGCAGAGGAACAAGGGTAGCCTGTTCCCAGTGTGTGTGTGCAGAGCTGCTAGAAGGCAAGAGAGCTGAAACAAAAGGGGTGACTTGGGAGTAAGGCTGGGAAGTGATTGCCCCTCTCCTAAGGAATAAAAGTCAGGCTAAGATGACAATACCTTTGCAGGAAGCAAAGTAGTTCTATCGGTTCAGAGCCATTCTGGAAGCTCTTTGACTGTTTTTTTTTTTTGTACTTTGGTTGGTTTCTTTTCCAGTTCATTTGATACTTTTGTTTTTGGCAGCACTTCACAGAACTGAAAGGTGAGTGCTTATCTTGAGGAACTGTTGGAGATTAATTCCGGCTGGGAATGGAAACAATTCCCAGTGTTGCAATAAAATAAGTCTTGTTTTGAAAAGACGTGTGTGCGTAATTACGGTTTGGATATTCTGCCTGGCTTTTTACATGTGATGCTTGTGATCTGGTATCTTGTGTGTGTGTGCAGGCATGCATGTATGTGTGTATCTACATACAGACTTATATATTTATTAGACATTTCATTGCTGAATCTCTGTTCTTACCATTAGCTTAATCCAGTTCTTCTTCTTGTGCCATATTCATAATCAGACATTGGCGATCATGTTGGCGACCCTATTTTTATCAATAGCCGCACAAAAAAGTGCTGCTGAGCTTTGTCCAAACCAGTCCCTTAGTTTTTGAAGCCATGATGTTCTTCTTCTGCCTGGACCTCATTTGCCTCCAAGCTTTCCCTGGAATATTAAGTGAAGGATGCCATATTTTTCCAGGTGTTGCATCACATGCCTGAAATATTCTAACTTTCGCTTCTTTATGGTTCTGATGATTTCCCTTAGCTTTTCCAGGTGGCTTATCACCTCCTCATTTCTGATTTTGTCGACCCAGCTTACATCTAACAGCTACTTGTGAATCCACATTTCACATTCATCCAATTGAGCGACCGAAAACACTGTAAGCAGCCCAACACTTTGACATTCGAACCACGAGGTGGCAGGATTGCCTTTTAGTCTTTTTGTCCTTCTGCAGAAATCTAGGGATGACATCATTGAGGGAGACAGGACCACAGCAAAAAGTCACTGTCTCACCAGGAATACTGTCTCCAGGGGGGGTCAATTAGAAGCCAAGGAGAAGCCTACAAGCAGGACTTAGATATGAGAGCACTGCCCCACACATGTTGCTCAGCAGCTGTTCTTTGGAAGCTTTATTGCTTTGTTTCTTAAAATTAGTAGATATCATCCTCGTGCTACATCATCGCTGAAAAAACATTATCTTCTGGATTATCACATCTGGATTGCAGAGATCCACAGAACTATATGATGCAGTCTGTGCCAACTTGCTGCTGCTTTCCAGAGATCCTCCAGATGTTTACAAGGTAGTCCTCCATTTACAAACCATTTGTTCCAGGACGGTTCAAAGTCACAATGACACGAAAAAGCAAAAGTGACTTACAACTGGTCCTTACAGCTGTTGCAGTATCCCCCTGGTCACGCGAGCAAAATTTGGGCTCTTGGCAACTGGCGTGTATTTAGGACAGTTGCAATATCTCAGGGTGAAATGATCGACATTTGCAACTTTCCCAGTTGGGAAAGTCTCAGTTGGCAAACTCAAGGGAAGAAGCCAAATTCACTGAAAAACCACAAGGCTCATTTTACAACTCCAGCAGTGGTGGGATTCAATTTTTTTCCTCCCGGTTCTGTGGGCATGGCTTCGTAGGCGTGGCGTGGCGTGGTGGGCCTGGCTTGGTGGGCATGGCAGGGGAAGGATACTATAAAATTTCCATTCCCACCCCGCCCCACTAACCTGCTTTCCAGCTCCATTCTCCTGTGCAGGGCAACCAAAGAAGACCCAGCCGATCAGCTGGGACTTGGGAGGCAGAGAATAGATGGGGTTGGCAGGGCCAGTCAGAGGTGGGATTGGCTGGTTCTCTGAATTCCTCAAAATTTCCGCCACCGATTCTCCAGAACTGGTCAGAACTGGTTGAACTCCACTGATTTGCTTAGCATTCATGGCAGAAAAGGTGATAAAACTGTATGTGAGTCCCTTAAAAACCACTTTGTTTAATTAATAATGGAAATTCTGGTCCGGATTGTGGATGTAATTCGAGAACTAATTCTGTAACCCAGCTCTGTAGCCCCAATCTTTGAACTAAGGGCATCCTTGGTGCTCTCTGAACTTTCTTGTTTTCTTGTAGACATGTTGGATGTATATTTTGTGTATATTTCTAGATATTGTACTCTCTAATTACAAATGGAGACATGGCTGCTCTATTTTTCTTACCTTCATTTTTAAGCGTTTTTGTTTTATTGTATTGCAAACAGTTGCTGGGGTGCATCCACAGTTTCGTTGTACTTGTACAATGACAATAAAGTTCTTCTTCTTCATGACCCAAACATCATCAGAGCTAGTAAGGAGTGGGGTTTGCTGTCAGTTTATGTTCTGGTGAGTTGCCTGTCTTTGTGGGTGGTCTTAGAAAGGTAAATAACCAGAATATAAAATGACAGCAAACAGCATTCCTTACTAGCACTGATGATGTTATCTAATTAGGATAATGAAAGGTTTGCAAGACAACAAGCAAGGTCATAGAGCATCAAGGACCCCTTCAATTCAAAGATTGGGGCTATAGATATTCTCTGATATTTGTATATCTGTATACCAAAATCAGTCAGATTCTCTCACTATTATTTTTATAAATAACTCAAGGCGGTGAATATATCTGATATTTTGTCCTCTTACTATTTTCTTCACAACAGCAACCTTGTGAGATGGGATGGGTTGAGAGAGAGTGACAGATGCAAAGTTACCAGTTGACTTTCATGGATAAGGAAAGACTAGAACTCACCATCTCCTGGTGATTGGACCAAAGTCACTCACCCAACTTTCATGCCTAAGGTGGGACTTGAACTCTCACTTAACCGTTAGACCAAACTGGCTGAATGAATGAATGATCTATTTCGCCTGGCTGTTTGTATTTGCAAGGAAATGCAAAATTAAGTTGCAGCATAATCCAACATATTTTTTTAATTGGAAAATGCTATCACGTTCACAGGGTTTACTCTCTCCTTATTCCCTTCTTAGGAGCATGATCTGAACTGGGTGATATGTTACTACTTCAAACACTGTTGGGCACAATGTTGTATTATGGAGTAACCACCAGAAGGCACCCTTTCTTTGAGGTTGGTGTAGCAGAATGTAATTTATTGTTTAATTTTCAGGCAGAGCTGCCCTTTTTATAATTATAACTCCTTTGAACAAGGGCTGTACTCTCAATTGGACAAAATTCAAAGTGCCAAGCAAAAGTCCAGCTGCCTTTTGAAAAAGCACCTTTGGGACAACCATTCTTACCTGGATGGCTGAGAATCTTCATAGATATTTGATCAAATGTCACTTTTTTCAGTGCCATTATAACTTCGAATGATCATTAAACAGATTGCTGTAAATCAAGGCCGATCTATATTTTCCCAAAATGACAGAGAGAAACAAAAGAAGTGTCAGTTTACACTACAAATTTAGAAATGTACGCAATCTAAAGAAAAATTACTTCCTTTAATGAAATGGGTGTAAGCAGGGACTTATATCCCTGGCCAGCCTGATACTCAGATGGTAACCATTGATGGGCCAGTTTGAGGTCCATATTGCTCAGATTCTCAAAACTGGACAGTCTGATAGTAGAGGTCTTCAGAAAGATGGTTTCTATCCATTGCTTCTTGTCCTGCCTTCTGATGCTTTGGAGAATAGCTTGACCCTCCTCTTCTTTGTGGCAGCCTCTGAGATATCAGAACAATGCTATCATGTCACCCCCAGTCCCTTCTTTTTGTTCCACTAACCATTCCTGGCATCATTGTCTTCTCTGATGAATTGCACGAAAGATGTGGCTAAAGTAAATCAGACGTAGTCATGGTTTATCCTAATTCTGGTTTGTAAAACTCAGTGTATCTGATGCTATCCAGGGGCAGCTAAATGCCATCATTCAACAACAGCTTCCTACCCCTTCAGGCCCAGGAGAACATTATCTTATCCAATGGAAACCCAACTGCTCCTTGCCAAAGAATGTGGCTTTCCAAATTAAAATATCTCTAAACCATATCACATGTTATAAAGAGGGAATTCCAGGTGCCTCTCCACAGGAAGCCTCACTGACTATACATAATGTTGCCTGAAGGCATTGTGTACACTTTAAAGCACAGGCACTTATCTTTAAATAACACATGCAAATTGAACATGGTGGGAAAAAGCTTCAATTTTTTTTTCTTGCCTGTATACTATGGATTATTTTTCTTTTCTGCACTCCATCTCTTGGTCTTGGAGTCCTAAGTGGATGATCCCTTAAATATGAGCCAGCAGCGTGTGGCAGCAGCTCAAAAAGCTAATGTGATCCTTGGCTGAATAAACAGAGGCATAGAGTCAAGATCACATGAAGTATTAGTACCTCCAGACCACACTTGAAATATTTCATTCAGTTTTGGTTGCCACATTGCCAAATTTAAAGAAATAATAATGAAAAAGTGACAGTGAGAACAATCAACCAATGGAACACCTTGCCCTCGGAAGCTGTGGGAGTGCCCATCACTCGAGACTTCCAAGAAGAGACTGGACTGCCATTTGTCAGAAATGGTGTCGGATCTCCTGCTTGGGCAGGGGGTTGGACTAGATGACCTACAAGCCCCCTTCCAACTCTGATTATCTGTTATTTGTTAAGTGCAGAGAAGAGCAACTGAGATGATTAAGGGCCTGAAGATTAAAAGTTATGACCAATGGTTTGCAGGAATTGGATTCTTTAGAGAAAAGAAGGACTGGGGGTGACATGATAGCAGTATTCTAGTATTTGAGGGGCTGCCACAAAGAAGTTGGGGTCAAGCTATTTTCCAAAGCACCAGAGGACAAGACAAGAAACAATGGATGGAAACTAATCAAGGAGAGAAGCAGTGTAGAATTAAGGAGAAACTTCCTAACAATGACAACCGTTACTTGGAATCTCTACAGATTTACACTTTTAACTATACAATTTGGGATGAACACTCTTGGAATGGTGTGAAAGTAGGAATGGATTTCCAAAGGAAAAAAAAATGCTTACAGGAACCAGGAGCACTAACTCAGGTGACCCTGAAGACACAGATAAAGCTCCAAGTGCTTCAACAACCCTCAAAAAGGATGCAAATGACCAGGTCTCTGCAAGGAATATCAATCCTTGCATTCCCCGCTGTCCTAAGGAAGAGCTAAAGAAGCTTCTTGGATGAGAAGCGAAACGTCTTCAAAGAAAAAGCAAGAAAGTCCAGCTGCCTCCTGATAAAAAAGCACCTTGGGGAGTTCCTAACAGTGAGAACAATGAACCCGTGGAATGGCTTGCCATTCATCATTGGAAGTTTTTCATCATTGGAAGTTTTTAAAAAGAGACTGGACAGCCACTGGGGCAGTCTGAAATAGTATAGGGTCTTCTGCTTAAACAGGGGGCTGAGCTAGAAGACCTCCAAGGTTCCTTCCAAGTCTATTCTGTAAGCAAATAAATATGTTTACTTGGAGACAACAATTCCATTAGCAACTCATTTGCACTCCATTTCATGCCTGATTTCCACACCTTGTGACTCACTGAGGAGAAAGCAAACTCTGGGCTTCGCATTGTGGTCAGAAATACGATGCTTCTGCAATTACAGCTAAGTTCCTAGTTGGTGGCATCAGCATATGATGTCACAGGGCTGTTTTCAGTTTGCTCGTGTCTTTGCTCAAGGCAGGAGGTAAAATCCCAAGTTACAATAATGTCATTTCTCTCCCTGACCTTTGAAATCAATATGTTCAGAAATGTATCTGTCCAGCTTCTCATCTTAGGACAATAGCGTGAATGAGCTTACAGCAGCTAAAATTCCTGATAAACAGTCAAATTCTAAAGCTTTGGTATAAACCTCAGCATTGCGTTCGCATTTTTAGCATTGAAAGATTTCCCTATAAATCTACTCACATACTTTCAAGCATTATACAAAAAGAAGATACCAGAAGGACTGATGGTCATATCATTATGGTCAATGAACCCTCAAGCTAGCCAAATTTTATTCATCTGACATGTTCTGTCCAAAAAGAAGCTCAAATTGTATACTTGGTTGGGGGAAAATTAAGGTGAGGGAGCCACTAATGATTAATCAATCAGAGGGGATGGAAGGGACTTTGGAGGTCTTCTAGTCCAGCCCCTGCTCAAGCAGGAGAACCTATAATATTTCAGATAAGTGACTGTTTAGATTCTTCTTAAAAACCTCCAGTGATGGAGCCCCCATGATTTCTGGAGGCAAGCTGTTCCACTGGTTAATTGTCCCCTTCACACATGCCTCCCAAATCTGGAACTTGAGAAGGTGTGAGTGCTTCATCACTGGAGAGTTTTAAGAAGAGATTAGAAAGCTACTTGTCTGAAATGGTATAGGGTCCTCCTACTTAATCAGAGGACTGGACTAGAAGACCTCCAAGGTCCCTTCCAGCTCTATTCTGATTGATTAATCATTAGCGGCTTCCTCACCTTAATTTTTCCCCAACCGAATATACAATTTGAGCTTCTTCTTGGACAGAACATGTGGGATGCATAAAATTTGGCTAACTTAAAGGTTCATTGACCATAATGATATGGTCATCAATTCTTCTGGTATCTTGTTTTCATATAACTCTTGAATGTATGTGAGTAGATTTATAGGGAAATCTTTCAATGCTAAAAATGCTAATGCAACGTTGAGGTTTATACCAAAGCTTTGGAATCCGACTGTTTATCAGGAATTTTAGTTGCAATAAGTATGGGAGTGGCTACAGGAATTATATTTAGAAACTAGACAAATCATATTATTCTAGATGTTATAAACTTGCTTTCAGAAATGCATGCAATTTTCTCCTAATCAAAGAATAAAGCAATATGTGCTATTATCGCAGAGATGTTGTGATGTTTTACAACGATATTTGATTTTGATTATATTGAAGTAGGGTATGGGATCTGCTAATAAAGCAGTGCCTGCTGATAAGTTTAATACGTAGGTAGTCCTTGACCTATGACCACAATTGAGCCCAAAATTTAAGGGAACCTGGCTTTCCTCTTGACTTTGCTTGTCCGATGGTCACAAAAGGGGATCACGTGACCCTTGGATACGGTATCCTTCATAAATGTGAGTCGGTCGTCAAGCAGCCGAATGTACATCATGTGAACCGTGGGGATGCTGCAGTGGTTGTAAGTGTGAAAAACAGTCACAAATCACTTTTTCAGTGCTGATGTAACTTTCAATGATCACTAAATGAACTGTTGTAAGTCAAGGACTAACAGTATAGATTTCTTTCCTTTTCTTTAGTCTGTTTGTTTTTTTTAAAAAAATATTTTTTCTTTATTTTGGTTTTTTTTGAAGCTTGTCCCATTTAGGTATATGTATATCTATTTGTGCATGTGTTTAGCATGCTTAGATGACTTATCACATTTCTACATTTTGAAAATTATCTATCTATTTATCTATCTATCTATTTATCTATCTATCTATCTATCTATCTATCTATCTATCTATCTATCTATCTATCTAATCATCTGTATCTATCATCTATATCTGTCTATTTAATCATGTCTGTCTATATCTACCTACCTACATCTATCTCTATCTATCTATCTATCTATCTATCTATCTAACACATGAAAACCACAGGTCACAACATCAACTTCAATGGCACTAAAACCCTGGCCACTACAGAAAACCCCAGCCACAGAATCATCAGAGAAGCCATAGAGATTGAAAAAAGACCTGACAGCATGAATAGAAGAGATGATTCCACCAGACTGTCAATCATTTGGAAGCCTGCACTCTCAAATAGAAAGATCTCCACACCACAAACCAGGAAACACCTGAGCACAAACAGACTCCTTCTGATAGCTCCAACCTAACCCCCCCACCAGGCACCCAGGTGAAACCCAGCTTGCTAATGAAGAGCAGCCGTCCCTTCACACGGAGCCAAGCTGCACTAAAAGCCTCCAACACAAGAACAGACTGTTGCCAGCCAATCAAAGCCACAAAACAGACAGAAGAAACCAGAAACACCAATCAATCAAACTCCAAGTCCAATGAACACAGGTCCAGGCTCCCAACCAATCAGAATGGACCAGCCTCACATTTAAAACCAGGAGCTGTAAGACCCATATCCATACAGAAGCCTGAAGATGGCAGATGAGATTCTGCCAAAACGTTGCTACAACTTTAACAGAACTACAATGACGTGGGATAATACCCGAAGGAAGCTAAACAGCACACATGTAAGTACCCGCGAAAGCCTAAGAAAACAACTATCTATCTATCTATCTATCTATCTATCTATCTATCTATCTATCTA
>BLBF01000059.1:8344934-8368703 GCA_015471245.1 Laticauda colubrina | reverse complement strand
TCTATCTATCTATCTATCTATCTATCTATCTATCTATCTATCTATCTTCTATCATCTGTTCTCTATCATTATGTCTTTGTCTATCCATCATCTTTGTATCTCTGTATCTGTCCACCCATCCATCCATGCAGCCATCCATCTGACATCATGCAGCCTTACACACTGTTGGGCCAGGCCACCGGTCTCTCTTCATGTGCAGTACCACTTCAGCTGCCTTTAGCTTGGCAACAGTTGTGGGAATCAGGCACCATTAATAGATTTGCCTATAAACAAAACATAACCCAAAACAGTGGGCTCAGAAAAACTTTAATTAGAGAGAAACGAGGGTTGGGGTGGGGAGAGAGAGAGAGAAAGAGACTGCATTGAATCAGAGCAAAACTGGCTGCAGTTTTACGAACTGGCTGCAGAAACAATCAGGAAAAAAAGCACACCAAACACAGGACAGAAGTACAAAACGTGTGTGTGTGTGTGTGTGTGTGTGTGTGTGTGTGAGAGAGAGAGAGAGAGAGAGAGAGAGAGAGAGAGAGAGAGGGAGGGAGGGAGGGAGGGAGGAGGAGGAGGAAGAGGAGGAAGAAGAGGAGGAGGAGGAGACAGGGTGGATGTGGGGTGGGACGAGGGTGAACCGCAGCAGTCAGCTGAACTTGGGCGAGTTCTCCGGCGCTGCCTCTTTAAATCGCAGGCGATAGCGCCGGTGCCGAGCTCCAACGAGGAACTCCGCGAGCTTCAAGTGGCTGCGGGCAGACCCAATAAGAGCTTTCAGCACCTCCCCTTGGAAACACAGAAAGAAAGTCTGATTACAAACCTTTGGCTCCGTTGGAGAGGGAGAGAGAGAGAGGAAAAAAATTGGCACATGACAGCCCTGTATATAAAGCCTTAACAAGCCCAGCGCCTTTTGGAGAATCCAGGTGCTGGGCGCGGGGGGGGGGGGAGAGAGACCCGGAGGAGGAGGAGGAGAAGGAGGCGGCGGCGGCGACGGGGGAGAAGGAGAAGGAGAAGGAGAAGGAGAAGGAGAAGAAGGAGAAGGAGAAGGAGGAGAAGATGCTTCTTTAAAAGCCGGCCAAGGAACCGGAGGGAGGAACGGGCGCCGGAGCCACCCGGGGACTCTGCCTTCCGCCGGGCGGATGCGCCAGTGACCTCGTCGCCCAGGCGAGCCAGCTCCCCCTCCGGGCCCAGGCGAGCCATGCCGCCTCTCTTGCGGGGGTCCTTCTGGCTGTGCCTGGCCCTACTGCCCGGCCTGGGCGCGCCGATGCCGACGGAGATTGTGACTCCCATCCGCCTGGATCCGGATCTCAACGGACGGCAGTACTTCCAGCGGGGTGGCGAGGAGCCCCCTCACCAAGGGGCCATCTTCCAGATCACCGCCTTCCAGGAGGATTTCTACTTGAACCTGAGCCCCGATGCCCAGTTCCTGGCGCCCGCCTTCGCCACCCGCTACCTGGGCGCTCCGCGGAGGGCTGGGCACCGGGACCTGCGCCGCTGCTTTTACTCCGGCGACGTCAACTCGGATCGGGACTCCTTCGCCGCCCTGAGCCTCTGCGGAGGGCTGACCGGCGCCTTCGGCTACCGCGGGGCCGAGTATCTCATCAGCCCGGTCCGTAACGCCAGCAGCACCGAGGGCGGCGGCGAGGCGCTGCGCAACAACCAAGGGGCGCACCTGTTGCAGCGGCGGAGCGCGCCTCGCCACGCCGCGGCCACCTCTCGCTGCGGGGTGGATTCCGCCTCCCACCCGGCTTTGGCGCAAGCCCTGGAGAAGTACAAGGGCTCCGGGTCCAGCGGGGCCAAGCCGCCGGGCCGGAACGAGACGGCCCGGGGGATGATGCCCGCGGGGCCCAGGAAAAGCGGCCGCGCCAAGCGCTTCGTCTCCATCCCCAGGTACGTGGAGACGCTGGTGGTGGCCGACGAGTCCATGGTCAAGTTCCACGGCGATGACCTCCAACACTACCTGCTGACCCTGATGGCCACGGCCGCCCGGCTCTACCGGCACCCCAGCATCCAGAACCCCATCAACCTGGCCGTGGTCCAGTTCATGGTCATCGGGCAGGACGACAAGGGGCCCAAGGTGACCAGCAACGCGGCGCTGACCTTGCGCAACTTCTGCGTCTGGCAGAAGAAGTGGAACAAGGGCAGCGACAAGCACCCCGAGTACTGGGACACCGCCATCCTCTTCACCAAACAGGTGTGTGTGTGTGTGTCTATGAGAGAGAGAGGGGGGGGGGGGACTCCAGCGGCCGGAGGGATGGGACGGCCGGAGGAAAGACGGGGAAGGCGGCTCTGCTCCCTGTGCTCTTGGAGCGGGGCTCCCGCTTCCTCGCAAGCTTAGGAGCCCATCTCTCTCTCTCTCTCTCTCTCCCCCTCCGGGTGCTTCTGCCTGTCCCCTCCCGCGAGGGCTGCGTGCCTTTGCAAGCGGGAAGGGGAAAGAACATGGGACGGGAGGAGGAGATACTTTCACCCCTCGCCGCTTCCAGAAGCACCGAGCTCTCCCGTGTTGGAGCGACCGTCTTCGCAGCGGGACCGGAGGAGGAGGAGGAGGTTCAGTAAGAATCCAGATGTGGTGCAGATGGTGCAAACATCTGCAGGGATGGTGGGTGAGGGAATCCTCTTTGTTCTGGGTTTCTTTCCGGGCCTTTTTCTTAGGCAGCAAACTGGATCTCCGACGCATCTCCCTAGAGCAAGACACAGCATGTCTGTCTGTGGAAATTCTCAGTCATCCAGGTCGTGGTTGTCCCAAAGGGGCTTTTTTTCAAGAGGCAACTGGAGTTTCTGGTTTTTCTTCGAAGATGTTTCGCTTCTCATCCAAGAAGCTTCTTCAGCTTTCTCTTCTCATCCTGGAAGCTTCTTCAGCTCTTTCTTATCACCCTGGAAGCTTCTTTAGTTCTTTCTCATCATCCTGGAAGCTCTGAAGAAGCTACTTGGATGAGGAGTGAAACATCTTCAAGTCCAGTTGCCTCTTAGAAAAAGCATCTTTGGGATAAGGCACAGTATGTATCAGCTTCCAAATAAGCAGGGAGTGAGTGGTCTGAGGGTGGGAAGAGGCTGGTTCTACATGCTGTTGAAGACCGTTTTCAAAATGTGCCCATTGAGAGCATCACCTGCCATTGTGACAGGGTAAAGCTTGCCTCTTGATAGGGGTGTGTTGATACAAATTGCTTGTATGGACACACTTGTAAGGAGAGGCCAAGTAAGTCAGCCTGGTTGACTTCATGGATATATCCATCTCTCATTTCCTTGTTAGTAGCATGGAAGTTGTTTGGACCTTTGCGTTCTTCTTGGGTATTGACTTCCCAGTTGAATCTACATTTCTGGGCTTTCCTTGTGGTCTCCCATCCCACAGCTCAATGGATCTGGCTGGAATGCCTTCCAGGCAAGGCCAGCTGAGTGCTGTCACTTAGAGGGATGAGCTGTATGGGCCAATGGCACTCAGAACAAGTTGTCCAACCTTGATAACTTAAAACGGTGGATTTCAATCCCCAGAATTCTGGGAGTTGAAGTCCACAGGTCTTATAGTTGCCAAGGTTAGACAGCCTTGTTCTAGAACATTTTGCATTGCTGGGAGAAGGCAACAAGTGATTTATGGATATTCTCAGTTCTCCAGGTCATGATTGTCCTGAAGGTGCTTTTTCAAGGGGCAACTGGACTTTTTCTTTGAAGATGTTTCACTTCTCATCCAAGAAGCTTCTTCAGCTCTGAAGAAGCTTCTTGGATGAGAAGAGAAACGTCTTCCAACAAAAAACAGAAAGTCCAGTTGCCTCTTGAAAAAAGCAGCTTTGGGATGGTTAGTTTCTGGAAGGATCATTTCAGGACTTGAGGGGGAGGGGTCTTTGACAGCTCACCTCCTGCAAAACTTACATTTGTGATTCTCTGCAGCCATTGGCCATCAATCTGACACATTTGAAATTCCTTTTGAACCTAGTTTTGGGGTGGAACATTTGTGGCACTGTTTATAGTGAGACCAATAAATGGGTCCTAGGAGAAAGACAGAATTGAAGAGGCTGCCTTGTTGACTAAGAGCTACAACAATTGCTGAGAGGATGTTGAAGTCTTCCCTCCTTTCCTCCTGCTGCTAGATTTCCAGTCTAGTACCTCCGTGGATAAATTAGAGACAGACAGTTCCATCTGTAAATGCAATAGAAGGTTTCTATTGTGTCTCACTTAGAGGAGAGACAAACAAAAGGGGTGGGAAGAGCAAAATGTACACCAGGTGAAATGTACACAAGACATACCTTGGTGTGAATTGGAAGACTTTCTTGATGCTTCTTGTAGCTCAGCTTCTTCTGCACTTGACTCAGAATAATCTGTATTTCAACTACAACTTCCACAGTTTGTTGCCTAACAAGGGTTAAAAGTTTGAAACATCTGAAGGACTCCAAGTTGTGGATTACCCCAAACTTAAGGCCATCCTCTGATCAGATAGCAAGTTGAGGATAAAACATTTCTTTGGGGTAGAAATTACTCAGTGGGCTTTCTTGCTATAAAGATTAAGAATTTAGGATGGAAAGCTATGAGCTTCTCACAGAGCTTCTCTATGGTCAGAAGCAGTTGTCCTTCTAGTTACCATTGAGTAGTTCTCCTAACTTTGGGGCTGTATGGTTAGCTGATTACAACCCTGCTCAATCAGCACCCCAGGAATGTCTGCAGGACTGAGGAATGATGGGAACTGTAGTACAAACATTTGTTCTAAGGTTGAAAAAAAAGCAAGTGAGAGAGCCGGGATTCTTATGTACTTATTTATTCAGTGCTCTTATTTTTTTATGCATTCAATGGAGTCAGGAAATTGTTTTCTTTTCCAAACTCACTCAAACAGCGGGATACAGGTGCCTCTTCCTTTTGAAAGCCTCTTCAGGAACCTTGATTGAAAGAAGGTCTAAAGGGACTTGAGAATAACTGGAGCTTTTTCTCTTTCTTCCAAGCATTCTTTTTTTTGGTTTTATTCCTTTCCAAGTTTTTTTTTCTTTCTGCAGAAAAGAAAAACATAGAAAGAAAAATAGAAAAGAAAAAAGAATACAGTAAAGGAAAAAAATACATAAGGAAAAACTTCCACCTTCACCACTAATTAAAAATAGTTTTTTACCTTCTCTACCAATGAATCTCTTCTTCCTATATCTCATTTCTTATCCATAAACAAATCCATAAAGCCATGTCACTTAATCCTGGTCAGCAAAATTTCAATAAGGCTTACCAGAGACAACAATATATCTATTTTAACCTTGATCAAATCAACCTTATATTTCTTCCTTTTACTTTAAACAGCCTTGATCTTTAGTCCCTTCAAATAATGTCCTAGAACGATTTCTCTTCATTTTTTTCCCTGTCCTATCTCACAAAATTCTTCAAAGGTTTAAGAAGTTTCCTGTTGAATTCAGTATAGGAGAATTACTCAGGTGACTTGTTATTTGCATATCATTTTTAATTACTAAGACATCAGCTGGTTTCTTTTGTATGTTCAGTGCAACAACTTTTCTCCATCATTCTTGTAGCCTGGCATCTTTAAATCCACTTTCAGCTCAATCTCGATCTTGCCTGGCAAAACTTGTTCCTCTTCCATAACATCTTTTAAACACTGTCACACATTATCTTCAGAGTCCTCTGTTCAAAAATATCTGCTTTATTCTACTTTAATAAGTCAAATTTAAATTTCTTTCACTAAAGATTGAAGGAAATTCACCAAGTGATGTAAAACCTGTCAATCCGAAGGTTTCCAAAAGCTGAAAAGCACTAGCACTTAGACCTATAGTATATAGTGCTTTACAGCCCTCTCTAAGCAGTTTACAGAATCAGCATATTGCTTTAGCAATCTGTGTGTCTTCATTTTACCAACCTTGAAAGGATGGAAGGCTGAATCAACCTTGAGCCAGTCAAGATCAAACTCCTGGCAGTCGACATAATAATACTGCAATACTGCATTCTAACCAGTGTGCCCCTATGGCACAACAATAAACAAGCAATTTACAAAAATCAATGGAGAAGTAAGTATGTGAATCCAGTGTCCTTTAGAAGGTGCCAACTGTTGTTCTGACCTAGGCTCCTTAGAAAGCATAAAACACAATCTTAGTCCTGGCAAAACCTCTTTTATTTCCACATCTGTGAGTTATGTTCATTCACAGCCTGCAAGGTTTCACAAACAGTCTTTCAGGGGGATGTTTATAAGCACCCACCTTATCACACTTGGGATGCTGCCATTGCCAAACGCAGGGCAAGGCCAAACTTGACGCAGAGTCAAACAGAACTTTTCAAAGCTTGAATCAACCAGACAAACTAATTGCTTCCTGCAAAAGCTCACATCCCATTCATTCCTCTTTTATTTCCTAAGGGAGGGGCCAATCATCTCTGCCTTACTCCTGAATTGACCCTGCTTTCTCAATTGCTCTTGTCTTCTGGTAGCCCTGCACATGTGCAGGCTGGGAACCAGTTCTAGAAACTCCGCTGCCTCACTGCTGTCTGAGTCTGAAGGCAGCTGATGACTGCAAGCCTGCCCTGGCCCCATCCCTGCCTCCGAGGCAGAGCCCTTGCCTGAGCCTTCCTCAGCCTCCAAGACTTGCCCAAGTTCCTCCCCAACCACCTCGCTACTCTCCGACTCCGCTGCCAGCTCCGTCAGCCACCAGTGGGCCACAGCATTGTTTGAACAAAAAGATGACTATTCCCTAATCTCCCAGAGCTCTAAATCCCCTCTAGACCTCTGTTTTATGGTCTCATGAGGCAAAACTGCATGGAGCCCTAGTGGGCAATCTCAAGTCTTCTCCTAATGACAAAAAGCCAATTTAATTGCTGGCTCTTCATTCTGCTGGCATCACTGGGTTTGCTTTTGGTAGTCTTCAGTTCACCATTTCTTCCCCGGAGGTCTCATTTTTCATGGAAAGATTTATTTACTGCTGGGGTAAACAACTCCATTCATCTAATCGCCTGGTTCTTTGTCCTTCAAGAGGAATCCTGTGATTTGTTCTTAATTAGAGGAGGATTTGCTACTCTATTCCTTGCAATGTGGTTTCTTTTCCTTTCATTTGAGGCTTAGGGGGATATTCTTCACAAACCCATGGAGATCAGGGGTAGAGTGTGGGTGTCGTTCAGTTGCACCACACTTTAGAAACATCACAGCCCTCACAGCTTCCTCCTAGTAAATCCTGAGATCTGATGTTGGACTTCTTTTTTTTAAGTGTCTCTCTGGTGTGGCGCTTCATTTTTTTTGCACGGATGCTGACAACTTAAGTATACTTTGTGATTGGTCTGTGTGATAGATTCTTGACCAATAGGAAAGAAAGTTCTTAGGTTTTTTTTTTTTTTGGGCGGGGGGTAAGTCCATATCAACCATCAGTAAAGATGGAGACAGATTCAGCAATAGCACTTAGATAGATAGACAAACAGACAGATAGATAGAAAATAGATGATATAATTCTTTATTGGCCAAGCCTGATTGGACACACAAGGAATTTGTCTTGGTACAAAATGCTCTCAGTGTACATAAAAGAAAAGATACATTCATTAAGAGTTAAAAATCATAGGTATAATACTTAATAATAGTCATAGGGTACAATAAGCCATCAAATCATACTAGGAAACAGTCAATATAAATTGTAAGGATACAAGCTACAGTCTTTTATGTATAAACTTTTACAGGATAGAAGTTACAGTCATACAGTCACAAATGGGAGGGGATGGGTGATAAGGAGTGATGAGAAGATTAACAGTAATCATGGTTCAGACTTTGTAAATAGTTGAACAGTGTTGAGGGAATTATTTGTTTAGCAGAGTGGTGGCATTCGGGGAAAAACTGTCCTTGTGTCTAGTTGTTCTGGTGTGCAGTGCTCAGACTTGTAGAGTGCTTCACAGTGCTTTATAGCCCTCTCTAAGCAGTTCACGAAGTTAGCATATTGTCCCCAACAATCTGGGTCTTCATTTTTCCAACCTCGGAAGGATGGAAGACTGGGTCAACCTTGGGCTGGTCAGGATCAAACAGTGGGCAGAGATTACCTGCATTCTAACTCTTGTGCCACCAGGGCTCTCTTTATTTTCTTTTTGCCTGGATGGGATTTAAGCAGGTAATGGATTTCATGTTTCATTGAAGACTTTCTTGGTATGCTCAAGTTGAATGTTCATTGTTCCCATCCTTTCAATGCACAGGCAACAAGCTCAGTTATATTTGTGGGAGATGTTTCCACGCCTCTGATCTGGATTTCTCCCTTTATATGACAGAAGCTCCAATCCAAAGTGAAATATTTCCATTTTCTTCCTTTTCTTATTTGTTCAGGCTTCATTGCCATCAGTAGTTTTTTTTTTTTTTTTTGGAAACGTTTCCCTGCCGGTAAACCTTTCGCTGCCAGACATTCACTAGATTAGCTGGGCTGTAATCCTCTTTATGTCATCCTCATGGAAATGATGGAAGTTAATTGTCCAACTTAACCTGTTCAGTATGGTGGTGGCTATAATATTTCGGATAAGTGGTTGTCCAACCTTTTCTTTAAAACTCCCAGTGTTCTTCTTAGTTCTAGGTTGCTTCTCTCTTTGATTAGTTTCCACCCATTGCTTCTTGTCCTGCCTTCAGGTGCTTTGGAGAATAGCTTGACTCCCTCTTCTTTGGGGCAGCCCCGAGATATTGGAACACTGCTATTATGTCACCCCTAGTCCTTCTCTTCACTGGACTAGCCATGCCAAGTTCCTGCAACCATTCTTCATATGTTTTAATTTCCAGTCCTCTAATCATGATTGTTGCTCTTCTCTGTACTCTTTCTTAGAGTCTCAACATCTTTTTTATATCATGGTATAGAACATCATAAAACTGATGATGATTGTGTGTGAGCTGCCAGCCCAACTTAGTTGACTACATATGAAATGATATAGATCAGGATTTCTTTTCTAGAAATGCTCCGGTTTGATCAATACAAACATAATGGAAGTCACATCTGCACATGAAATTTGCTTAAGCTAGGGCAAGGCAGACTAAATTTTACAGATACAGATTGACAGAGTTGGAAGGAATCTTGTAGGTCATCTAGTCCAACCCCCTCCCAAGCAGGAGACCCTACACCATTTCTGAGAAAAGGCAGTCCAGTCTCTTCTTGAAAGTCTCAAGGGATGAATTTTGATCCAACTAAAAAGGTCTTTGGCCTTTCTCTACTCATTCAACTTACCTAAAAGAAGTTGGTTCTCTTTTAGCTCATGGTTAATGAGAATTATCAGTCAAAGTAGGTGGCTAGGTATAGGTCTGATGTTGATTTTTAGTGTTCCTTGCTGGCTTTTCCATGGGAAGGTAGAACTTTTTGCTTTTTATTGTATCTAATTTTTATTAAAACTATTCATCAAGAAGAGAAACTAATAATAAAGTGAGGAAGAAAAAACAGGACACACAAGCAAGCAAGCAAAAAAGCAAAAAAGTGCAAGAAAAGAAAGATAAGTTGAAGAAAAATAAAAGGAAGAAGAAAAATAGAAGGAAAAGGAAGAAAATAAGAGTCTTCCAATAGTCTTCACATCAAAGTATACTTTGATCCCTCTCTCTAAAGTTGCACCATATTGTTCTTCTTTCTATAATCTGCCCTGTCTAATCATCAACATCATTACTCAAAATAGGTTAACTTCCCCCCCCCCCCCAAGCCTGATAAGCCTGTTATTAAGACCGACACTCTCTGTTCCATGGGGTTCTTTCATTAAAATGGTATCAAACCCACCACTTTACATTTTTGGAGGGGTTCAATTGCTTTGCCAAAGTTCAATGGCATCTTTATTTGTTTAGCCCTCCATTTAGTTAAAATTTTACCTCCCACAATCTGTCCGCCTTTGTGGTTTGCCAGCATAAGAAGAATTCTAATTGCCCACCAATAACAAAGTAACAGTTTTCTTCCCCCCCCCCCATAAAAATCAGAGATAAAAGCATGAAATGGCTTGCCGAACAGCAATAGAAATACGTGGTGACTTCAGTAAATCAAAGATGCTCTTAGATAACCTGGTTCTTAATGATCTATCACAAACCTAATAAGATGGGCATCATGTGCCAATTCCAGTTGAATCCTGTCTAGTTTCAATGGACTTTAGGGGTTGGAGAAAGGAGAGGGTTGGAGAGCTGCTGATGGGCTGTAGGCTGCACGAACTAAACAAAAAGGGGTGAAGGGAAGGTCATTAAGAAACAACCATAACATTGTTGGTTGGAGTGGCAGGACTTGTAAATGAATGTAACTGGCCTTAATGTTTTGGTATATGCTGCCTAGAAGGTGCTGAATGAAGACATGGGAATTAGAAATATTTGCACTCTTGCCTCTTCTATTCCATTTAAAATGAAAGCCAACACATTTGGGCTATTCTCCCTCTGCCCATCAGATGCTGGGACTTCACTTAGTGTGCATTATATACTCAGTGGGTGAGTCCTTTGTTTTAGCCGAGTGATTCCTGGAAGATTTCCCATCAGTTCTAAGAGAGAGCAGAATTCTTCCCACTGGCCACATCATGACACTTTGCAAATGATGTGTAAGTGGCAACAGGGATACAACTTTTGGGCTGGTTCGAGAGTTCTTTGCAGAGAAGGAAGGTGATTGTGTTTGAGTCATAGAAATCAGATCTACACTTTCCTGCTTTCTGTAACAACAAAGAAAGGAAAATTAATGTTTTTATATAGACAATGCAAAGGTGTTTCGTTTGTCTTCTTTCACTTCTCATTCCATAGAATTTAATCCTGGAGGAGCTCATGAGAAATCACATCCTCTTGCTTTCTGGGTTTTTTTACCCTATAAGAAGATCCAGAATAAATACATTTGGAAACTCAGTAAATGAAACTCAAGAAGTTTTGTAGATATCTAGATGTTATGATGAGTGGCTGGAGAATTGGTCTTTAACTCAGCTTGGGTGTTACATCTTGATTCTCACTAACTGGTGAAGAAGTAGGCTTAAGTATGAGACTATTTTACTTCAGGATGGAAGGAAAGAGGTGTGAGGTGAGGGAATGTCTTGGGCCTATTCAGAGAGAAAACAAGAATAGCATCCTGCCTCAGAAGCTATTTAAGGAAAGGAAGTTGTTGTACTTAAGAATTTTCTGTCATTTCAGTCTCTACCCAACTCTACCTGAAAAGTAAAATGGTCCAACACAGCAATGAGTTTCACTTGCACAATATAATACGTGTCTGTAGCAGTTAAAATGAGAAATATCCTTTCATCAACTGGAGGCTCACTATTTCTAGTCTTTGCATGTTTTAGGTAGGAAGCAGTTGGGAACTGAAGGAGTTTGCAAGTATTTGTGAATCTTATTGTGATGATTTTACTCTTTCAAAATCTCTCTCTCTCACACACACACCCAAATGCACAGAGAGACAAATTTTTGAGCCCCATCCACTCATGGCTGGCACTAGTGGTGGGACTCATCTCTGGGGGTGGTGGTGGTGAATCTGCTTACCGAGATGAGGTGGACTGATTGCTGTTGTGGTGTGGAGACAATAACTTGGTCCTCAACACCAATAAGTCCGAGGAGCTTATAGTGGATTATAGAAGGAAAAGATCAGACATCCAGCCCTTGCTTATCAATGGAGACTGAGTGGAGCAAGTGTCCAGTTTTAAGTTTCTGGGTGTTAAAATAAAAGAGGACCTGACCTGGGTTGCTCACATCGCAGCCCTGGTCAAAAGGGCCCCGCAGAAATTATACTACCTGAGACTTCTCAGAAGACAACAACTTGAATGAACCCTTTTTTTGAACTATTACCATCTGGCAGACAGTACAGAATAATAAAAACAAAGATAAATAGGCTGAATACCAACTCTATCTCAGGGCAGTAGCTCTTTTGAATTCTACTGTATAGTGCAGTGTTGGTGCGGTGTCAGGGGTTTTTGGTTCAATGTGTGGGGGTTAAGGATGTGTGTTTGTGTTTATTTTCGTGGCCACGGTCATGATGTGCACTGTGTGATTTTGTTGTACGAGGTGCAATGACAATAAAGTAAACTAAACTAAACTAGGGGCTACACAAGGAATATAGCCAAGCTTTCTGGAACAACTTAAGCCTTCCTGCTTAAGTATATTTTATGAAAGCAGTCAATGTGCAACATTAATCATGCGGTATTGCACTCTTATCAGTGGATTAGAAAGATCTCATCCTTGGCATATTAGGAGGACTGGTTGGGGTCACAGCCTCGTGTGTGTGGAGGATTAATTCCTCCCCATCTATGGCATCTCCAAATGCTTCTGAGATCCTTTTCAGAAAGTCTTTTGACACCTACCAATGGAAACCTTTCTTTTTCCTACCACCCACTTCAGGGAGGTAGCTAAGTCCTCTCAGCATCGAGGCTAGGATGGAGAAGACAGAAAGAACATCTCTTTCAGACCAGATGCAGATTATTTCCGCTATTTTAATGGTGCTTGCTTTAAATTGTGAAGCTCCCAGGCTTCACAGCAAGCCACATAATTAACGCAAGATGTGCTCCAACCCTAGCAGCGGAGGAGATGCTGGGAATCTCTGCAGCGACGTTTAAAAACCTCACTACCCAAAAAGAGGGAATGGGTACTTCCTGCAATTGTGGTGTATTCTGCTTTCTGATGAAGACACGCGTCGTTCTTGACAGTTGAGATAGGAATTTCCATTGTTAGACAAAGTGAATGCGATGGGAGTATGACAATCATAGCTGCCATATTGGTTAAGCGAATCATCGCAGTTGTTAATCACACACTCTTTAAGCAAATCCAGGTTCCCCTATTGCATGGGTGTCAAACTCATTCACGTCACATGACATCACGTGACATTTTTTGCCTTTGGGGAGCCAGAGTGGGCGTGGCTTGTTTGTGATGCATCGTCCGGCCCACAGGCTGCAAGTTTGACCCCTCTGTCCTATTGACTTTGTTTATTGGAAGCAGGCTGAGAAGGTAGCAATCACATGACTTCCCCCCCCCCCCCGGATGCTGCAACTGTTGTAAATACATGTCAGTGGCCAAGTGCCCAAACTTTGATCACATGATCATAGGGATGTTGCAACAATTGTAAGCATGAGCATTGGTTGTAAGTCTCAGAATGGGATAATTCACCGCAGCCAACTTGCCACAGCCCAGAGGTGGTATTCAGCAGGTTCCGACCAGTTCTGGAAAATCGGTAGCGGAAATTTTGAGTAGTTTGAAGAACTGGCAAATACCGCCTCTGACTGGAGATTTTACCATATCCTTCCCCTGCCCACCAAGCCACGCCCGCCGAACCGGTAGTAAAAAAAAATTGAATCCCACCACAGACAACTCACCACAGTCAACTTTCTGCGGGGCAACTCACCGCGGGTCAATTTAACAATTCTATTTAATTATTTAAAATAAATAATAAGTTATTTTAATTTTCATCGTTCACATTTCATTTTCTGCCTCCTTTTGTGTCTTTTTTAAATGATTCTATTCCAACAATTCTTTGATATTGGCATAACTGTTGTCCCACAGTGAGTTGTCCTGTGGCAATAAAAATTACCCCCCTCCCCGATTTTGTTCTATTGTACTTTATTAATTTATTTAAATTATTTACTTTTTGTTAGTTTTTATTGGTTTTTTTATTGGTCACCATGGGCAAATAGGAAATATAAATTCAATCAATCAATCAATCAATCAATCAATAGTTTGGCTGTGGCAGGTTGGCTGTGGTGAATTGACCATGGCGAATTGGCCATGGTTAATTGTCATAGACCTGAAAAGTCACATGTCTGTAGTACTGTAACTTCAAACGATCACTAAATTAAAGGTTGTAAGTTGACTATATGTAGATTTTCCTCCCTCCCTCTTTCTCTCTCTCTCCCTCTCTCTTTCTTTCTTCTTTGCCCCAGTCTTACTTAAGGACATTGCTGCCATTATTTCTATTCTGTTCAAAGCAGTTTGAACACAGTCCACATTTTTTCTTCCTCTTCTACTACCCAGTAGTGTCACAGTCTCTGGAGAAGTCAACATCCACTCACTTCTACTCCATGACGAAGGAAACCACAACAACCAATTGCTTCTACTCCTTTCCTCCCATGGTCTTACTCCATGTTGGGTGGATTTGTCTTGTATGTAAAAAGAAAGAAAGAAAGAAAAAAAAAACAGAAGTTTAAGCTGAACCAAGAGGACAGCTATTTTTTTCCTTCGAAAGGGCCTGTTAGGATGGATGAAATCAAGAAATGAGCAGTGAAAGTGAGGCAAGAATTCCTCCAAAGTGAGAAAGCATACTAGAGAGCTTTAATAATGCAAAGAAATCATTAGCTTCACTACAGTTTCAAGTACATTGTAGAGGAGTCAGTGATTAACTGGCTTACTACTGAGTGATGGCAAGTTGGAGAAACCACAGATCTGGAGTTGGTTTCAAACTGGCACAGAGTTCTTGATGAAAATGCCCCAAGTTACAAATCTGAGGCTTATACGTTTAATTGCTTAACTCATATCTCTGGATAGAGGAACTGTAAAGTATCAATAGAAGAGAAGATTAATAGCTCAGGGTGAAACTGTGGGCTCCTTTCTTTCTCACATTTCATGACCCAACTAGGTAACATTATCAGGGTGAGTGAGTGTGAGGTTTGCTCCATGTTTATAACAGCAGAGAGAAAACCCCAATCTCTTCGAACACTGATGATGTAACCTAGTTCAGTAAAGAAACCAGAGGTGGTATTCAGCAGGTTCTGACCAATTCTGGAGAACTGGAAGCAGAAATTTTGAGTAGTTCGAAGAACTGACAAATACCACCTTGACTGGAGATCTTACAGTATCCTTCCCCTGCCACGCCCACCAAGCCACACCTGCAGAACCGGAAATAAAAAAATTGGATTCCACCACTGAATGAAACATCTGCAAGAAAACAACCAAGCATAGTGAGCATCAAGAACCCTGTACTCTACAGAGTTGGTGGCCTCCACCACCTTTTGAGAGCTCCATCCCATCTTTCAAACAATGCCCACTTGCATTTTTTATGCCTTACTTCCAGGGGTGGGCTTCAAACATTTTAGCAATGGGTTTTCTACCCGGTTGCTGGGTGGGTTGTGGCCATGGTGGATGTGGCCTAGTTGGCCTCCTTCACCACAGCCGGGGAGGGGATTTTTTGCCCCCCCCCCCGGGTTCTGGAGGCTTTTCTCAAGCCTCAGGGAGGGCATAAACAGCCTCCCCAGGCTCTGAGGTTCTCTGGATGCTGGAAACAGGCCCATTTCTGGCCTTCCCAAAACTTCCAGGAGGCCCGTTTTTCACCCTCCCCGAGCCTCCCTGCACACCTGCACTTACCTGTGCCCAAAATGGGTCACGTGGAGACTCCTGGGAGGGGAGGAACAGGTGGGGCCAGCAAGGAGTGGGACTTGAGGGTTCTCTGAATTGCACAGAATCTTAGCGAAGGGCTCTCCTGAACCCCTACGAGCCCCCAGCAGCCACCCCTGCTTACTTCACTGTTTGCTCATTCCTCAAATCCCACTGTGAGGGCACTGGATCAGCGAAGACATCTGCCTTTCTTGAACTCTTCCATCTGTGGTCTCTTGATCCATAAAATTCATTTTCCTGCCCAAAGCTGTTATATAAACCCAGAGCTCTCATTTCATTAGAAACGCGAGACAGAGGGGAGGGAGGGAGGGAGTGAAAGGAGAAACTAACTGATAGACGGTTTGGAGATATGGGCAAGTGGAGGATAGTGCTTGCTTGGTTGCTTTTGTTTTTGTTTTTGAGGAAGCTTCTTCTCCACACAGCGAATAGATGGATAAGAAATAGACAAGGGCTATGGAATAGTTTCTCCTCCATCGCTGTTCACCTTTTGCCTACATTTCAGCCTGGAAACAAAGAGCTAGAGTTCAACAGCGAAGCACATACTTTGTGTGGAAGAAGGCAGAAGTGCTACTCTTGACATGGCCAGTTCAGATTGGAAAATTGTTTGCTTGAAAGCTGGGGGAAGCTTTCAAAGCGGGGCCAGTGGACCAAAATAACTTTCCTGTTAAGCTTCCTGAAAGTGAACTGAATTGAATTCTTTATTGTCATTGTACATATATACACAGTATACATACAACGAAATTCATATAACACCCTGAGATCAGACTCAAAATATACACACATATGACAATCCTCCAAAATAGTGGCATGGAAACTCTTTATTTTAGGTTATTTAGTTATTATGAGGTGAGATAGTGCAGTGGTTAGAGTGTAGTACTGCAGGCTACTTCTACTGGCTGCCAATAGAAGTAGTGCAATTTGGCAGTTCGAATTTCACTAGGCTCAAGGCTGACTCAGCCCTTCCATCCTTCTGAGTTGGGTAAAAT
This sequence comes from Laticauda colubrina, assembly GCA_015471245.1. Taxonomy (NCBI): domain Eukaryota; kingdom Metazoa; phylum Chordata; class Lepidosauria; order Squamata; family Elapidae; genus Laticauda; species Laticauda colubrina. The sequence continues at coordinate 8,352,521 of BLBF01000059.1, read as the reverse complement.
GAGGATCCAAATTGTTGGGGGCAATATGCTGACTCTGTAAATCGCTTAGAGAGGGCTGTAAAGATCACTATGAAGTGATATATAAGTGCTATTGCTGTTCTTCCCTCCCTCCTTCCCTCCTTTCTTCCTCTCCCTCCTTCTTTTCTTCCCTCCCTCCCTTTCTTTCTGTGGTGGCACAGTGGTTAGAATATAGTATTGCAGGCTAACTCTGCCCACAGCCTGGCGTTCGATCCTGACTGGTTCAAAGTTGACTCAGCCTTCCATCCTTCCGAGGTGGGTAAAATGAGGACCCAAATTGTTGGGGGCAATATGCTGACTCTGTAAATTGCTTAGAGAGGGCTGTAAAGCAGCAGTCGCCAACTGATGGGCCACAATAAAATTTTGGTGGGCCTCAGAGAAATCTCACCCCCAGAGCACCCCCCCAAAGCAATTAATCCAGGCTGCGCAGAAACACAAGGCTGTGCCGCCCATATGGCTCATAGGAACCCTGCCTGTCCACTCACTCCTTACCCACAAACTTGCCTGCTAAATTGCTATTTTTCCTTTTTCTGATCATCAGCTGTTTTGCTGTGCATGTCTCCATAAAAAGAAATCACGGCTAAACTTTAAGTACCCTTTTAATGGACTATAAGTTAGAAGCCTCCAGAGATCCGGTGAGAAGGTTTGCTGCACAGTCGAGGAAATCTTGCAAGCTTTGGTGAAAGTCAGACTTGGCCTTTATAACTTCTTAGAGAAGATGTGACTCTATATGGCTCTTAATATCCCACTGAACCCAGGCCTAAGGAATGTCCGTTAAGAGCTATGTGTTAATTTCAGCCCCACCGTGAGAGAAAGTGTGTCAGTGTGTCAGTGCAGGTGTTTGGCAAAGGGCCAAGGCCTACTTTTTGCTAGTAAGGAAAGGTTTTTTTTAAAAAAGAAAGACAATGAGTGAGTAAAGCAAACAAATGGCCACTGGCTAGCTTCCACAGAACATCTCCCCCCACCTCTCAGATTCATCCAAGTTATATTTGCAACTCAAGCATTCTGAATTTAGAAGACTTTCTGGAACCAAAGGACCTCAAAATTATGCTTCCTCTGACTAAAAAGTACGGACCATTTAAGAGCAGTTTCATATTACACCATGATTGCTATTTGGCTTAATTCTGGATGGATATCTCTCCTGGTGCCTTCTAAAGGAACTGAGATTCAACTCCAGGATCTAGACAGCTCTTAAGATTCAGGGCTTAAGTTACAATCATTCATTTAGTGACTGTTTGAAGCAGTGGTGGGATTCATTTTTTTTTTTACTACCGGTTCTGTGAACATGGCTTGGTGGGCATGGCAGGGGAAGGATACTGCAAAATCCCATTCCCTCCCCATTCCACTAATCTGCTTTCCAGCTCTGTTCTCCTGTGCAGGGCAACCAAAGAAAACCCAGCCAATCAGCTGGGACTCGGGAGGCAGAGCATAGAGGGGGGCCAGTCAGAGGTGGTGTTTGTCGGTTCTCCGAACTACTTAAAATTTCCGCTACCGGTGCTCCAGAACTGGTCAGAACCTGCTGAATACCACCTCTGGTTTGAAGTTACAAATGCTCTGAAAAAAACTGACTTACAACTATTCTTCACATGACCATTGCAGCATCCGTACGATGCTGTGATTAAATTTCAGGCACTTGGCAATTGGCATGTATTTATGATGGTTTTACTGTCCTGGGATCATGTGATCACCTTTTGTGACTTTCTGAAAAGCAAAATCAATGGGGGAAGCCAAACTGATTTAACAACTGTTAGTCTAGCTTAACTACTGCAGTGATTCACTTAAACAACCGTGGCAAGAAAAAATGGGGTAAAACTTACTTAACAACCATCTTGATTAGCAAAATGTTGAGTGTTGTGGCCCATTGGTGGCTGATGGAGCTGGCAGCAGAGTTGGATAGCAGTGAGGAGATTGGGGAGGAACCTGGGCCAGTCTTGGAGGCTGAGGAAGGCTCAGATGAGGGCTCTGCATTGGAGGCAGAGATAGGGCCAGGGCAGGCTGGCAGTCATCAGCTGCCTTCAGACTTGGACAGCAGTCAGGCGGGGGAGTTTCTGGAATGGTTTCCCAGCCTGCGCATGTCCAGAGCTACCAGAAGACAAGAACAATTGGGAAAGCAGGGTTGACTCAGGAGTAAGGGCACACCATGGAGATGATTGGCCCCTCTCAAAGTCCCATAAAAAGAGGAGCAAACGGGATGTGAGCTTTTGCAGGAAGCAATTAGTTTGTTGATTCAAGCTTTGAGAGGTTCTGTTTGTGTCAAGTTTGGCCTTGCCCTGCGCTTGGCAATTAGTTATCTGGCAGCATCCCAAGTGTGATAAGGTGGGTGCTTATAAACATCCCCCTGAAAGACTGTTTGTGAAGCCTTGCAGGCTGTGAATGAACATAATTCACAGCCATGGAAATAAAAGAGGTTTTGCCAGGACTAAGGTTGTGTTTTATGCTTTCCCAGGAGCCTAGGTCTGATCATTGGGCTCAGTTGTGGTCATAAGGCAAGAACCTATTGTAATTTAGGTTGCTAAGTTTCTTCCACAAATGAATGCAGGCAACTATGTTGCCTTATAGATCCTGGAAAATATCTGCATAGATTTTGTAGGAAGAATCTGTTTCTGTGAAGAACTGCCCATAGATTAGACAGAGGAATTGTAGAAAGTCAGTATCCACCCACTCTCCTAGATAATGAAATATTTTGGGGAACATTAAAAGGGCAAGATAGAATATTTCCCCTAAAGGAGAAATGAAAAAAAATCTTAAGGGAGGCAGAAACCAGCATCAATGTTCTGACCCAGTTCCTTAAACATGACAAACCCTCTGACCTGAACTCAAAAGATTCCTTTATTAGGAGTGCCAGCAACTCCAGCAAAAAAATTCTCTCTCACTATAGGCTAACAAGTCTGTCTGGCCGGGAGATGAATAGCTGTCTGCCACACCTATTCATCTCTGCCTCCTGCCTTTTATCCCCAGAGCTAGGGTGGGGCTTCGTTAGCAGCAACGGCTCTTCCTTCCCAAGGATCAGCCCATAGATTTCTACTGCTCTCCTCTCCTCTGCCTTCTGCACATTCACATGTCAGAAACCCAGCTATTTCTCCTCTTCCTCATCAGCCAACTCCACATCTGGGGGCTGTTGACTCTCTATTTGAGGGCTGATGTATGGATCAGGCTCCGCCTCTTTCTCTTTTTCTGCCACCTCAAAGCTCTCAGGTTGCCTTGATACTGATCCTGATTCCCATGCCTCCTCCTCTTCTGATTCGGCTGCTGGAGAGGCTGGTGGCCAACAGGCCACAACAACCAGTCTCCCTACCCCAAGCAGAAACTGAGGAGGCCAGCCTTTAGAAATGCAGATTTGGTAATCCATTCTGAAAGACTGGGTCAGACAGAAACTCCAGATGAACAACAAACAAAAGGCTGACAAAATTAGCTCAGACAAACATTGAGGATTGGCATTTCCCCTTTTGCCTATGGAGCCAGCCATGACCCTCCCATGCCCCATAGAGATCCAGAAGGTATAAAACTCATCCACTCTCAACTCCATTTTGTCAGCTGTCCCAGAACTGCATGTTGTGTGTGTTGGTTCTGTTCATCAATCAACAGAATCTTTCTTTCCAATCAGCCTCCCTTTTATTCCAAGCTTGGAATTGGACCTGGAGATTTCTTTCAACAGAACCATCTAAGCATGTTGTAGACAACTAAGTCCAGCCAACTGTCTTTGTGAAACCCACCCCCCTGATTTGAAGTCAGATAGCCTGAAGCTGGGTTTTGTATAATCCTTGGCTTTTGCTCAAAAATCTTTTCCCAATACAAAATAAAAACATCTTACATCTGGATTTTCCATCCCCAACCTTTTTTCCTCCATGAGGCTACCTCAACAGGCTACTCTTGAGCAAATGATGGGGTCAAGTAGGGAATAATCTCTTACCTCCACAAGCACTCTGCTTCATCTAGATAAGAAAACGATGCCTTCTGAACATTTCTAACATGTTCAACTTGACTGTGGAGACATGATAGTCTTCAGGATCTATCAACTTAAGTGCTTATGAAACGTACTGTGTTTCTCACATAATAAGGCCGGGCCTTATTTTTTTTTGACCCCTGAAAAAACAGCTAGGCCGTCTTTTCGGGGGTGACTTAATTCCTCCCTCTTGAATCCTCAGGTGGGCGGGTGGCGACAGCTGGGATGTTCGGGAGACCTTCAGCCGCAGCGCAGAAGTTCACCTTGCGGGGAGAGAGAGAGAGAGAGGGAGAGCCAAGTGTCTCTTCAGGGCTCCGGTTGCAGGGAGGAGCCTTGACTGGCCACGTGGATGCGCCAAACGCCGAGGCATTGCTCTAATGCTGAGGAAGCAAGGGAGAAGGGAAAGCAATGGTGGTGGAAGGTCTCCCGATATGAAGTGTCCCATCAACGCAGGCAGCACCATATCCGGGCATGCAACAAAAGTACTTCCTAAATGCAAGCCCCTCCCCATTCCCCCCCCCCCATTTCGCATTTTTAATATGGGCCTTAATTTGGGGGAGGGGCTTAATTTGATTTTATGCCAATAAAACATGGTGGGACCTCTTATTGGTGGAGGCCGTATTGTTGGAGAAACATGGTATTTGAAAATGAATCTTCTGACTTCCCAGGCACTGTTTATGTAATACCTGCAAGAGAATCTACACATTTTATTCTTAATCAGGAAGCATAGAGAATAGAGAGATGAGTTAAATAATGAAATGGCATTAAATGTACTATCTTACAATTGTCTGTTCTATATGCTTGGTGATATTATACATCTGTTACAAGCACAATGGGAGAAGAAATGCAAGGCAACACATTTAATTGAGACTTTTTTGGCATCTCACCTAGGTTCTCGAAGCTAAGCTAATCTGCTTCCTCTGAACTTTCTTTCACCTAAAAATATTGGGCTTCTCAAATTCACCATGTTTAATCTGAGGGGGGAAAACCAGGGGTGAGCTTCAAAAATTGTAACAAAGGGTTATCTGCCCTTTCTGCGCCAACTCAGAAAGCTCAAACTGCCCAAGGAGCTGCTGATCCAGTTCTACGGAGGAATTATTGAGTCCGTCATCTGCACCTCTATAACTATCTGGTTTGGCTCTGCAACCCAACAGGACAGACTCAGACTTCAGAGGATAATTAGGACTGCAGAAAAAACAATTAGTACCCACCTGCCTTCCATGGAGGACCTGTATCCTGCACAAATCAAAAAGAAGGCTGTGAAAATATTTACAGACCCCTCACATCCTGGACATAAACTGTTTCAACTCCTTCCCTCAAAACGATGCTATAGAGCATTGCACACCAGAACAACTAGACACAAGGATGTTTTTTTTTTTTCCTGAAAGCCATCACTCTGCTAAACAAATAATTCCCTCAACACTGTCCCACTATTACAAAGTCTGCACTACTATTTCTATTAACCTTTTCATCACTCCTTATCACCTATCCCCTCCCACTTGTGATTGTAGGACAGTAACTTTGTCACTTGTATCCTTACAATTTATACTGACTGTTTCCAAGTATGATTTGATTGCTGATTGTACCCTACAACTATCATTAAGTGTTGAACCTTATGATTCTTGACGAATGTATCTTTACTTTTATGTTCACTGAGAGTATTTGCACCAAGACAAATTCCTTGTGTGTCGAATCACACTTGGCCAATAAAGCGTTCTATTCTACTCTATTCCTGGGAGGGGTGGGGTGGGCAGGCTCAGCCAGGAGTGGGATTCACTAAAACATTATTAAAGCTGGAGAGCAAGTTGAGCAAAGAAGTGAAACCAGGTTGCTATTGATTTTATCTTGTGTCAAGTGATATTTCTTAGGTGGAAAGTTCTTCCCCCTCTCCTCAAAATCATGAGTGTCTTCAATCTTTTGGAAAAAAAGCTGTACTTAAACTTAGTGAAGCAACCTGTGGGAGAAGGAACAATGTCAGATGGTAGTTATGGAGGCTGCTGTGTTTAAATGTTTCTTTCTTCTACAAAACAACAACCACAATAGCCCAAATCCACCTACAAAGCTCTAGCCAATGGAGGAACATGTAGTCAAGTCTACTTTCTGATGCACCAGATAGCTCCATGCAGAGGATCATGGTTACGGTGCAATTCCATTGCATTCAGATGGGTTGCTGTTCTTAGGTCAATGCAGATGTGCTACGTAGTCTCAAGTGAGAATCTGTATGAAGGGAATACAGCCCTGTAGGGTTATTCCATGTACATTTATTCTGAATGTGTGGTTTAGTCTATGTGTGCAGGATTTGGAGAGACCCTGTAAAGATATGTTGGGTGAGGAAAACAGGAAGAGAGAGTGAAAAAAGTATATATTGCACAGATCCAGTGTTGCTTAGTCTGGAATATCTTGCAAGAGCTGATAATATCTTGTTCAAAAATTGTATTTGCATCTGAGTTGCTCCTGAGGTAAGGAAATCTGAGAGATCAAAGAAAACCTTTATTATGTCATAAGGTAAAGGTAAAGCTTCCCCTCGCACATATGTGCTAGTCGTTTCCAGCTCTAAGGGAAGGTGCTCATCTCTGTGACAAAGCCGAAGAGCCAGCACTGTCCAAAGATGTCTCCGTGGTCATGTGGCTGGCAGGACTAAATGCCAAAGGTGCACAGAGGAATGTTGTTCCCTTCCCACCAAAAGGGTCCCTATTTTTCTACTTGCATTTTTTACATGCTTTTGAATTGCTAGGTTGGCAGAAGCTGGGACAAGTAATGGGAGCTCACTCCATTATGCGGCACTAGGGATTCGAACCACTGAACTGCTGACCCTTCTGATTGACAAGCTTAGTGTCTTAGCCACTGAACCGCCTGTTTTATTATGCCATAAATCAAGATAAATCTACTACATGATATTTTTCTGTGAGAAGTTTCAAAGTCACCAACATTGCCACTATCTTGTCCAGCTTTTGAACAGATGGCAATCTTGTCATATTTGGGAACTGGGCAGAAACAGCTATGGAATTAGAGGCTGGTACTTGGCTGGGGTACAGTTGGTCCTTGATTTATAACCACAATTGAGCCCAGAATTTCTGTTGCTAAGTGAGACATTTGTTCAATGAGTTTTGCACCATTTTACAACCTTCCTTGTCACCGTTGTTAAGGGAACCACTGCAGTTGTTAAGTTAGTAACACGTCTGTTGAGTGAATTGGGCTTCCCCATTGATTCCGCTTGTCAGAAGGTCACAAAAAGTGATCACGTGACTCCCAGGACACTGCAACAGTCATAAATATGAACCAGTTGTCAACCCAGTCAACCAACTCCAATGGTGAGCACCCCCCTCAGGGCCCCAGGTGACGTTGTATTGCACTCTCCTAGGGATTATAGCCTTGCATTTTCTAGTCATCTCATTGTATAAGGAGATATAGAATATGGAATAACAGAATTGGAAGGGACCTTGGAGGTCTTCTAATCCAACCCCCTGCTCAAGCAGGAGACCCTATACCATTCTAGACAAATGGTTGTCAAGTCTTTTCTTAAAAACTTCCAGTGAGTTATGTATAAAGTTTGGTTGCTTCCTTGTCTTGATGTCCTGAGAATGTCAGTCTTCAAGATCTTCTGCTATTGCTTTGCATCTTTTCGA
>BLBF01000059.1:8309671-8344924 GCA_015471245.1 Laticauda colubrina | reverse complement strand
GCAACTGCAACCCGTTATCAAACTATGCCAAGGTCAACGGACAGAGGTCTCATCATCACCTGAAGATGCCCACATGACCATATCCACAACTTCTAATTGGAAGTGTCATTTGAACTATTGGGGGTGGGAACATTTCCATCACTTTCTATATGTGAATTGCGCGCCTAAATTCTCAGATTCAGAATTCTTTGGTTGCTACCACTTCACTTTCAGTAAAAGATATCTTTTCTCTAAACTAAAGAGTCTAAGTATTTCTTTCCTGGATTTTGAATGGAGCTCCGCCTGACAGAGAAGCTGGTGGTAATGGATGAGCTTGGTTAGCATCCTAATTAACCAATACTTGGTGGCACAGTGGTTAGAATGCACTACTGCAGGTTACTTCTGCTGACTGGAGTCTGCCAGCAGTTTGACAGTTCGATCTTGATCAGCTCAAGATTGACTTCACCTTCTATCCTTCCAAGAATGGTTAAATGAGGAGCCAGATTGTTGAGGGAAATATGCTGACTCTGTAAACTGCTTAAAAAGGGCTGTAAAACATCGTGAAGCATTATGTAAGTCTAAGTGCTGTTGCTATCCTTTTGGAAGCCACCTGTGGCCAACAAATGTACTTCCGGCAGGACTTTTGTTTGCAACATCTATCTGCTCTGGGACAACTGCAGCATCAATGGCCACCTAATTCAGTCCCTGTTAGCATACATCTTAGAATGATTCCTGGCTCAAAACGAACAGACCATAATGTACATCACATATGGTGAATATTAGAAGAGGGTTTGCTTGCAATTTTAAGTGGGATCCTGACCTGGATATGGGCTGAAGGTTTTATCATCAAGTCCAGTAACTATTGACTTGGATTGACAGTCCTCACCCAGGCAATTGGGTTGCATCCCCAGTGTCTACTGTACATTGAAACAAAGATCTTGGAGCTTAACTTTAGATTTTCTTTTTGCAAATTGCTGGGTGATTTTTTTTCTTCTTCTTAAAACTCAGGACTATATAGTCATATACACATAATTAGAATAAACTTTACACTGGGTGGCTCCAGCACAATTAGAACTGTATACCAGCTTTAGTCACTGCTTCTAATAATATTTCTATGATGTTCCCCTTCTGATAGCTAATGTTATGAAATTCTGTTCATTATTTCTAAGGAGCTCTCAAAATTAGCAGAAAGATCTTCAGCAATATGACATTTTGCAGTCTTATACCCCAGTGATAAGCTACTTTTTATGACATTTTTTTTTTTGCTTTTTGAAATGGTTCGGTCTTGTGGCAAGGGTCACAAAGACAGAGTAGTGATGTAGTAATGATTCTGTGGACAAGGGTGAACATTTTTGGAACGTTAACTATCTCTTCTGAATGTTGGGTTGTGATTCACGGCACAAAATTGATTGTTTTGTTGAAGCTAAAAGATAAAAATTAGCAGTGAAAGTTTAGCTTAGCATGGTACAACAGCTCTTCTCTAAAAACTATCCCTCTTCTTTCTCCTGCTAGTGATCTGGACTGCAGAACAGAGCTGGAGATTCTGAGATGATAATTGCATATGAAACCCCATTTCTTCGAAGAATCTTATGGCAACTTTTGGGTTTACTGGGTTTAGGAAAATTCTCAAGATCAAACTTTTCCTTAGAACTTTGATGTTTAAGGCACACTATTAAACCTCTGATGCCAGGAGATTGTGTTGGTGAGGTCTTTTATGATTGCTTTATGAATTTTAAATGTTTGAAAGCTGCCCTAGGGCCTGAGGGTCAGGAGGCAGGTCACCACACTCTAGAAAAGATGTTGAGACTCTAGAAAGAGTGCAGAGAAGAGCAATCAGGATGATGAGGGGACTAAAACATACAATGAACGGTTGCAAGTACATGGCATGGCTAGTCTAGTGAAGAGAAGAACCAGGGGAGACAAGATAGCAGTCTTCCAATATTTGAGGGGCTGCCACAGTGAGGATAAAGGGGTCAAGCTATTTTCAAAAGTATCTGAAGACCAGACAAGGAATAATGGATGGAAACTGATCAAGGAGAGATTCAACCTAGAAATAAGGAGAAATTCTTTGACAGTGAGAGCAATCAATGAATGGAACAGAAGTTGCCTTTAGAAGTTGTGGGAGCTTCATCACTGCTTTCAATAAGAGACTGGACTGTCATTTGTCAGAAATGTTGTAGGTAGGATCTCTTGTTTGGGCGAGGGGTTGGACTAGATGATCTACAAGGTACCTTCCAACTCTGTTAATCTGTTAGATCTCTTTTAATTATTGTGTTTAGGTTTATCCTTGATGGCACTCTTGGTTGCAATCCTTTACAACTACCTTTTGATGACATGAATGAATGAGTCTGTTGGAGACTGTAGTTCTTTAAACATGGAAAATAAAAAAAAAACAATGTATATTGTGAACTTTGAGCCATTTTTCATCTAGCTGTAATGTAGAATACACAATAGCATACATTCTTTAAAAAAAACCTTCTTTGTCTTTCCCAAACTGGGACCTTTCAATCCTGTATAACTGATTCCTTTTTATTCAGAAGTTGGCTTAAAACTCGAAAGACTCTCTCCATCTGATTTCCCCATGCGGGGACCTATACTGCTAGTTTCCTCTTCAGAATCAGCAGTTGCTTAGGAGAAGATGTTTCTTGGCTTCTCAGATAGGTTAGTTTCCTCTTTTTATTTTTATTTATTTTTTTGTCCAAAAGCAAGTGCCAGATCATCTGCTCTGGTTGATTTACATCTACCACAAAGGAGTGTGCTGGCTACAAAATGTGTCTTTTGTAAAGATGATGTAAGCCTGCCTGCATTTCCCTTTCGATGGCATTTCTGAGATGGCCATGGAGAAGAGGAAGGGAGCAAGGATGCATGGAGCAATTCTGGATACATTTTAAGACATCTTTTCACTAGGGGTTGATTTATGAGCCTGTTGCAGGAAACATGAAATATGATATCTTAGTCAGTGGGATGTCAATTGTGTACCTATTTTGGCAGAAATTTTAGCTGATTGATGATGTGAAAGCTAAATGTAGTTGATTCTGTTACAAAACCTATCCAAATTTCTCTAAGTTTTCTTCTTCCCCAGCTTCCTGTCCCCACCCCCTTTTCTGATTCTCAGGGTGCTTCAAAATTTCTTTCAGATTTTTTTTTTTTTGTAATGATGTGTCTACATTTATTTTAGGATTGCAAACTGATGATGGTTTCCCTTGGGACTGAATTGAAGTATGGAAAACTGGGAAGATGGAAGATTGTTGGATCAACAATAACTGGACACAGGCATCTTGCTTAGCTGCCTAAGGTCATTTGCAAGATTCCTATACCCATAAATATTTCACCAAAATACACTTCTCCTTTGAGACAAAAAAAATATAAGCATTTCCCCCCCCCATGAGACTGCAAGAGATCAGAAAGAGCATTTAAGAAATGTTTAGCACACAATCCTTGTGCTATTCCACTTTGACTTTTGTAAATCAGTTTTACCCTGCATGGTCTGGTGATGATCACACCATATCTGCAAGCCATACAGGACCTTTCTGCTGATTGTTTTGTAGACATCCTGACTGTGCAATCTTAATTATTTTCATAATTATGGACATCATGACCAGTTCCCCATGTCTCTCCTATAGTCCAAGTCTAATCTCTGCAGATTTCTTTGCTAGATTGCTGAGATAGAGATCAAACATTGTCAGCCTTCCAAGGGTGTCAAGGTCAAGAAACAAGAGGGGCTAGGAATCTTGGAATCTATTTCAGGCAGGCTATTGTAGCATGATGGGTAAGTCTGTCAAAGCTTCTCTCTAGTGCAACCTATATTGAATTCGGTCAAGATGGAGTTATTTTGAGTTTCTTATTTCCCCACTTTCTCATTTCCCAGAAGTATCTTTTCATCCCAACATGTGTCTCAAGTCTTGCAGGATATGGCCTGGAGCTCTTTCGTGTTGCTTTTGAACAAGAGGTTATGGAAGCAATTTGTAATAAGAACATAACAATCCTGTCCATGCTCCAGTTTGTGGATTGACTTCTTCAGGATGTGATGTCAATCCTGGATCCCAGCAGCAGTAAGAATGGGATGTGGCAAGGTTCCCTTATGTTCTGCCTGATGTTGGGTAAGGGAGTGGTTGGTTTGAATCTTTTCCAGCTTTTCCGGTCATGGCATGAAGCTTTCAAACCTAGAACGGGTAATACAATACATGTAAAAAATGTAGCTCATTTTCAGGTTTTCAGCTGGGGAAATGATTTTTGTTCCCTTTGAATGATTTTAGCTGAATTTTTGGCATCACATTCAAGGAACATTAAGAGCACCACTCAGCATGATGAAGAACAACCAAAAGTTTGGCCAGTATTACCTTGTCAATTGGCTTTCACCAAGAGATGCTTTTTGAGCATTGAAATTTAACTTGCCATACTTCTGTTTCTGGCACAGTGAAATATTTGTCTCTTTCTCAATTCTTCAACTATGTTCTCAGTTTCTTCTCATGACTTCATCCTGCATTGCTCATGACTTTTCTCCTAGTATTCTTCACTAGGAAAGTTTTTCTCCCTCCCCCTTTGTCAGTTTGTCAAGCCTGTCAGAAACCAATAGTTATGAGCATTTTTCACAGGTCCACCTAATCTCAGCATTAATAGGATTGCCATTTATCTGTAAAGCATGATTGGGCAATAAGGAGCCTTGGTGGCACAATGGATAGAATGCAATCCTGCAGGCTAATTCTGTTCACTGCCAGGAATTTGATCCTGACCAGCTCAAGGTTGACTCAGCCTTCCATCCTTCCGAGGTTGGTAAAATGAGGAGCCAGATATTTGGGGGGCAATATGCTGACTCTGTAATCCATCCAGAGAGTGTTGTAAAGCACTGTGAAGTGATATATAAGTCTAAGTGCCTTGGCTGTTGCTATAAGCTAGGAAGTATATCAGTGGGTTGCAACTTGATGTCCGCTGGATGTGCTGGAATTGCAGGAAGTGGAATTCTTAGTTTGGACATTGGTTGTGAGACAGGTAACTGTGGCTGATGAAAATGTATTCAAAATAAACTGGGTTTGTTTCTGAATAAGGTATGAAATCATTTTCGATTGCATTCACATTTTGGAGCTTTGGCATTCAAAGCAGTCTTGTTGATCATGATGCTATCCATTCAATCATGTCTGAGACTTAGTGATTCTATGGATCAACTCTCTCTATATTTTCCAATTTTGTACAACTTCTTTCAGTCGATTTATGTTCTGGCTGGTGTCAGCTTTGATTGAGTCTAGCCACTGTGTTTTTTGGCGGCCTCATTTCCTTTTATCACTGACCATTCCGAGCATAAATTTTCCAGTGAGTTTCATTGCATGACATGGCCAAAAGAACTAAAGTGGAATTTTCTGATTTTGCCTTCCAGCGAATATGCCTATTTTTATATGCTCTATTTGACACGGCACTAAATTCATGGCCTCTCTGTCTACACCATTATTCTCACTTCTTAGAAGTAATATACCTTCTTTCAGGAAGTTGCTGCAGCTACAATGAGCCAACAGCACTCTACATAGGCATACCTTCCTAGATAGTTTGAGATCCTGAGTATATTCTTGAGTCTCTTGGAAAGAAAGATCACTTCTTGTGAAAGATCACGAGAAATGATCCAACCGCTTTGTAATGCTTTGGTAAGACCACACTTGAAATACTGCATGCAGAGTGCAGAGAAGACCGACAAAGGTGATTGGAGGGGGCTGAGGGTAAAAACATATGAAGAACATTTGCAGGAATTGGGTATGTCTAGTCTAGTGAAAAAAATGGAGTAGTGGGTGACATGTTAGCAATGTTTCAATACTTGATGGGCTGCCATAAAGAAGAGGGGGCCAACCTATTCTCCAAAGCATCTGAAATCAGAACAAGAAGCAATGGATGGAAACTAATCAATGAGAGAATCAACCTAGAAGTTGGGATAAATTTCCTGAGAGTAAGAACGATCAGCCAGTGGAACAGCTTGCTTCCAGAGGTTGTGGATGCTCTGTCACTAGAGACTTTTAAGGGACTCAACAACCATTTGTCTAAAATGGTATAGAGTCTCCTGCTTGAACAGGAGGTTGGACTAGAATGGAATGGAATGTAATAGAATAGAATAGAGCTGGAAGGGTCCAAGGTCATCTTCTAGTCCCTTTCTACTCAAACTTTCAAATATGGGATGATGGTGACTTCAGCTTCTTCTTGTCACCCGTAACTCTTCATCTCAAATAAAAATCTCTGTGCTGATAAATATCTAGAAGTCAACCATGGTTAACTGCAATTCTTCAGAGTAAAATGTCAGTAATTTGGTGCGTCAAAGATCAAACATAATCAGAAAGGCTTGAAAGATCTTGTAGATCAACAGATTAAATTCTTGCTCAGTTTAGCTATCCAGAATAAAAGCTTTTCAGGGGTGTTGAGCAACTACTTGACAATCTTTACCAAAGGCAATCCATCTATTTGCAAATGGGCTTCTTGTATGGATTGTTTATAAACTACTATTGGAGGCTTTATGGCTGAAAGTTGTTTAGGAAATCAGTATGAATAAGCAAAGAAGTAAATCTATTTAGAATTAAATTCCATTGAATTTAACAAGGTTTATTCACAGATACATTAGGTGTATGCAGAATTGTATCCTGAGATGTTCTTCATTATTATTCGTGTTATCAACTGGAGCTGCTAATACAGTTCTACAGAGGAATTATTGAGTGTATCATCCACACTTCTATAACTGCCTGGTTTGGTATCTTTGGATAATTAGAACTGCAGAAAAAACAATTACTATCCACCTGCCTTCAGTCGAGGATCTGTCTACTGCACAAGTCAAAAAGAGGGCTGTGAAAATATTTACAGACCTCTCACATCCCGGATATAAACTTTCAACTCCTTCCCTCAAAATGACACTATAGAGCACTGCACAACAGAACAACTAGACACAAGGGCAGTTTTTTCCCCAAATGCCATCACTCTGCTAAACAAATAATTCCCTCAACACCGTTCAACTATTACAAAGTCTGCACTACTATTACTGTTAATCTTCTCATCACTCCTTATCACCCACCCCCTCCCACTTGTGATTGTCGCTTGTATCCTGGTTTGATTTGATTGCTGATTGTATCCTATGTCTATCATAGTATTGTATGTTATGATTCTTGATTCTTAACGAACGTATCTTTTCATTTATGTATACTGAGAATATTTACATCAAGACAAATTCCTTGTGTGTCCAATCACATTTGGCCAGTGAAGTATTCTATTCTATTCTATTGTAAATGGATAAAACAGATAGCTAGAACTGCTTCAAAAGTCTGCCTTTGAAGTTGAAACCAGTCCAAACAAATGGATATTTGGGAAGCATTTTGGCTGTAACAACCAAATTGTCCCTATGTAACATTTTAAATTATTAAAACAAACAAACAAACTGTTGAGATTAAAGAATAGTTTCTTGTTCCTGGCAGGATTTGTGTGGTGCTACAACCTGTGACACTTTGGGAATGGCGGATGTCGGCACCATGTGTGACCCCAAACGCAGTTGCTCTGTCATTGAGGATGATGGTCTTCCTTCTGCTTTTACTACAGCTCATGAGCTAGGTAAGGAGTTTGACCCTGGGTAGAGGCAGATATTTCTCTCTCTGGGCACAATGATAATATATCTGCTGAACAAGACTCCTCATTGGCAACAGGAAAGGCTTCCAGCCAGTAAAACACATTCAGTGGCTCAGACTCCAGCCCTCAAGGGATTATGGGGTCGTTAAAAGAGGATGATGAGCTTGGTAAGGCTTCTGAAAAGGAGAGAAAGATGAGAGAGAAGACTTAGAAGAACATCTAAA
The DNA here is from genome assembly GCA_015471245.1 of Laticauda colubrina. NCBI lineage: Eukaryota > Metazoa > Chordata > Lepidosauria > Squamata > Elapidae > Laticauda > Laticauda colubrina. Next base: position 8,337,140 of record BLBF01000059.1, on the reverse strand, counting down.
GCTGGTTGGGTGACTTTTAGCCAATCATCTGTGGTTTCTTAGCCCCACCTTAAGCAGGAAAGATGGATGGATGATTTTGGGCCAATCACTAGGAGATTGGGAATTCTAGTCCTGCATTAGACATGAATGACAAATGGGTGACTTGGGCTAATCTTCAGCAGATTGTAAATTCTAATCCCACCTTAAGACTGAAAACTGGCTGGGTAGTTTTGAGGCAATCTTTCTCAGTCCAACCTGGGTTACAGAGTTGTTGCTATGTGGAAAATAGGAGGAGGAAGGAATATTAGGTTTGTTCATCACCTTGAGTTATTTATAAAAATAATAAAGATTGGGTAAGAACAAATTCAAAGAAAAAAACTTCTGAAGATTACAAAGACTAAAACAATATCCCTGTAGGGCAGGGGTGTCAAACTCAAGGCCCGAGGGGGTGGTGGTGGATCTGGCCAGGGGTGGGATTCTATTGGTTTGGACTGGTTCAGGCAAATGGATGTTAAAGTTATATCTGGTTTGCTGAACTGGCATTTCAACCACCCGGCTGGCCCCACGCACCCCTCCCCTCCCCTCCCAGAAGTCTCCATGTGGCCCATTTTTGATGGAGGTAAGGGCAAGGGCCACGCAGAGGATCCGGGAGGGGGAAAATGGGCTTTCCAGAAGTTATGAAAAGGGTCTGTTTCTGGCTTCTGGTGGGTCTTCAGAGCCCAGGGTTTTTGCCCTCCCAGAGGCCCAGGAGAGGCCTCCAAATCCTTGGGAGGGTGAAAATGGTCCTCCCAAGAAAACCACAAGTCACAAAACAGGCCTGTTTCCAGTTTCTGGTGGTCCCCATAGGCGGGGGGAGGCTGTTTTTGCCCTCCCAGAGGCCCGGGGAGGCCTCTGGACCCATGAGAGAGTGAAAATGGCTTCCTCCAGACCCTGGAAGCCCACCGGAAGCTGGAAATAGGAACTTCTAGTAGATGATGCCCACCATGCCCATGCCCACCCAGGAACCAGGCAGAGAACCAGTTGCTGGGATTTTTGAATTTCACCCATGGATCTGGCCCATGGACTGCTTAGATCTAGCCTTCAGGGCCATCCTGGAAACAGTGAACAACCAGCCCATGGAGCCTCTGCCAGTGAAAATGGAACTTGGGAGGGCCACGGGCAGCCCTCTGGAGCTCCGTTTTTGCTGGCAGAGGCTTGCAGGAGGTCATTGCAGCAGAAAATGGAGCTCATTGGCAGAGCACTCGGGCCACTACAGGTGCCCCCAATATCAAGCTGGCCATGCCCACCCTGGTCACACCCACTCCAGTCCCCTGAGGTCAAACACAGCCCTTTGATGTGGCCCTCAATGAAATCAAGTTTGACACCCCTGCTGTAGGGATTCTTCTCATGATCCTCCTCACCTTCAGAGATACCAGCCTTGTAATCCAACAGTCTTTGTGGCATTTCAGTTCTGTGACTTTTTGGGATGGTCACCTATAGTTAGAAAAGGAAGAAACGGGAGATTGGGAACTGGGAGAACCCAGATCTCCAGAAGATGGTTGCAAGTCAGCCTGTTTAAGCCTTTGAATCCAGCAGAATCAAGTCATTGGCAGGTTAATGCTTTGCATCTGCCTGGTTTTGCATGTTCTCCTTCTGATGTTTGGCAGGCCATTCTTGGCCAGCAGTTTCCATCCATCAGCCAGCGACTTTGGAAGTGGTCACTGAAGCCACAGCTGAGAGGCAGAGCCCACACCTACAGTTGACACCTGCCAAACAGATTTTGCCAAGGAAACGAAGGGAGGGGTGCGTGGATTGAATCTGTTTTTAACAGAAGAATTCTTTCTCGAATTAAGGAAAGAAGCTTGACGTTTAAAATAAATCCCAGTACTTGGTTCAGGAAGTCCTGACAATAGCAAAAGTTTAAGAATAGTTTTGTGGGAAACACAGCCTTGTAAATGAACATGTATATATATGTTTGTGGAGGAAAAAGAGAGCAACAGCCTGCAATTTAATCCCTGTGCCACGGGAAGGCTCAGTTGGAACTGCTGGAGAACAGCTGTTCGAAAGAGGAGGAATCCCAAGCGGAGGACTCTTTGTTGCTGACTGTTCTATTCCCAGGCTTTAGAGATCCTGAAATAATATGTAATTGCTGGGATTTGTTAGACACACACCTCGATCCAGAGCCGCCAGAGTGTCTCCTGAAGTGACAACCAAATGGCTTGGTTTTCATTTACAAAGCAGGAAGAGGATTTGGGGTTTTGAGGATCAAATCATTCCAATTCAAAATAGCTCCCATAATTAGAAATGGTTTCACTGCAAATTAGATTCCTCTGGCTAGGGTAGACCAACTCATGGCAAGGCCCTCTGCTGTCTTTTAATGGTTGCCTTCAGGGTTGCTGGCACTTTTATCTGAGTAACCCAGGCTGGATTACCTTGTAGGCTTCATTGCCTTGTAGGACAATCTCTTCACTGAGTCAACTATCACCATGAGCAATAGATATCATGTAATGTCTGAATAAAGCCAATCTCAAAATTGTGAAGAATGTACATTTTGGATTATCCTGTCTTTAGACCAGGGGTGTCCAATCTTGGCACTTTGGGCCAATCATCAGGACTGTGAGTTATGGTCTCACCTTAAACTTGGAAAACTGCTGGATGACTTTGGCCCAATTGTAAGGAGACTGTGAGTTGTAGTCCCATTTTAGGAATAAAAGATGCCTGGATGACTTTGGTTCAGTCACTCTCTCTCAGATTAATACTCATCTGATCTGAAAAAAAAACCAGACCCTTCCCTTGTGGAAAAACCCAGGAAGAAGAAACAAGGGAATAGGCTAATCCTAGTGAGAAGCAGAGTGCTGGGTGAGATAGTTTACCACTTAATCTAGCAGGAGGACAGTCAATATTCTGAAATTACATTAAACAAATATAGTTCATTTCTGCCCTAGTTTAATTAGAAGTTCTTCCACTAAGTCCCAGTATGTCTGTGACCTGCTTTCAGAAGTCCCACCCAGAATAGCTATGAATTTGAATAAGAAATTCTCTTCTCCTCCCCTGTTTCTCATTTTTTCACCCTCCAGACATTGAAAAGGACAAGTATCTGCACACATAGTAAATGGTGTGAGTCTTGGCAAAGAAAACTGCTGGCTTGCAGGTCTTGCTGGCAGGAATTGCACACTGCATCTGTTGTAAATTTATTGGCCTTTGAGGGACAACCTGATTAGAACATGAGAAGGAAGATGTTTGTGGATCTAGGAAAGGGAATGTAGAGTACAACAGTCTTGCTGCAGGCCCTTGCAAAGCCGTACGCAACAGAGGTCACTTCTTTCATGGATTATGGAAGAAAAAGCAAACAGGAGGTAGAGGACATAAATGAAAACTTGATGAAGCCTCTAGACCATGCCAAGTCCAACATATTTGTCTTGTGGCCTGCTCAGGTCTTGATATCTCATGTCCATACTATTGCGGGACAGCATAAAAGAAACTTCCTTTTAAACCCCTTGATGACTCCTTCCATAATATATGAATGAGTTGAATTTGACCAGTTGTTCAGCTAAGAAAATTGGTTTAATCCAGGGGTTGTCAAACTTGATTTCATTGAGGGCTGCATCATGATTGTGTTTGACCTTGGGGGAGCTGGGGGGGGGGCACGTGACCAGCTCAACGTCACTCATGTAAGGTGCCTGTGGTGGCCCGAGCATTTTGCCAGTGAAAATGAGCTCCTGAGTTCTGTTTTTGGCTGCAATGGACTCCTGTAACTCTTTGCCAGCAAAAATGGAGTTCAGGAGGGCCGCACGCGGCCCTCCTGAGCTCCATTTCCACTGGCAGAAGCACCACGGGCCAATCCTTTGCTGTTTCCAGGGTGGCCCTATGGGCCAGATCTAAGCACCCCATGGTCCAGGTCTGCCCCCCCCAGGCCTTGAGTTTTACATCCCTGATTTAATCATTAACCAAATTAACCATGATGATGAACACAAGCATTGTTCTTGATTGAGAAGGACTTAAGTTCACTCTCTACCATTTTCCATTTTGCATAAAGGGAAAAAAAAAAGGTTTCAGGAAGAAGAAATAGCATGTGGAAAGGAGAAACTAACAAACAATTTTATTCATTGCTAATTTTATTTCTCGGGAAGTGCCAGAATGCTGCCTGCAATTTTCAAATCATAACTCTCTCTTTCTAGGACATGTGTTCAACATGCCCCATGACAATGTGAAGGCTTGTGAAGAAGTCTTTGGTAAACTAAAGACCAACCATATGATGTCTCCCACTCTCATCCAAATTGACCGTATCAACCCATGGTCCCCTTGTAGCACAGCCATCATCACTGACTTCCTGGACAGCGGACATGGTGAGGAAAAGAGAGAAGATAGATATGTGAAAGAGAGACAGGAGTTAGAGATTATGGATGTGTGTCTGGTAACAGGCTGGTAAATACCCTTGTCATTGAAATGGAGATTGACAAATCAGAATGGTAGCTGTGAAACGATACCTACTTAGAAGAAAGGAAAGGCGTTCAACTCCAGAAGCCATCTTTTGTCATCTTGGTTGTTCATAGTATTACAGTGTAAATTCAGCACCAGAAAAGTAAACACAGATAGCTGCAGCTTCATTTAACTTCTTTATAAACAGATAAAGTAAATTTTACAATACCAGTTGTAGATTTCTCCAACATGGAGCAAACGTAAACAGAAGCAGACATGTTACAGCTCCAGTTCAGAGCAGAGCTCAAGTTTTCAGCAAGCAAGTTAGTTTCTCTTTCACTTTAAAACTGAGTACAGAACAGAGATAAACCACATCCAGATTCTTTCTTTAAATTTCAGTCCTCAATTCAACTCTCATTGGCTGACCTTGTTACTAAGCTCTATTCCAGTTCATGAATATACTCTGACATTGATTTATTTTGGAACAGTAAATTCTTGTGGTTAGTCACTGCTGATTTTTGCACAAGTATATTATAATACACTTCTTGCCTCAGATAATCTGAGTTTATGTCCTTCTTGGTGGCAATGAGTCTCAGCCAAAGTAATTGTGACAAAGGCTACCCAATGTAGTTTAGCTTTTTTATAGTGTGCTAATGTGGGATTTCAGGACAAATCTTGGAGTGTACGTTATGCTGGAGCATCCAGCAACAATCAATTGAACAAACAGAATTTCTCTGTGGGATTCTCCAAATCTTAAAGCTGAGACCACCCAAGATATGAGCAGACACTATAATCAAGATGTAATCTAGATATCATCTTTTGTTCATCAGTAATGGAACTCCTGTTGGAGTCTAGAGCTGGTGATATAATACATTTTCAGACTGGCTTCATGTACTGTATTAAGCTGGTTTTTGTTCTAACAATGGTTTGTTAATAAGCTGCAATGGGTTTACACTGAATACAAAGCCATAAATCATGGTTTATAAAACACTAGACACTGCTAAGTCAAAACTATGCCAACTTCCTTAAGACTCAGGGTGATATGAGCCGTAGTGGCGCAGTGGTCAGAATGCAGTACTGCAGGCTACTTCTGCTAATTGCTATCTGTCTAGTTTGGCAGTTCAATTCTCACAGGCTCAAGGTTGGCACAGACTTCCAACCTTCCAAGGTTGATAAAATGAGGACCCCGGCTGTTGGGGGCAAGAGGCTGATTCTGTAAACCACTGTGAAATCTAAATGCAATTGTTATTGCTATATACAAGCACAGTATTAGACTTGTGACTTTATTAAATCCAGATTTGGAATTACTAAAGAATTTCCCCTTAATTTGGATATTCATTTTGCTACCAAATACCCCTGAAATATTAAGATTCTTCCTTTAATTAAAAGAGAGGGAGAGAAAGAGACAAATCTTTTTGGAGAAAGGGAAGCAAAACCTTTCATCAAGATTTTTGTAAGCATCTCGGATAATTTCTGCACATTTTTAACGCTTGATCTTATGCTATCAAGATGTTTATGTGAATCTACTCTTAGGAGCGTAGAGAAACTGAGTCCCTTAGAGAAGTTAAACCTGGAGGGTGGTGGAGGTTCTTAAAACCAGCTGTCTAGAAAAATAGAATAATCACCCGACCAAGCTGTTTTGGCTCACTCCTCTACTTTTACTAACAATTTACACTTGGAAAGCTGTAAATCATTAGAAATGCTACGGCTGAATCTAACTCGGAACACCCATTTTAGAAGGATCTGGAATTGTATGGCGGGAGGTCAACTATACTCTTCCTTGCCTGAAGAATTTTTCTTTTCTTTTTTAAAAGGGATTTATATTAGATTTCAGTGCCAACCTCCAATCTATATATCCAAATCAGCTCACAATTTAAAGATGTAAATCCTAACCACTGCGTTGTCACCTCTGGCACCATTGTGACTAGTATTGGTACCAAAGAAAGTGAAATAGTCTTGATGCTACAGAGCCCTAGTGTCAACTCTTGAAGTTGGCTGAACTGAGGCCATTTTTTCATTTTCCTGCTTCAGTGCTGACACATACCAGAGTGGAGGGATAGGGAGGGGGAAATAGAGATAGCTGGGGTGCTGTAGCCAAAACAAAATGCCTTCCCTTGGGAACCAAGGACACTCCTGCAGGTGTTCAGAAGGAGACTGTGGTTATCTAGCAACTGGACTGCATGCTGATTGGACCTTGTGGCTGAGGGTTTGGGGAGAGTGATAAACTTTTAATTAGGTGAAAACCGTCTGAACCTTTTAAAGTCGGATTCCACTAAATTTGGGCCAATATGATATTTCCAATAAAGCTATTCCTTGAGGACTTCGCCTGCCTTGGAGTTTTGTTTGATATGGGATTATTACTTGGAACCCTGACACATAGTGACTCAGTGGTTAGAACACAGTATTGCAGGCTGATTCTGCCCACTGCCAGGAGTTTGATCCTGAGTGGCTCAAAGTTGACTCTGCCTTCCATCCTCTGAGATCAGTAAAATGAAGACTCAGATTGTTGGGAGCAATATGCTGAAATTTGTAAACCGCTCAGAGAGTGCTATAAAGTACCATGAAGTGGTATATAAGTGTAAGTGCTATTGCTATGGATGGTGCCCTGACCTCCCATTGTATTCCTCTGTCTTCTTCAGGTGATTGCCTCTTGGACCAACCCACCAAACCGATTTCCTTGCCCCAGGAACTTCCCGGTTCCAGCTACAATCTCAATCAGCAGTGTGAGCTGGCCTTTGGCATTGGCTCCAAGCCTTGCCCATACATGCAATACTGCACCAAGCTTTGGTGCACTGGGAAGGCTCGTGGTCACATTATGTGCCAGACCCGTCACTTCCCTTGGGCTGATGGCACCAGCTGTGGAGAAGGGAGGTTCTGCATGAAAGGTGCATGTGTGGAGAGGCATAACATCAGTAAGTACCGGGTGAGTACTGTTGGCTTTTCGCATGGAGGGCAGCCCAATGATTGAGGTTCACCAAGATCTATAGTTCAGGCCACAGATATATTCTTGCATGCGCAAACAAACATAAAAAAAAGAGTATGCTAAGTAGGCAACCTAATATAATTCAATCCAGGCATGAATTATCCAGAATTTAGAATTTTGGAAGCATCTAAATTAACTATTGTACTCCACATCGATTTGGAGAGTTGTACTCAACATTCTCCTGAGTCATTGCTGATCTGCTTTGTTATGGTTTCATTTAATCCACTTAAGAAAATTGCAGAGATCTGCACAAGCAGTTGATTTAATTGCTCATTAGTTTCCACAACGAGTCAGCTCTCAAAATGCCAGGGAGATGAATGATTCCTAATCGGATGATTATTAAAAATGCTGAAAAAGCATCGTGTACGCATTTCATGGTCCTAGCGAGCCAATACTTTGTATTCCTTGAGAAAAAAAAAAAGGGAGTTGTGAGTTTTGTATCTGCTCAGTGTCTTATGTCCTGACAGGTGGATGGCAACTGGGGGAAATGGGCACCTTATGGATCTTGTTCAAGATCATGTGGTGGAGGTGTCCAGCTGGCTAAACGTCAATGCAACAATCCCCCTCCAGCCAACGAAGGGAAGTATTGTGAAGGGGTTCGAGTTAAATATCGATCCTGTGGTTTGGATCCCTGCTTTGCTTCAGGTGAGATTTAATGAAGTTTCCAAGGCAGCACTGTCATGATGGCTGATCATTCCTTTGGAGGGGAGTCCACAACTACACTAGGTTTTGGTCCAGAAGTTAAGGCATCAGACTAGAAACCAGTCCATTTTTCAACTCTAGTCCCAACTTCAATATGAAAGCCGGCTGGGTGACTTGGCCAATCACTGGGAGATTGTGAGTTCTAGTCCCACCTTAAACATGAAAGCTGGCAGGGTGAATTTGGGTCAATCACTGGGAGATGGTGAGTTCTAGTCCCACTTTAAATCATGAAAGCCGGCTGGGTGACTTTGTGCCAGTCACTCTCAGCACAAATCACTTGTACAGTTGTTGTTGTGAGGGCAATAGGAGAAGGAAGGAGCTATTAGGGGAGGCATTAGGCATGTTGTAAGTATTAGGTATGCGAGGAGGAAGGAGGTATTAAATAACTCACCATCTCAAGTTATTTATAAAAAAATAAAAGCAGGATAAAAATCTGGGCATTATGGAGAGAAAATGTTCAGCTGTATTGGATTTCCTCCACTGTTTATGTTCCTGTCCCATATTTATGAACACATGCAATGAAGATTCACTAGATGATCCCTCTATTTGTGATGGTAGGAACCAACTCCTAAAACCATTTCTGAAACTGATTTCTCATAGTTCCAGGGAAGAGTTTTCGGGAAGAACAATGTGAAGCTTTCAATGGCTACAACCATAGCACAAATCGTCTCACCACTATTGTTTCTTGGGTCCCCAAATATTCTGGGGTGTCTCCCCGGGATAAATGCAAACTCATCTGTCGAGCCAATGGAACTGGATACTTTTATGTTTTAGCCCCAAAGGTAAGCTGGATTTTTAATACATTTTATTTTATTTTTTTGCTAAAGTTGGATGGTAGCACAGACTTAGGACAAAGGTGATATGGCTGAAAAAAAAGAGGCACATCCACAGGATATTTTAAAATGAAAGGAATGTATTTTAATAGACTTTCAATTTAGAGAACAAGAGAAATTGTAAAGGGAAGTTTGTTGAAGGGTGATAAAAGGTATTTAGATTTTCCTGGAAAGAGAGCAATTCAATAGTTTATTTATATTAAACATTGACAAATGATTGTCTTTCCCTTGTACTTCATTTGGATTCATCAAACTTACAGATGTACTCAATGATAATACTACACTTCTGTTCACAATTATTTGTGTAATGTTTTCAATCACATTTTGCTTGCTTCCATGTGAAGCAGAGCCTTGGCTTTTAATGGGAGCCATGGACAACTCTATGATAAAACAGTTGGCTTACAACCATAATTGAACCTGGAATTGCAATCATAAGTTGTTGCAGTTGTGACCAGACCCGATTTTTTGACATTTTTTTCTCCAGTGTTTCTTAAGTGCTTCTATTTTAATCTTTCTGATTTCCAGGTGGTGGATGGTACACCATGTTCTCCAGACTCTAGCTCGCTATGCGTCCAGGGAAAATGTATCAAAGCTGGGTGCGATGGGAAACTTGGTTCCAAAAAGAAATTTGACAAGTGTGGTGTGTGTGGAGGAGACAACAAAAGCTGCAAGAAAGTTTCAGGCTTGTTCACCAAACCCATGTGAGTGAACTTTGGGTAGAATCACAGAAAGGCCCGCATGAAGACTGAAAGGATCTAGCTAGACCAATGTCCTGATTCAGTACAAGGCAATATTTTGCTAGATCTGTATCAGATGCTTAACTGAATGACTGAATCAACCCATCTTCTCGGTCCTTCCAATATATTGAATCATAAATTAATGGTCTATGTTCATGCCATACCCTTCTGAGAGAACAAGCAGGGCATTTGAGAAAAACAAACACATAATTTTAGGGCAGAATCCGAGTGTGTCTACAAAAATCCCCAATACTGCCCACAGTGCTGGAACTTACAGGAACCCATCGCTCAAAATCTATTCTCCATGCTTAACTCTATTAAATCAGCTGAAATGTGTGGTTCCGTATAGGGACAGAGCATCATGTTCACCTGCTTTGCATCATTGTCTTACCTTTGCAACTCTTGTTTTTGGCCAACACATGTCAAGTATCTCTTAGGTCAGGGGTGCGAACTTGATTTCCTAGAGGGGTTGCATCAGGGTTGTGTTTGACCTTGGGGGGGACGACAGGATGGGCGTGGCTAGGATGGGCATGGTCACATGATGTCACTCATGTCAGGGGGTGCCTGTGGTGGTCTGAACATTCTGCCAGTGAAAACGGGCTCCCAAATTCCATTTTCAGCTGGGATGGCCTCCTGCAACCCTCTGCCAGTGAAAATGGAGCTCAGGAGGGCTGCATGCAGCCCTCACAAGCTCTGTTTTCACTGGCAGAGGCATTGCAGGCTGGTCCTTCACTGTTTCCAGGGCAGCCCAACAGGCCAGATCTAAGCATCCCATGAGCCAGATTTGGCCTCTGGGCCTTGAGTTTGATACTCCTGTCTTAGGTGAATTTGCTAACTTGTATTAATGCCTTGTCTTTCTTCTACCTTTTGTCTTTCTTCTAGGCATGGCTACAACTTTGTGGTGCTCCTCCCAGCTGGTGCCTCCAGCATTGACATCCGTCAGAGAGGCTACAAGGGTCTGATTAGTGATGACAATTACCTGGCCCTGAAGAATGCATATGGCAAATATCTTCTGAATGGACATTTCATTGTCTCCGCAATGGAAAGGGACTTAATAGTCAAGGGAAGTGTGATTCGCTATAGTGGAACAGGGACAGCAGTGGAAAGCCTCCAAGCCTTTATGCCCATCCAGGAACCCCTGACGGTGGAAGTGCTATCAGTTGGGAAGATGACACCACCTCGAGTACGCTACTCCTTCTACTTGCCCAAAGAAAGCAAAGAGGACAAGTTTTCCTACCACCGCAAAGATGGGAAGCGTCCTCCAGTCCTCAACAACAGTATTCTCAGCCTGTCCAACCGCCTGGACCTGGGTCAGTTGGATTACAAACGCCCCGCTTACAAATGGGCTACCACCAACTGGGAAGACTGTTCAGTCACTTGTGGCAATGGTCTTCAGAAACGCATGGTGCTCTGTCGCGATGTCCTTGGCCAGCTGGCCTCCTCTTGCGATGCCACTCAGAGGCCTGTTGACATCAGGATATGTGGAGATCCTTGCCCAACTTGGGAGGCATCTCCCTGGTCCTCATGCTCCAAAACTTGTGGCAGGGGGTTTAAAAGGCGCATACTGAGATGCACAGGGCGGGGTGGCATCCTGCTGCCCCGCGAACGCTGCAACCTCAGGAAGAAACCACAGGAGTTGGACTTTTGCACCCTGAGACCTTGCTGACCGCGCTGTCTCCACAACTGACCAAAGTCAAATGTGCTACTTTCTGACTCTCGGTGATCAAGTGGCTGAAAGTGTAAAAATAGCCTCTGGATGGGGGGAGGGAGTGGGATTCAGCAGAATGGAAGGAGGTCCACTACATAGTGCATTTTGACCAAGAACATTCTAAGAGGGGAGAAGAAGAGTACCAATAAGAAGGGGGCTTTATAGAGGTTTTGACCATCCAGTCACTTAGTGGTAAAGCAGAAGTAAACAACTACCTCGAAATTGCCCAAACCTCCTAGAAGTTATCACCATTCAGCCATGTATGATGGAGAAGGCAAGGCCAGAACTGAAAAGCAGCACTATCTTGAGATGGACCAAAGACTAGGAAGGTGATTCCTCAGAGCCATGGCTCTAAATCCTTTCCAAAATAATAAAAAAGATCTAAAATAAAAAAGGTACTTTTAGGACCACCCACCTCCTTCAACTCCTCGGGTTATAGTGGACCATAAGGAAGTACCATTGAACCTAGAATGAAAGAATTGTAAGATTTCCATGAGTATACCATGGTATCCCTAAGAAAGTGATATCCTAGCTCTGGTGGAATTGCAGGTCTCTAGACACACATGGGGTTCATACTTCCATGCAGGACTAATAGCCAGTCACTGATTGGTAGTTACCAATTAACATTTATGAGCAATGTACATTTTAATGGTGCTGGACCAAACTGCCTCTGAAGTTTTGCCTGCTTCTCATGGTTCGTGCCAAGAGAACTACCATGTCGGGTAAGGTGGAGCTGCATCTTATTTTTCTGTTCCTTAGTGAACAGGAATGCATCTTTTGACTTTTCTTCCCTGCTTTCATTAGTTAAGCCCACATAACTCACAGGGGTCACTGTTTCAGAGTAGAATTCTCCACTCCATTGTACATCTGCAAAATACATATTGAACACCTGAACATTGGATTTTGGATCTAGGCCAGGCTAGCTTTGTTCTTTGTATGGAAAAAAAAATGAAAAGGAGGTGAACTTAAAAGTTCCCAGGATGATTCTCCTGGAGGGCTTGAACACAATCAAAAAGTAAAGGAGAAAGTCTAGTTGTAACTCATGCCCAACTAATCAAGGAGAGAACCAACCTAGAACTAAGGAGAAATTTCCTGAGAATTAGAACAATTAATTAGTGGAACGATTTGCCTCCAGAAGTTGTGGCTGCTCCAACACTGGAAGGTTTAAAGAAAAGTTTGGATAACCATTTGTCTGAAATGGTATATGGCTTCCTGCACGAGCAAGGGGTTAGACTAGAAAACCTCCAAGATCCCTTCCAACTCTGTTATTCTGTAAGATTGAACAACATTCTTATCTGTAATATAGAGGCATCCTCATTTTGTGGTGCTGAAAACCTGTCATGGTGATATTGCACCTTAATGTTTTCTGTATAAATTCTATAAACTAAAATTGAATTGTTGGAATAGCTGTTGTTTTTCAACCTGGAGGGATGTAAAAAAATGTAGTTCCCATCTCATGAATAGCAGAATATTCCTGAATAATATAAATAGCTTAGAGGGTAGTATTTGGTCCGTACTGTCCCATAAGATAGATCAGGTGGGAATTCAATCCTATAGTTCACCCTAAGGCAAAGCTGAGCAGGACAAATGATATGTGAAGTAAAACACGATCCTTGATTCAACGTCCTTGATTTTGTAATCTTCGGGTTGTTGGTTTAGGATGCAGTTTCTACATCTTTCTTTGGGAACATAGACAATATTCTTAGGTAGATGCTGGAATGTCATATAGCAATCATTAGACTAGCCTTTGGCAGTGTAAGAACAAATTAATAGGCAAACAACATGCCATTCCTAATATCTGCATGTGAAAACAGATGTTGACAATGCTCTGGAAAACAGTCCAATTTCCATAGCATTGTGTGAAAGAGAACAGATATGTGTCAGCGATCATTCTTTTACAGGTGCTCTCCAAGCCTTCCAAGAGGATTTATATTCTGGGGTAAAATGCATGGGAGCTTTGAACTGCAGATGCCCTATGAAAGCTTCAGGAGAAACCCACCACAATGCAGTATTAGAGAACTCTAACAAGTCCTAGGATGGAAGAACTTTGGCCTCAGGGAGTTTTCATCTCTTAATATTTTGATCCTGGATTTTTTTCAATGGAAGCTTGAGTCTCAATAGCTACCACCCATCACCGCTTGTTTTTCCACTTCCTTCCACAAGTTGAGTTTCATATTTGTGGATTCTGTAATAGTAGTTGAAAATTCCCCGCCCTCCCAAAATGCACCTATGAAGTCTGGAGTAGAAATAAAAGCCAAAGTCTTCTCCAGTTTCAAATGTGTATCTTGATGAAAGGCAATTTCTCCTAGAACTTCTAGGACTTTGAATTCTTCCTCCAGATTTTTCATGCCTTCTCCAAAAATAATCAGCCACATGTAGCAAAGAGAGGAACTAGGGTTTCCCCCTCGAAATGGTGCTTCTGATATGATTTTTTTTGTTCTATTTTTGAATAGGATTTCTATTCACAAAAAAATAGGACCATTCCTCTCTTTCCTTCAAGAATGTTTACAAGTTAAAAAAAACCTGTGTTATACTCACAAAAACCACGAACAAAGGGAACAGGGACTTAAGTTCTATGAGGTCATATCCAAACCTGTTGAAATGACTCCATAGAAACCATAAGATACTTTTTAGAGGAGCAAAATTAGACCTTTTATGGGAGGGCTTCTCCTGACCTTGAGATGGTAGGAAGAATTATTATGATGATTCATTGACCAATCGTGTAGAGTGGTAAATTTCTGGATTGGACATAATTGTTTCTGTTGTTCTTCTTCTCTAGTGTTACTGTAATCCCAAGGTGCTTGACTGCTGTTCTTTCTAGACCTTTGTATAGAATTTAGATCAAAAAGTTCTGAAGGGTTCTAAAATTAATCTGTTAATTTTAAAATTAACAGATTAAAACAAACTAGAAATTTCTCATACTTCCAACACACACTTTTAATGTGAAAGTGTTCATGCTGAAAATATCAACCCTGTTCCATTTAAGAGGGTTTTTTGGTTCAAATTTTATCAATTTAATTATCATTTTCAGAGAATTCAGATAACTTTTTAAAAGTTGACTGTCTGATTTTACTCAAAAAAGGGGGGCTATGGCATGTACTCAAGCAAGATTGATATTGGTGCAGACTGGAGTTCATTGATCTTGTTTTCCCTCCCCCCCCATTGCTTTTGCCAGCTAACCTGGCATAAGACAATAATATATGTTTTTTTTTTGGTATTGATAGGAACTTGATCATGTTAGTAATTCCAGTGTGTCTCTAGAGATGAGAAATTCCAGAAAGTATTATCTGTCCGCTGTAAAAATTGTAAATGTCACTAAATAGGAAAGTTAGGTTGTGTAACAGTTTTTGCTTTCGAAACTCATTTCAGAGCTTTTTTTCTATTTAGATGTCACTTGTCAAATTTGCAGCTGGTCTTGGTCACTATTACTTGGTTTTTCAATTGGCTCATGGGGAATAATCAATCATGGTCTGTCTCTATGTGTCATGCTGGTTGTGACACACTTCCACACTCAAAGGAAGCATGAGTCACTGAATATTTATGGGAACATGGGGCTGTGGAACCAGTTGCTGGTGGACCTGTTCCTGCATGGCTGTTCTGAGGGTCTAAACTTCAGATACTGGAGAACAATGTCAAAGATTCTGAGGCTTAACTAATCTTTCAGATAGATGTATTGGCTCCCACCAGATCATAAAAAATCACACTTCCTCTTATTGTCAGGTCAGTTTCTGGTTTTGATTACACCACAAGCTTTTGTCCATTTTAAAATTTTTATTATCCTGCCAAGGCTTTCTCTAAACGATTCCAGAGTCGATAGGATAAAGAGACATTATGAAATACATCGCTCTCATTATTTAGAGAAAGGGGATGACTAAATCCATTTAATTCTATGGTGTACAATATCTGCGTCTCTAAGGAAAGCAAATGACAGACAGTGGAAGGCGACCGTCTTCCTCCTATAAATATGGCGTGCGTATTTGTGTTTGTGTGTATGCGAGCTGTTTAAGAATCCTAGGAATTGTAGTTTGGCAAGGATAATGAGAAATGTCAGTAAAAAGTTACAGTTCTCGACACAAACAGCTATGTTTCCCAAATTCCCTTGGGGAGAAGAAACAGCTGTTCAACTAATTTAGGTTTCTAGTTATATCCACCAACTCAATTGTTTTGTCTTCTCCCAAAAACTTTGCAGATTTGTGTATATCTGCACGGGGGGGGGGGGGGGGAGATTCAGAGACATATCTTGCCTAGTATACACCTGAACCACATTGTAATTATTGTTTGCAAAGAGATCTCATTTTTGTTCTTTAGATTGATAAATGTGTCAGTGTCAAAAGATTTTGTGCCCTTGTTACTCATCTAGCAAAAATGTAAATATCTATTTACCATGGTTAAGATGAGTTGTGATTACATTCCATTGTCTGTGAAAATCCTCAGTCATCCAGGTCATAGTTGTCCCAGATGTGCTTTTTTTTTC
Organism: Laticauda colubrina; assembly: GCA_015471245.1. NCBI lineage: Eukaryota > Metazoa > Chordata > Lepidosauria > Squamata > Elapidae > Laticauda > Laticauda colubrina. The sequence goes on along the minus strand of BLBF01000059.1, from coordinate 8,321,326 downwards.
CAAAAGGCAATGGGACTTTGTTTTTTCCTTGAAGACATTTCATTCCCCATCCAAGAAGCTTCCTCAATTCTGATTTGAATTGAAAAAGCTTCTTGGATGAGAAGAAAAACGTGTTGAAGGAAAAACAAAGTCCAATTGCCTTTGAAAAAAGCATTCCATGGAATTCTGAAATTTGAAATTAAAGAACCTTAGACTTGCCCAAAGAGTTTCAGAATATCTTAAATATAAAAAATAGGAGGGAATATCCTACAACGCATCGGTAATGTAAATATAGATTAAGCACAGACCTCAAGCGGAATATTGATTCCCCGAAGAGGGATCTGATTGGATGTTTTTAAAGATTTGTCCTCCCTCTTCATTCATTAATTGGCTTATCATGTTTCTCAGAGGCTTGCCTAAAACTTTTCACTTCCACAACAGTTGAGTCTCATAAACTATATAGCACTGAACTCCTTGTTTTGGTTCTGGTGATATTGGGGGGAGAGAAGGGCTTTTAATTGTATGTGGGTTTTTAATAGTTCTTTTGCAAAATGTACAGCAAAAGGATGGAAATGCCTATGGTACTGGGTGCTTGGTGTATACCATGTATACTATATGTCAGTTTTCTGCTATTTGTGTGTCAGTGGCAAACCTGAAATAAAAATGGTTAAATATTTAAAGAGTTTTGTCTTTTGCAATACGATTTGGGTCCTGGTTTCAATAATCCTATCAGCTTAAGTTGTAATGTGACCTTATTGCTCAACATATGAAAGTTATTTTCAGTCCACTGGAGGAAGGATGGAATCAGAAGTTAAACTAATACATTTTTAAACTAATATGTTTTATTAAAAGGCATAAAGTTGCAGCTCACTTCCAGGAATTTGTGAGTTCTAATCCTGCCTTAGGCATGAAGCCAGCTGGGTGATCTGGGGCCAGTCACACCCTCTCAGCTGTAGGAAAAAGTCCAGGCAGTTGCCAGAAGTCAAAACTGACTTAAAGACCCCTCTCCTCATTGCCAAATCTAGTGGATCTACTTTGCTCTGTGAGCCAAGGTGTAGAATGCCATGTGCCATATCACAAGCCCTTCTATTCATTCAGTGGACTGGCAATGATCCAATGAAAATGCTACATTCTCATTTTATTTCTTTTGATGATAAATATTTAAATTTTATGATCATCTCTAAAAATGTTGGAAGGATGTTATGGACATATGATAGCTAATATTGTTCCTTCCTTCCTTCCTTCCTTCCTTCCTTCCTTCCTTCCTTCCTTCCTTCCTTCCTTCCTTCCTTCCTTCCTTCCTTCCTTCCTTCTTTCTTTCCTTCTTTCTTCCCCCCTTACTTCCCTCCATCTCTTTTTATTTTCTGAGCATGCTTACAAACTCTGGGGTCCTGTAGCAGACTTGGAAATAAAGATAATTTTACGGTTTGGTGCTTCCTGTTTTTTAAAAAATACAACTACATAAAGGTAAAGTTTTCCATGTCCAGTTGTCAGAGCCAGTGTTGTCCAAAGACATTTTCTATGGTCAAGTGTCCAGCTTATGCTGTATGCCAAAGGTACACAAGAAAGCTGTTACCTTCCCACCAAATTGGTGCCTATTAATCTACTCACATTCACACTACTAGATGAGCATATGGTGGCACAACAATTAGAATGCAGTACTTCAGGCTGCTTCTGTTGACTGCTGGCTGCCTGCAATTTTCAAATCTCATCAGGCTCAAGGCTGACTCCTTCCGAGATGGGTAAAATGAGGACCCAGATTGTTGGGGGTAATATAATTACTCTGTAAATCACTTAGAGAGGGCTGTAAAAAATACTGTGAAGCAGTATATGTCTGAATGCTATTGCTAAGTGCTAAAGAAGGGAGGGAGAAAGAGGGAGGCAGAGAGGGACGAAGGGAAGGAGGAAGAGAGGAAGGGAGGGCCATGATGTAGTTAGAATGTAGATAGAATGAGTAGTTAGAATGCAGTATTTCAGGGTAACTCACTGCTCACTGCCAACAGTTCAATTCAGACAGGGCTCAAGGTTGATTCAGACTTCCATCCTTCTGAGGTGGGTAAAATGAGGACCCAGATTGTTGGGGACAATATGTTGACTCTGTAAACCACTTAGAGAAGGCTGTAAAAAGCACTGTGAAATGGTATATAAGTCTAAATGCTGTTGCTATGCTATATGCGTGCACACACACACACGAAATAATTGGTTGAAGAGCGTAATGGCATTGAGAAAGCATCTGGGAGCACACTGAGAGCTCTTTGGGACGAACTCACTAATTAAAAATCTTTCCAGGAGGATCTTACAGGAAAATGACACCATGAAATATACCAGGACAGAAGAACAACAACTGCAGCAGAATTCAATTCCTTCACCTGCTGAGTCATACTGGAGGCATTGCAAAGTTAACCAATCCAGATGCCTTCCATTTTTTTCCCCAGGATGCCTTGTGTGATTTCATCTGTCCATTGGAAGTCCTTATCAGGGCCAACCTTGAAACTAAATGTGCAGCCTACCCTTGTGGCTTCCCTGCCCCTCTTTTGTTTAATTGTCTCAAATGTGTCTCTAGTGAGAGCACTGTTGAAAGAAAAATAAGAGTTGTGCCAGGACATATTGTTCTGCTGACTGATTAAAAAAAGAAAAGAAAAGAGAGTGAATCCTCTCTTCCAAAGAAATAAAGAGGTTATCATATGATTTTTTTCCTGGCAATTTTATTAATTTCTAAATTTGGCTGGAAAAACCATATTCGTGTAAAGGTGGAATTATTATTTTCAGTCATAACCCTCTCTACCAAACTCCCCAAGATTAGACTCAGAAAGCAATGAATGGAATTGAATTCTACCAAAAATAAACCCATTCCTCTTGATGCTTCATTTTATAGAGACAACTGGTTTGATGAAAAACACATGGCTCAGACTTTACGCCAAGTGCTACGAAGAAGGATGCACTGTGGTAGCAGAAGGATGTAAATGGTTTCAGCCTCAAACCTGGCATTGTCTATTAAAAGATGACAAGGCTAAGAAGAATCCTGGAGATGAATATTCATCTGGCCAGACGCTTGTGGAGTAGACAACTTGAATCTTAACCTAAGTAAGATTATGGGTTCTGGGCTGCAAATCTCAGATCAGTCACTAGTGTCATCGTTCCAAGTAACGAACTCAGGGAAGTCAGGACTCTGGTTCAAGAGATACTTTATTGAGTATATCATATCAGCACTTAGAAAGGTGAAGCTAGGTTTGAATTATTCCCGCACTCAGGGATAGTTAAAAGAATAAGACCTCTCCATCCTCCCTTTGTCTCTCAGGTCATATGGGCCAATCAATCCAGATGTAGGTTCCCACTCAAACTTCGACAAGTTTCCATTGAAAATATCTTGGTTCACACAACCAGCTGGTAGATGTTATGGCTAGCTGGCTGAGGAACCACATTTCCCCCTCCTCATGCTCTCCCCCTTGAATGGCAACCAAGAAAGGAAGCAGAAGTAAGCATGGCTTCAGCTAAAATCGTTTTGCAGATAGACAACTAGAGGGCAACAGAGTTGCGTTGTTGGTGCCTCTTTGCTACCATCTAGTAGTCAACTAGACTTTTGCAGCCCATATATGGTGGACCAAGAAGACAGTTTCAATAACTTCTTGGCATATAGATAATAGCAAAGGCTTTGATCTGTCCTTGAAATAAGTTTAGAAAGCCATGACATATTCGCCATAAATACTGATGATGTTACGTAGTTGGGTAATGAAACATCTGGAAGAAAACAATCAAGCTCAGAGACCAACAAGGACCCCATAAATACTGTCATACTCAACACAGATAGCATCTCTGAACAATGGAACCATTTGGTCTACCAGTCTGACCAAGCTTTCTTTCAGCTTAGAGAGCCCTCTAATTCAGTGCTACACAGTTTTATTTTTTCATCTTTAGATGGCCCATCTTGCTGTTCTGCTTCTTCAAAGAATAAAAGACCCTCACATCCTGAACATAAACTGTTTCAACTTCTACCCTCAAAATGACGCTATCGAGCACTGCACATCAGAACAACTAGACACAAGGATGCCCAAATGCCATCAATCTGCTAAACAAATAATTCCCTCAAAACTGTCCAACTATTTACTAAGTCTGCATTACTATTACTATTACGATTAATCCTCCTATCCTTCCTTTCACCCATCTCCTTCTATTTATGACTGTAACTGTTGCTTCTATCCTCACAATTTATATTGACTGTTTCCTAGTATGCTTTGATTGCTTACTTGTACTCTATGACTATCATTGGGTGTTGTACCTTATGATTCTTGACGAATGTATCTTTTCTTTTTATGTACACCGAGAGCATTTGCACCAAGACAAATTGTGTGTCCAATCACACTTAGCCAATTCTATTCTAAAAGACTGCAGGGCGTTGTTTCACTTCGGTTCTTCAGCACACCCAATTTTTTGTGGCCCAAAGCAAAATAGAATAATTGCCAGTGTCACCTCCTTCATAAGGGCAGGCTCTTGAAAGAATGGAAAGAGAAAGACAGATAGAGGTGCTGGGTAGGAGGACTGCCTCAGAGGCAAGGGAATCCAGTGAATGGGAAAAAGGAAGGAGAACAATGGGAAGTGAAATACCACAGATGTGGGTGGTCTCCCAACCCCCACAAGACTCAGGGCTGCTGAGTATGAGAAAGGTTTTGTAAAAACAGCTGACTGGCAGTTTTGCAGTTGGTTAAAAAGAAGCTAGTTAGGCTTAAGGGTAAAATGCGCTGATCGTCTCCTTTATGAGTTCATGTACTATAACTCTCTTAAGTTCCAAAACATGTTTTCATTATTGTTTAAACCCTTGCTAATTTCCTTCACATTGGCCCTAGGCAGGCATGAGGTGGTCTGGGGTTCATTGTGGGTAACTTGGACAATAATGAAAGCTCGGCATTTTTCCCTTCCATTCCCCACCCGAATTCAGGCCTACATTTTTTGCCATGCCTGTTTGTTAATGGGGGTTTTCTGATGTTTTGGTATTGCCTGTTGATTTCTTCCTAGTGTCATTCCTGGTCCTTCAGAGTTGGGGAAGTCTCAGGGTTCCAAGGAATAGACACAACACAATTGAAACTCTGAGGCCCGGAGCTTCCTTAAAGTAAAAATTTATTAGGAATGTCATATTGGTGCAGTTGGTGAAAACTTGACTTTGAAGGACCCGAGGTTTCCTCACCCAAATAAAAAATCTCGAAGTTCTTGCCCCCAGGTCACATGTTCATCACATGGCCCAATCAGGTCACAGTCCCAACTCCAATTGGCTTTAGTCTATACCTTTCCAGCACCTGGGGAGAACATCCTTGGTTCCCAAGAGAAGAATGTTATTTTGGCTACACATCCCCCAGCCAGTGGTGGGATCCAAATTTTTTTTTACTACCGGTTCTGTGGGTGTGGCTTGGTGGGCATGGCTTGGTAGGTGTGGTAGGAAAAGGATACTGCAAAATCCCATTCCCTCCCCACCCCACTAACCTGCTTCCCAGCTCCGTTCTCTTGTGCAGGGCAATGAAAGAAAATCCAGCTGATCAGCTGGGACTCAGGAGGCAAAGAATAGATGGGGGAAGGCCCAGTCAGAGGTGGTATTTGCCAGTTCTCCAAGCTATTCAAAATTTCCGCTACTAGTTCTCCAGAACTGGTCAGAACCCGCTGAATATCACCTCTGCCTCCAGCTATCTCTATCTCCCCCCTCACATTCCCACTGTGATGACACAGGGCATGGCAACACAGTCACATAAGTAAGAAAAGTCCTTTTAATATCTACAAATTTGACCCCTGTTCTGTATATAGAATAGTAGACTCCTAATACAGGATTCTGATTGGCTAAAAAACCTAAATGGGGATTGGTTCAATAAGAACCAATCCACGAAGCTGCTCAAAAGGCGGCAAATCTAAATACCTGTCATTGGCTACAAGCCGCAGGCAAATCCCTATGAAAAGGCTGCTGCGGCTTGAGCCAATGTTCCGTTTTTCAACTGCTGTATATAATAAAGACTTTGTTGTTGGAACCCGGTCTACCTCGCATTTTTCTGGATGGAACACTGGCGACGAGGATGGGATCGTCTTAAACGCAAGACTGAGCACGCGGCGACAAATAATACTAGACGAAGAACAATGGCTAGAAATAATGCGCCGCCTGCACCCTTCAATCCCAATGAAGAGGATTGGGAACCCTACGTAGACCATTTCCAGATGTATTTGGAAAATAACGAGATGGAAGAGATCTCAGACCAGCGTAAGAGAGCTGTTTTCTTGACACACTGCGGGCCCACAATCTTCAGAATGGCCAAGGCTTTGGCGAAGCCCCGAGATGTGAAACAATTGATTTGGCCAGAGCTCCAAAGAATACTAAAGGCTCACTACGCACCAGTGGTGTCAAACTTTATCAAGTGGCATGAATTTTACCGAACAGACCAGAAAGAAGGCGAGACCATCGCTGATTTTGTGGCAGCCCTCCGACAAATAGGGGGAGCGTGCGAATTTCTAAATTTGGATGAAGCGATGCGGGATCGAGTAATACTGGGTTTAAAAGACTCTAATGTACAGAGCAAGCTGCTAAATAAACCCAATATAACCGTAGCCGAAGCCATCGCAGAAGCCATAGCTGCTGAAGCTGCGAAAAAATCGGCAGTCAAAATGAAACAGATGAACACGAACAATGACGAAATGAGCCTGGCCAGAGGGAAGAAACAATTTCCCACCAACACTCACCATGAGGATTTTGACAAGACGTCAGAATCCGGGGAGGAAGACGACGAAGTCAACCGCCTATACGCCAACAAGAAAGGGCATGAAAAAAGGAATTGGCGGGAATGCGCTGGCTGCGGAGGAAACCATCCTCGGGCTGATTGCAGATTTCTCGATGCCGTTTGCAGAGTTTGCAAGAAAAGAGGGCATATCGAGAAAATCTGCAGGAATAAAAAAAATTACAGCCCAAACAGACGCAGCAACTCCCCCGCACAAACTGAGCCAAAACAAACTGAGAGAAAGTGGCAGTGGAACAAGCGAGCCACTAACCGAGAGAAAACACATCAGACTGTCACTATCGGAAGCGCTCAGACGGAAAGCGGGAAGAAAGTAAAAATAATTGTAAAAATAGAAGGCAACCCCTGCGAAATGGAGGTAGACTCTGGGTCTTTCCTATCAATGCTATCATGGGACACCATCAAACAACTGGTCCCAGATATCAAACTCAAAGAACTCCAGAGACAAAAATTAACCCTGAAGGACTACCAAGGAAACCAAATTCCTGTAGTAGGCCTAGGACATTTCCGAGTCGCCTACAAACAACATGTCGAAGTACTACCATTGACAATAGTCGACTGAGACACACCAAGCCTCCTGGGCATCGAATGGTTCGCACCATTGGGCATCGGGATGACTGGAGTAGACTGGGTGGCCGCAACTGACTGGGAAGAAAACCTGATCCAAGAGTTCCAGGACGTTTTCGATGGCTCCCTAGGCAGGTATCGGGGGACCCCAATTTCCTTTAGTCTAGATCCCCAGGTAGCCCCTTGAAGACTAAAGGCCAGATGAGTTCCTTTTGCTCTGAAAGCAAAAATAGAGGAACAACTAAATAAATTAATAGACCAAGGGGTTTTAGAACCTGTTGACCATGCTAAGTGGGAAACGCCGATCGTAACACCAATTAAACCAGATGGGTCGGTTCGAATCTGTGGTGGCTACAAGGCTACCCTGAACCACGCATTGCAACAAAGCGCATACCCGGTGCCAGTCGTACAACACTTATTACATTCTCTTGGGGAAGGAAAAGTTTTCGCTAAACTAGATCTAGCACAAGCTTACCAACAGCTCCCAGTAGACCCATTAACGGCTGAAGCACAAACTATAGTGACCCACAAAGGGGCATTCAAATGCAACAGACTCCAATTTGGAGTGAGTGTAGCCCCAGGCATTTTCCAGAGCCTCATGGAACGCCTATTGAATGGTATAAAAGGGGTCGTACCCTACTTCAATGATGTCCTAATTTCGGCCAAAGATGCGACTCAACTAAAAAAAAGACTAAAAGACGTACTAACTAAATTCAGAGAAACTGGCCTAAAAGTAAAAAAAGAAAAATGCTGTTTAATGACTGATCGCGTCGAATTCCTGGGCTACTTAATAGACGGAGTGGGTATACACCCTACTGACAAAAAAGTCAAAGCTATTAAAGACGCACCAGAAACAAGGAACAAAACTGAACTGCAGGCATTTTTAGGACTAATAAATTTTTATAACGTGTTCCTACCCCACAAAGCGACAATAGCGGAACTATTACACCGATTATTAGATAAAAAAACAATTTGGACTTGGGGTTGTAGAGAAAAGAAAGCCTTCCAAAAAATAAAAAACTTATTAACATTAAACACTGTTCTTATCCAGTTTAGTAACACACTTCCATTGACGGTGACCTGCGACGCCTCACCGTTTGGAGTCGGTGCCATCCTGAGCCACCAATTGCCAGATGGGAGAGAGGCACCCATCGCATACTATTCAAAGACTCTGTCTAAAACCGAGTGTAATTATAGTCAATTGGACAGAGAAGCCCTGGCAATCGTCGCCGGAGTGAAACGCTTCCACGAATATCTATATGGAAGAACATTTTTGATAGTAACGGACCATAAACCGCTACTGGGAATTTTGGTGGGAAACAAGCCGACACCGAACATTTTGTTCCCATGAATGACTAGATGGTCAGAATTCCTAGCAGCCTACTCTTATACTCTGACACATCGCCCCGGGAAACAAATTTCCCATGCAGACGCATTGAGCAGAGCACCATTACCGAATATAGAGGAAGACCCGGCACCGACGATGACCACCTTGCAGATAGAGACATGCCCCGATCTACCCATATCTGCATATGATGTCGCCAGAGCCACTGCAAGGGACCCATTGACTGCCCATGTACTGAACTGGGTAGGTAAAGGCTGGCCGGAAAATAAAAAAATTGAGAACTTTAAACCTTTCCGGACCAGACAAACCGAACTCTCAATTCAAAAGGGTTGTTTGTTGTGGGGTAATCGGGTAATTATCCCTTCCAAATTACAAACTAAGGTACTGGGTATGCTTCATGAAGGCCACCCTGGAATTGTTAAAATGAAAAGCCTTGCTAGAAGCTATGTCTGGTGGCCGGGTACAGACAGGGACATCGAATACCGGGTAAATTCTTGCAACAAATGCCAGAGAACCAGACCTTCCCCACCAAAAGCACCCATTAGGGACTGGGAAACCCCACGAGGCCCCTGGTCACGAATTCACATTGACTTTGCGGGTCCTACTAAGGGGCATACTTTCCTAATTGTCGTAGATGCATACTCAAATTGACTGGAGGTTAAAATTATGCCATCTACGACAACTGAAACTATTATTAAACAACTTGACAAACTCTTCACAACCCATGGCCTGCCGGACGTCCTAGTGTCCGACAACGGGCCACAATTAACGAGTATCCGATTCGAACAATACCTAGCCTCCCTAGGTATTAGACATGACCTAACCGCGCCGGCCCACCTGGCTGCAAACGGTAGGGCAGAGAGAATGGTCAGGATTACCAAAGAAGCGTTAGAAAAAATGGACATTGGGGATGTCCAAGATAAAATAAATTGTCTACTCACTCTCCAGCATATTACACCGGGTACTATAACAAACAAAAGCCCGGCGGAATTACGAATGGGAAGAAAACTGAGGTCGCAATTAGACAGATTGCACCCAAACTATACGCCAGAAACCCCCCCCCCCCCGACTCCTCCACCCGTTTCAGGATATTTGAAATAGGCGACCTAGTCTATGCAAGAAACTTTACCGGGGACCCATTATGGCTTCCAGGTACAATAACACAAATTACAGGCCCCCGGTCCTACCGACTAACCATAGACGACGGCAGGGAATGGAAGCGGCACATAGACCAGCTTCGGTCCCGAAACATAGAAAGAAGTACAAACACACAAACACAAATATTAAAAAACGACAAAAATCAAACCAAAGAGGGGGGGGAAATACGAGAAAATAAAAAAGAACCGTTTAAATTAAACACAGAATATGATAACAAACAAAAAGAGCAAAAAAGAGACTTACAGTTAGAAGAAAATTGCGAGAAGAGTCCACTTGAAGGGGCCAGCCAGGCCAGCTCGACCTGCCCGGAAAAAACAGGAGGGAGCGGCAAAATCGCCGGCCTAAGAAACTCAGGCGGCAGTAAAATGGCTGACTCACCCTTCCAGGCAGTTCCATGGAGAAGGACCGGAGAGAGAGCAATCCCATCCGAACCAGTCGAAGTCTCCAGCAGAAATGAACCGCGCAAGTCCAGTCGAGTCAAAAGAAGCCCCACCTACCTGCGCGACTACGTCACCACGTAGGACTAAACCAAGAGGGGAGGGGTGTTCTGTATATAGAATAGTAGACTCCTAATACAGGATTCTGATTGGCTAAAAAACCTAAATGGGGATTGGTTCAATAGGAACCAATCCACGAAGCTGCTCAAAAGGTGGCAAATCTAAATACCTGTCATTGGCTGCAAGCCAGCAGGCAAATCCCTATAAAAAGGCTGCCGCGGCTTGAGCCAATGTTCCGTTTTTCAACTGCTGTATATAATAAAGACTTTGTTGTTGGAACCCGGTCTACCTCACGTTTTTCCGGATGGAACAACCCCAATGTCCAATTACCTTTGGCTGGAGAAAAAACTTTCCAAAAACAGTCTTTAAGTGGAGGAAATTCAGTCCGAAAACAAAGTACATATAAACTGTAAATAAAAATCCACACAAACCATGCTACAGCAATTAACTGGACAGGGCAGGATAAGGAATTGCAGACTTCAAAGGCCAACAAAACACACACAGTTGGGAAAATGCCAGGAACCCAGAAAAGCATCAACAATAAAAGATAACTGACATTTTGCTTCCAACAAGTTGCTGTGCGCAATCTCCCTTTTTAAACACTGTGTTTTCAGCCGTAGGTAATGAAGGGAATCAGGGTCCTTTCCTCCGCCATAAGCCATGCAACTCATGTTGCTCTCTTTTCCATTCCTCCCTGTGTGCCCTAGGATGAAGAGCGGGTGGGCCTGGATCTTCCTCTGAATTCCCTCTGCCTTGCTCTATCCTGCTCTGGCCAGCCTGACTTTGCCCTTCCCACAGTTTCTTTTTATCCTAATATTTTCTTTAATGCATTGATCAATGTTCTAAATTCCCAATGATTTCCAATTGTGGTGGGGGATAAATCTCATACATGAATAGACAAATTGGAGCAAATTTATGTGTAATTGTATCAAAGCTGTCTTGAAAAAGCATTCTAGTAATAAACATACAATCTCTTGCAAATTAGTTCAATATATACAGATCAAATAACTGGATGTACAACATACAAAAGCTTAATTTTTTAAAATGTTTGAGCCAGATGTAAAAAAACCCAATGACTAAGTAATGAAATGACCCCTTACTTCCACAACACAAAATAACAATAGAACACTGTACAGTCATATTTTTACAACAATTAGTTCCATTTTGGAAACCAGTGTGGAAAACAACTTGCTCAGAAATTTGGAAGTCATCTTTTGAACGGTCTCCAAAGGTTGTGCTGTAAGTTCATTTCAATAATATGAGGGAATCTGGATGCCACAGAGTTGACTTTAGATGTGATTTTTCCTTTCCTTTCCTTTCCTTTCCTTTCCTTTCCTTTCCTTTCCTT